>VMKM01000078.1:0-710610 GCA_008360985.2 Macquaria ambigua
TATATATAAAGTTTATAAATTAAAATTCCCCTGTTTTAGGTTAGCATACATAGATGTAAGAAATGGTGATAAGGTCACTGACACCTAAAACCTCATCTCCTTATCACAAGGTGTTGAATTACTTTTACAAAGATTTAAAAAGCATTGCTTGAAAATATCCAAGTGGCTGTCAAGTTCCTGGTGTCCTTTATTGTACTGTCCTTTTAAAAAGTGAAGGACTGTCAATGAGGATGAGCCGGTAATGTGATATAACCTATTGTCACACTTTTTCCTCCTCGTTTGATCTGGTTATATCATCTAAAAATCACATTGGAGTTGCTACTTAACTCTAAGTACTGTAGGGGTTGTGTTTTGGATTTCATCCTACCAGATGGTGCCATGCTGTAGATGGAGTTGAAGGGGTTCTGTCGGTGTAAAGTGCGGTTCATCACCAGCTCAGCCAAATAGGTGTGAGCAAAGGCCGAGGCCTGGTGTAGTATGTGATGCAGATGTTCTCTCTGTAGACTGTGTTCTAGGTCAATCTGTGTTCAGGTCGAGACGGGCTATTTTAGGGCAGGTGATTCTGTGTGTGGGTTGGGCTTTTTGCAGCTGCCAATCACATCTGCTCTACTTTGTGCTTTCACATCGGTCTCTTTTTACTCCAATCCTCATCATGTTGTGTCTCACTTTGGCCTTTTGCTCCACAACCCTCCTTTTCTATCTCAATCTTTTCCGATCCTTCACTCTCTCTTTGCTCTTAGGCCCGTTCCCTTCCCGACTGTGGTCCCAACTCACCAGCTTTGATGCGGATGTTGGGGCTGCGGATCTTGCCGGCTTGGTTTTCGGCAGTGCAGAAGTAGTCGTTGTCGTGGATGTAGCTGTTGTAGGCGGAGGGCGAGAAGGGGTACAGTTGTAGGGTGCCATTGGCCTGCACGTGGCGAATGTGGGGCACGTCGTAGATGTCGTCGCCGGTGGCCAGGTACCAGCGCAGTATGGCACTGGGGGTGCCCCCTGCTGGACAGGGCAGGGACACCCCCACCGAGCTGGAGTAGGTTACCCTCTGCAGGGAGGCATTCACAAAGTACAGCCTGGTGGAGCCCACATCCTCACTGTGTACTGCAGGGGCAAACAGACAACACAACATCACTTAACAGGTCAAGGTGGAGGTAAGAGGCCAACAATGAGCCCGTAGGAATATAAGCTAACAGGATTCCACTGCAGCAATCGGCATCACATTAATGGACAAAAAAATGGACAGAGTGGGAATGTCCTTCAAATGTGTGGCAAAATAATCATAACAAATGTATGTCAAATGTCCAGCTGCAAACATCAGTCATGTGATCCAGAAAGCCAGGGATTTGGGCTAAAGCCTGTGATGGTTTAGGTGGATCGGAGGGGGGAGGAGCCTGTTACCTCCGTACAGTGTGTGCACACATACACAAGCAAAGACAGAGAGAGGGAGAGAGCGAACACGCTGATAGGTTATGTGATTGGAATTTCTATGCCAGATGCAGAGATTTAAGTCTATTTAATCTCCTTACATATTTAACACACACACACACACACACACACATACATACAGGAATGTTCTTCATTGGCACTCAGATTTAACCACATACAGCTCCAGCAGAGAAAGGAGAGTGAGAAGAGGAAAAGGGGGTGGGGGTCTCAAATTTGGGGTCATTATAAGAAAGATTAGAGGAGAAAGAAGAGTGGGGGGGTACACTGCTGATGGACAGATGTGGATGTTAACCACCACTGATTCTAAATGATATCATCTAATACACACCATCCGACCACATGTTCACCCTGTTAACGTTCAGTGCAGCACAGAAAGTCTGTAAAACATGGTGGAAGATACTAACAGATACTGAAAGATGGAAGATTTTGATCCAAATTGGATCAAATTATCACTCAGCATTCTGTGGTCGTTGTTCATTCATAACTGTGTGTGTTTTTTCTTTTTCACAAAATGGATCAAATTGATTTTTCTTATATTTCTTGCCTATTAAATACTGCTTGTTGAAATTGCAGAATTTTCAACAATAATGGCAGCTTTTATTATATAAAATTGATCAAAATAAATGCAATTTTTTAGTGGTAGAATCTACAATTTGGAATATATTGATATTTCATTTTTGATGGATTAAGTTGCATTTAATTTAATGATTTAATGTTAAATTATTTAGTTGTTATTACTGACATTTAATAATGTGGCAAAATCTTACTTTTGACAAAGCTTCAGGTGTTGTGGTCACATCAGGGTTTTTTTTTGTAAGATGGTCTTTGTGCTTTTATACTTAATCAAAAAACATGTCCAACATGTTACAGGATGATGCCAAAATATCGTGAAAAATAGATCTAGAGATATGACTGCAAAATGGATAACTCATAATGAGTTTTAAAATGTTTGTATTTATTATATAAATCTCCTAAAGCCCTGGTGATGTCATCAAATTGCTTGTTTTGTCTGACTAACACACCAAAACTCAAAGATATTACATTTATTACCACATAAGACAAAAAAAGCTGCTAATTCTTGAAAAATTGCTTGAAAAATTATCTTAACGATTAATCGAATATCAAAATAGTCTGACGTTATTTTTCTATCGATCGACTAATTAATTAATTGACTAATTGTTTTAGCCCAAAAAACAACAACAAAACATTTTATAAATCTAAAAGGTTTTGACTCCTCTGTGGTCCAGATCATCTGTTGTCTGACACCGTCATGACAGCAGCTAATTGTTAAGCTCACTTCTTTATTGTTTGTTATTAATAGCTCTAGAGGCTAAATGGCGGACTTGTTCAAGGAGCTTTGTCACATCATTTTTGAATAACCATGAACTCATGCTGTGAGGTTGAGGAAAACAGGATATGGAGAAATATCCTTGTTGTTCACATTAAATTGGCCAGTGTTAGGTTTTCACAGCTGCACAAAGCACAATACCCGAAATAGTTGTGACAATCAAAACCAACAGTGAGAATAAAGTTTGTGATATTGTTGCAGAGAATCCCAAAGTCCATCAGATGTGACACTGAGAGCAAAAACCCCTTCTGGAGTACCAAAACCAAAACACAAGAAATCAGGAGTGAACGCAAATATTGATATATATATATATATATATATATATATATATATATCTGATCATCCAAACATTTCGACTTTGTTTAGGCCGTGTCTTTAATGAAGCGTGGCTTTAAGCTACGGGTGATGCAGACAGAAAACCATTAACAAATAAAGCTTAAGGCAGAATCAATCATCACCATCAACAGTGTCACTGTGCTGGCACTAAGCTCAGTGCATCAGTTCGAAGAAAGACGCAGCTATCTCTTCTATACAAGAGGGTGTGTTAATAATTCCAGCTTCCTTTTAAAGAAGTGCTACTATCCCTAGACTAGAGATTGATAAAGCTGGGCAGAATGTTACAGATGGTATATGAAAATGTGTCTGGCAGTCCGGTGGTGGGCTGCAAAAACCAGGTCAGACTCCCTCCCCTCTGCAGATTACTGATAATGGCCCCTGAGCATAAAGCCCATATTAAAGATTGCAATATCTATAATCTCCCAATGGGGGGACAGGACTAAAGTGGAGGAGTGAGGGGGTCACCCTGAGAGCTCGGGGGGGCTGGGCAGCAGGAGAACCTCTCATACAGTAGATTATATGGCCTGGGGGCCCGGGCACTGGGGGGCTGGGGAGCACTGGGACTGATGGAGCGGCAAGTGGAATAGAAAGGGGATCAGAGCAAACTCCCACCACTCAGAGCCTGTCAAAACCAGGCGAACCACACATGCACTCACCCAGCACACACACACACACACACACACATGCATACACATAAACACACCCACACTCCAAAAGCAGCTCTCAGCGCTCAGTCACACTGGGAGGAGACAGAGTGGGTTGCCATGGTGGCGCTGGCACTTGAAAAGCTGCGAATGAATAAAAAACACATAAAACATTGTCACACTGTCTCAAATATTTGCAGGTTGCAAAAAAAGCTGCTGAAGTGAGCAAATATGTTTAAATGGCATATAGGTAAAAACAGTAAGTGCATGCAAATAGTGTTAATTTAAGTGTGTATACCCTACAGTTTGGTAAAAGTTGTGTGTAGGATGAAAAACTGCAGGTTGGTTAGATGTGGTCAGGCGCAGCGGCATTAGCGAATCATCACTGGGTGCGCTCCAAAACTCACCTGGCACAGTCCTGGTTTGTGCCGGACCGGCAGAGTTTCCACTCCATTTAAAACCAACAGACGAAACATTACACACCACCTGTGCCAACCTGTATAGACGGCTTGTGTGGCAAGAAAACAAAATGCCACATGTCCCAACAGCGAGGTAAACAACAGAGACTGCATGGTAAATATATCTTCATGTCATGGCTGAATCCAAAAAAGTACTGAAATGTCAATGGCAAAGATGAAATTCATGTTGGGCTGGTTGCACTCACACTAACGCACAGCTGTTCAACATGTTTATAATGTTGAACCTATCAGATAACACACCTGCCTCTAGCCACCTCACACACACACACACCGCCATGATCAAATTATTATGACCACAAGTACATCAGAACAGGGAACTGTTCCCCTGGTGTAACAGCTCAGGTAATGTTTAACCAATGAAAGGATCAATTAAATGTTAGGTTGCTAGGTTAGGCAATGGACCAAACAGACCAATTTAACATAAACATGAGTCTTAATTCATGGTTGTGCCATCTAACCATCACTGAACTGTTTTTTTCTTTAGTTTTAAGTTTAATTTCCACCAGTCAACTTTTAAAAAAACATGTAATATAGTAAACATCCTGTCAAACATGCTCCAGACTAACCATGCTCCACTCCACAACCAGCCACTACAGTGAGCATACTGCAAGTAATGGTTCATATTTTTATACCTCTCTCTCTAACAGACACTGTTTGTCAGTTATAAGGGTGTTTTTTCACTGGTGGAATAACACAGTTAACATAATTAATAGATATATTGTTGTCAACAATAAGTAATTGAAGTTACTCTAAATTACCAAAAATAATGCTGAATTTGAACACTAAAGACAGTCCCTTCCTTGTTATCCATTTCTTGAAATTCCCTCACGTTACTACATTTCACTCAGACAACTCACGTTGAAATGATTATTATGCAGCAGAACGTAGTTAGAGTTTGGCGTCTAGGCTCCGACCTCATCACTCCCAGCCAATGTGTTTACGTGAGATATTGGGGAGTGATGAGCAAATATCTTAAACCCCCCTAGCCGGAGCCTGCAGGTGGATGCTGGGGTGGTGGTGGGGCTGAAAGAACAAGCGGCAATACTGATCCAGGGCAGCAGGGGCACTGACAGGCAGAGGGAGAGATGGGAAATTTTTGCAGTTTAAATAGAGCGCCAGATTGTGAGGGTGTGTTCGGTAGATGGTTGAGGAGAGTGAGGTATGTCACATGTGTAGCAATGCAGCTCGAGTTGACTGCCTGAACTTGCTCGCAGGCGTCACTCCATTAATCTATAGCTGTAACTCACAATTATTTTCCTTATCGATTAATCTATCCATTTTCTTTTCAATGCATTGGTCAATCATTTGGATTTTAAAACGTTAAAGTGATAAAAGTCCAAGTTGAGGTCATCACACGTCTTGTTTTGTCCAACCAACAGTCCAAAACCCAAAGATATTCTGCTAATGATATAAAACAGAGAAAAGTGGCAAATCCTCCTATTAGAGAAGCTGGAAGCAGAATTTTTGAATGAATTGATCGTCAAAACACTTGCTGATTGATTGATTTTCTGTTGATTGATTAATCGACTAATCGTTTCAGCTCTACATTGATCTATGCTGATTTAACTAATAGAAATACAATAAAACCTTAACATTTTGAAACAGCTATATCCAGTGCACATGGTGCCCTTATTAACTTCAGTGACACCACTATCTCAGTGATGCATATCCACAAAGATCTAACTCTAGCAGTGTGTGGACAGTCAGTACCCTGATAGCAGTATTGACCACAGCTATGGGGTTCCTGTGTTGTTGCTGCTGCAGTTCACCTGCACCCAGGAGGCTTCATCAACCTCGTTCAGACACAGCACCGGAGATAAAACCAGCCCTCGCTGGAAGGTGCTGCCGGAGCTAAAGCTCGGGCTGTCAAGAGTCACAGCCACTATTTTATACATCCTGCCAGAGAGCCACGCATGAATATGTATGTCAGAGAGGCAGAAGTTATAACCTATGCAAGGTTTCATCATGCATAATGCAGCTGATCTACGCCTCTCCAGGATGTGAGCGCGCACAGGAGTGTACACACACACACACACACACACACACTCGATGCTCAAAACTGTATTGTGATGAGGAGGTAAACAAACCCCCAATGTTTCACACACACACATTCTCACACCCAGAGCTCCCTGTGCCCAACCAGAGGCATAATACCTCCACATGTTCTTCCTCTTCTTCTTCTTCTTCTTCTCTCACCCATCTCCATCCATTTCTGTCTTTCTCATGGTAAAATAATTTTCACAGCATTTCATCTTTTTTGGATTTAGTGATAAGAAACGTACGTGGTAAAGGTCAAAAGCAGGATTCAACTTAACAGAGACAAGACATGCATCAGCCATGTGAACTGTCAGAAACCTCTCCTTCCTCTCCTCGACTGCTTGCTATTTTGGAAACAGCTTCATTTCCAACCAGACTTGTAACTCCTGTGTTCGCTCCCTCCCTGTCCTGGCATCTCTCCGTCACTCATCCTTCAGGTGTTTCTGGGACAGAAAGTTGTGAGTTGTGTTTTTGATACCGGGGCATTGAAACTGCGTGTGGAAACATGAAGCAGCAGAGGGAGGAAGTGGGAGGAGACGCACAGTAAGAAGGGGTGTGAATTGTATATTAGTGGGATGCAGGGGGATAAAGATAGGTGTAAGCTTATGGATAATCCTCAGGGGTCTGGCATAAGAAGGTGGTTGGTGGGTGGAGAAGTAGGGGGGAAGGTTGTTGGGGGTACATCTAATCAAGGAAGGGGTATCGCCGCTCCCCACCCACTGTCTTTCTGTACACCCTGTCCCCAACAATCTGCTCCCCACCCCACCCACCACCACCAACACCACCAACCCCCCCAACCCCCCACCCCTCCCGAGCCTGTGCTGTGTCAGTAAAAAAAAAAAAAGTGTGCTACTTCAGCAGTCCCCTGGGACCTGCTCCCCCTCACATCAAAGCAGCCAGTTTCTCTCTTAATGTGAATATCAAATCTGTGGATCACAAGTCCCAGCACAGTCTGCATAAACTGCCCCTCCCCCAACCTTTAATTCTGCCTAGTGATGAGGGAGAGAGAGGGAGGGGAGTTACTGCGAGAGGAAGCGATGGAGGGAGGGAGAGATGGAGAGAGAGATGGAGATAGAGAGAGAGAGAGATCCAACAAAAACAACTACTTGCTTCAGAGATTTGACATTTGCTGAACGCACCCTCCTTCTGAAAATGTGCAGCTCCAGCATCCAATAAAATTTGGAGGAGGTCTGGTTCAATTTTAGCATCAGTGTGGTGATACACAGAGTTCTTGCTTGAAAGAAAAAAAAAAGTCTTACTGTCGATGGTGTTCATTTGCATTTTTTTTTTTTTTTTTTGTCGTTTTAAATGATTCTTTCTTATTCATAATCTCATTGGGATTTATAACAGATTTAAGGACGAATGGGAAAGCAGGGATGCCAGTGACAGAGCTGTGACATCCTATTGGTGAGCTGGGAAGTGCGATGAGCTCCGTTTCCCTGCTGACAGTCTTACACCAGCACACTTTACCCCGCCATTTGGCAACAACATTGATCAAAATTTGCAGATATGTTTTTCTTTGTTATTTTGTGAAGGTTAACTGACATTTGTGTTGTTAAATTATGTGTAACTGCTGGTTTTTAGGGTTTAAAGTGTAGGCGATGTAAGTTGTTCAATCAATCATCAGACCTTGACATCTTTTATTTAGAAAATGGCCAGCAACAGTGTGTTCATAACACATTTCTATATTTCATATTTTTGTTGGAGCACAGTTCCCTCATTTTAAATTAAAAGAATGTGAATCATGTATCCTAGCCCCTGAAATAACCAAACTGCAACCAAAACCACACTGAGAGCTCTGTATTTCTCCTTTAACCCACTTTAAAATGGGTGTTTTTGTAAAATTAAATAATGCCAGGTTTGAGCTGGTAAAAAATGTAGGCCTGTGCCCTGCCTGAGTAATGATTGGCACCCCTGTGGACCACGCAGCTCTGTCATTGAGTGGTGCCTAGCTCAGATTGCAGCTTTAATTGTGCAGCCTTGCAAAGGCAGCACAGGGAATTGAACTGGGGAGGGAAGAGAGAGAAGGAGGGGGTGGATTTTTGCATATTTCTATTTGTAGCGAGTGAGCAGTGGAGAGGACAAGAGTGTGCCAGGGTGAGGGATCACCTTATTGCTTTACACACCTCAAATTAAAATTCAAGTGATATTGTTTGAATGTTACACAAATCCTTTTTTATTTAGTTTAATGAATCAGATTTTTAAAATTCAAAGTTCAAAAAAGGCCTACAGCAGGCCTGTATAGTAAAGTTGATTTTATTCACTGCTAATTAATCCACAATTACAGTAAATACACTGCATTTGATTTCAAATGATAGAAGAAAACACAAGTTTTTGTTTTCAAATCACCAATTAAAAATTACAATAAAATCCTCCTATAATCAGCTATAATATTCGAAATTACTGGGAAAAATTATAGGCATTCTGCTGTAATTAGTTAAATGTTATTATCATTCAAGCTTTTTTTCAAAGATCCATTAGTTACCCTACACCCCGACTGCCTCCTACACCTGAGTGTCCTTGACATAATTTAGCAACATTTTTCTTTACCATTAGTCGTGTGTAAATGTTTTTATATATTTTAAGAATCTTGTAAATAAATAAATGAGTGAACTTCCAGTTCAGCTCCTGCAGAAATAACATCCAAAAGTGTCCAACAATTACCAACAAAACCAAGAGGGGTGTCCCCGTCACTTCCCCTCCTCCGCGCGCCCACCAACACACACACACACACACACACACACACATACACACACAGAAACACGAGCCGTGACGCACGCGCTGGCACACGCGCGATCACGTCCGCGGGGTCCAGGTGCGCTATTAGTGAGGAACATGACCGGGCAAGTCTATAATCTGCACCCACGCCCCTGGAGTTTCTCATTTGGTGAAATAAATGTGCGCATATTAATATGATTCTGCAGAACCCAGAGAGGCTCTGAAATCACATCCTTCAAGTTGAATAATTGCTATAAATCACCAGCAGATATTTGATACACGAAGTGAATTTAAGAGAGTTGAGCAAAACACAACATGGACAACAAACACAGGCAGTTCATATGTAGCTAACTGCTCAGTTATTTAAAAAATAAATTAATTAATCCAATGTGAGAAAATACCAGAACTTAAAATGGCAAATGGACCTAATGGCCTATTTTGATCAACCCGTTTGCATCGAGAACAGCCATATTCCTCCAGCCAATCCATATCCCAGACTTTTTGATTAGTACATTTAGGCTACACCTTCTCAGGGCCTGTGCTAATAAGGACAAAACAATATGTAAACATGGCTCCAAACAGGCAGGACACACAAAGGCCTAGAAAAAGCTCTCATGTGGAGATAGTGTTGAACTTCTGTTATTTTCGACGCAGATTTGTTCAGGATTATTATAATGCACTGTAATAGCAGAAGATCAACTTTGCAATGGGGTCAGTGATTTGCTGCATAAACTGAACAAGAAAGAAAAATGAATCCATTTAAACAAATATACCGCCTTTCATATCTATAAATACAATTAAACAAAAGAACAAATAGAAGAGACCAAATGAATTAAATAAGGAGGACAAATCTGAATGCACTAATTATGGCCTTTACATGGGTGTAGAGCCATTAAACTAATAAGGCCGTTGTGGAAAAAGGGGGCCTTTTATTTGTCATCCAATTTAAAATGGCAACAATTTGTCATCACACAGAAAAATAATTAAAAATCCTAAAATCCTCATCCTAAAAAAATAAGAGCATCTCTGTGGAATGAAGCGCTTGTGCCAAATATAGTCCATCAAAACAGCTGCAATTAGCAAAGGCTACACAATGAGAGCACCATGAAGATATCAAAAATCACAACCATCCCCCTTAAAACTTTACAGGGGTGGCACGTTTTGAGTGAATTTGTTCTAAAATTGGTAATCAATTGATATAATTGCAGCCCGATGCATGTTTTCATTTCTCTCTCACCCTCCCTCTGTATTTGCACCTCATTCTCCCTATTCAGCCATTTTACATATTCATAACTGGAGTTGGTAATGCGAAAACAATCCGTGCTATCAGCACCATCTGAGGCACCACGGGCCGCTGCATAAAACCACAAAACAATCAGGTAAAAAAAATCACTTTGCACCTTTACTTTCACAATATTTCTACCTGTTCAGCTCCAGCGGGTTATACATTTTGATTGAAAGAACGATTTTCAATCAATTCCCCATCACAAGACATCCGATGATACATCAAAGCACAAGCCACACATACCATTCACAGCGAATTAATTAAGGTTTCGATTAATTTTCACTTTTCATTCAACTTAAAAATAGTAAGACTCCAGCAGTCAGGATGTGAAATATGTCAAGCATTTCTTTTTCTCTTACCTTCTTGGAGAGAGTACAGCAGGAGTAAAGTTACAAGCCACATGCCATAAATAGCAGGTATATTTTTCAGGAATATTTGGCAATCCTGGCAAGTGTGAGGCGCGGTTTTTTGGCCAGGCGGGTCTCCGTGCTGGACTGGCGACTGTGCTCCCCGGAGGTCTCTCCAGCCCTGCTGCCCCGCTAAGCATGGAGGGGAAATGAGAGGCGCCTCAGCCCCGCCCATGTCCCCTCCTCTCCTCCCAAGACTACTGTGCATACAAATCCATCCTCCCTACACTAATCAAACACCGCAGAACGATGGGTCACAGCAAAGCCGAGGGTTGATGTGAGATGAACAGCGGATTTTGGTCCAGTTTGTGTCCAAATTGCCAGTTTGTGTGAGCGGTGGAGCAGCGCAGACAGATCTGTTGGCACCTTGGAGAGCGCACCCACCTGTGCGCCCCTGATGACCACGGTTCTTTGCGCAATATGGATCTACAAAAGCCGCTCAGGCTGCTGAGAAGACTCTAAAAATGTATTAATGTCTTTTCCTGTGAGTTTGGGCATTAATCTCAGGGACGGGGAGCTACACCACAGACTAATGACTGTTTTTCTTTGTCTTTCGGAGCCATGAAACGTGCGTAGACATTTGCGCACAGAAATGCACTGCAGATAGAGAGGAGGAGAGAGAAAGAGAGTAGCGGGGTGTGGGGCATGACACTTCCACACAGCAGGTAAAAAAACACAGCAGGTAAATCAAACCAATTCTAAAAGGTTTCAGTGAATCATTAACTTGATAGTGAGCAACTTTCTAAATTGCTATTTTCCCCTTTCACCCTGCTTTCTGTTGCGCCTGATGTGAAAAGCTCCCCTGCATAAGCATAAATTAGGACGTTAAGTTGCAGGACACTCCCAGTTCATAGCATATTTAAAGTCACTGTGGATGCCAGTGGTGGATCTGAAAAGTGATCCTCTGCTGCAACAGCCGCGCAGCCTCCAGTCATAGAAAGACCAGTAAAATAAAACGAAGATAAAATAATATAATTGTGAAAAGGCAAAAAATGTTCATTCAGTGTAATTTTGGGCTGGTTGATGAACTCAGGACTGACAGAAAAAACAGAAGATGCTTTGAAATGTTTCTGCTATATCTTCAATAAAATTCAAGTTTATGGCATTCTGTTGTACTAACATTTTAGTAGCCTACACATTCATTAACATGTATTTCACCCACATGCCTCAGACATTTCAACACTTCACACAACAGGCCCTGAGGTTGGAAAATGTGTGGACTGAATCAGATGGTTTTGAGAGGGAGATTTTCCTTTCAGACCATTAACAGAAATGATCAAATGAACAGATGAGTATTCGTGTAATTCATTAACCATAGCCTGCATGAAAATGTGAAACCAGCCTATTTAAAAATAATTTTATGTTAATTGCCTTATATCAACCTTATCATTTCTTTATTCATTAGTCAAATAATACTCAAAATATTATGGGAGTAAACGTTTTCCCACACTGCCCACGTTTAAGAACACCTAAAAGCATGTAGCCTCAGTAGCAATCAATAAAGCAGAAGTGGCGAAAATCTAGATGTGTGTTTGACGCCCATGGGTCAGAGGTCACTCATTGGAAATGCGTTTGTCTTTAAACTTAAACAACTTCAAGAAAAGGACAGCAGCAGCTTCTCTCCTCTTCTCGCGGCACTGCTGCCTGCAGCGGCCGCTGCGATCAGATCTGAACAGAGGTTCAAGCCTCTGACTCCACATGCGGGTGACTGCTGACATCTGCTGGTTACACTTACACATGCAAGTGGGCCCATGTTTGCACATTTCTGCACACTGATATCGTATTATATGACCTTATAGATGTGATTATGTTTGTGGCACTTTGTAGTAGTAGTTTTACAAAGCAACTTCAGTAGATTATAGAAGAAAACTTTGCTGTAGCAAAATGTCTTATATGAAGTAACTGCACTAATAATACAAATTATGAAATAAAATTCTAATGTGAAGATTTCCTTTTATCATGCAATTTCATAAAGTTTATAATATATGATGCTTTGCTTTATAGAAAGTATAAAGAGAGACATCTAGAGAGCAAAGTCTGCACATCAAAGGGGTATCTGTGGTGAACACAACAGGCAGCTTGATACATATTTGATAGATGCAACATCCTTACAGGATTAAACAGCTAAGCCCCCAAACAAGATTTTATTTTTGCTTATTTTTGTGCAAAATGTATTTACTCTTGCATGCAGGGACACAACATATTTTATTGGATGATTCATGTATTGCCAATGGGTGAACATAAAAATTCCAACCATTAATAATCACAGACTTCTGAGTAATCCCTCTCTCCACTCCTCCAAATATCAGAGAAAACAAGATAACTTAAAACAGTAATTTGCTTAAAGGCTGATGATGGATGTTGTTGTTAATGTTCATTTATTGACACCTAACTTTTCTGTGTGTTGTTGTAGGGATTAAACGGGTACTCCAGTGATTTAGTTTTGCACTTTCATAAAGTGGGGTCAAGCTCTCAAAACACTGGATCCTACGCTTCCCATAATGAAACTTGATAGCATCTTTCATTAGACCCTCCCTGCATGCAAATGCACGTCTGTCAAGTAGTATGCAGTTTGTAATGCAGGCTTTCCATTAAAAGTTTGTAGTCTCTAAGTCCAAACTGAGATAACCCTGATGACATCATCAGAGGAGACAAATAGACTGTTCCTTTAAAGTGGGCATTTCCCAGCAGGAATATGTTATAGAGGCAGGTTTACCCGTGTAATCGTCTGTTTTCATTGTTCTTCCTCCCTCGGCCCAAAAGGAGGCAGTGCCGTCAAAGCTCTAGTGTTGCACTTAAACTTGCACATACTTGCACATGCACTTCTTCACATACAAACAGAACGACAGGACAGATTTTATTCAAAACTTTATTGGATTTCATGTTTCTATAATAAAGAGATCAAGAGCTGATATGCATGGATGAGAGGTTGAAAATGGAGACATCATTTGAGGGCGAGCCAGAGCATTACAGCTGTATATTTGTGTGCAGAGAGCAGCAGTGGAGTATGACTTGATGAGTCTACATGCTCTGCAGGGTCTGATCGAGTACGGGGGCTCCAGTGCACTCCGTACTCCTCTCTGGATGTTCCCAATTCCCCCCTGCATCCTATCATCACAACTCCCTGATCCAGGACACTGTTGTATTGCTCGCAGAACTGTCACAGTAACTCAAAGGTGCAGTGTGACAAACTGTCAGAGTATTCACTTCTGTTGTGATTTGCATAGAGTTGCTTGTCATCATAAGGCCCTCACTGACACAATCTCAACATTACCCAAAAGCTTTGTGTTCTCAATTCATTCAGTGAGACTGTAATTCAGACAAATCACAGTCACAAGTCTAATTAGACAACAATAGAGATTAGCCTTGTGCACTCAAAGAAAACCCATTCTTTAAAAGTTAAATTAAATTATTGCAATTAAATTATTTGATCATATGGTTTGTGTTCATGTCACAGCAACAGCCCAAAAGTTAAGCCCTGATTTCCTGACGACACAATTCATAGTCGTGCTTGAGGGTGGGTTTTCTCTTTTTTAACACTAACAAGAGTATGGCAAACACACATATGACAAATGCATATTACCCATAATAATTCTTGCACCTTGTGTACCTGCAATATTTTTCTCAAAGATCCCATGAAATGTGTTGATGAAGTCATCACAGTTTTTTCAGCAAATTCGACTTTCTGTCAGCCTTATCAAATCTTTTTTTTTTTTCATAACTAATTGCCCATTGGTTCATACTTAAAGGATTAGTTAGACTTTTTGGGAAATACATTTATTCTCTTACTTGCAGAGAGTTGGATGAGAAGATTGAAATGTCTCATTTCTGCCTGTTAAATATGGAGCTGGAGCCAGGAGACAGTTAGCTTAGCTTAGCAAAAACACTGGTAGCAGGGCTAAACAGCAAACCTGGCTATGTCTGCCTACTAACACCTCTAAAGCGTACAAATTAACACGTTATATCTCGTTTGTGGAGTGTTGTCATCACTGTGCAGTTACAAGGCAACCAATGGAGACTCCAGGAAGTCACTGCTCCCAGCCAAGAAACAGTCCTGCACATAACCCTTCCGTAAAAACACAACTTGTCGTTTTTACACTTCAGTTTTTCTACGAATTAAACAAACGAGATATAACATGTTAATTAGTGAGCTTTAGAGGTGTTGGTAGGTGGAATTTGTTTCCTTTGTACAGAGCCAGGCTAACTGTTTCCCCCATTTCCAGTCTTTATGCTAAGCTAAGCTAACCGGCTGCTGGCTGGTAGCTTCATATTTACCAGACAGACACAAGAGTGGTATCGATCTTCTCATCTAACTCAAGAAAGCAAGAAAGCTAATAAGTGTATTTCCGAAAATGTTAAACTACTCCTCAAAGATTGATCCCTCGCTGTCTAATGCTGTTTCAACAGGAAATTGAGTAACTAACGATATAATTTCATGGGACCTTGAAGAATCTTAGCACCTGACTATTTCCTCATGTGTGCTGTTTGGTTTCTTCTCATCTCTCTTGGATGATCAATGTGAAAAACCGACACTGGTTTGGATTATACATACACAAAAATATAATTTTTTTTAAAGTGCCCAGCACACCCCCTTTATTATATTGCTTCAAGCCAGTGACTAAAGACTGGAGTCACTTTAATGTGGAGGCACATTATTATTAACATAACAGTGAGTTTCAGAAACCACCAGAAATTCACTCTGTTCATTTAACACCTGTTGCGACTGGGGAGGTACGTTTATACCTGACCTGACACAGTGTTTACTCACACATCTGTCCCACTCTCCAGAGGTATTTCTTTTTAAAGCCAGACATTCAGTGTCTTGAATGTGCAACGGATGTATATTGTAAATGCAGATGAAATTGTATTTCACTGTTTTGAGTTTGATGCAGATACATTCATCTCCTAATATGATGCTCAGTAGGAATCATCCCTGTTTGGCACAGTCAGTGGGCTACACTGAGAGCATCACTTGTCTTATCTCCTGCTTGAACAGAGTTTATACTTGAACTACAGCCCCCCTACTCAGCCTACTATCTTAGACCTGATCCCATGATCATTTAAACTATGAATTTATGTGTCATTTACTGTATGCATGGTCAGGGCAACCAGGTTTATCTTTTTCACTGCAGTGCAGCTGGTAAAGATTATTTATTGCAAAGACTGACTGAATGAATGCTTGTCAGTGTTTAGGAAAAACGAGCCATTTCCGTGAAGAGGCACATACTAAGCAAAGGGAATATGTTGACTCTGATCCAGGCATACAGTATCTAGGGCCACATCACCAAGTAGTGCTTAGCCTTAGCCGGGGTTAGCACAATGAAATTAGCATGGCATAAAATGGGGCTACCAGTGTTAGTATATCGGAGCATGTTTTTCCAAAAAGTATGTATTTCTGTTCAAGCATTGTATCTAAAATCTGGCCCATGTTGCACATGCTTAAAATGCATTGGTTATTTGTCTTAAAAGCAGCATCATCAGAGGGTCATTCATTTTCTAGGGGGTGGGGGGATTGTTTCAGGGGATTGTCTATCATTTCAGTTCAGAAGCTTGTTGTACTATTACTGTTTGCTGAGTTTTATAAATTGTTTTGCAATATGTAGTTGTCCTCGCTGACAGAGGAGCTTAGAAGCACTAACAGGCACCTGTGTTTCATATCAAGCAAAGAGAAGGTTAAAGATGAAGAGCTGGGCTGAATCCAACAATATTCTGTCAATATCATTTGTGTTGTCTTAAATTAATTTGTTTTACTACAGTTGTTTGAATAAATCAGACTACATACTCTAGGTGTTTTGTGGAAAGTTGCTACAAATTGTTCAGTAGAAAGAAGTTAAAGATAAATTCTAGGGCAATACTGCAATTTCAAAATCTAAATTTTGATTTAATTGGCCATTTACCATATTATTGAAGGGCTACTGTGAATTTGGTGTTGGTTAAAGAGGGATTCAGCCCAGCTGTAACTACATTGCATTATTCCCTGTCTCAAGCACTTAAACAAAAACATATTTTTGCTTTGACTTTAGATGAAAAACAGTCAAAGTTTCATTTTTTGATGTCCTCTGGCTGTGGCCATAGACACTTATTGTTATATCATGGCTACAAAGCGCTTTTAAAAAGTGCGTGACTGTGCAAAATGATATACAACTGTTTTACACACATTTTTGTGAATAACCCACACACACACACACACACACACACACAACTTAATAACGTGCACTCACAAATCCACACAAACATCCCCATAATTTAATAAAATGTGCACATATTTTGGTTTTAATGAATTCAAAAAGAAACCATCTACCAGAGACACTTAGTTTACTGATAAATAAGCATGCTTTCACTTAGCTTATACTCACTGTATAATCGCTGTAAACACACGCGACCATTGCCAGCAAGATAGGCAACCTCCCGTGTCTACACCGCATTTAAAATTGGGCCTTTTTTAAAATGCATTACTGTACCTTCTTGGGTGCTCCATGGTATATTTAAAGTAATATCTAATGGTCAAACTACAAACACAAAACCACAGAAAACAATGTTGAAGGACGGGTTACATTCAGTTTGCATTCAGTCTCACCCAATCTACACGTTTATATTATACAGAGCCTGCTGAAACAGTGGGGAATCGACCAGTTCAATTAAACCTCATAGGTTCCAGACTATTTCTTTTTAGCTGAGTGTCGTGCCTTCTTCCTTCCTGTTGTAAAACTACCTTTAAGGTTGTGAATCCTTCACTGCTGTTGCCAGAGCAGTGTGTTTTCTTCCACTGTCTATAATGAGTTGTCAGTCTCATAATCTAACCAGAGACAGCCTGGGAACAATGGCTCCCTTCGACTTGCTCCTCAAAACACACACAAAAAAACAAAGACAACACCTTTAATGTGTTTTCTGGTAATGTGTTGACCAATGTGGGCAAAGGAGGTAGATATATGGGAGACCAGGTGGGAGGTGGGATGTAAATATATATAAAATTAAGACATTAATCCTAAAGAAGCGGAGCTGAAGTGTCTCTGGTTGGTGCAATTATACTTGAGGTGTTATTAAATTGTGTGCACAGTTTAAATAATTATGTTGATTTGCACATTCTTTAGTTGTATATCATTTGCATAGTTACTATTCCGTGCACATAGCATTGTGTGCAAATGTATATATTCCCCTTTGAAGGCCACAGCCAGGCAGAGATTTTAGGATCCCAACTTGAAAATGAATTTGCATGTGTGCAAACACATGTGCATATACAAATATATGCAAAGAAGGTATATAAATATGAGTACTCATATGGTTTTATATACATGCACTTTCTCATTTCTTTTTTGGTGTTGGTTTTGAATCTGCTTTGGATCCTGAGAGGCCATTTTCTGTGTTGTCGATCCCTGATGAAGTTACAAGGCACTCCTTACTGCAGTGGGGTTGGAGGAAAAAAGAAGAAGACAAAGTTAGAATTGTACACACAGAGCAAAGAAACATTTTGAGCTTGCTTAAATCTACTTCAGCATGCACAGTATCTGAGCTATCCGAGCATGCTGCCAAGCACCAACATTGTACTCTGATGAAACAGTATGAAATGGTTGCATTGCTGATAAATATCCAGGTGGTCGTGAAAACTCACTTTTTCTCCTCAAGCTTGGAAAGAACAAAGAGAGTTAAGTTCTTGAGCAACATGAAGCCCATTATCAATGCGATGGCTCCGCCCACACATGAGGCTATGATGGTGGCCAGCGTGTTGTCCACCACCCTCACTGCAGACATTAACAAAAGACCAGAGGAATGATGATGGAAAAATCTACATATAAACAGTTTAAGAAGAGTTTTCAGAAATGTAACATTCATAACATTCTGGCTGCCTTTTGTGCTGCTGCAATGCTGTTACAGAACTGTCTAATTCGAGACAAGTTGGTACCTAGACTTTTAAAGCTACTGCTCACACTTTCCCAGAACCACTTTAGTAATATTTGGTGAGTTTTATTTATACCCTGTCAGCTATCAGTATCAAATGCACTGTGAGAAAACTATGTGAAATTTCTTTGCTCATTTGTCCAAAGTTTCCACCAGCAGCTGTAAGAAATTGTGATGTTGTTCCAATTTTGAGGAGAGACTAATTTAGGTTTAACGTGCAGGCAAGATGTGATACGACACGTCTTGTTAAAACAGCATTGAAGACCATTTAAAGTGATGAACAATAACTGCATGATTATAACCACCATATGCCTACAAACTAGAAAATGCTTAGTTTAGTAGGATTGTGTGTTTGGAGGACCAAACCTTACTTATTAGAAAATACCTAACTGAATAAATGCACAAAGAAAACTAGCATTAAACCTGTTATGAATTAATTCCACATCATTTATTTTAGCTTTTATTGTCACCTCAGGATTTATTTTCCCTCCGCAGGATTATTTTTTATTTATTTATTTTCTTGTGCTGGTAAAAAGATTTTCTCAGCAGACTTGCAACTTCTTCAGCGGGACTGTCCTTGTATATGTGGCCTGATTTATTTTATCATCAGCATATAAATGAATGCATGTTCCCTTCAGTATGCACATTATGGGGGCATGGAGCAAGCCCCAATGAGTTGTCCCACATTTGTGATTGGCCAGTATACAGTATGTCAGGGCATATAGCTAAACTTGTGATATCTATAGGGATGAGTTGTCAGATTGGGCAGTTTTCGACATAATTGGGCTAATTTTAGTTGCTGAAAGGGATGGAAAATTATTGAGCAGGTAAATGAATAATGGGCTGGTTTAGGATCACTTGGGCATGATGTCTACTGCATATAACTGACTAATAGGAATACCATTTTGCCTGAAAACCCCATTTATATGTATAATGAAAGGAAAATAAATCAGACCCCACCCTCACATATATCAGCACACATTACCAGGATAGACTTTGACCACTCACACTCATCCACCACAATGAGGGTGAAGATGGCACTGTGGTTCTTGCCCTTCTCTTTGGGGTTGCGTCCAAAACAAGTGTACTGGCCTCCGTCCTCGAAGGTGATGTTCCACAGCAAGATGGAGATGTTGTTGTGATCGTTGTTCCCCACAAAATCCACACGGTCTCGATATATACTCACATGTGGCACCACCCCCTCTGACGGTATCACTGAATCACACACCTGATCGGACCAACAAGCTGTCAATCATCCAAAACTACCACTTACAAGTTACCAAAAGCTGAACGTGAATCTTTCTCTCAAACTGAAGGTTCTTACCTTCTGCATGGTGCCGTTGTCATTGAATTGCCAGTTGAAGTAGAGGTTCTTGATGCCGATACAACTGGAGTATGTGCAAGGCAACATGACTGTGCTGCCATTTACTGCCTCCAGGAAGGGAATCTTCCCTACAAACATCTCAAGGGCCTGAGCAGACCACATGCCTGAGGAGGAAAGGGAATAGAAAACATAGCAAAATAAGACTACACATGGTATGAATCAACTTTACAGTGCAGCAGTAAAGTCAGTCTGCTTTGAAGCAATAGTTGAACAGTTTGGGAAATACGCTTATTGTCTTTCTTGCTGAGAGTTAGATGAGAAGATTGATACCACTCTTTCCATTAAATATACGTCTGCAGCCAGCAGCCGCTTAGCATAGCATAGCATAAAGACTGGAAACAGGTAGCCTAGTTTAATCCGAATGTAATAAAGTCCGCCAACCAGCATCTCTAAAGCTTAATAATTAACACATTTTATCTTGTTTGTTTAATCCATACAACAACAACAAAATAACAAGTTTTATGGGGCGGTATGTGCCAACTATTTCTTATCTTAAAAACCAGCAAAGACTTCAGGAAGTTACTGCTCCCGGTCAAGAAATAGTCTTAAATTTTATTACCTTCAGACAGAACCGGTCTTGCTGTTTTCCCGTGTTTCCAGTCTTTATGCTAAGCTAAGTTAATCAGCTGCTGGCTGTTGCCGTATTTTTACAGATATGAGGGTATCTGTATCAAATCTTCTCTAACTCTCTGCAACAAAAGTAAATATTACCAAAACGTCGAACTATTCCTTGAAATTCAGTATCCAGATTTCTAGATGACAAAACCGCACAATTCATCTCACTGACATTGAATGCACCATTTCTGTTCATGCTATCAACAAATAGATATAAATGTCATGGTAGAATAAATCCTGTAACCTCAATCTTTAAGTTTTGTGCTGGTAGAAGAATGATTGACTACTGATTGGTTTCCTTTCTTTCTCTGCAAGATATTTTACATAAGCCATTCACAATGCCCTACACAACATCTGCACTTGAAAATAGTCCAGATTAAAAGCTTCAGACTCACTGCTCTTTGTGCACAAGCTCCTTGGGCTTGTTTGATCTGCTCATCCAGTTACATGTGAACAATGAGAATGAGCAAAAGTCCATGGACAGTGACAGTAAATCTGCCTCACACACACCAAAACACTCGAATACAAGACTTAAAACTTCTCTTCACATGCTGTCCGATTCTGTGCTTTTACTAATGTACAGTATGATTAATGTAATTAAATCACCTGAATATTCAAATCTTTTAGACAATTTTGATATTATTTTTAAGTAAACATACAAACATACTCACATATTCACTAATACTCTATGTAATAGGACAACTTAATGGACATAATTCATAGATTATTTATCCTATCAACATTTTTATGATTTAAGAGCACATTATAACATACAGTACATACATAGTATGTCTATTATTGGCACTTGACTAGTCAAACCTTCAGTAACATGACACCACAAAGTCCTTGCTGTGACATTACTTTAGATAAGAGAGGATGAAATCTGCTGTGCCCCTTGTGGAAACTGTAACTGTACACCAGGGACCACAGTCAGACAGCATCAGGAAGTCGCAGCGATTCAATCTTACGTCCACCAATTAGAGCAGATGGATTGGGAAAACTGGCACGTCTTTTTTATTGTTTGTCTTTTCCTTTCCCCTCATTAATTGTAGACCAGGACTAGTTTGTGACCAGGCATGTGTCAAGGTCACAGGCAGCGAAGAGTTATAGTATATAACTTCAGCAGGTCAAGGATAGACTGTACTGTAGGTCTGTTTTCTCCCTCTTTTACACCATTAAAGCACCTTGTGCTTAATGCTTCCATCTAGTGTGTGAGGTGTAAACTACATGCTCACAACGTGCTGTGCAGAACTAGTACACTGATGCAGAGGTTATAGAGAGAAAACATAACACTCACACACACTTGAATATGATCAATGGTTGCAGCTGTTACGTTTTCTGCACTGTTTATAACATCCCTGTGGTTCTGCCCTCTGTTTCGTGCACACTGTGTTACGCTTTGCTCATGACATGGTCAAGGTCAACGTCTGACAAGCTCCACTGCAGCAAATAGGAATAACATTGCTAAGAACAGCAGATATGACTTAACACAGCGAAGGAGGGCATACTGTATGTGGGAATGTTTTTGATTCATTCTCATCTCACTCTTGCTATCTCGCTAACTCACTCTCTCCGATCTTTTCCTCAGCTGGTCCAATGCAGCACAGTGAGCTTGCAAAATCGGTAATAGAAACAGTGACGGGAGAGCATCAGCATCACCCCTCCTGTCTCTTTCCACATGCACATTTTTTAGTGTCACTCAGGCTTTTTTAACAACCTTTTATGATATTTTTGTAATATTCCAGTTTCATTATTTCCATCTTCTGCCCTGTGTCCCTCTGTGTGTCCTTAAAAATCTTTGTTTCCCAGAAGATTACCTTGTTTCTATCACTGCAGTAACTGAAGCTGCTGACAAGAGACCAAGAACAAAACAAGTACAATTACATGATAAAGTATCTATATTCTTCTTTCAAGAACCTTAATCTCCTTGTGTTTTGTCTCTGACAGCATTCAAATATTACTCTCATCAGTAGCCTCCTGCCTATTGTCTCTTTTCTTATTGAGGTTTCCAATTTAAGTTTTGTTTTGCAAGGTAAAGTGTTGGTGCTTCAGATAAAAGTAGAACAGTGATGCTCCAGTTTCTAGCCTATATATGTCAACTTTAGAACAATAGGGTTTTTTTATGAATACATAAATATATGCTCTCCACATCATTTATAAAATGTAGTATATCTAAATAATAAAAAACTATAGCCTGATACTGAACTTGATATATTTAGGAGATTAGGCGATAATCATTTTTTTTAACTTAAACACATAATGTAAACAGACAATACATACTGAGCAGAACATTTAGCAGTTGAAAAATCAACTTGTCAGTGCTCTCTGGTGGATAAACTGTTATCGTGACACTGTTTCTGAATGACCTTAAATCTACTTTGGCATTTCTGTACTGCAATTTCTTGTTACGTATCGGCTGATATTTACACCAATACAGATATATCTGCAAAACCACCGGCTGTTATGAAATTCAAAGGTTGACCTCACACAGATGGTACTAAATAGCATTTCTTTGAGGTTTGAAGACTGGGATTTTAGGTTGGTAAGGGACAAGAATCAATCATATTCATTAGAGGTCAAAGGTGTGAGAGGAGACATGAGAACGGCTCCAGGTTTGAATGGTTGGGATGTGGAAAAACAACACAAGATGTCTCTTAAAGTGGAACAAAATTCAATTCAGAAATTTGCTTTCCTACGACTGTCCAGTCAATACTTTGAACATGAACAGTGTTCCAAAATGCAGAGACATAAGGTCACTACAGCACTGTCAGTGTTGCTCAGTTCACAGAGATAAACCTCTTTTAGTGCACTCACAGTCACTATCTCGCTGTTTTCCATATCTAGCTTGAATTCTTCAATACATTTGAGCCTGATATCCAATAGTTGTACAAATTTACACAAACTAACCAGTCTGTTCACTGCTTTAACAAGTGTAATGTACAATGAGGTACCTTCTTAACCACCTCATAGTGTCTTAATGGAAAACAAATATGAGGGTTTATCTGCATCATATAACGATGACTACATGTTTTGCAACTGCTTCTTTCAGCAACTTTCTCTCTGCTACTTGGCCACCTGCATCTACTGATTAAGTCTACCATGCAGGTTTTGTGTTATCAAAAGGTTTCTTGTCCGTTCTAAATAAAGACAACAGCTGTGAGCAAGAAACAGCTATTCTTGTTCTGAAAAAAAAAAACATGCAACTCTTTACCTGGCAACACAATTCCCCTGACAAGTCAGTTCATGTGTGTAAATGCATCACAATGTGAAGTGGATAACGTTTTATTTTCAGGGAGAGATTACTATTTTAAATGTATTTGATCAACTTTACTAGACTGGGAATGTTTGAAAGTAGTTTTAGAGCCTATAGTTAGAAGTAATGTGGTCTAATCTCCCTTTTAATGCATGTTTTGCTGCACTATTGCTGCACTGATGCTCCACACCCATAAGTAGGTTTAGAAAATTCCAAGAAGTGTAAATTGTAAGTAATGAATGTATGAACAATGTAGGAAAAGGGTATTAGACATACATATGCTGACAGATGTATTTTACTCAGGCTGGTTGTTAATTGTCAGATAAAGGCTAATGCAGGATAAAAGCAGGATGGCAAACCTCTATGGCAGCATACACAGTATAAGTGTCAGCTATGACTGAAATTGGATTGGATAATGGGATGCTTTTCCTGTGCATTTCTTCAAAGAGGTTAAGGAAAGACTTTATTGGAAATGTCTGGCTGGGTATCTAATATTCACACCTAATACTCTATATCCGAAACACAATAACCCACATGATAAGAGGCTATTACCACCATCCGTCTCAGATCTGCGTGTGAATTTACTTTAGACAGCAACGTCAGATCTGGATACCTACCGTTCTGTTACTGTACAGTCACTTCAAGAGTACCGAATATCTTGATTCAGGAGTTTATGACTCGAATAAAAACAAAACAGATGGTTTACTGGACTCTGATGCTCTGTTACTGCAGACACACATCTTGTCCAGCACAATATGCTGTGAATGGCAGGACCTCCTCCTGAGTGCCTACAGCCTGACACAGCTTTTCCATCACTAGGGCCACTTTATTCTGCTGACATTTCCTTTTGTGGACATACAATCCCAATCCAAACCAATATAGATCACAGATACCACCAAACAGTTTTCAACAACACTCTTTTTACAGCCAAAGACGTTATTCTAAACTACCAAATCTTTATGAAACCTTCATTGTCTTGTCCTTTCTGTGTTTCCAGGCAGAATGAGAAGCACATTTTGCTCATGAGATGAAACACGCAACTTCCAGGAAAAAAAAAACTACTCATCACTAGCAAACTAGTCCTGTCACCAAAGCAAAATCCTTCTGCAAAACCTAGTGTACCAACACATGCAATAACTACAACTGCAGCTAACACCTGCGTAGGTCAGAAACACATGAAGGTCATTGTCAGATTTGTAAAACCCACAGCATTATTGCTCTGCATAACAACACAAATACATACTGATAATGGCACTTGTGACAAGCTTGTGGCTTTCAGTAAGGCGTAAGAAAAAAAACCCAAATATGAAGTTTTCAAAAGAAAGAGATGAGGCGGCACTGTGCACATCAGCTGTGGCATAATGACCATGGAGCAAATAAAGGGAGGTGACGTAAACTGAGAGAAAGACATTACCAAGCAGCATTATCAAGCCGAAGGCTGTGTGTGGAGGGCCCAGCCTCGGGGGTTCAACCCCAACCCACTGGACCTCCATGGCAGCCAGATGTGCACCAAAACAAGTACTGCTGCAGGATCCAGCCCGGGCTCTGGATAGCTAGCAGAATATCCTTTAGCACAACTCGGCCTCTTTGGTATACTGGATTCAATCTGGAAGCTGCTGCCTGCGTGTCTGGACCCCAAACGAGGCACGGCCCAATGTTGCACCTACAGTAGTCCTGGGTGTAGAGAGCCTGCCCGCCAGCCCCCACAGCACTCCTGTGGAAGAGACTGTAGGTTAGACAGAGGGCAGAGGAGGAGGAGGGGAAAGACAAACACAGAGAGAAGGGATGAAGGAAAAAGTTAATCAACTGGAAATATTGACAATGAGTCACTATAAAAGCACAGACAGTACAGCAAGAAGTTACATTTTGTACAGATTTAGTGTTTGTTTGCATTTTTCCTGCATGCATGTGTCTACATACGCATACTGTATCTCTTTGCCTGAATGTAAAAGGAGTAAAGCTGAAAGAGGAAAAAAACTGAAAACATGATTTGATGCTAAGTACAGTTCAAGTTTTGTCATGCCTACCTGCTCCTGCAGCCGGTGTTCACTCAGAGGCCGGCAGGCTGCCTGCACAGCTGAGTCAGTGTGGACAGGACAGCGGCGGAGTGGCAAACACTCACTGCGCACAGTCAGGGTTCACTCAAGGAGAATCCGCCAGCCAGCACTTTCACTGCAGAGACAGCCACATTGCAGCGGCAGCCAGGATGAGAGACAATTAGAGAGGAGAGGGGGAGACACACAGAAAGACAGACAGAAAGGTAGAGAGACAGACGAACAGGAGGAAAAGCCGCTGCTCTCATTCCTCCTCAGCAGAGCCCCAATGAAGCTGAGTCTTCTCCCAGCCCGTCCCTCCGGCTATCTCACAACTTTTGCCTGTCCTCTCCGTTGGCTGCATGCCACCCCTCTCTCTCCCCTCATCTCTCTGGCTCCCCTCCCTCACCTGCCCCCACATCCCTCTTATTCTCTTTCTCTCCTCCATCACCCCCATTCACTCCTCCCCTCTCCGCCCCCCTTCCTCCCCCCACCCCTCCCCCCCCACCTCCTCCTCCCCCCTCTCCTGAGTCGGGCGTGTATGCAGACTCAGGCACTTTTGTCAGAGTGTTTGTGAAGATCAGAGAAAAGTTCTGCAGTGCAGGTTGAGGAGGAGGTTGTGTAATGCAGCCCCAGGGCCGGGCCAGACACACAGTCCCATATCAAAATGCTCCATTCATAAATACATGTTCTTTCACTGATAACGTCACCTTCAAGGTATCAAAACTCAGCATCACAGAATTACAAGAGGGAGGGGAAAACAGTACAGTAGATACTCCCTATTCTACTACCACAATTTAAAATTAAAATAGAAAGCATTTCCCTTCTTTTATTTTGTATTTCCTCTCCCCAGATTGACAGTTACTTTTCTCCTCTCCTCTCCTCTCCTCTTTTCCTGAAAGGCAGGCTCCTGCCGGGACTCATATTCCCCTGGCTCAGGATAATCAACATCCACAGCCACCGGTGATGTATGTATGTGTGTTGTGTGTCCCATTCAATGCCCAGAAGGTCAAACTATCTTGTATATCATGAGGCATTCATTATTCCCTTGTGATCAGTGCGATGCAGCTGCAAGTGCATTGTGATATGAGGTGGTGTGTGCAGTCGTTTTTCACGACAGGACAGCTCCTTTCCCATAAATGTACAAACACATCAGTCACCATCCACTGACCACCATCATGTATCTGCACTATTTACTGCAGGACATTGCAGAGGAAGTGCTTAGCTTAGAGTTTCCAGATTTGATTAGTCAATTTTAGATCTGTCTAACGTTGCATTCATACACTTACGACTATATGCCTGTCAAACTCCATCCGTTACTGTAAATAGAAGGTGACTATACGGTAATAATGGCTGTTATCATTCTTTAGGGGAAAAAGTGGCTAGTAAGAGGTTAATTAGAGTTCCATACCGGAGCAAAGGAGAACTGTGAGTGCTAACAAGGATGCAACTGAGATCACGTGACAGAGCGTGCCATCTGAGCCAAGGTACAGTTACACAGGCAGAGGACAAGGGGACAACTACACATCCATTTTGGACTTAGCCTCCCGGCTGTTTTTCTTTTACAGAAGGAGACAAGGTAAAGTTTGCAACTCTGAAGGGCTGTAACTGAAATTTACTGTACATTGTCAGATTAAACTTCAGTTACGAAGACAGATGCAGATATCTGCCATGTAAGTGTATACTGTGCTTTACTTACTTTGCAAGTACTTAACACTGTGATCTATTATTCATTGAACAGGTTGTTATGTGCATATGCAGACTCTATAGGATGGCATCTTTTTTCTTTAGTAGCTCTTGCAAAGTTTACGATACCTATCATGTGTCTTGTGTTAATTATGTGAAATCTGTCTAATTCAGATATTCCACTCTTGAATTCAATATATTGTGTGTATATATAGTATAGGCAAGCTTCAGTAGAGCTCAATAGTGAGGGAAAAGGGTGGTCCTGACAACACTGACTAAACAAAGCTCCAATTAAATGAGCAGCCAATTAAAAATCCAAATTAAAATCTTATGTGTGTCACAGGATGTTGAGTGAACAAAGTTAATCCACCCTGTGTTTGATTAAACAGTATGAGACTGTGTCCAATTAGAACCTACAGGACCTGAAAAACAAAATTAACCAGAGGATTACAAACATACACCAACAATGACCACTAATGGTTAAGGGCTCCATAATGAGCATATACAGGTAGGTGAAGTGTGGTGCGAAGTGACAGTAGGTGGAGCAGAGGGTGGTTTGATGGGTGTGGAGCTCTAAGTGAGAGATAATGTGGTTGGGCTGCGGGCTCACCGTTCTCCTCTCCAGGCCCCTCCACTGGAGTATCAATGCAGCAGCGGTGGGAACTCTTCCAGAACTGCAATAAGAAAAAAAAATAAAACAGCATTTTGCTGCAGAAAGACAGGGTGCTGCTGCAGACCTGTGCAGGACAACTCTAACTGCACAGAGAGTGCCCATGGACAGTGATACTCACACAAACATAACCACATGGTATGTACTGTACAGGTATTCATTATTATGTGTCCTATATTATTATTCATAGATGTCATGTAGGTGCACCCTCAGCTTTTAAAAGAACATAGGTGTCATTTGCTCTTACTGCAGCAAAATGTGTGCTGCTCCAAAGGAAAGAGACAAGGACACACGTCTCAGCACTCACTGTACGTGAGTGAGTGAGAGCAATACAAGTTAAGTAGGAGTACAGACATATTATGAGTAAAATGTAAAGTATAAAAATGGTGGTGCTTCCAATGGGCTTGGAGGTAGCGTACAGCTCATACAGCGAAGAAGAGATCAGTGGGGCCATGTTGATAGTGGGCACAGTTTGTGGAAATACTGGATTTAAATGTAAATACAAGGCCACCCAGTGATCATAAAATACCTTGGAAGATACAAACAGCTGCCGGATAACAGGTATAAAAACAACCTTGTGGCAGAGTCATGGAGTATATGAAGTGCGGAAGTCACATAAGGGGCTATAGGGGCGATGGGGGCGAGATGATTCATGGGGCGGGAAAGAAGAAAAACCTCATTTGCATTTAATTTTGGACTTTTCTCTAATCTTTGATTTTTTTGTGAAATTATGGACAATTTTACCTCTTTGAGCCTCAAACACTTTTTAAAGTGTCTATAATTGATACTTTTACAATAACACTGTATTAAATGACAATGTAAAAATAACGTGTCAATGTGAAAGAGGTCGCTCGTATTGATGAACCTATAGAGAATTTTCATCTGATTGATCTGCAGCTCCACTCGGCTTTACGGAGCTTTACAGCGAGTTTAATCTCAAAAAATCTCTAAAAAACACCTGTATACTGTTGGCAACTAGATGGTAAACATTGAGCATTTAGCAGCTAAAGAGCTAGCCCCAGTTTGTACCTCTCATGTATTAGCATACATTCACGTCACAGGAGGTAACCATGGTTTCTCTAAAAGATAATTAACCGGCAATGTTTAAAAACCCAGAATGTCTAATACATGAGAGGTACAAACTGGGGCTACTAAAGCTAGATATTTCCCTCAGGAGGTGGTAGAGACCAAAAACAGAGCTAAAAGAGAGTGAATATTATACTTACATTCACCAGGTGCTCAAAAACCTGACTCCAAATTAATGCTAATGTTGCTCCATAACTGCTGGATGTGTAAGTAAGGTTTAAATTAAATCTTCTGAGAAGTTTACAGGGGAAATCACTTTTAGGTGGAACTGCTAACAACTCATAGACATCTGAAATGTGACAAGGGGCCCCAACTAGCTTTTAATTGACTGTGACCCAAAGTGTTGTATTTCTTACCCGTCATTAGCTGTCCCTTTCTCTCGCTTATGCATTCCTTAAAAAACAAGTTAATTGGCTGTTAGAGTGCCTCTCCACCCCCAACTCTATGTTAACCACACACTTGAGTTTTGTTTATCTTGTTTTAAGAGGACGGATATAAAAGTAATGATTGTATTTAAAGACTTCCACTTAGGCACTATGAATAAAATAAAGTTCATGTGGGTGATGTGTCCTACATGCCTCTTTTGGTGTTTTTACAGATTTATGCATTTCAAGACATGGACAGCTCCATAAGAAAACTCTTAAAACAAGTTGATCAAATAGCAGACAAAGTGACCTGGTGTTTTTGCACTGTTAGATCTGAAAATTGAATAAACTTGAGCTTTACTCAGCTGTTTTAAGGCCAGGAAATGTGACTAACTCATTCTCATGACACATACAGGAGTGGCTGATGGTTGGTATTTCACACTCACCCACCCAACGTTCACCCAAGAGCTGATCTGTTCCCACACACTGAACATTTTTATCAAAATACACTTCATGCTACTTAATAATTTCAAAAACAGTTCTTTATTCCATTTTCTAAATAGAGATGCATATGACATTTGAGTTAAAAAACAGTGTTCTGCTTATTTTACACAATATACAAAATCAAAATACAAAATCACTTGTGAAATGTTGCCAATGTAGTAAACACCTTGCTTTGATTATCACTCATAAATCTCATAGTGGACTTTCTGGAAGCACAAATTATTTTCAATTCATTTCCAGCAGAATTCAAACTCCTCTGCAGATATGCATTATGAGACAGATAAAAACTGTTTCTTACTTAAAATTCTGATTTGTCTACTCTCAGCTGATGCTTTTAGAAACTCAACAGGAGAAGCATTTAATCTGACGACACAACTGTTGGACAAACACAGTCTGCACTGGTATGGGGTGTTTTTAACAATGAGCCAAATTAAACTCACTCTTCTCTTTAAAAATCCATAGTCTATTTATTCGACATGAATATGAATGAATTTTCACAACATTGATCTAAGGCAATATATTCGCAGCTGCAGCTATATGGAAATCCAGTCAAGTTAACACAAAGAAGCAAAGTTACAGTGGTCATGCACAACAAACGAGACTCACATCCATCAATCCACATCCATAAAACACACAGAAGGAAGTCCAGATCAAAGTCTGTTCTTGGGGAGTACTACTAAATATGTGGATGTTTAAAGTCCTTTGTGGCTCTCGAGGGAGCGGCGTGAAGTGTGATGAATGGTCTCAAGTGATGTCACTTGAGTCAGCATCGGTTGGGTCTGAAGACTACAAGTTTGTAAATGAAAAGAATCTGGGGGCGTGGAGTTAGAAGTGAGCTTACCAAACCTCTGTAGCCCGCTCCTCATCTCTGCGTGAGGCTAGAAGCTCCAGGCTACATTAAACACCAATAGCATAACATACCAGGATCTCTGTCCTAACTGTCGCCTGTCGAGTTGCATTGTGGGTAATGTAGGTGCCAGGTTTTGACAAGGAAGAATGCGTTTCATGAAAAAGACAATATCTCTGGTTCTGATGCATCGATTCTGTTGCTTTTTTTAAAATATTTGTGATTATGACAATGTTATAAAAGTGCAATGCTAAATTGGTGGCAAACTCTTTTAATGGTTACTGTAATGTATTTGTGTAATTCAGTGACCATAATGCACTTAAGTCTGAAAAAATACAATTACATGTCATCTAAACATTTAAATCATGTTACTGAATTGCAAAAACGCTGATGTTATAAAGATGATTCTAATCAATTGAGTGCGTTCATTTAATCATCATCATCATCACCAAAATCGTAGTCGTCTTCATCTTCAAAGCCATCCTCTTCCTATTCCTTTCTGCTGCTGTGTTCAGACTTTTCATCATCTGAAGTATCAGCTTCTTTCTTCTTCGTCTCATCATCAACATTTAGATGAACTGCCTCTTCAGGTTTACTGACACAACCCCCACAAAGCAAATTGAATCACACACACATGCAACATGCACGCATAAACACACACACACACACACACACACACACACACACACGTAAACAATGAGATGGGCTACTCATGGATATCTGGCTGCATGGAAATTATAGAAAATTAACAAAATGCCCACACTGGTTTACCTTAACAACCATCCATTGCCAAAATAACAGAGATAGAGACTTTAAAGAATACAATACCCAGAATCCTCAGCTTGAAACGAACCCAGCCAGAGTACCACAGAGAATTTATGTACTGCTTCCATCCGTGGACAAAGATGACCAAAACATCAGTTCATGAACATTTCTCCACCAAAACCAGTTCATGGTTCTGCTGATTTAAGATCTCTGGATTTGTAAAATTCTTCACCTGTATTCACAAATTAAAGTGGCACATACTGTGAAGTAGCAGTTGTTATTACAGCTGCTGCTCACAGAGAAAAGGGAAGGTTTCACCCAGAAAAAGTTTAACTGCTCTTATCTTCTATAGCTTTAATAGTTAAACCCTCAGTAGCAAGCAATAGAGAGGATATGACTCAATTCACCGCAGCAGTATCATGTATCAAGTGCTCTTTGTGCTCTTAGGGATATAATCAATTATATGTTTCAAGTGATGATCCAGTCAAAGTATAATTCTATAAAACACATGATAAAAAAAATGAGATTTTTAAAAACTTCAACTGGTCATTCCATGGTTAAATGATAAAAGAGCAAATCAATAGAGAAAACAGCCTGATTGGTGCAGTCAGCACTGCTGCTGTGAATTGAGGTTAATGATCAAGTTTCAAGAACAGCATTTAGTTAGAAAAATCCCTCCATATTTACATCTCCTACTCCCTCACTAAAAGTGTAAAAAGATTTGGCTTTACAACAGATGGGAAGGGTGGTACCTCAGGTCACTAATACTGAAGTAATTAAACTACAAAAATATCTGAGAGGTTTACATTGGAGGAGCAAACATGGAAGAAAAAGATGCCTTCACACCCTCAACTTTCATTTGTCTTTTCCAGCAGAGTGGACCCAAACAACCAGTCACACTCAACACCAGTCCCAAGAACAAGAGGAGCAGAGGAGCTCCGCCTGTCTGGCCCTCACCACATGGTCTGTTCCTTCCACTTGTGTTCCTGTGGGTGCAGCTCAAAGTCATTTCCCATGTGCTTTCCCCTGTAGAACCTCACCGCCACGAAGATACAGAGGAAGATCAGGATTACACCACAGGCGCCTCCAACTGCCGCTGCCAAGATGCCGATCTCAGAGAGGGAAACTAGAAGCAATAAGACCCAAAATTAGTGATCACAGTGAGTGAAAGCTGAATGCTGCCTGTTGGAGAATTTGAGAGAACACAATAGAGATACCATTAGAATAAAAAATAAAACAGTGTCCAAGTGATCCTTGAGCAAACTGAACCCATACCTGTTCCAGGGAAGGCCCTGACCTCTGACCTCCTTGTGGAAAGGCCTGACATATTACAGCAGAATTTTCAAACAAGGACCAATAAAGTAACACCTTGTTAATACATATTGAAAACTTTGATGGTAATGACTGAAAAGCAAGATAAAAGCCCCAAACATTTTTTAATTTTCTTCTGCTGTAGTACATTTGATGCTGAAGAAATGTGACAGACTTTTCATCCTCCTAAAAGTTAGTCTTCCAAGCATGCAGAGCTGCCATCTAACCTTTGTTGACGACTCTGAGGACGATCTCTCCATTTTTGCCGTGCACGTCTGGACGGTTGCGCACCTGGCAGATGTAGGTGCCATTAAAGGTCGGAGGCACCTCATGCAGAGTGATGGAGACGTCGCGTCTCATAATATCTCCCGACCACACCGCATGCCCTTTGAAACGCCCTTCCTGGGGAGGGTATGGCACCTCCTGGTAGTAAAACACCTGACACACAAACACACACACAACATTGCAGAGACTTTATAGCTCCAAAGAAATTAGCAAGCATGAGAAAATTCTGCTAATACGAAACTTACAAAAATGCAGTTGCTGTGGCAACGTCAGACGTCAGCAGCCAAGCTATGAAGAACGTTTCCTGAGCAACTCACCCATTCAAATATTACTCTCTGGTTTCAACTATTATGTGCAGTATATTTGTTTAAAAGCCACCAAGAGCCACATTAACATATTAGTTTCATGCCATTCATATCTGTGGGCACTGAGGTGTGTTTTTGCAATGTACTGTATGTTGCCAGCCTTTTGAGTGGCAATAACCTAATGTTTGCTGTGCTGTGGGATAGTCCCCAGCTACCAGGAGATATGCATCTCATGTTGTATGACAGACATAAAGTAATGTACTGTATATGTCGCCATTAGCAGCTAGCAGACCAGCCACAGGCTCTTCTCTTATGCATTTGACATGTCTAGTGCAATGCATTATTTCTTATTTTCTCCTGTGGTTTCATTAATAATGCCATTAAAATACAATAAAGACACATTCAAAGCATTATTCATAAAAACACACTTTCTACACACCGACTCATCCGATCCTGAATTTATGGGTCGGAAGATCCAGGACACTATGACGGACTGAAGCGACACTGGCTGACTGGAGCTGAAGGTGCACTTCAGTTTCACATTTGTCCCATTGACCGCTTCCACCTCAGTCGGAGTGTAAATATCTATTCCACTGACATGTCGCACCCCTGTAATAAAGATAACCAAGTGAGATAGAATATTCATCAACAGTAACTTAACCTTATACACAAACCTCTGCTACTTGACCCATTCACAGATCACAAGTTATATTTCAAACTGCCCAGGTTATTTCACTCCTCAGTTTCAGAGTAATTCATTAAACCAGAGCAGAGCTGTTTACACCAAACATAGTTATCACTGCTTATTTAATGCTTAAAAGTTAAGAGCATGTGCCTCAGATCTCTGGTGTTCATTGTTTGTAGCTATAAACTGTGATTCTGTCCGTTTCTTGTGACGGACACTGCCCACGATCTATTCTACAGCATGACTTCACTTCAGTACTTCAGTACAGCAAACAAGAGGGCAAATAGTTCAAATAATCTAAAAGCTGCTACGCCTGCTATGGGTTAATGATTGCATGTGTGTACAAGTACAGAGGGTCAGATGAAGACCGCCTTTACAGGTGCCTTAAAAACACAGGGGATATTATATTATCTGAAAAGAGCAGGTTTGGATGTTTGTTATTCAACATATGTTCAATAATACATCTTATTAGTGAAAATGAACAATTTTCCATCATGTTTTACTTGAAGCCATGGTTAAGTATACTACAGGATCTCCTTCAAGGGGTCTGGTAAAGGTAAATAGTTGAGCTAAATCTGCATCACACTGTCAGCCACAGTGATGAGCAGACCTGCAGACTCTTCCTGCGGATTAAAGCATTCCTCATAATAAACCACAGAGAAGAAGAAGCCAAGAATGTTCTGTAATCCTGGACAGGGAGGGATAAAATAAAATGTTTGACTGTAGAAGTAAATCAAACTTAACAGGATAATAGTATTTAGTGGGACATGGTCAGTGTCTCTGTATGGAGAACCTACAGCGACTTGCACATTGTCATAAAGCAACTCTGTAAATGATATCCAATTGAATGATTAAAAAGGGGGGGAATAACAAATCAAAAACTAAGATCTACTTACTGACATAGGACAACAAATAGAGGATAAAAAAATTAAAACACAAAAGAAAATTCAATATTTTTGAAATGAGAGGTCTCAACAGCACACAGAAGTAGCGCCCCAAAAAAGTTCAGGTGTCAGCCAATGAAAGACCTTTTGCAGTTTTTCCGTCCAAAAATTGCACAGTTACTTTAATGTAATATGAATTGATCTACTTTTAATTTCTTTGTCACTTAATCTATTTATTGAATGCTACATTTATTCAGAAGTAGTTTCTTAGGGATAGGGAGTGAAATCTGCATCCGTTTCCATTAGGAATGGGTTTCTTTGTCTAATTCCTGAGAACATTATCAGTTCCTCTTATCAATGCAGGAATGGGAACTTTACACCAGGATGCACCAGAGCAAATGCTTTTTAACTTCTCATGTGTATCGCCAGCCATAGCAGGAAGAAGATGTTTCAGTGTGTCAGCGTATTTTACCAAACTGGCCGACAAAGAAGAAGTGCTACATTTGCATGACATTCATTTAAACCATGACTGGCGTTACCAGCAATATGCAACATTTGTTGTAAGATTTAACAACATTAAACAGACAGTTAAATTACAGAGGTGCGGTGTTTGTGATTATTTTAGGGGCAAGTGCTGTTTTCCCTTCAGCAAGTACATCCGATACCTCTTAAATTAATACGAGCCACACAGGAAGCCTTAACAGATGATATTTTTCCTTGAATGTGAAAACCCAAATGATAAACAGATATTTTGCAAACACGATGTAAATATTCCTCTATTTCATTTATCTTATATCATATTTGTTAGATTTAGGCAGAGTAAGTAGTTCAAAAACACTAGTGATTAATTATCAACTATATGTTTTATTTTTCTTATGTTATCTTGTTAGTGTGGTTGCTTGTACAGAAGACACTGTGACAGATGTTCCTTTCAGGAAGACAGTTCAGTACAGTATTTGCTGAACACAGATTGAGCAATAAAACTGAATTAACCACATAAAACTTGCACGAGCTTGTTGAACAACTAACAACTAACATGATGGAACTGATAAAGAAATGACACAGATAAGCAGAATCAAAGCTGGAAGAGGAATTTATTAAATACCCATCAAATTATTATCATTATTAACTGTAGTAATTGTCCAATTAAACATTGACGTTAAATTTGTTTTTCACTCTCCAATTACAACTGAATTAATGAAAAGCTTTCTAACCCTTTCCAAGGTTTTGCAGGTGAATACTGTTGATACACTGCCAATAAAAACAGGTTAGTTTTGTTCCACAATATCTCCCTCACTGGAAAGAGTCTGGGAACACTATGAGTAATTATTTTTGTTGCAAAGCCTGCTCCACGATATCTCTCCGCTGTGGCGTCATGAACCTGCTTATCAGACATACAGCCTAAAATCGAACTCAACATTCAGATATCTACAGGGACACTCTCATGGTAGCCGCTCTACGACTGACTGGCTTCAACCTAAAGTCTAGAGTTTAAAAGTAGGCTATAGATTCATCTATAGCGTAGCTTAATAGTCGTTTTCCACCATTCAGCCATAAAATCAGACATCTCCACCACAGCCGGCCCACCACGCCAGGTGTTTCCAAGCTTGCCTGTCCAAACAGCTCCTTCATATTCACAGCTGGCTATTTAAACCAAACAAAACCTGATGTCAACAGAAACATGGCATTATGTCTTCTTCAAAGCCAACATACTGTGTGTCATCACTCGCTCGTCATGCAGTTGGGCCACTTTTTGTCATTTCTTAGAATTTTGACAAAACCTTGTTGAAATTACACTAAAATTAGAACTAAATTACAACCCTTGTTACAGCATCTCCAACAGTCCAATCAGTGAAATCTGTCGGCACATCTGGATTTGTGGTTTAAATTGTGATGAATTCTTCCCTTAAATTAGTAATTCATAGCCTCAAGTTACAAAGCATTTCCTCTAACTACTACTGCTAATTAGTTCACACAATATACAGTAAACATTTCATTCCATGAATTTAGAAATTTAATTTGAAATTTTACTTAAGTACCCCCATCAGGTCAATCAGTGTAGTTTTCCCAAAATCTGACGAAGCCATCTGAAATGGGGTCGTGCATTTCACTAATACACTAATATATTGCGCTAATATATTTGTTGAAATGTGCTGAAACACATGGAATAGACACATCTACTGTAGCCACAGTTCTCTCACAAAATCACACTGATCAGCACAAGGAGGGGGCATCATTTAACTGCTGCAGTAGTCCTGCAGTAAATACCAGTTTGGTGAAGCTCACAATGTTCAGACTGTCAGAGGTGTTGATTCAACTCGGTGGTAATATTTGTAGACCAGCTTGTAGTGTTTTCAAGTATATATCCCTACTTTCTCTCCTCCTCTCTTTCCAGTTTTTGCAAAAATGTAATTCCTTCATATTTTGTTTTTGTTACAAGGCATAACTTTGTTTGAGATTTATTCAGCAGCAATTCAAGCTGTTGCCTTACTTAACCTTAAACCTTTAAATGGTGACATATCTATAGTAAAGCTGACACATGCTGCTAATTGGAATTGACTCTGTAAATCACTGGTATAGCTGTGATCTAGTGACTGTCTGAACTCACAAGTGCATTGCAAAATTATTTACCCTCCTTCCTTTGACTTTTTGTTTTTTTGCCCACCATTGAGACAAAGTTAGATGTTACATTTAAGTTATGGAACACTATAATTGCTGTGTGTATTACTGTGCTTTTATTCTTCTTTTTTGGATACTTCTATCTTCTCTGTCACAGTCAATGTTTTGATGATATAGTGTAAATAAAAATTGCAAGGGGTAGTAACACAATGGTATATAGATATATAATGATATTATGTATATGTATATACAGTATAATGGTATAACAATCCAATATGAGAAAACAGTCCATACAGTAATATCAACACCTGTGACACACATGTAGGCCTATGTATAAAGTCTGTATGTGTACAAATAATTATACATTTTACTGTATGATGGTATTTGACCAGCAGGTTATACTGCTCATAGCCTTCATGTTTAAAGGTTGGTCTAGGCCAAGTGAAACTAAACAAGCTTCGTGCAGACTTTGTTATACTTCTCCTGCGTCCTGCAGTGAGTCATAATTAGGCCACCAGTCCAGAAAATCACGTTTTAACATAGTTTTTGCGTTAGGAAAGACATAATGAAGTCGCCTACTCTTTCCAGGAAGTTGTTGAAACTCACCTGGCAGCACGAATCCTCCCAGGAGAAGGACAGGCCATATCCGATACATAGGATAAAACATTTATATATATACTGCCTCAACTCCGGCGGGTTAGTTCCTCTGTAAAAGTCCCTTCATGTAAGTTTATTAATTAGAGTCACGAACGCAAATGTCGCCGCAGACTATGTAAAGAACCTATTTGTGAGTCTTCGCTTCGGTGATCAAAATGTGAGTCAGCCTGCAGACACACCTGATGGGCGGCGTTTACTCGCTCACTTCTTGTATAACCTGATAGTTTACCTAAGCAACCTGCCACTTCACACCTGACTGTTTCGGTTCGGCTGTTACAAACACGCGCGTTCAGGTTGTGGTCGATAACGCGGGGCTGATAGATCACGTGATAGTCACGTTTTGCATTATAAAGTTAATTTATCTGCATTTACCTCTCAAAGTGGTCTGTTACTGTGTCAAACTGACACTTCATGTGGAGGGCACGTTTACATTTAATGGTACCAAAAGACCTCCACCAGTCTTCTCTACAGAAACAGAGGTACCGTAGGCCCTTTAAAAGCTGTCCATCCATTTTGTAAAAGTATCTGTGATATTCTGTAAAATGTCAAAGCCTGAAAGACTTTACCACACAACTACATATTCAGATTTAAATTTTATGTCACATAGCACTCAATCATGCAAGCACAATGTGCAGTGAAATACTTTGTTACCATAAAAGTAACAAGTATAATGGTAAAAAACAATAACATAAAAACATACAATAAAATGACATTACATTAAAATAAATTCAAGTCCAAAAAAGTCCAAATTAAAATAGCAAACATTTAAAGTGCATTAAACTCACGTGCTTCTTGTTGTCATGCAGTGAGCCCAGGCTCTATGTCTATATAATATCACAGAGTATTACTGTTAAAGTGTTAAAGATGTAGGTTATTCAAACTCATCTGGCACCGAGAATCCTCCCAGGAGAACAAAAAGCATCTGATAAATGGTATTAAACATGCTGGCTAAAAGTCACTTAATTAATTGGAAGATTGACGACCGCTCTTCACCACAAACTAGGGTTAATAAGTATTGGTGGTGAAAATATGTTTTGCAGTTCCTGATGAGCGGAGCACATGTATTGTAGTTTCAGGGCCTGTCTGCACATGTAAAGTAGGAAAACTGCTGTTTTGGCGGTTACTGTTACCATCTCATGATGAATATGCAAGAGTTATATAGTTATAGTATATAAAGAGTTTTCACTTATACTGCAGTATTTCAAATTTGAACTTCAATTTGAAGGCAGTTTGTGCTAAAAAGAAATGTCTAAAAGGGCATTTTAAATGTGTTTTATTAGCCACTTTGTAAAAAACTAATCTCTGTAAAATGAAACACATCAGTCCATGAGACACAACACACATCAGCATTAGAGGCAGGTGGATTATGAAGATTATGAACGCATTTCAGTAATGTACACGCTATAAACCATAAACCTGCCTGTGATGTAAATCAGATTTTGAGGCACCTGCAGCTAAACATCTTAAAATTAAACCTGTACTATTCAGATCTGCATGACAGAGGCAACCCCGAAAACCTTCCCAGGCAAAAAACAAAACACTACTGAATTCAAAGTTATTAAACAGGTGTTATTATGCTTATTCCACTTCATTTGTCATTAAAATAACAGTTACCAGGGTTATAGTTACACAAAAAGATAGTAATTTAAGGGTGTTGATCATAAAATTACCTAACAGAAATGTGTTGTTTTTTGTTTTTTGGTTGCATTTTAAAGCATACACTATTCCCTACAAATGTCAACAGCTAGAAAAAAGGGAAGTGATTTGTCCTGTGTTTCCTACAGTACTGGAATGCAGCATTTGATCTAACGTGACCATGATGCATTGCGATCAGCTGACACAGCGGGCTCGGATCAGAGAGGGGTATGGATGTACTAAGATGGGCCACGAGTGGAAGCGAGAGATACTTTTACAGTATGTCGCACTGCAAATATGTCGGCAGTGCTGTACGTAGTCTAAACTAAAAGATACCCTCCCACTTAGAGGTGTTTCCTCCACTGACGTTCTCCACTAAAATGATCTCAAATAACGGACAGGAATTTCGTTGTTTGGGAATCCGAAGTAAAACTTTTGACGTTTTGAATCGTATTTTCAAACCAACGACACACCCATGATTCCTTGCGGGACCACTGAATTTGGGGGTTTCTTGCCCTGTGGTTGACCTCTCAGGAAAGAGCATCTAGAAGCTGTGTGCCGGCTTCAACAACCTTCAGAATTTACAGAAGTTAGCAGTGTGTATGCTACAGACAGTTAGCTAGGATTAGTTATGGTCGTGATTAGAGTTTGAGTCTGGGAATGTATGCAGCCAGTAAGGAAAGGCTGCCCGACAGGCATTTCTCAGGGTAAAATATTCCCAATCTCTGTGTAGCTCACTGTAGTGCCCTCCAACGGTGTTGCGGCTAATGGTAGCAGATCAGCGCTCTCCTCGTGAAAGAGTCTCTGTAGTTTGCCTTCTTGACACACCTTTTGTTGTCTCGTCTAGCTAGAGTCAGCTAACAGCTAACGGTTACTAGCGAGCATCACCCGCTTCGACTACCCGACAGCGGTGAAGTGAAGTTGGGGCAAGGGAGTAACTCTGAAGTCGAGGGAGCCGAGAAGTGACGGCCAACACCCTGCCAGGTAGTTTGTCTTGTAAATTAAAAACAAAGTAATTTCAGCAAATTCCCATGTTAACAACGGGCGTGTCAAACGTTATGTATCAGAGATGCAGCCATAACAGTCTCCAGTCATTAGCTGTCTGGTTAGCTAGCTAACAAGCTAACAGATAAACTGTAACCCAGGGGATTTAATGCAATCTGCTCTGTGATCCATAAGCACCCGCCGTGAAAGCGAAAGTAGCCTTCATCCGTATTAGGCCAGTCTGTCTGCTCCTGAAACATTAAGCTGCTTCATCACAGCAATGGTTTCTGCTAGCTGGATGCTGATGCTCTCCTCCTTATACTGTAGCACCAACCTAAAACAACATAAACCCTTCCTCCTATTATAAGTATTTGTGTTGATAGCTATGTATTGTTGTATTTGAATAAGCGGTGGTGTCTCCTGTAGGATGAGTGGTGATGAATTGAACCCAGCTGCAGTGGCTCAGCCAGTAGAGGATGTACAAGGAGATGGACGGTGGATGTCACAGGTTGGTGGTATTTATTATTAGAGTAGGAAACGTTCACTCTTTATGTATTACTATATGTTATATAAAAAAATACCAGATTTATTCCTTATGTATGCAGGCTGAATGCATTTTACCATCTGGAAGATTTACATTGTTTATCAAAGGGTTTGTCCTATTGTTGGGCTCATCCATGATTTTCCATAGTTACATATCAGTTTTAAATAAATGTAAACAAAAACATGACACTGTGGTGACTCTATCTGACTCTGTTTCTTCCCACTCCAGTCTCCTACATAATAAACATTAAGGCTTAGTGTCACATAGGTCATATAGGTTAAGTTTTCCATGTGTATGCTCAAGTTATTGACATGTAAATCCACCCCACTTTGTTAGAATTCATGGCATTATGTTTTCAGTTTCTCCTTCCGTCTGTCCCATTCTCGTGAATGCGATATCTCAGGAACCTTTCCCTGGAGGAAATTTCATTACATCTGGCACAAACGTCCACTTGAACTCGAGGATGAACTGATTAAAATTTGGTCGTCAAAGGTCACCGTGACCTCACAAAACTTGTTATTGGCCATAACTTAAGAATTCATACGCTACTTATTACAAAATTTCACACAAATGTCCAATAGGATAACATGATGTAGTGATGACATTTTTTACCCAAAAGGTCAAGGGTCAACTTCACTGTGACATAATAATGTCTTGGAATTATTTATTGATTTGGACCCCAAGGTACTTGTATGAGTCCGCCCTCTCCACTTCCTCTCCCTGGATGACAGCCAGGACAGGGGGCCTCCTGTTCCTCTGGTAGTCCACCACAGGCTCATTGGTTTTGCTGAGATTGAGCTTCAGGTGATTGTCATTGCACCATGTGACGAAGCTCTCTATCAGTGCTCTGTACTCCTCTGTAAAAATAGTCTCTAAGTGAAGACACCATGTTTCTCACTGGAAATTATTACATGTTGTAATACATGTCAATATAGTTATAACTTCCATTTTGCCAAAAAAATACACTTAATACCTTTTATTAAATTCCTTCAAAGTCTTCACTTCATATATTTTATGAGTCTGGACAGACGTGGATGTAAACTGCAACTTGACTGGCTGGCAGAGCCATACAACCTCGGGGCAGTACTTCTAGTTCTTAGATTGCTTTATTTTTCATCTGCCCCTATTCACTACACATTGTATAAGGCAGCAGACGCATTAAATATTGCATCTGATTTCTACCATTGATGTTCATGATTGTGCTGTGATCCTGTGCAACTGATTATTGTGAGCAGAGTATTCTCAAATGAAGGGATGCGAGCTAGATCTGCACAACACCATGACATGATGTTTTGATGATATTCTCAATATTAGTGAAAAATGTGGGGGTAAAGGTTGATGTGGGTGGTCATCATTATATTAGTTTAAACATATTGTAACCATTCCCAGGACTTGTATTTCTTTCAGAGCAGCACTTTATCTAGCTTGTTGAGTGGCACCTCCTGGTAGGTCCATGCCAGGTTAATCCTCCAAAGCTAATAGGACTGACTGAGACAGTCTGCATTACTCCAAGCCCTCCATCAGATGGGGCACCAGACGTGTCTTATCTGACTTGGAAGGCTAACGAGTATTATCCTATAGCTGAGATTTAGAAAACTCATAACTCAAAAGTCTTAACTCAGACTGAAATGCCTAATATGGAATGGATTAAACTATTGTATTCTATGAATGAAATGTGCATTTTTGTCATTTATCTATTCCATATCTCTGATAATTATGGACTACATCACGAGCTCTCTTGTAACGAGTCTGTGTTTGTTTTACAGCACACAAGGTTTGTGCAGGAGTGTAAGGATGCTGAACCAGATGTGCTTTTTGTCGGGGATTCTATGGTACAACTAATGCAGCAGTTTGAGGTGAGACAAGATATTTACCTTTCTACACCTGGACATTTGACTGCTCACATGGCAGTAGCATCTTAATTTATTTTTTTACACAACGTTAATGTACTGTGCTGTATATACATTTATGTTGCCTCCCTAGTTGTCTTATATTAATAAGCATATCGTTGTAATGCGTCTTGTTACTGATCGGCATGCTCTGCTGTTGGCATCAGTGAGTAATTTGATATTAGTCACCAAAGTCAGAAATTCTCATATGAACTGCAGCTTTCTGGTTTCCTGTCCACAGGTCTGGAGGGAGTTATTCTCTCCTCTTCATGCGCTCAACTTTGGCATTGGAGGGGACACCACCTGTAATGTGCTGTGGAGGCTGCAGAACGGAGAGCTGGAGAACATCCGTCCGAAGGTGAGACGAGCCTGCTCAGATCTTCAGAGAAAGACAGTTTAGGGCAAAATAATTTTATTTACCTCTCACATGCACACTTTAACGTCTCCGGCACTGAACAAACTCTTGCAGACACATTTTACTTCTGTTATCGACAAAACACCATGTACACACACTGTTGTACCTCTCTAACACACACAGAGACCTTGCACATACACTGTTTGTCCTTCTTGCACAACACTTGCATATAGCTGTCCCTGACCTCCTCCTCTTGTTGGATGTAGCAGGAGCAGGTGGCCTGATGGTCCAGAACAGCTTTTGTGACCGCAGCAGCAGCCATGTAGTGAAGTTGCAGCGTGCATTTGGAAAACATTGTCACGGCAGAAGTGTGTTGTATCACCCTAACTGTGCTTATTGGCTGTGCTAATGATATAGACACTGGGGACAGCTTGCATCGCTCACCCATTATCCAGATGTCAAACCATGAGAACTCATTCTCTCAAAACAACTAACAGGATGTTGCTTAGTTATTACTGTATATCATGCTTTCCATGCCATCACAGTTCTGGAGATTAAAGTGTGTTCAGTGAAAGTGACCAAAGTGTCTGTGTGTGGTCTTGTCCAGGCGGTGGTGTTGTGGGTAGGAACCAACAATTACGAACACACAGCAGAGCAAGTCGCAGGAGGGATTCTTGCTATTGCACAGCTGCTCACCTCCTGCCTCCCCAAGGCAAAGATAGTTGTACTGGTAAGTAGTCAGCTGTATGTCTTGCATTGTGTTGCACCTAGTTAATTTTAAACAGGTAGGTTGATGCAGATATTTGGCATTTAGCTTTCTTTCTGGTCTTTGTTTTCTCTCTGCAGTTGTCACATTGAGACAGAGTCATTTTTCCATTTGGTAAATATTTAGCATTGCTATTTTACATTATTTAAGAGCTAGTGAAACACTGACATATTATGATTGTTCAAGTGCACGACCTGATTGCGTGATATAAAAAATAACCATACTTGATGTGCAACCCAGTTGATGTTGGTTATCCTCACAAGTTGGCAGCTTTCAAATGTGGGCGTGCTGTTTAGTGTCAATATGTGGTAAAAGAAATGGAGTTAAAAAAATTCCTTGAATGAAAAATAGGTTTTTCAAAAACACATTTGAATAAAAATACATAGAACAAAATGCTTTTAAGTTCCGTTATTTCTTCTCTCGGTTAAGGAAAACGCAGGTTCTAGTCAACTGAGTAATATAAGGTGAAACAAACTATCTTTCTATCTGTATGATTAGTTTAAGATTCAGAAGTGTTATTTGTCACATGGTTATTATATATGTGCCGTGAAATGCACTGCCTCAAAATACTTTTGATGCTGTGCTAAAAGGCTAGTGTGCAATAAATAATTATGATTCAAATAACAGTACAAATAAAAATTGGATAATGAAATATAAAGGGTAAAGATTTAAATATTAAAAATATAAATATATGTGCTATAGATATTAAAATGCTTAAGTGTATGTAGATCATCAAGTATTGATGTCTGTTTATCAAGTGGCTCAATGGGTTTCAATGGAAAATGTTACTGATAGGCCAGAACAGGCTCTTTTACCCTCAAGGATGTTTTAATTAAAAACAACTAAAATACAAAATATCAAGGTTTAACTCTTAACACACTGACCTTCATAAATGAGTCAAAAATATTTTTGTGGTCCTCAGGGTTTGTTGCCTCGAGGGGAGCGCCCCAACCCACTGAGGGAGAAGAACGCGGCGGTTAACGGCTTCCTGCGCTCCTGGCTGCCGCGGCTGGGCCAGGCTCAGTTCCTGGACGTGAGCGGGGAGTTCGTCCACTCTGACGGAACCATCATCCAACAGGACATGTTTGACTTCCTCCACCTGACGTCGACAGGCTACCGCAGCGTGGCGAAGCCCCTCAGTGACCTGCTGCTTCAGATACTGGAGGAGACGCCAGAGAAGAGACGGGCGTCGCTGGTTTGAGGGCCGTGGGCCGAGCAGCACGTTTGTCCAGAGGCATGTCTCACCCGCTGTAGTGGGAGACGGGGGAGACATGTCCCTGGTATCTGGAGGAGGAAGGGCTCACTCATAGGGGGGAGAGGCACCCCGATATGAGTGGGCCCACGAGGGGTGTGGGAGCGGAGGGTTGGGTGTGGAGAGGTGCTGAAGAGGGAGAGAGACCTCACTACAGACGTAGACACTGTGACTGCAGTAGTAACCTCTATTGCAAAAGGATTTACCAAGGTCAAACTACTCTGAGTCATAGACAGATACACCGCGATCATGTGGGACTGCAGTGGCACACACACAGATTAATCCTGGCCTGTGGATAAAATGTGTTTCCCTCTTGTCACCTGTGCCACAGAGAAATGATACAAAACAGAAAAACACAATTTCCCTCCATGTTTTGTTTGATTTCCGCAAAACAGTTAGCTGTGCGGCCTCTCTATTAACACAGCACAACATACTCACAGCAGGCAGAGCATTATCCAACATTGTACAATGTTATGAGTCTGAGTAGTATGAGCAGTGGTTCCCAACCTGAGGGTCAGGGCCCCCCCAAGGTGTCACAAGAAAAATGTTAGGGGTCACATGATAAATTAAGGAAAACAATATTTCTGTTACACAAAATTCTGTTTATTTTTTTTGGACAGAAAACAATAATTCATAATAACAATAATAAAGTAAGAAAATCACTCTGCGGTGTGACATTGCTTCCTAGTTTTAAGGCTCCACAAGTCAAAAAGGTTGGGAACCACAGCTACAGAGGGGCTACTGCTGAGATGCACGCTATGTATCGCAGTGAGAAGGATTTAAAAATTACTCTCACGATTAGACAGTTTTGCTTAAAGCATAATCCTGTGAAGCAAGCAGTTAACACAAATGTACTATGATATAGTTTTGTGAGTCCAGTTCTTTATGTGTACTATTTCATATACTCAGCCAAACAAGGAGCACGACGTCTGCTAAATGTTCACTTTTGAACTGTAACTATTTAGATGTCTTTTGAAGCTGTTAATCAGTATAAAAATAGATCAGCGTATATCTGGAGAGTTAACTATCTGTCCACAGACCACTCATGCAGTAGAGCACTACTTCACTCCTGTGTCACCTGAAACCATCACTGAACTAAATGTTCAACGCAAACCTGATGCTGGTGTTCGCTGCATGCATGTTTTTTTTAGACGAGCCTCAGTTTTGGTGTAGAAAGTCGGCCAACGCTTCGTGTTAAATGAGTGAATATCGGTCAAAATCATGTATCACTTTTACCTTTAACCTACTTGTCTGATAATCTGCCTAGATCTTCCAAACACCCTGCTGCTTACAAAGCTTCTGTCGCATCCAGCAAGTGCATTCGTAGAATTACATTTCACCATTTGAATCCAGATAAATCTACTGTGACATTTCATTTTGATGTCTAAAACATAATACGTAGGTTACACATGTCAAATGTTTTGTATTGCTAAACTGAGTCCTGCCAGCTTTTTTAATTCTTGACTGTGTCCTTGGTATCTGTTGAAGGACATTTTTGAATAGAAAAAAGTATTTCAGCACATCATTTCAGGCCATGATATTCCAGTGTCTTGACGATTGTGTGTGTGCACTGTTTTTCAGCAGCATTGCAGTGCAACAGTGCACTTGATTTTAATTTTTACAACAAAGTGAAACTCTAGTCCTCCTGCTTTCACCTCACATTGCTAATCATAACACGAGTTATTCCTTATTAATACAGATGGATTTGGGACATGAGACAGTTTCTTGTTGTGCCTGTATCTCACACTAATATATCCAAATATTCACAGTCAGACTCTTAACTTTAACTAGCACAGGCTCTCTCTCCCTCTGCCTCCTAAATACATGCAGATGTAGTATTTTCTCCTAGAAGCACCTCTTTATTCTGTTTCTCCTCTCCTCTTTATTTCTCTCCCTTTTGTATTTGTCTCACCCAACCCTGCCACCCTGTGACCTGACATCTCTACATGGTATAGTTACTGAATATTTTTAGGACTAAAAAGTAGCCATGTGGTTAAGCTACTGAACACAGCTATACGGAATATAGTCACGCTAAATGCTAAAAAGCAATCAAAGGTCATGTAAAGCAAACCATTCGTCTGTGAGCTTATGCTGTGGCTGCTTCTTCATGGCTCGGTTCTGTTCAAATTGTGGCTGAGAGTCTCTTGTCGAGCATCACATTTTCCGACGCTACTGCTGTCTTAAGCTCTGCACATTGGCGTGCTGTGTTAAATATAAATAGTGTATGTGTGTGTGTGCCTTAAGTGTTCATGGGGACGGCTGTGTACAGTGTGGCCAGTGCTGGATTGTGTAAGTTGGACGTATGAGTGTCTTGAAGTGACCCCAGTTGTATATAAGACGTGAAGCTTAAGAAAATGATGTTTGAAGGGGGTTCAGATTGTGGGACTCTGTGTTTGATGTGATACAGTATTTGCACTGTTTTGGCTCGTTGTCACATTATTAAAGGTAAAGCATTCCAATAAAAAAGAAAACAAGGATCTAATCGTGTGTCGGGAGCGGTCTTTTCTATTTCTGCTCATTACCAAAAGCTGTCACTTGTGGTGAATGATCGTATTTGAATTTTTAAAGAAAAGGAGAGGATGCACATATCTCAGTTGTGGTTCTGACATCAACTATTTGCAGGGCTGTGTGTTACACGCTCACCAGCAGAGGGAACTATTTTATCACAGAACTAAAATGAAAAAGACACTAACAAGGCTCACTGCTTGTTCCACGCCAACTCTCTTTTACCCAGAGAGTTCCTTACTGCCTAATTAATTTGCTTTCACCAATTTAACATCTCTAATGTTGTAATAATTCACCAACAGCACTCAGAGGCACCGTAGACTCATGTTAAAACATCCTCATTAAACATTTAGTTAGGCGTGCTGGAGTTTATGTGATTGCTGGCGAGTTGTAAAATACTTAGTTAATAAACCATTCGCTCACTTTTGACGTTGCTCTCATTAATTTTAACTGTGACCCAAAACTGTCCCAGTGTAGCTAAAATAGTTGGTCCATCTGGAGGCCCGTGGTGCAGACTGTCGACTGAGTGTGAAGTTTGAAGCACTGTTAACCCATCGAGCTCAGCACAAAGCCAAACAACGTGAAGTCATTGTCTGTAGTCAGGTACGCTGGATTCACATTATGACTTCATGTCTCTGACACAGGAAGGTTTGAGGAATGAAAGCTGTTATTTTTTTACTAGTTTTTCCATCTTATGAGTTGTGATGCTGTAAAAATCACCGTATGTCATAAATCTGCATTAGCTGAAATAATAATAAACACATAGACACTTTGTCCGCAGCTTGTACATTTCCATCCAAACCATATATGTTTAGACTGCCAGTGATCCAAATCTAAATATCCACTCAATGTTTTAGACTATAGATAAATATTTGACTTTCGTCTATTACCACACAGTTTGAAAATGCTAACTTTTAATCCCAACAGGCATTAACAGAGAGGCGTCACAGGCAAGTTAGCTACACCCTGATAAAATCTACATCTGGCCTTGTGTGTGTTCCTGCTCTATTGACCTGTTTAAAATTTGGCTTCAGTTCAGTACTCACAAGCTGTGCAGGGTTGGGTGTATGCACCACTTAGCATCTGAAGGGCCTGTATGAACAGAGAAGGCAAGAAGAAAACATTAAATCCAGATTAGATACACGTTCTCACCTATCAAGGGGTTACTTTATGTACGAACCTGTGGGGTCAGGGTTTGTAATATGCTGCCAAATGGGATGAATGGTGCAGTGGTTGCAACATGCATCTTAGACCTATATGTCATCTGCTGCAGACAGTAAAGGTTTTATAGAGTATCCAATAACACAGCACAGGGACACTGATAGTATACTAAAATACCAACTCAGTTACAGCTTTAGCAATGATGTAAGCATTTGGTCCAGAAAAACAGTCCACAATAGACACAATGCTGGTCTGCTGCTGATTTAGTTCTTTGACTTGACGTCCTCTGTGATAATATATTCCCAAATAAATATAATTTACTTCTTTGAAAATAAGTGGCTTTCCACTCTAAATTAGTCAGATTTCACTCATGGGGTTCAGTTTCTTTGATCACCGTGCAATGTGACTCGTCTTTCGGTGTGATGGCTCTCAGATGTCATGATTTTATAAATGATGGGCGACGCAAGTGCCTGTTTGTGCCAGTGCCACGTGCTGTGACCCTTGTGATGTATTTCTTGGTCAAAAGTTAAAATGAATCCATCACATGTTTTAACCTCACAATCAGATTTTATCATTTCAGAGGAAATGAAATACAGAAGTTGTTGTCATGTTAAAAGCAGAAGTTTAGAAAACCCAAAACCCCTAATGAAAGTTTGCCATTTTTGTTTTGATGCTTAGCAACACAGCAGTTGATGCACATGCTGCCACCAAGAGACTGTGGGGGTTTTTATTAGGCGTTTGAAATGTGTTCCTGCCTGCAGTAGTAACCAGTATCAGCCAGGTGAGGGCCCTCATGAGTGAAGTCTAATGCAGTAAAGTACTTGGGAGGTTGTGGAGATTTGTTATTTTATATTTTTAGTTATTTGATTTTAGTTTTAATACATACAGTATATGAAGGAGTGACACCTCAAGTAAATCTCCACTGTTTCATTACAAAGTCTCAATTATTATAATTCTATAAAGATGAATATTACAATAAAAAATGAAAATGTGAGGCACATTCTCAGCCATGAGCCTTATATTCATAATGGTTCAATTTCAATAAAGCGTTATATAATGTCAGTTTTTATACTTGTTTCTGAGAGAGGCATTTTTATAAATCAACAGCAAGAACGTTACGCACATGATTTTACACGACTGCGACTCCAGGATTTATACACAGACAAAAGGCCACATCACTTTCACTGAGGAACTCCTCCTCCTCCTCTGCACAAAGCATTTTACAGCTACACTGCAGCAGCTGTTGTCAGAGACGGTAAGGTGCAAGACTGTCATGATTGGTTGATTAGGTGATAAATTGCAGCAGTGTTGAAATGAGTACATCGGGTTCTGGCAGGTTACAGAAAAATCTGAAAGATGGTTTAAACTGAGGCAGCATTTCCTCAAGGTGAGCTCTGAGGATTGAAGTGAATATTGAACTGCACAGCCTTCAACTTGTCTCGCTGCCTTAACAGCTTTGTCTTCCTCTCATGGCGTTTCAATGGAGGGTTCACCTTTCAGATCTCAATATTTGGCCTCAAACCAACAGTTTCGAGGGGAAACATCTGCATCCTGACTCAGATTACCCACCATTTACACCCGATACTCCTGTGACCTACCTTTTTCACCCTCTTAGCATTCAATGCCGCCACGTTAAAAGCTAATGGCGCATGCAGTCCTACCACAGCACCTTCCTCTGTGGTTGCGGATCAACCATATTCATGCCTATGAGTCATTCGCACACATATTCAGTCATCATGTTGACCTCAGCCTGGAGGCTTAGGTTTATCTTACTGATGTCATGCTTAAGTCTCCAGCTGAGGGCCTCTCTATTTCATAAACAGTTGCTTGTCACCGTTTTGAAAACCCCACTCATGCATAGAGGATCTGCACCGCAAATTACACCTCCATGAAACCACTTTGGAAGGCAATTTGGCAGTGATTACGGTGCCAAAATTACAACCAATGTGGTTCATAATTTGCTGCAAAACAAGCTGTTTTACCTGCATTAAGGCTTATGTAGCACCATCTCTGCCTCGCTCGAGCAGTACAGGAGAAATCCAGAGGGTCTTTCTACTCCACGACCAGGTCATTGAAATTCATTTATACCCATTGGTTTCTGCGCTGCACCTCTTGGTAATTGTCCTGGTTCTAAAGCTAATTCAGCACGTCTCAGGTCAGGGTCAGGCTGTCATATTTACTTCCCCAGCCTTTTACCCAGGCCAATCATTTCTTGACTGCAGCCTTTTTTGGCGTCACTTAATGACCTTGGACTGAATCGCCCTGCTGCATACAAACCAAAGCAGCCTAACATTGTTTTTGCTGTCAATTAAAGCCTGCACCCTCACAGTAAGAAGATTTTTGCTCTTTAAATGTAGTTCAGCTGCCCTTTGGCCTATTCTAGGCCCTCAACCAATCACTGTGTCTTAACTAACCTGTTTTCTCTGCAGGATTTTAACTGCTACAAACCTATTATCTCTTTTTCTCACATTCCACAACTCCTCTCACTTGTCCTCCTCCTTCATTTTAAGATTTATTTACAAGCATTGTGACTTTTGAAAAGGGGCATGTCACTCATAGCCGCAGGCCTGACATCTATTCCTGACATTTCATACAAACCATACATGCCTACAAAACAAATTAAAATTGGATTCCCTTCTCATCTATGGAAAGACATCTATTGTAAGACATGATTAGTATTGTCAAAATGAAATAGAGATTTATCTTGAGATGTGTGACATTCAAACCTGCAAACAATGTCTGCAATAGTGCAATCAATTTGCTCTTGGGAAAAGGTTTAAATCAGGGAAAAGCGCTTAAATCCCGGACTCCTGTTTGGGTCATTGAAGAAATCTCTTTTGCTCTTAGAGAAAACTGGAGCTGAATTGTACAAATTGTATAGTTTTTGTATTTGTACCCTATTCCAGAACATTATGGTACCCTTTATTTCAAGTCGATTTTGTGCTCATACCATGTGAAATATAATTGTGTACTCCAAGGGACCAAAATGTATCTTTTAACAAAATATGTCACTTAACAAAACAATCTCACCACAATATCCATTAGTAGGTGTTATGGAGCCTTCGATGGTATCGCACAATCCTTGTCAGCCTCTGGAGTATACATTAAAGAACCTCTCTTCCATGTTGGCTTCAAAGTTGAAATTTAAAGTTCATTCTTGATCTTGGAGGCGACAGAAACAAAGCAGCTACTAATGAACCTTGTACTATGTATGAACTGTACATCAGTCTTTGGGCCTGAAAAGGGTGTACAAATGAGACTGTATGAGACAGCGCGGACAGAACAGCCAGTAGGGGTCACTAATGCTGCGACATAGTCCCTTACTGGCTTCCCACCCACTAACACTGCCAGTTACAACAAACTTTCCTAATTAAACAACAAAGTATGTAGCTTGTCCATGCCCTCTAGAACAGCACATAGAAGGGTTTTCTGATCAGACGCCATTATCAGCAGGATGATACCATGTCTTTCTGTGCCTTCCAAAGCTGTTACAAATCACTGTTGAAAAATAAATCAGTTTTATGATGTGACAACGCTATGGTCAAGGTTTAGTTAGGTGTAGGCACAAAATCAACCTGATTAGGTTTAGGGAAAGGGTCAGGGTTAGGTTTGGTTTGAGTTAAAACAAGTACTTTGTTAGGGGAGCTAAGTCGTCATGGTTACAGTAATAACCACGTGGTTAAAAAACCAACATAGATTGTCAGTCGGAAAGGGAAACAAATAGCGCTCTGCCATATTAAAGTCTGGTGTTTTGTTGACGCATCCATCCACTCTTCCCCATGCAGATGTTGTCCCTCTATAACAACGTCACCTGACTTCCTCCCTTGGTCCCCTCATAACTGTGACTTGAATGTAAGCATACCATATGTCATTTTGGGGCACTTGCTGAAACGACTGATGCTGTCGTTGTTCTTGGGAGGACAGTCTCGCCAGTTATGTTGCAGGCCAAGCCAGAAACACCACTGCCAGAGATTGATGCCAGGTCTCTGCAGTAGTGGGCGACAGCTTTTTCCACTACGTCACTCAGATGTCTTAATCAGTGTCCTATCTTACTGACTTTACTGACTGTAGCATTAGTTCTAGCCTGATAATCAGACCAAAAGGCCATTTCATTTACTTGAGTTATGAGGTCTGGACCTGGCTTCTTTAGTTCAGCCTGACTGGTTCAAATTTGGGCCTTGAACTATATGACATAGCTTTGTTTGGTGGCTCAGAAGTTACACATCAGGGGCCCATCATGTGCCTGATAAGGGTTGGTAGAAAAATGTATTTCTCCTGTATTCTTTGTTTTCAGTCCTCTTGAGCCACACCTGAAAACTAATCTTGAGATCTTCAGAACAGAGTTATATGGTTCCTGAATTTTTAAATAACCTTCAAATTACTTTTGGGTGTTAATGGATTCAGTCGTCTACTGGAGCCGCTGCAGCAGTGAGGCCTCCACCCCCTGGCCTTGCTCAACAGCACAGCGGTGGCTGCTGATGGAGGAGAAGGTGTTACATCATCAGCTTCCCCATTCACTTTTTCTCAGACAGTCTAAGGATTCAAACTGGCATCTCTCCAGTCATAAGGCCACTTCTTTGACCTCAAGGCTAATCGTCGCCCCAGTTATGCCCCTGTATGGCAGCAAAGTGCATTCCACTGCAGTGAGGCCAGTGGTGTGTTGGTGTTTCCACACTTTTGTTAAAACCCTGATGGAATGAAAAAAAAAAAAAAACAGCTCTGGTGTCAAAAAGGCCGGGCGCCGCTGCTCTGCTAAAAATTAGCTGTAGAAATGTTAAAAAGATTGAGACTTCGAGATAAGGATAAAAAAGGGAGCACAGAGTGATGTGTTTGTTTTAGCTTGTTTGTGGGATATTTCAAATGTGACAAATGTGTTTTTCAGTCTCATTAATTTCAGCTGCCTTCCACACTGGCAGGTCAGAAGTGAATTATGAGTTATCAGTTATCAAAGTCACGTGGTGTCCAATTTTGCTTCACATTTGCATACCGTAGTTACACAACCTGAAAAAGAATACAACCACAGTGTTTTACTGAGTAGCTCCACTGCTACAGGCTTTATGGAGTTAAGTGCCTTGTTCAAGGATGCATAACGGGAATTACAGGTTTCTTCTAACAGGTTTAGACACTCAGACTCAGTAACCTTCTAGTTACAAAGCAGCACCAATAACTGCTGCTGCCACAACCAGCATGCATCATTCACAGCTCTCTAACGAGTCAGTGAATCCTTCGGGGCACCAGATTTACTAAAATGATCAATTAATGATAAATGAATCTTTAACTAACACTGAGTCACTTAACTGATTCATAAATTAGTCATTAATAAATTGAACTTCACTACAGTGTAACAAACAATAGCTGATAAGATTGTTAAATCAGCGAGTACATTTTATATGCTAAAGGTTGTTAGCCCAGTTAGTCAATAGACGATAAAGTAGTCATCAGTGTTCCTGATACAATTAATGATAAAGGAATCACACCTCTCACCACATCAACTTTTATCTCCTGAAAGGTGATAAAACAACAGTGTAATACATTTCTGAAATTTGTTTCCTTGACATCATGATCCTCCAATGATAACAAAGTGCTTAATGACAATTAAACACTAATAAAAACCATAAAATATAGAATTTAAAGGGCAAACATTCATTCAAACAGATGATTCTTTTAAATTTGCTCTGTTCAATTGACTTACAGTAGACTGACCTGCCTTGCAGTTTCTTACACCCTAAACAGTTTGGCAGTGATGTTTGCTGTAGCTACAGGTGACAAACATTAAAAAGGAATCAGAGTTTCAGTATAAAAATATCTTTTCAGGGACACAAAAGTTGGCACGTTATGTTAATGGGCGACGGAGATAAACTTGGGCAGATGTGTTGAGTAGTGTGAGACTCAAAGAGCTTGCATGTGCCAAAGCACACCCGTCTGCTAGCGTTGAAATAAATATTAGTGTTGAAATAATAAACACTTTTTGGCAATTCTAATTATCTAAAGTACAGCTGAGATAACAGCCGCTGTCCCGCAGAGACTAATGTACTGCAGCTTCATCAACAGCAGAGTAAGTTTTAGTATTGAGGACACTATAAAGAGCAAATTATCTCGCTCCATCAGAGGGAAGTGGGTGCTATAAAAAGTCTTTATGAACTATTTAACATAAGTATGACTGCAGTGATCAAGCCTGTAAGAGGGGCAGTCTTCTAATGCTTTTATTGTGGAAATAACTGATTATAGAAACTAAAAATGAAAGAAACCAAACATAAGAATAATATTAATATATTATATTATATATATTAATATTATTGTATTGTGTCCATTTGTTTTGAATTCGTACTTGTTTCTCATAAATTTACAATATACCAATTTAACCCTCTGTGTCAAAACTCTATACACACAGTTTCCTGTTAGGAGACCAAGAATAAAAAGGAAGAGGAAAGGGAAGTCTTTGTTTGCCTTCCCTCTGCAATGATGACTCCTTTTTTGGAAATGCTCTCTGATTTCTTAAGTCCTCTATTCTGTCTTGACCTGTACTCCCTCTGACCCCAGCCACCTTAATCTCCTGTGTTCGACTCCATCTGGACATTTCTTCCTTTTTTTTTTTTTTTTTTTTTTTACATCTTCTTCCTGTTGTTTCTTTATAATCTCTTTCTCTCATCAAACCTAACTTTATTCTTTTTCTGTCTTCTCCTTCCTGCTTTTCTTCTCCATCTCCGGCCTTTTTCTGAGTGAGTTCATGCTGAACAGCTTAGTCGGTACTCAAGCAAAAACACAGTATAAACAAAACCTTGGCAAGAGATAGTGATAGTCCTCCTCTGAATCCCCCTTGTTCCTCTCGTTCCATCCAACCCAGGCGAAGCCCAGCCAGGAAAAATCCAGGCTTTATCCCCACCCATCATCACTCCCTCCCATCACTTTCTCTCTCCTCCCACCTTTAGGCAGATTGCCTTTGTTTTTTGTTACATCTGCTTATCTCTGTGTGGAGTACAGCTCAGGTTTAAAGCAAACAAAGCTAGGCGTTATGCTGTAGTTACCTGCAGAAACTCTGACATGTTTGTTATGGGTTGCTATGTACATTAGTTTTTTTTTCTTTTACTGTTTACCTGGTGCCATGAAGAATCACACAGCACAGTGATTTTTGCACAGTATGCGATCAATAGTGTTATCAGTAGATGTGGACAAAGCCTACTACTATCTCAGTTAATCTATTCATCACACAAGAGGCTTCTTTACAGGTAAATCGAACTTTATTTCAAAATCATCGTCATTATTTATGATGTATTAAACTCTAAAAAGAAGGTCCAACATTTTGATTAGAAATTAGTTAACTGAGAGCATCTAACACACATGTATTTTATGTTTTTCTTCAAACGTTTCTAAAATTGCGTATACTTGGATTTGCTTGTCGTAACCTATTAACTTCAAATTGTGTGCTTAACATTACATCACTCCACACACTTCTTACCTTCCAGGTTGCCACTTGTTTCAGTTCATTCCGGTACACAATAAATGAGACTTGAAACTTGCTTGAGATGGGTAATCAATCACATTTAACACTTAATTCAGTTTTCTCTTTATCATGCATTTTGTATTGTACTGCAGCTGTGAGCAGGGAACCTTTCCAAAACTCCCCTTTGGTGGTGCATTCATGGACACCCTGACATCTGAGAATTGATAGCTATGTTGTCAGAAGAGCATGTCAAATCTCAGACATCGGAGTGTCCTTGAATGCACCAACAGGTAGAGTTCCTGGCTGCATTACTGTAGCTGTTAAAATAAAGAATAAAGGAAACTAAATGTTGAATGTGATGTGGATTACTTCTCTCAAGCAAGTTCCAAGTCTCCACAAGTTGATTTTTATAGTGAAATGAACTGAAACCTCTGGATGTCTGGAAGGTAAGAAATCAATCTAAAATCTTATGATATTCAATAATGTAAAGCACATTTGATTTTTAGGTAGTGGGTTAAAACATGCAAAATAACTGGAATTATCCTTTAAGAAAAAATATTATTTACAGTTTTCTATGTAAAATGCTCTGTCTAATTGTTACATGTACTGTTAAAGGTATCTATTGTATGTATGAGTGCTCAACATGAAGTATGTGTTGTATATGTGCACATGTTCTCGTTTGGTCCCTGTTTTGGTCCAGTTTAGTCTTAAAAACAGTCAAGTTACATTTCTCCTCGTGGCCTTCGTAAGAGTCAGAGTTTCTCCATCCTCGCTGGCCTTTCAGAGGGCAGAAGGAGGAGTATCTCGGAGGAGGGTTTCAGCGCTGCTCGGATTCAGGGGTTGTTGATGATCTGCCTGGGTCGTCCGTAGCCTGTCATTCCAGCTTGAGATGCTCCTTTATTTGTGCCCATTTGCAGGCCGATGACATTTTTGCCTTCGGTCAGCTGTTCCTCTGAGAAATCTCTCCTGTTCTCTTGGGACTTCCTGCACACATACAAACAGACATCTCTCAGTCCACGATCTCATTCCTCTGCACTGAAATGAAACCTCCTTTGTTTTACCAACTTTTCACAGAGAGACTTGTTCATACATGGAGGGGAGGAGAACACACTCAAACTCACTTATGGAACCAGCTGGGGTCTCCTTTGTAACACCCGTCATTCTTTGTGACAGCCAAACTGCCCAGAGCCATCAGGGTCCTCTGGACAGCAGCCAGGTCCTTGCCTGAAGAGAAGACATGCAGCAATCTCACATGAACAGAGCACACACCAAATACAGGGAAGAGACAGTGACCTGTGCTCTCCACCACTGAACACAGCTTTGTTTCCTCACTTATACTGTGGTAAATATGCAAAACACAAAACAAGACTCTGTGGTAATAATACAGACGAGTTCTGCTGGTTGTCTTACCTTCAAAGAGGTCTACAGTCTGAAACATGTCCGTTTTGGTGACTCCATAGTTTTCCGCAGCTTTGAGGAACATGGATATTTGTTCCATCTGCTTAAATGCCATGCTGGAGCTTTTGATGGTCTTGATCGGCTTGTTGGGTCCACACAGGCTGTTGATGAGCTCGCACAGCAGCTAGACACACAGAGAAGATATAGATCTGAATATACTGCACACAAAAGCGAATTAAGATGCTGTATTTACACTTGTGCAAACCCAACACTCACACATCCATCCTTGAGCCAGTTTTGGAATTCGGTCTTGCCCGGCTTAGGCTGGCTGGCTCCAGAGCCACACTGGGCGACAATCCACTCCACCAACCTTTCCTCCAGTTCCGGGTCGTATTTCTTATCAATCTTGCTCTGTACCTCACGGCTCAGACCATAGGAAGGACCTTTGTTTGCCATGCTGATCCTGTTTGGAGGGAAAGTTAGTGTTAGATAGTATTGTGTCCTGATAGATGTAACAACATTCGCATTCAAATCCCTGCCCTGCTCACACCCACAGTCCTGGCCTGCAGTCAGAACAAATAGGATTTTAGCCACTCTTTTCCTGATGTCTACATGTGTACGGGACTGTGTTTCTATTGTGTGTTCTGTCTTTTGTGAGAACATTTTAGTTTCAGAATGAGGACGTTTTTCAAAAGTGAGCAAATTTTGGCTGGTCCTCACTTGTTCAAGAGGCTGTTTTATTGTTCAAACTTTGGTTGGTTAGGGTTAAAAATAGGTTGTAAGTGTTGAAAACAGGCATCTGGTGCTGACGGTTAAAGGAATAGTTCTACATTTTGGGAAATACAATTATGCACTTTCTGGCAGAGAGTCAGATGAGAAGAACGATACTACTCTCACATCTGAGTGTTAAATATGAAGCTACAGCTGGGAGCTGGTTAGCATAGCTTAGTGTAAAGACTGGAAACGGGGACTCAGCTAGCCTGGCTCTGTTTGAAGTTTGCTAACCAGCACCTCCAAAGCTCAGTAATTTAACACATTATATGTTGTTTGTTTATTTAACTCCAGGAAGTTACTGCTCCGAACCAAACAATAGTCTGGTACATAATCCGCGTAAAACTGGAATTGACATTTTCTTCTGTCTGCCTGCTTCTGTTTTTGTACAGATTAAACAAATGAGATATCACGTGTTAATTAATGAGAGCTAGAAAGTTACCTTTGGACAGAACCAGGTTAGCTGTTTCCCCTTGTTTCCAGTCTTTATGCTAAGCTAAGCTAACCAGCTGCTGGCTGTATAATTCTGTATACGTGTGTGTTTGCTTTTCTATAATAAAGCAGGGCACATTTAATTTGAATGGAATACCATCATTTTTTTAATAACTAACTATAAGCAACCACAGATTGAAGCTTTGTATTTCTATTATCCAGACCATGTCTTTGTTATTTGTTATTTTTTTGACATTTTGTACTGTGGAAGTTGAAAATACTAAAAGTCTTTAAGAATCACAACCCTCCTGTCCTCTGTAAGTAATTATGATTAGCCTGTCTCACTTATTAATGCAGTATGAGCTTCCTGTTGGCTTCAGCAGAACCGGCCTACTCCGTGCATCCTGTTTGCTCATTCAGCTGTCACTTCCTTCCTCTCTCCCTGACAAAGGTAGCTATGTGTATGTAGGACTCTAAACAAAACAACACACTGCTGCTCACCATGGGAACGGCCTTTAAGAAAAGAAAAAAAACCTCCATCAAGCCTGTTAAATCATGAAAGTATAAGACGATACGTGTTAACTGCCACGCTGCAGTTGTTGCTTTTACAGATCTGAAAAACTGAGTTGCGCAATTCAGTGACATTTCTGAATTTCTAGGAAAGCAGATGTTGATAGCTGGTAGAGAAATCCTCCTGCTCTTACTTTTCTTTATTTCCTACCCATGTACATGCACACAAATGTATGGTATTTTTTTAAAGGCTGGAGATACCATGTAAGATTGCGGCCGTCTATGAAAAAATCTGTGTTTTATTTTTGCAGGCAAACTGGGTTTAATATACAACATAAATTACATTTGTCCCTCGAGGGCAGAAAGGCACACCTATTACATCCCTTGCAAAACAGAGGCTTGTCAGTCTTACACAATACGTGTTGATATTTTGACAAATCATCATTGTGTCTAACAGCTCCACACTGGAGCCCTAGCTGCCATACATCACACTTGTGTCTCTGTTCATTGTCTGAGGTTCTAGTGGTTATATGGGCATGTGGAGGAGAAGCGTCTTCCTGTCCGCTAAATTATTCCAAAAGCGGTTTGTTACAGCACCAAGGGTGACGTAAATATCTAAACATCTGAAATCCTGAACAGCCTCTTTCTCAATCACAGGGGTTGCAACTGTGCTGTCCTGGCACGCCCAGAGAACATCAGCAGCTGCAAACATCAGGACCTTTATCTGCATGCAGTGAATGATGAGGGATGATGACGTCAGAGAGTCTACTCTTTCAGATTAACCCTCAACCCGAACCTGCACTTTGATCTCTGAACTACGCATGTAAACTGCTGACTGGATGTCACAAGGTCAGGTCATGCCACTGCTGCTCTGCACTGTGCAATTCAAGCATATCTACCTTTTGCAGGACTGATCTTACTGTGAACTCGACTGTTAAGCAGAAAAGCAAACTAGCATAATAGCCATTCAAGCAGAGTGTGTGTACAGGTGTTTGGGTGTGTGTTTTGGAAGATTATGTAGACCTGTGCACTTTATAAATCAACTGGGAGCGGCCTAGTACTTACTGGGAACATCTCGTAATCACAGAGTCACAGCTTCAACCCCCCAACAAAAACCAAGATGTCAATAAACAGCTGTGTGTGCTGCAATGAGATTATTATTCTACAGCTTTTGTGAATGAACCTTTGCTCTGTGTACTTCAGTGCTTCAGTGCTCAACATGTCACCACACACCAAATTAGCTTTCTGGCTTCCGTAATGTGACTGTGTGTGACACATGTGTTCAGGCAGTATTTGTTTCAAGGTAAAAGACAAAGCAAACCCCCTCAGCTGCAGTGCAAATCACACTATAATCTTTTATTTTTTTTATCTTTTACTTTTACCATTATTATGCAAACTGTAGTAAATTGAAAAACTACTGCATAATGACATAACTGACTTTGTTACTTTCTCACAAAATTATTATTTCTGAGCCCACATGAGCTTTTCCATTAATCCTCTTCTTTACCTTTACTGCCACTCTGAGCAAACACTCCCCTCTATGTTAGCCCACTTATCAGCTGCTATACCTGCCATTTGAGGGTTAAGTGTCTTACTCAGATGCAACTCCAGTTGTAACAGTTATATTCGTCATTCCCCACCCCCCCCCGCCCAAATTCTTCAACTTTTGTATCATAGTAACTTGCAGTCATCCGTTCCAAGATGTTTCACAACTTTCTTGTTATTGCAACAGGGCTGCATAAAACTGCATCATCACCAGCAGTTACTTTCTGAGTCAATTTAATACCATCTCAACTCATAATTTGACCTGTGATTCATTTATCTCAGCAAAAGGCTGAAAGGTTGTTCTGAAAGCTTTGTGGTGTGAACACAATGGATCTAAATGGATAAAATAGTTCACACGATTATTTTTTACAGTGCTCAAGGCCGTGTTTCCCATTATCCTGCACAGTCCCAGCTGCTGCTGACCCAGACTGTTAATTCAGCTCTACATTTCTACCTTATCACTGAAGATAGTGAGAACAGCCCAAACACCACCTGAAGCCGCAGTCTTTAAGTTATCTCACAGTCCAAAGCACTCGCTTTACACATAAAACTTAACCAGAGTCCATAAATGTGATAACATATGTGTCAAACACATGCAGAGTTTTACTGCCATATCCTGAAGCAGCAGCCTGGTGTTCAGAGCATATATTCAACTAGAAAATGACATATTATTAGACAGTACTGGCTACAGGCTCTCTGATGAGAGATTTGTCAGAGGCCGAACCTCTGAAGCTGTGCGGCCTCACATTTTGCCATGAGCACATGAGAAGAGTGCTGAGAGCAGAGGTAGATAAGAAACAGGATTTCATAACACAAGAATTTACAGAGTAGTGGGTCATTCAGGAGGCATCTAATCCACCCAGAAAGAACTAAACATTAACTCAGCGTTAAGGCTCATTCTGAGCAAGATGGAGGGAGACAGAGAGCGAGGGTGGGGTGTATGATACATTACACTTAGTTTTTTCATGTTTCCTGCTCAGCAACAAGAAAAGAAATCTTTTGACTGCCAGTGAGAAATCAGAAAACAGAGATTGATGAGTCAGGCCAAGAGAAAACAAAGAAGAGGAGTGTTCACTTACTTTGTGTAGTAGCTTTCAGGTGAATGTAGGTGGGTTTGGGCTTGTGTTGCTGCGTTCCCGCTCTTCTTCTTCCTTACAACACAGTGCAGAGTGCACTGTACAGAACTGCCAACAGCAAACACCCCTATCTGAAATATATGACTTCACCAGATTCAACCGAAACAGGGAGCAAGAGAGAGAGAGAGAGAGATACGCCTTCAGGTCCTCTTATTTCACTCTATGACCCGCCCCTTTGCTCTTTCTCTTTTTCCCCACTCAAATTGTAATTCCTTATTTAGGAGAAGGACGGGAAGGAAAAAGAAGGCATGTGACTGGAGAGTTTGGTGTGGTCACTGAAAAGAATTCTCCAAATTTCTCCCTCTACCACTAAAGAACGAGACAGGATTAGGAGGGAGGGAGGGAGGGATGATAAAATCCTGGAGAACAGTGCAGTCTGAGGGAGCACAGGAAGGGAGTTAGAGTAATTAGAGAGCAGTGAAGCACATGTAGGAGATTATTTATTGCCTTAATTCAAACTGGTGATGTGCGTGGTCTCTCAAATGTGTCTGAAACTGAAACAGGAAGCGAGCAGCTGTGGAATGTAAATCCCCTCCTCTCTGTTGAGTTTCATGTGAAGGCACAATAAAGAGGAAGGAGAGGAACAGGTCATGACACGTCGCAACATTTTTTCCTAATAGTTGAAAATGTAAATCCTGACAACTGGAGCTGACTCTTGTCCTTGTGCACAGTTTCAGCACAGAAGCTACAGTTGTACATCCAGGCGGTTTCTATGACAACAAGACAAGACACTCCCTCCGAGGCATTCCAACCATGTCAGCCCCGTCCACCCGAGCAAGTCAGGACCCGGCGGGGCTTTGAGATATCACAATGACATCAGATGTGATAACACTGTGAGGAGCTGGCAATGTGTGAAGTCATCGACTGAACCCAACGGTCATGAATATGTAGGTGTTAAGAAATTCTGGGACACGTTCATGTCATCTATGTTTTGTGTCATTTCAACTACAGGACACCCTGTTAGGAGTCTGATATTCAACCACCAGGACATCTACAGGGTTAATATTATCACAAGCTGAAAGTAGTAGTTCATTGCATTCGAATATTTCCTCTTTCCTGCACAAAAGCTGAACCTGCATAAAAGGTCAGGAGCAGCACATTACTTCCACTGTCACCACTTTCTTTTTTGAGTTTGGTTTAATTTTTAGTAAAGTAAATAATATATTGTATAAATCAAGTCAACTTCAAAAGAACACAAAATGAAGAAGAACAGGAACACTTAGTGAAGTATTGATCTTTGTTTGTAGATACAATAAATCAGAAGCAGCCTTTTAGTATGGAAGATTTAAAATGCCCAAATTAAAATAAATCAAACAAAGAAATCCTCCTCACCTTATTTTCTGTGTTGTGATCTGATTTTAATGTCTCATGGGAAATTCATGTCACAATGAAAAACAATTCAATCGGCTATTAAAGACAAAAGCTAAATTACTGTCCTTTTCACATGTTCATGTGTATCATTTAATTATGACACAAAACATATTGTATAATATTGTATAATTTGTATGTGGTCGGTTTTGATGAAGGGCTGCAACTAACAATTATTTTCATTACTGATTATTTTCTCGACAGGATAATTTTGTTTATAAAATGTCAGAAAATATTGAAAAATATCCAGAGCCAAAATTGATGTCTTCACATTGCTTGTTTTGGCCAAACAACAGTTCAAAACCCAAAGATATTCAATTTACTTTCATAGAAGGCTAAGAAAAAAGGCAAATATTAAAAAATGAGACACTAGAGAATTGTATGGCTTAAAAATGAAATAAATTGATTTATTAATTTGCTGTTGTTTCAATAATCAATTAATTATTTAAGCTTTACTTTGATATTTGAGCATCTATGAACAACAATGGACCCCCTTAAATTGGACTGAGACTCATTCTTTGGTTCTAATACTATTTTATTGTCATTACTTTTTATCTATGTAGCTCCAGCTTCAACATTAAACTGCTGCTTACACATGAATGCATAAACAATAATAATTCAATAATACAATACTTAGAAAGGGGCCATTCTGCATGATGAATACTTTTACTTTTGATACTTTAAGTACCTTTTGGTGATAATACTTTTGTACTTGGGCATAAGTAATTTGAATCCAGGACTTTTACTTGTAATGGAGTATTTTTACACTCAGATCTTACTACTTTTATTTAAGTAAAGGATCGGAGTACTTCTTCAACTACTGGCAACAACCAGACATGGGAATTATCCAGCAAACCTGTAAATACTGAAAATACACACAGATGAGAAATTCCACATGTGGCTGAGCGCTGAGCGAGCAAACAGTTTAATACTTTTCAGCCAAAGTGGTAACAGCTCATCCTTTCTGGCTTTGCATTTTTCTCACTGGAGCCAGATGTACCACCTGTCCTGGACTTCATGGTGTCATGACATACCTAACATTAGTCAAACATTTTGTTGTGTTAAACTTTGTATCTCTAAAATGCTACGTTTGCAGGAAGTAAGAAATACAGCTTGTTTTGCAACTTTTTTATGTCAGATACCGATCAGCCCCCTGTGAGTCTCTACAGGCTGTTCCTGCACTACAGCAACATCTGGTGGCTCAGGGGGGCCAGATAGCAGACATCCACTCATTGCTTCTTCCTCAGTGGTGTAGATTTAACTCCGCTGCAAGGGTGCAAAGAGCTAAAAGCAGCATTATCCACACTCAGCAAGCTATGTTTTAAATGTGACTTTGTTCAACGGGACGACAATTTGGCATATTATACTCATTGTCCTCTATTTTATTTTCAGGTACACACTGCTGGGTGTTGATGGCCGTGCTGAGAGCTGTTAATTGAAAAAGAGCTACCTGGTGGACACAACACTGTGATTTCATCAGGGCATAAAATCTGAAGCTGTTACACAGAAAAAGAGACCAAACAGATGGAGAAGAATACCGTCAAGAGAAAAGTAGTGCAGGTTTTTGTTGTTTTCAGCCTCAGACCTGAATAATTAAAGTTCAAACCTATTTTGGGTCTAAAAACCAAAACAGTATCTGATGTTCCATGAAATCTGTCTCAGTGGTTTCTGACTTCTGAAAGAGTTATAAATACTCAAAAGTAGGGTTGGCTGTCTTTGGTCAAAAAAATAAATAAAAGTAGATAAAAAGAAAAAAAAAGCTTTCAGCATGACATCTTTCAGTGTGACACAGCACCGCACGTTTACAGACATTATAGATCCCTTTGTAGTGTTTTCAGCCATGTTTGCAGCATGGTTCAAGGGATGGCAATGCCTGGACAATAGGACATGGTCTGTAGGTCGGTTGGTCCACCACTTTGGTCCAGACTAAAATATCTCAGCAACTGTTGGATGGATTGCCATGAAATTTGGTGTCAACATTATCCACTACTTTGGTTTATGATCAAATACCTGCAAAACAAATAACATTCCCATCATCCCCAGCTGCACTTTGTGTTCAGTGCTAATAAGAAAATGACATGCTAACACGCTAAACTAAGATGGTGAACATTGTAAACATTAGACCTGCTAAATATCAAAATGTTAGCATTGTCATTGTGAGCATGTTAGCATGCTGAAGATAGCATTTAGCTCAAAGAACTACTTAGCCTACAGAGCTACTAGCATAGCTGTAGACTGTGTTTACATGTTATGAATGAACAAAAAGATTACATCTATAAAATTATGATCTTATATCGCTCTGCTGTGAAGACAGTTGAAATTGTTTTAGAACGTCAGAAGCAAATTATATTTAGAAAATGTGATGTGCACAACAAAGTTTGGTTTGTCCTTCAGCTTAAAATGTCATGATGCAAATATTATAAAAAAGTAAAACATGCATGTTTTACTTTGTAGTTGTAGCTTTACCTACTTTATGATTATCAAGAGAATAAAATCATTAAATCTAAATTTTTGGAAGCAAACCAAGGATGCTGCTTATCCTTTTAGCCTTTGTTAATGTATTGCCTTCATTCATTGTATTAGGCATGTGACTGAGGTCCTGATTATGTTTGCATATTTCCTGTGGCTAAATGCCAGCTTGAAACTGAATGCTAACATGATTGTGTACTGTAGGTCCTTGAAACTGGGTCTCCACATACTGAGTAGTGTGTCAGCTGAAAGGGAATTATTATTATTTATGTTTCTTACTTTTTTTTCAGAACGTTTCATGCATATAACATGTCCTTCCTCAGTCTTATCTTGTGTAACGGATAAACAACTTTTAGGAGAAAAGGATCTTGCACACTGTCTGAAGCTCACATCTACATGTACAATGTTGTATTAATACATGGACAATGTTTTGAACCAGTGTGCAGGATCACCTCTTTATCTAGACATCACATGCACACAGCCACAGATCATCAGTGAGCTGTGGGTGGTGTGATGATGAGATATGTGGATGAATAAAGAAGTTTAGATTAAGATCCTTTTGGACAAAATACCAGTTAGACACAGCAGGGAGCATCTGTTTAAATTCCCTATTCATTCACAGCCTTCTTTCCACTTTCCGTCTGTGTATCTGTGCCACGTGGCCACTGTATAGAATTATTTACAGTCTTTTTCTCTTTTCTAGACAAGTATATGGCATTGCATGGTTTGTTTTCTTAAATGAGAGCCGTAGTGTGCAGTTTGGTCCTCTTGGAGGCACTGTGTTTCAGTGTGATCCTAACCACTAAACTCTGCTGACACTCAGCCTCTAAACTGTGACCCCTAAATGTCCATATAAATCTTCTGCTCTCCACCTCCCCCCTATAATAATGCTATGAGACGGGGACCAACTGTGAGGAAAAAAAAAAGGACCTGCCCTGCAATGGAAATGTTCAAGGTGGAGATGGTGTGTGTGAGTCACTCACAACATTACTTAGGTAATTACTTGGTTACATTCTAGCCCAAATCAGATGATTGCACCCTCTTATCTTTGAAATGTGACTGCATGCCTAGGTTTTTGTGAAATGTCACATTTTGAAACAAAGTCGCACCTGCAGTGGGAACATCTGCATCCTCTGCTATTCTGCTACTTGACTTCATTGCACACAGCTTATGGATGCCAACTACATGCTATGTAGTGCGATTACAAAATAAGATTAGACTTCCACTTAATTTATGTGACCTCTGTTTATTGATCTGGGAGGCAGAGGTCCATAGGTGGGAGATGGGTGTAGAGGGAGAAATTGTGAGCCAAAGGTCCATGGGCTACCCTGTGTATTCTGATATGTGTACATAGAGATCGTGCTGCACAGGAGAAAGGTGTCCATCTGATTGTTTTGGGGCTAAATGTAGGGCATACAGTATTGCGGTTGTTGTTTAGTAGGTGTTAAACTTGCTTGTGCCATTTTTACTCTAAATCACAACCTCAGGAGATGGGTATCTGAGACGGATGCTGACATCTTCTCTGCTCAGGTACAGGAGCCTGAGTGTTTACAGAGTCTGTAGGAAATACAGTACCATACTGATATAATGAGACCAAGGTGGGGTTACTCACAAGCATCACTTCCAGAGCTGTTAAACTGCCAGTATTGCCTGACTGAAAGGATTTTAGCATTATAGTAAAATTATATTAATAAATCTAGGTTTATGTTGCAGTAGTATGATAGTAGAATTCACTGCCATGCAAGATTAGAAAAATAAAATCAGCATCAAGTGAACCTCGACTTCTCACATCATCAACCTTTTGAAATCACTAGGCAAGTAATGAAGGAGTGTCATGTGATGCTAAGAAGACTTTCTTTCTTTTACAACTCACCGTGGTCTCAAATAGACCAAATTAGAAATTAAATCTGGAAAAAAAAAAGCAGAACACAGTCCTCTAACTATTTTCAGTATTTGCCCCTTTTTCTAAATTAGCCAGATTTGAGCTGAGTGTTTTGCAGAGTTGGTCGATGGGTTGTTGGGGGTGTTTTTGAGATATACCCCAAATCTGTCTGACACACAGCAAGTTCCCAAAAATGAATTAATCCAGTAAGACGGCATAACAGTCATGAGTGGATCTGGAAGGCTGGACACTAAAAAAGTCACAGCTTTAAATAATACCATCAGACAAAACTTGCATGTTGTCTGCTCCATATATATCATATTTCCAGGATTATCAGCTGGAGAAAGGGGCGAGTGAGGTGACAAGCCAGCATCAGTAGAGTTATAAAAGGAGATCATGAAAGCTAGTGCGCTGTTGGGAGAAGATGTCTCCGTTTTTTATCAGCGCTCTCTTTGAAAAATGTGACAAAATCCTTTGTGGTAAGAGAAAAGCGAGGAATCGGGGTCGAAGACAGTTTAGGAGAGAGAAGAGGGAGGGGAAGGGCTTTCCTGCAGTACAGCAGAAAACTGGATTTTAGCTTCAGCTCCTTTGACACATATAAACAAGGAGGAAAGGGAGCAAAAAAAAAAGAAATTATTGGTTAAATTCAACTGAGATCCAGGTGGAAAAGCCAGAGCAGATCTACATGAATGAGACCAGAGAAGGTCAGAGGAAGGCAGGGGGGCCGAATAAAATGTGGAGGTGGAGGAAGCAGTGGAAAGAGAGAGGAATGAGTCAGGTGGAGGAGGAGAGGACCAGATGGAGACAGAGAGAGAGGAAGGGCAGAGAGACTGTGCCAAGCAGGGCTATCGCATAAGGAGACCAAGTCACTTGCGGAGAGCAGAATGGAGACTGACACAGATTGATGGCCTGAGACATTAAGAGGCTAGAAGTGGAGCAGGCTCCAGAGAGGAATAAGCCAACTCCAATTTCATCTTTATGAATGAGTGAAGAGGCAGAGAGGGAAATATCCAAGGAACAGGAGAGGAATAATGAAATGATTCTTGTCCTAGTGCTGTCTTATTACTGGGATAGTAATGAATCAGCTGCAGAGAGTAGGTCACAGAGCAGATGAAAATTTGATGAGGAGGCAAGGGTGAATGCCTGTGAATAGATAGTCAATGCCAGCCAATCAATCTGGTAACACCAATTCAACCTTACAGAGAAAAAAAAAGTGTATTCTTTCTGAATGAGATCTATTAACAATAGGGTCAAAGTCAGACAAAGACTCAGTCCAGTTTACAGTACAAATCTACACTGGAGGCAGTTTAATAGAAATCCCTTGGCTCAGGGACAAGATACCAAAACAAACGTCACGTCAGGTTGCTCAGAGTGACAAAACAATGTCTTAAAATAGCCAATGACAGAAAAAGACACTGATGGTACAGATACTGTATCTGCTAAAAGGACATTGAGAAAGCAAACTGATCAAGTAATCCACAGATCAGAAGGTCCAACATCACCCTACTCCAATGATAATGAAAAGAATTTCAAAAATTTGTCAGTCATTTTTTTCTTGCAAGCAAGCATCAGTGGTAGATGATGATGTCCATGCTAACTAAGGATGCAAACTTGTTTTTCAGGGATTCCTCCGTGCACCATGGAAAGACAAACATGAGAATTTAATGAAAATGTCACAGTTGACTTGGGGGAAAAACAAGCTAACTTTAAGCTGCCTGATCTGATCGAGATTTACAAACAAAAGTGAGATGAAGGTGAAACTGATGAAGTGTAGCCAGTCACCTGCACAGGGTGGTGTGTTTGTGGAAAGCATGAGAAAGGGATCTACTGATTCTGAGTCATAATACTGCAGGCCAGCAGTTTGGATAGTGAATGACTGGAGTCAAGGAGCTCAGCTGAACGCAGCACAAACAGTAGCAACCTGGAAGCATTTTATTTTCAGACTGTTGTCTGACTGTTGTGTTCTTTTTTTTTTTTTTTCAAATTTTGGTGGGGTAAATATTTGATGGATTTTTTAGATCTTATGGATAGATAACTATTAAATGGTATATTTTATAGGTATTTATTTGGTTTTACTGATATTTTGATGTTTTAAAAGTGAGTTGCTGAGTAATGAAGACAGTGCATTAAAGTCAGCGTCAATGTGCTGCACGCACAATCTGATATCGCCGTGTTGGTGTTGTTCCTACAACGTCATAATTAATGTTGCTCCAGGATGATCATTGCAACTGACCAATCACGTTGTTGTGATGACATGGCTTTGCAACTGGCAGAAGAAATCTAGCTTTAGTGGAATGAAATCATATGAAAATGAAATGGAATGAGATAAACAGTGCATCATCATGATAAAGTTGCTGCAGTCACTCAAGCTGAGCCTTAGCTTAGCCTAATATTTTGGTTTGTGTGCTCTACGAACTATTCTGCTGGGACCAGCAATAGCCAAAAATCAAAAATCTCAGACTTCCTTTCTAACAGCCCTATTAAACAAGAAGGGAACAACCAAAATGAGACGTCTTAAGGCGTTGCAAATCACACAATCTGATATCACTGTGTTGGTGTTGTTCCTACAACATCATAATTATTTGAGTACATTTGCATCATATGAAGGACCAGCGAAATCTAGTGGCCCAGGACAAACTTAAATTTGATGGCCCTGGACAAACTGTACCGTAATGTGATTCTGTCTTTTCTGAGCTGCAGAAAAGGAACCGGCTGTAAACCCGTTTTAACTGAGTCAGGCCAGTTTAAATGTAAAACATTTAAACTTAAAACTTAATGTTACTTTTAATCATTTCCTGTATAATAATAAATAAATTGTGACTTGATCAAGATGATCTATTTAGTTTTTTATTTGATAATGTTCATTAAAAATAGAATCTATATACTTTCAATATCAATCAAGTTATCTGAATGTGGAAAAACTAAAAATGGAATTGGTTGCTATGCTAACTCCTGTGGTAAGCAGTGATCTAAAATAATTTTCTTTATTAAAAGGTATGTGTAATATTATCAGGTTTTATAAATAAATATTATAATGTAATTAAATACGAATGTTAAAACTTTATATTACATCTACTGTTTCTGCAGTTTCTGCATCTTTACACCAAACGATTGTGAGTCGTCGTTATAACTAAAGATGTCTTTAGCAGGTAATAATTGTACTTACCTGCTGTTTAGCTCGTACTGTAGCTGCAGCGCTGCAGCATAAAGCACAGCGCAGCATGTTTCCAACTTTCACCACAAATGAGTTTATACTTGAGTGTGTTCTGTAGGTTGACGTGCTGCTGGTGGTGCAGTGCTGTATCTGCCCTTCACTACAGTAGTCTCTGTGGTGCTTAACATCATTACTGCCCTCCCGTCACCACAGCAACCGGCCTGGCTACATCCTCAGAAATGCTTTTGTTTGGGCATTTATTGACTCTCTCTCTCTCTCTCTCTCTCTGTGTGTGTGTGCATGTGGTTGTTGGGTGCTTGTTGATGTGAATGTATATAACACACAGCAGAGAGTCAATCACGTCAATGAGAACACAGCGTGGCCTGTAGGTGAATGAATAACCACAAAATTCATTACTCTACATCCTATCAGACAATCAGCTTTATTAACACACCTCTCCATCACCCTTGTCCCTCTTCCTCTTGTCCCTCTATGCTTTCAGTGTTCCCCAGGACATGGCCACGTGCCGCCTGCACTGACTGAAGGTTTAATAACACTAAAAGGTTCACCGCCCCCACACATCTCTCTTCTCTCCCTCAGTAGCCTCGCTCATTACTGAAATTATCAGGTCCGCTCTAATAACTTACCTGACTACGAGTCACGTTGAGCCTGAGAAACAACAGCATTTTACTGTAAAAAAAATACAATATCGCTGCAAAAACATGGGAGTTATCAGTGAACATGAGCAAAACCACAATAGGAAGTTCTTGCATAGTTTTCATGATAAAAGTACTTCAGTCAGGAGTTTTACATCTGAACAGAAACTCAGAGAGTGCTCTAACATATCTCTCAGAAAGGTATCATTTCTCAGTGTTTAATAATAAATGTTAAAGCACTGCATTGTACTCTGCAGTCTGTGTTGTATATACCTATGTATTCTATACAGCACGGAAAGCTATTGTATATTTTATGTTGCAGTAATACCACACTGCCATGTACACCGCCAGTGCTGGAAAGTAAAGAAGTACTCTTTTTAAGTACATTTTTAAGGTACTTTACTTGAGTATTTCCATGTTCTGCTACTTTATACATCTACTCCAATAAATATTGTATGTTTACTAGTTACTTTGCAGATAAAGATTTTATATACATAACATAGCATTTTTATAGTTTTAACTTTCCAACTGTATGTAAAGTAGATAAAATCAGCTCCACATCAAACAGCTAAAACAGCAAAAGGCTACTTACACATTAATGCATCAGTATTAACAATCCAATAATATAATAAATCATAATATAACACTCACAGGGGACATTTGTCTGCATTACGAGTACTTTTCCTTTTGATAATTTAAGCAAGTTTTCCTGATCATACTTTTGCATTTTGAATGCAGGACTTTTGCTTGTAATAGAGTATTTCCACATTGTTGTGTTAGTGGTGTAGTGGGAGTAGTGGTAGGATTTCTTCAGAGTGTGTCACTGTGATACAGTTATTTAACACTTACCTCACAACATCCTGATAACAGTAAAATGGCAGCAGTACATAGTAATTATCACTTGTTTGTTAAACACAGCACAGCCAAAATCACTGTTTGCATAATAATTTATTCACATATTTTTTTCACATACTATATGTTATTATTGCTGCAGATCTGGAGTCTTTCAGGTATTCGCTTTCAATATTCCCATAATGGGATTCTATGTTCATATCTCTTTATATTTTTCATCTTCATGCATGCTAAGTATTACATTTCACAGGAGCAGGATGCAAATAAATAAAACAGTCTCTTCTTAAGTTACATGTCATAATCTATCCATTCTATTAATGCTTCAGTAACATGCCTTTTTCAAAGTCCATGGGGGGGGAAACACTTTCTGGAACATATAGTCTCCATTAGAGGGTGAAGGCTTAACAAAGAGCACATTAATAATACATATTGTTAAAGCTGGCAATCTATGATTAATCTTCATTACCACCCAAACCCATGTTCCCCCATCCAAGTGAAGCCCATCTGTACCGCATAGGGAAAAGGCTAAGTGTAATTATTACATTTCATCTATGTACAGTAACTTTGAAATATGGCACCAAATCTGCTTGTGAAAAAAAGCTTGAGGTTACACGTTAAAATATTTGTGACTACAATACTTTTTCCTGTTTATTTGAAAAAATCTTTATATAACTAGATTCAGCCCCTTATACAGCGATCACACTTTACAAGCCAAAGTGGAATCACTGGCACACTTTTCTTGACTGTTTTCAGTGGCTTCTGAGAGTAAACAGCATGCCTTGCAGGCTTTGGGAGCATCATGGTGCGAAACACAGTGTTGGAAAGTAAATCAACTCATCTTCAATCCACCCTGTGTCTCACTTTGAACAAAAGCTCCCAGGCAATGTCAGTCTGTAATCTGATTGGCACCTAATACATCAAAGAATATGAAGAATAGTGACAATTTTCAAGAAAAAGCCTGGTACACTGACAACAAGTACTGTGTTCCAGTTTATGCTGCTAGTTTTAGTGCTGTTGGTTTTTGTGTAGGTTTCTTAGAACATGTTTAAAAAGGTGCTTGTTTGTCCGCCGAGTGACTTTACTCGAAGATTATGGACAGTGAGAAATAACATTATCTTTCTCTCAGTAGCTCGGATTAGCTTAGCATTCAATTTTCTGACTCAAGTCAGAGATTGGCTTTTTTTCCCACATACATGCGTATGCATGCACACACTTAAGCTCTTGCATATGCACATATAATTGGAAAATAAGGGGATTATTTCTGACCTACAGCAAAGACAAATAATGAAGAACTTCAGATAATTCAACCTCAGACTATCTTTACAGTATTATAATATTATTAGTAATTGCTCAGTTTTATCTGTTGGGTTCTCTGAAGGCACCTAGTGTCACCTAGGCAGAGCAGAACTCTCCATCATGTAAGCTTTAGGTGTAAGCTTTGTTACAGCAACACAGCTGCCTATTTTGGAAGGTGATTCTTCTCTCTTGAAGTGTCAAAGACTCTACTTTGTGAACTGATGTTTCATCATGACTACACAGAGTCTGTCTGTGCTCCTGAATAATAATGCAGTGGTGAGTTTTGTGCCCTAATGATCGGGGGTCCTGGGCCAGGGAAAAGCTCTTCTCCAAAATCTAAGAGGTCCTCAAGCCCCCAGGCAGAGAAGCCTCTGTCAGACGTAGGCTGACTCACTAGACTGGGTCCTGCCCAGGTTTGGGGCCTGGGACAGGTGTGAAACATCCTTCTTGCGCACTTCACAGATGGACTTCCTCCGGGCCTGCACCCCTCGCATGGCCGTCTTTATCTTCCTCCAGCCAAGGTGGTTGAGCTCAGCCAGGTTGAGCAGCACGCATATACCGCTTACTGCAAACATAAAGACCAGAAACACGGTCTTTTCTGTGGGACGAGAGACGTAACACTCCACCTCCTTCACACATGGGTAGCGATCACACTCAAACATCCCCGGCACATTGAAGCCGTACAGGAAGTACTGGCCGGCCAAGAAGCCGATCTCCAGCGCGTTGCGGAACACCACCTGAATGACGTAGAAACGAGAGATGCCTTCCTGCCGTCGCACTTTGGCACTCTTTGAGGGAGGGAGCCCCCGGGGTCCGTTGGGTATCTCCTTGACCTCCAGGCAGTCATGATCCTCCTTACTGCTGTCAGGGTGCACCAGGATGCCGTTGATGTTGCGAGAGTGAAGCTTGCGAGCGTGATGGTCATGATGGCGGCCGTGGTGACCGTGACCATGGTGATCCATGTAAGGATGCAGGAGAGAGTAGCTTCGGTCACGAGCTTTAGCAGACTGGTGAACAGAATATGTGATGAAGCACAGGCTGGGCGTGCACACCAAGATGATCTGAAAGACCCAGTAGCGGATGTGCGAGATGGGGAAGGCCTTGTCGTAACAAGCCTGGTTGCAGCCGGGCTGCATGGTGTTACAGATGAACATGATTTGCTCATCCTCATACACCTTCTCCCCCACTATGCCTACTATCAGGATACGGAAAATCACCACCACTGTCAGCAGGATCCTGCAGAGAGACAGAAGGAGAAGGAAAGGGCAGGAAGGGGAGGGGGTGAAAGGGAGACAGACAATATCAGTTAATGAGGAGCAAATGCACAGAGATTCAGGAAATATCTGGGTATGATTCTGACAATTTAAAATGTATTTCAAGTCTTGGTTCAACATAATCTAACTGGTGATTGGATGTTTCTTTGTTTATGTTCACCTTGTACCCGAAAACCATTTAAGAGCAACAGAAAGAAAACAGTTGTCAGGCAAGATCCCTTGTTGGACCTAACTATGTGCCTGTGTGTGTGTGTGTGTGTGTGTGTGTGTGCATGGGTATGTTCATGCATGAATATGTGTGTGTTTGCACATGTTATCACTCAGCTGCAACAACAACACCGTTGGATGTTGAAGTTGCGCTCCAGATAGCATGCACACATGAGCTCACGAATCATGAGAGACTAAAACAGGTGATTTCACTCATCTTCACTGCTGAGCTGAAATAGAACAGGACGTACGTGGACATCAGTGTGTTTGACTGCACGTACATGCTCAATCCATTGATTTAAGGAACAGTGTGGTAACATTCATTGTTAATTCCTGTCTTCATAAATGACGTCATTGTTGCGAAGCTATTTAATAATTAAACTGCAGTACAAATTACCATATTATGAAAGTGTCACAGTTGCAGAGTTTTAAGGGGTGTATTCTCTTTCCTCCTGCTCTCTCTCTCCCGCTCCCCCCCTCCCCCTTCAACCCAACCGGTCGAGGCAGATGACCGCCCACCTAGAGCCTGGTTCTGCTCGAGGTTTCTACCTGTTAAAAGGGAGTTTTTTCTTGCCACTGTCGCCTAGCGCTTGCTCATGGTGGGAACTGTTGGGTCTCTGTAAATATAAAGAGTCGGTCTAGACCTGCTCTATATGAAAAAGTGCCCTGAGATAACTTTGGTATGATATGGCGCTATATAAATAAAACTGAATTGTATTGAATTGTATCTGTTTAAAGAGCTCAGATACCAAAAAAGTCAGTCGCCTCAAATCTGGCGAAATGGAGGCTGCTCCTGTTCCATGGGTCATAATATGAGTGCTGATTATTAGCGACTTAGTGCTGAACCATACAGGTGGCATCTCCGAAAAACTGGGGGGACCTCCCATTGAGCATCATTAGTGCATTGCTGCAGTTAGAGAGAGTGGTGTCCAGGGACCGGAGGATCTGCGGCTGCTTTTCAAGGTTTCTGAGAGACTGGTGTGCTGTACTGCATGGGCACTGCGGAGGAGGACTGGGGCTTTAGGGCTGCACTGTCAGCTCTTTCTAATGAGGGAAGAAAGTCTGCACATCATAGGGCTCCCCGGTATTTATGCCACAATGCAGTGGATGTGCATGCTCCCTGCACGGAGGAGCCAATTACTTAAAACACACTTGTTTCCAAGCACAAGAGGGCCACCCAAGGTAACTAAAGGGGCAGAGATAGATGGGCGCTGGCCCCAGGTTGGTTGGAACAACTGGAATAAATGGCAGTATGACATTCAGGTGATGTAAGGTAATGCGATTTCTGTGCATTTTAAATATGCACATGAAAAGCTGGTCCTTGTTCTGTTGTTTTTATCCACATGAGACTCCATAGTGTATCTTTTAATGAGAACTCAAAAATGCCCACACCCGCCTTCCATGGCGAGTTACCACAGCAACCAGCGAATTAGTGAAAGGTGAGGATCTGGGCACGATTGCAGGGAGAGAAGACACAGAGTAATGGAGGAAAAAGTATCCTAAAATTGTTAGAAATGTCTGAAAAGTTACATTTGTGCTTCCTTTAGGGAGTGAAAAAATAAATGTCTTTGATCAGGGAGACAGCCCGTGAAAGCAGAGTGGAAGACAGGTGAAGTTAAGAGGTATAGCAGAGGACCATGTGTTAGCGTGAAACAGACTTAAAATAGAGCAGCGCGCCGCTGCAGGACTGTTCCTGCTCCACCTGCGAGTGCATGCCTGTGTGTTTTTTTGTGTGAGAAAGACAGACACGAGGACACAGAGACAAAGGGGGAGAGTCATCCATGTGTATGACTTGTGCAAAATGGCAAACATGTCCGGCCGTCAGTGCTTGGAGCAGCTGTGAGCGTATACGCTACACTGACTTTCAGTATGTTCGGAAATACAACAGAATAAAGCTTCTCTGCACGTTTGGTCTTCCAGAAGTTAAATGCGGATGGGGTAATTTAAGTAAAGACATTCAGTCACTCTGATCCTTCGCTGTGAGCTGGATGTATCTGCCTTCACTGGGGGTTTGACAGCAGTGGGTTTGACTGAAGGGCTGATATTGATGATTCTCTGCACCACAAGGAGTCATTGGACGCATACTGCTCACTGAGATAGAAATCTGTGGTCGACACTGCTCATTTATATGCAAATATTTGTTTAAATAACATAAATATGAAACCAGCTCATGTTCAGTGTCAGTGTGAGAATCTGCGTCTCTGGATGCTGATTTAAAAACGATGTAACAGGATAGAAAGCAGCTTACAGCACTCCTGCATTCACTTTCTGTTTCTATTCGAGGTCTGCTTCTCCTCATGCCAGTGATAATTACTACATCGTAATAGCATTAACTAAATGTCACTAAGTTTGCCTGCTACCCACATCTCTGTATAGTGACACAAGCTCATAGACTGTACAGGCCTTATATGGTAACAGGTGGCGTATGGAATCGTTGCAAAATAAAAATGCATACAACACCTCTGTATAACCAGTTTGCAATCCACTGGAAACAGGCTCTTCATTACGTTTTACTGGCAGCCTGCACCCTGTCCAGGATCATTTGGGTAACTTTTTGCCGACTTTCTATACATTCATTTTTGTCTTTGTTTAGCACCTTTTAAACTGCTCTTTACCCCAAGGATACATGCATGGTATCCTTTTTGTCAGCACATACTCAGTTATGAGTCTGACTCATCATTTTGTCAATTTAACAAAATATAAAGTTGCCAGGAACCAAAAATACAAGTCAGTGACAAATGTAAAGACTTACAGGTCTTCAAAAAAATATTGTTTCACTATTTAAACACACAAATACAGACAAAAACATAAGAAATGAAACTGTAATGCCGTCTGTTTACATGTTTTATCCCAACTTTTTCTAGTCTATGTATGCTATTGTTAATCACTGAAATATAATATTAATAATATTATTAATTCAAAGTTTTAAAAATGTCTTTTATGGTCTACAGACATAAATTATATTGTGTGAAAGTCCTACATCAGCACTTTCAATTGGTTTTCTCAGCTTGTCTCTACATGATATTTATTTATGTTACTATAAATAAAATGTGCTCAGTGTATTCACTGCAGTCCAGACAGTCAACAGGATTCATTGTGGAATCATTGCAAGTTGCCCTCAAAGGTAGACGACGTGGTGAATACAAGTGGAGAATGTGGTTGCTTCGTTTCACTTCAGCACATGGACAAATGGCACCCAGTGTACCAAGTTTATTATAAATATATAACTCCCATTTCTCTATTAACAGCATATCCTAACCTGAAAGCAAAAACCTGATAAAATCAACTTGTTTGTGTGTTAATTGTCTTAGTGTATGAGTTGTTGAGGACTAATTGAATGCTGCATTAACAGCTGACTGGGAACTAAGGATTTTGGGATATGGACAACAAAGGATAAACCTTTTATGTCCTCCTGAAATGTGACACATCTTGTGATTGCAGTTTTCTCAGCGCAGCTTTGTTTACCTCAACAGCAAGAATTTTCAGACGTGCTTGGACTTTTCTCAGATAAGAAACTTTTCTTGAGCACTGTACTGCAGACATTCAGTTATTCAGTCTATACTTTGTTTGTTGGGCAGTTTTATGTCGTTAAAGAATTCCAAGACATTGCAAGTATTGAGTGTTGTGCTGTGTGTGTTTGCAGGCGTATGTGTGTGTGTCTTTGTATGTGTGTGTGTACTCTACTGCTGGATAACAGGATAATCAGCACGGGGCAGATTGCTGCATTAGCAGAAAACAGCGGACGAAGGTTATCTGCAAACATCAGTGTTTTAAGTCCTGCAGAGTAACGAGCCAATACTGTACGTTAGAGCAGATTGGGGCAGGACAGCCTGGAGGCCTGAACCTGCAGAATATTCAATAACCACCATAAATAATAAATAATGAAAAAGATTTTAGAATTTTTAGTTACTCAAACCCGAGGGGAGAATATGAAATTAATGCAAAATAAGGATGAAAAAAAAGATGCAGGCATTACTGTACATTGCATTGTCTGTCACATGGTTCCTTTAACCAAACGTTCCTTAAATGACCAGTAAATTATCTCTCACATCAGTCACCAGCTGCCCACTTCCCAGAGGACCTTCCTTCAGCTAAGACTGATCATTACATATTTGGGGACTTTCTAAATCCCCAACTCTGTGCCAGAGATTTAATAAGATTTGAAAAAAAATGTCCCTGGATTGGGCTCACACATGAAAGTCCTTCTCCAATTTTCATTTTCTTGTGCTGCATCACTGACAGCTGGTATTTTCATAAAGTGCAAAGACCAACAGAGCTCATAGACAATCTGACATTGATGGGAGGGGCGACAAGAGGAGGACGTAAAGATAAGGACCTGATACATCACTGCTGTGAAACTATACAAACTGATCTGTAGGCAGCTGATTGACCTGTAAGATTGTGTGTACAGTGTAATGGTAGCTGCTCTTCAGCTGGTGTGTCGGCTGGACATGCAGGCTCTGTCTTTCCCAGAGGCTTTCACTCTCACACACACACACACACACACACACACATACGTTCATTCATACAGCAGCTGCTGCCGCCAGCCTCTAGGGACCACAATTGCCTCGAGCACAACAGCAGATGGATTGGGAAACACACACACACGCACACACACTTTACTCTCACACGCACATACACGCATTGTGAATATAAATGACCCTTTACTGTATATTAGTCAAGACTAACAAACATATATAGTAATATATAGTAAAAGCATATATAGTAAAAATATACAGGTGTATATCTGCACATATAGGTACACAGACAGTCCTCTGAAGGACTGGTTAAGTGCAGTATTATCTGTAGAGGTAAAAATATTCTTCCTGCCCGTACGCTCTCAATAATAAGCTCCACTGATTTCTGATGGCAGCACATAATGAATAAAGACCTTACCAGGCACAGAAATTAGGCAGCTTAATTATCAGAGTGCAGACATTTCTTTCCTCCCGCCCCTCATCCACTGTTCCTCTCTCAAACTGTTTTAATAGTTTTAGGTCTTGCCCACGTATGAGGCAGACGTGCATGACCGCCGGAGGTGCCACTAAGAGTCGGTGTGACAAATACATTAATATAAGCTAAACTTGTGCCTTCAGCTGCGGTGGTTCACTTACTTCTGGCCTCCTCTTAAAATACTTATCAGCGATATTTTACTGAGAGTATAAAAGTTAAATGGTTTCAAAATAGATCTCTTCCATATTTGGGATTTTAGACAAAAAAGGCTTTTTATTTCTGTAAATTTCCTTTGTGCCACAACACAGTCAACACATAGAAATGTAATCTGAATATCTCACTTGCTCATTCAACAACTCTGAGGAAATGGCTCCCAGCTGTTTTTCAGGAATAAAGGAGGAAACAGAGAAAGTTAATTGGGGGGAACTCTACAGGTAACTGCCTTAATTATACCTTGGCTGAGACAGACATGAACATGATTTGAGTTTGTTGAGAGATGATAGGGCTACCTATAGGATGGATGTGCCACACCGGCACTCACCATGCTAGACAAAGAGCTAGGAAAAAGAAACAGCAGCAAAATCGAAAACAGCATGTCGACTTGCATGGAATTATGAGAATAGAGCAAAACCACAAAATCACTCCCGGCACACACAATATTCAGCTTTCCTCTATAGATTTACTGCTTGCAAAAAATGTTGAAGAGTAATCGGGCAGACATATGATAAAAACTTTGATACTTCACTATCTCATGTACCCCCCCCCCCATATACTGTCTTGACTTCATGCAGTTTTGTGGTTTTGGTGGTGCAACTTTCTTTTTACACAGACACACAGGTGGAGCCTCCAGTTCCACCAAGACATACTCTTTGTCTTTAAAGTCACTCACTCAAGCTACGTCACAACAGTTAAGAGTCTCACTCAGCTCCAGACTCTCTTACAGCTATCTGAACCAACAGACCTGACCAGACCAGAACCAGCCATGGTGAATAACAGGAACTACGTCCATGGATTCAACCAAAGCATGACCACCATCTCATTTGGAAAAGTGGAATGGAGGCTGTAATCCTGATTCTCGCTGCACCAATCATTGCTGCTAAAAATATACTCAAAATCATGATTGGACAATCAGGACCATCCTGTTTAGCTATTTACCCTCTCTTAGCAGAAAGAGGGATGTTTTTTCCTATCTGAACTAGTTCTATACTCTATTTAGTGTTAAGTCTACTAAACAGATGAGGCCTATTCATGTACGGCTTGATAGGTGTTGAAGTGTTGACCACTTCGGCCTGCAGCACCTGGTGCTTAACCCAGGCATGGACCTTAGCCACAAATCTAAAGCCAGGAAAATGCAGAAATAACCCTAAAATAGGCCTAGCCACACAACCATGATGCTAGCAGGCCTACATGTGCTGATAACTCTAGAACAACTGAAATGTCTAGCCTCTGGGCCAAGCATTTACTTACTGTGTATTACTTATGTACCTATTGTTGAGTCTGTGTTTTGTACTCTCTTGTGTATGTGTTGCTGAGTTGTATGTGTTTTAAAGGCCCATCTAGGGACAGGTATTGCAAATTAGCTTAGGCTATAAATGCTGTGTTGTGTGGCATTGGTTTATGCTACATATTTGTCCCTATACAAATAAACATAAAAAATACTAACCGCCTGAATATGTTGTGTTCTAGGATCAAGTACAAATCAACAGAAGAGGCTCAGACAAGCATCTTACACGCCAAATATAGAAGATAGCTTGAGTTTTTCCTGTGCTCCACCTGTATAAAACAGAGGCATAGAAGGGCGTAGGGGTGCTTCTTTTTCTTTTTTTTTTTCTTTTTTTTTCGTTTTTCATGTTAGTGGTGGTATGGAGCATTATTAGAAGCATTTTTCTTTTTGTAAAGAGGACTTTAACATCCATATCATAATATTTGTTAAGCCTTAAATAAAAACAGATTGTACACTCTGCAATCGAATTATAGTTCCTGGTGTAGGTCTCTGAACGCCAACCGCAACAGCTTGTTGAAACAAACAGATAACACAACAATCGCCCAAAGCTGGAGGATATTGTGTTTGAAGAAATTCCACGCACAACTTTTCTATTGACTCACTGCACAGCCTAAACATGCGTGGTGATGACGCAGTGTATACCAGATGCAGCCTTCCTCTGCCCCATTTGTCTTTATGCCATCTAAAATTACCCTTTCATCTAAAAATGATCGTTTTACCTCAATTCTAGCTACGGGAGGCAAACATTATGCAAAAGTATTTCCCTCTAAAATAACTTGAAAGTTAAAACCCTTCAAATGAATGGTATCAGCATTTCCCTTTGGTTCCTAATCAGCACATTTTGCTGATTGCATCAATATGCAATTTCAGAATATTCCATAAATCACATCGCGGCTATTCAGTGTTTGGAGCAATGACAGGTTCTACACGATCAACACAAATATAAAAATTAAAGCAGAGGATGGGTTTAAATTCAGTGTAAAAAACAAAGTATTAGACAAAATGTATCTGCAGAAAGGATCGGCACAGACTCACACACAATGTGCTATATAATTATCTGTTAAATCTGAACTTATTACTTAGATGGGCTTTTGATGGAGGACTTCAACCCAGAGAACATTTTTAGCTCACTACACCCAACATATATATTTTAGCCACATGTGTGCACGAATAAGTTCCTCTGCATTCAGCCCTTAAACTCACAAAAATTCATGCACTCCCAGAATGCCCTATCCCTTTCAACAGGGCTGGACTTATCGCAGGCACCTTTGTTTTAGTGAATGAAAGTGAATCGCCAATGCAATGGCTGCATTGCATTCTGGTCTACTGAGGACACGTGCCAGCCGCCTCTCTTCCAGCCGCATCTCTGCCAGCCCTGTCATGAGTATCTCCCTATATATGATAGTTAATTGTGAAACTAGAGAAAATCCCTTTCTCTTTGGTTCTGACGGACTGAACACAAAACCTGGTGTTTCCTGTTTATACAGCCAACATGTTTCTGTAGTTAACTGGAGCTGTATTCAAAATCTTGACTTTACAGTATGTATTACAAGGTTTCTGTTAGAAAACAAAATATACAACAAATGGGACACAGAAGCTCAAGGTGCAATATTTTTGTAGTTGTTTTAGGGTAGATTTTTCCTGATTCCTTTAACATTTTTCCATCTACTTATGAAGGAATTATAGTGACAGCTAACCAAAGTGAGCACAGATTTGTCTGAATTTATGTTAGATGAGTCTATAATGATGCAATGATGAGTGTAAATGGAAGGCTACTGAGTTATATATGTCCCCCAGCTCCTTGGCAGGTGTGCTGCAAACCCTATAGGAAGCATATACATGTGAACCAGTCAATAGATGACATAAATTATCAATATAAATGCCAAATTCTTCCCAAGAGAAATTGTTGAAATTTGTAGATTAATGTCATTTTAACAAGCGTTTTACCCCTTTCAGTTGTGGTTAACTGGAATAACATGGCTAACCTCACAGTCAATGTATTATGGATACATATAGTATCTGCTGAAGTTGTTGTCATGAATTATTAACAAGTTTACATGTCACGTGATGTAGGCTTTTAAGAGTTGTGGTTAGCACTGTGTGCTGCACCCATAAATATAATTTAATTATAAACGAAAGAAAAGAAAGTGTCTCAGTCTCCTTGTGCAGTTTTTCACATTTCTTAATGTACCCAAATAGCTAGCAATTAACCAGAAGCACAAGGGGCTGACACGGCTTCACCTCCTCAGTCATAATGGTCACTGACTCGGCTGACTAGGCATTGCCCCACTTGGACAGCTTGTGTAGAACAGAGTCAGAGACGGAGGATTCAAGGACGTGGAGAGAAATCTGACCTGACGTGAACATGAAAAGTTTATCATTGTTTTTGTGCTGAATGAAGCTTCTCACAAAATCTATTTCTACCACAATGTATTGTAAGCCTGATATGTCAACTGTCAGTTAAGATACTGTTTCACTAATTATACTAAAGAAATGAATACGCAATTATTAAAGAAAAGCAACAACTTTTTTTTTTAATTAAATGAGACTTGCTACTGAGAATAATAAAAGTCATCAATGTGAACAATGAATTCACACAGTACATCATTGCCACAGAATTAACCATGGCAACCACAATGTCGCATTTCAGTGTTTTCACCTCACAGCTGAAAGGTACCATTTATGAGCAGGTCAGTTCCCCTTATTTTAGACAATATTAATGCTCTGTGCTAAATACAGTAGGTTCATCTTCACTTTTACTTAGGGACATTTTAGCTGAATGTATAACGGTGGAAGACACATGACATTACTTTTAATAAGTGTCTGAACTCTGTGTAACAACACCTGCTACCTTTCTGGCAGATTCTTCATATTTCTGCCAATGTCATGCAACCTATCTGTCGCTGATAATTGTTGCTACAGCTTTCTTCCTGGCTGCAAATTTCTGTGTTGCACCATAAATTTAGTCTTATACTTTTAATTCCATCATATCTTTAATTTGCCACCCATCCTGGGGTTTTTTTGCACTCTAACCACACTATAAAGAAAAACATGCCTCACTGATACACAAACACATTCAACTGTGGATGCTGCACTTCCCTCGTGTAATAGCTTACTGTAGTCATGTACTGTCATTATGAAGATAAATGACTGTAATTAAAAGTGCACTCTGAACATTAATGAATTCCATGGCAATTTGAAATATATGTTTTCATTTGGAATACAAAATTAAAGAAAATATAATGCAAAGAAATTGACAAAGACAAGTAAGATATCTGTATTTAGTCTTAATTAAATATATGTCTATATTAGTCAGTTTATTTGATTCTCCGACACATGGATTGGTGTTCATTGGACTACACTACTAATTATTTGCCCATTACAACAAACAGATCTTCAAAAACTTTGGCTGCATTATATCTTAACCACTCAATAACTCCATATGCAGACAGGCTCATAGGAGATAGGAGAAGATTGATATAACCAAATCCAAATCCTGTCCTAACCTGATTAAGGAATTCTAACACATGTCGGAAAATCGCTGAAATAAAGAACATTTAGGCTATGTATAGGGAAACATTACACGCCCGGTAAAGCTCCTACACACACCATCGATGTGTTGCTGAAATGAATAATAACCTGCGCTGAATGAAAGCTGAGCTCAGCTTTACTGGTAAAATCCCCTGTCGAACAGTATAATCAATAGCATTCAACATCAGGCATTGCTGCACAAATAAACTAATGACAACTCTAGATGTGCAGAAAAATGGTTTAATTTGAAAGATGGTCCCACTCCTCGCCACAGGATGATGGATTACTAATCCTGTCAAGTGCTGAAATATTGCTTCCATTGTTTTGCTTTGCAACATAATCTTCCCAGACAGTATAGATTTTATCCAGGAAGCTGATTATTAATGATACATGAAATATATTCTGCTTCACTATCCTACTACAGGATGATGCCCTCAATTAAATCAGCACATTCCTACATCTCAGATTATTTTGGGAGAAGTAGGGTGTCCTTCTCAAAGTAGGGTACCTCCTTCTTGTGGATATCCTGGCCTATTTAGGCAAAGTGGAGAACACACACATGAAAATAGAGGAGTGAAGAACATTAGGGCAAAGAGACAGACCGTCATCTGTATTTTGCTTTTAGAGCCAGCAAACAAGGATGTAGATATATTTGGTTTCATCCAACCTTTCAAGACTGTCCATTCAAGTGCTGTTTTTTTTTTGTTTTTTTTTACCATATAAACAGAGTTACAGAGCAACAAGGTATTTTATACACCACTTTCACTTTGTCCATTCCATTAAAAGGCTGGTCACATCTGCATACATTTTTAATGAATGACTTGGCATGAGTTGCAACTTGCAACAAGCGCCACATAACATTTATTAAGATTTTATGAAGTATTTATAATGCTCAAGTGGGGAGGGATAGATGTTAAATAATAGATAGTTTAACTCTGTTGCGCAGGAAAAAAACAAATGGATATAGAAATATACTGTAGAGTATGTACGTTAAATATAAACAAAATTCTATTTTCTAAAATAACTTATTCTGATTGAAATGCAATATCTGAAATGTAATGCCAAACACACAATGAGTTCATTTGCTTCTGCCTCTTATTAAAGGTTTATTCAGCCAAACCTGCATTGCTGTGTTTTTGCATAGATGGTGAATATTGCATGTCATTTCTCTCAGGATGGCATCATCCTCACCTCTGACAAACGCTACGGTAAGAGCGTTACATTCAGACGAATGTGAAATTAAAAAAAAACACAAAGGTGTATTTTTAAAAATCCTCATCAATGCAGAGGACACATGTTGAGTTTGTGCGTGTGTGCAGACTGTTTCCTCAGCAGCAGAGTCAGTCAGCAGCTCCAGAGGAAGGAGCTCTGACACAGATTCTCAGCACTGAACCTCTGCAGAGGGAAAACTTCTCTTCCTTCCTCTGTCTCCTACTTCCCCCCCTTCTGTACCCTTTTTATTCTGCCTCTACAGCTCACATCCTATCCTTCCATCCGGCAACCTTTATTATTTTATCTTCCTTAGATCACTCTAGTCCTCCATTATCTCTGCCTCTTTTTTTCACTCTACTTGTCTTTGGCACTGACCTCACTACAGCATTGCAGTGTAGGGGAAGATGCATCAACACACTTCCTTTCTTTCTTTATACCTGCAAGGTGTATAACTCAAACCCAAAGGCTTCGTCTTCTCACGGTAGAACGCATCTTTTTTTTTTTACAAGACACACATACACGCACACCTGTGGTCTGCAAACAGCTGAGCACCACACATGTGAAAAAGAAATGTAGTATGTCATGTTTTAATATGCCGTATTTGTGTATGATACATTTTATTTCCTTTAAGTAGACGTGTGCATCACAGAATATGTTTAAATGTCACATAAAGGATAAATAGATAGACTTTTATATAGAGTAATTAGGGCTGTCTGAGGGGTTAAATGAAAATGTATTTAATTATATTTAAAGAAAATAAAAGTGACATCTCACATGGGAAAACCGATAGTGTATGGTTTGGCCCAGCAAATACACATGATGGGATGGCCCTGGATGCTAGACAAATACCCTCCACATTCAATTGTTTGCAGTGTTGTGTGGACAAATCTCTGTTTTTTGCAGATCTGTATATATCTGAGTATACAAGCCCCACTGGTTTAAACATGTCTTATTTGCATGAGAATATATATTGTCAAGGTGTTAAAATGTCGGGCTGATAAGCAAGAATAATAAAGAGGATAAAAGGAAAAGTAAATGAATGACTAATGTACCATTTTTAATTGTAGAAACAAGACTTGGCTATTTGTACATGATTCTATTGTAAAGTGCTGCACCAGACCTACCAGCAAATCTCTGTCTGACAGTTTAATATTAGTTGCAAACTTGTCGAGATTCTTACGCATTACAAAAACTTATATATATATATATGTGCGTGTAAATTAATCATGTGTACAGAATTTTGAGACACATAAGATAACTACAAACATTATCAAGGCTGCTGGTGTTATATTTTACACAAACACAACAGTGCATCATCAGCATATCAACACAAAAACATTTTATTTATTTTGGAGACAAAAATCAGGTATGTAGAAAGTATTAATCTGTAGTTGCTGTGTAGCAACATGCTGCTTTGAAAGTCAGTCAATACACAATCTCTGCAAAGAAATATTTGCAGGAATATTTGCAACAAGTACGCAAGTACAAGTAAGCTCCACTACAAATTCTGATCGAATAAACCCGAAAACCTTTGTGAGGTTGTATTTTTATTATATGCATTAAGTATATCTATAGCCCTGGTTGTGTCATCACCTATTAGCAGGTTACCTCTGGCCATCAAGAGCACAAACTTAATTCCTTTCCTTAATTAAGACAGTGAGTGAGATTCACTGGGACACTTTACAGGCCATACTGAACTGTCAGTTATCTAATGCTGAAAGCCCCAGAGTCGCTATAACTGTGAATATACAGTAAATTTGGTTTGGGCAAGAGAATGAGGTTAATGCAGCCTTGACAATGATTTCTTTCACTGTGTAATCATGATTACAGTCATTGGTTATCCATGCACACACTGCACATTGCCCAGTTAGAAGTCAGGCATATATGGAAATCACAATACACAGCATTAATCTTTGAATGAGTCATAGTATGCAAGCCACCTGTGGTTAGTCAGAGGCACAGAAGCAACTCTCAATTGTCTGTCTCTTTCAAAGACCATAATTAAGCTAACCTATGCCACTGCGTAGAGTTGGTCCGTTTCTATTTTTAACACTGTTATCTGTGCCTAGGCTAATTATCTATCCTATGCCAGGGCATAGGTTAGCTTAAAACCTACAATTAAGAAACAGCTTAATTGTAGCTGGATTAGACAGTCTAGACATCCAACAATGCTATCTGACAGTGTCTCATGGTGGAACTACATCCTCACATTGCAAGAGAGAGGGTTGGTACTCAAACAGATGACTGACATGCAACCATGTTCCAAAGTTTTGATGCAGGGGAGACTTTTCAGCCATGGGGAGACATCACTGTTCTGTTCTTTGGAACTGCATCCTTTGAACTGCAAGCGCACACATGCAAACTCTTTCAAAGAAACTACACACAGGCTGAACATCCTACATGTGATGCCATCTAGCAGTTGCTGCATGCTCCGGCCACACCCTGTGAAGTGCAGGACTTCACAATGCACAACAGTGCAATGCTATAACACAGTTGGTTGTGTTCACAAGTGCAACAGACCACACCCAACTGTGGGTGTTGGGTGTGGTCAGTGGTGCAACAGACTTGAACCTTTCAACCCGTAGAGGTCAGTGCAACAATTTTGACTCCATACGTGATTTAGTGTGGAGTTGCTCATTGACAATCTAGGAGGCATCTTTACAGCACAAAACTGTGCTAGTGGTGAACAATTCTCCAACTTGCTGGTACATCCAACATCATTCTGATCATTTATATGTTAAGTGTCATTAATTTCCTGACCATGCAGACACATGCTTAGGATTAGGAATCAAGTCTTTATCTTTAGTAGTTTTTGTGTTATTGCTAAGATTGTCTAAGATTGTCTAATGTCTAAAAATGCCTGTCTACGGCTTAAAAAGCCAAGATCCAGACCACCGCTTAATAATAAATTGCTACACCCTAACCCAAGGTCTCTCTGTCCACCAAACTGCATAAGAATTCTCCAATACATTTTTTGAGATATCCTGCAGACAAACTAGCTAACAGGGACCACATTAAAATCGGCTTGGCAAGGGCAAAAAGAAATTTCTGGGATCTACAGCCTAAAATAGTCACAAAATCCTGTACAAAGTGATTCCAAAGACAATGTTTCTTGGCTGGCATAGCATAGACAAGCACAGTAGAAGGCGGGAACCTCATTGGAAAGCAACTAATGTTACAGCTAATGCCCAAGGGTCAACTAGACAGTCTTGTAGGACAAACACAGTCTGAGGGAAGCCAAAACACATAGGGATCATTTACAGAGCATTTCACTGTATTCAGCACAGTAGCACATAGCTGATCTCCTGTGGGCATCACACAAACTACTTCTTTTTACTAGTTCAACTTATCATTTAACTCTCAAATGTTAAGTCATTTTGGAAGTTTTGACACAGCTGATAATTAATCTAGTAGATTATATCATATGAAGAACAAAAACTGCACATAGGACTATTCTGAATTGAGTCAGAGAAAGCACTGCTCATTTTACTAAATATATTTTAGGTATTCAGGGTACCCTTTTGAATGTTCAACCAATGAAGTGCATGATCAACAAATAGCTCAAATTAAGCATATAAGAGGAAGCCATTACATCAGAGTATTCATCATGAGTTTTGAAAGAGGTAGCAGACAAATTGAGAGTTGCTTCTGTGCCTCTGAAAAACTGTGGGTGGCTTACAGTCATTGAATCATCCATAGATTCATTTTCAGCATTCTTTGTACCCTATGCTCACAGGGTATTACTGATTGAGCTGCCAGGACTGGATTTTAAAGCTGCATTAAGTAATTTTTGACCACTAGGGGGCGGAAAGACTCCAGAACAAGTTCACAACAGTTAGCAATTAGCTTATGAAGTTGTTATGGCTAACATGTTAGCAAACAGTTGCCTACTTACATATCCAGCAGAAACAGAGCAACACGGACATCCCTTTGGTCTCCTTTTTCTGGCCACCTGTTGAATGTAATTCCAATATTCACTGGCGTTTAGCCCTTGTTTAGTCTTCCAGCTCATGAGAAAAATATCTGTCTCTTTTTGGTTTGCTAAATGTTCAAGTTTTCTTCACCAGTTACTTCAGGTCTTTGCCATCTCGCGCTGGGCAGTTAGCTTAAAATTAGCTTGTTTTAGCTTCTGTGTCGGGAGCAGCTGCCCACGGTCATACGCGAGCCAACATTGTTTTGGTTTTGTTGCTTCGGAAACCAACACAATGAGCTGAAAATGGATGAAAGCTGTGTAGTGCTTCAAAGTGAGATGTTGATTCTCAGTGGTACCGGAACTACTAATCACATAAGCAGGAGGGAGTCATATGATTAAATGGTACAAAATATTGCTTAATGCATCTTTAAATCAAGTCAACATGCTCTACTATATGCAGGTTTTCATTCCATCTGAGGACTAGACCAGGTGATTTCATTGACTAAGGCACTTTCAACCACAGAGGAAGAATTTACTGAAATGACTTGGTGTAGTGTTTGGTTGGAAGGAAAATCTCCATCGCACATGGTTTCAGATCCCTGATCAACAGAAGTTTTGGTATAATGCGGCTCACATCATCTCTGTTGCTCTGCTGCAGTTACAATGTCGCTGATTTTGAAGGATATAGCCTAATGGTTCTGTGCACCCACTGCACAGTGTAGTCAATAAAGGTAAGAGCCAATTTTCACTCTCTTAACTTACACACAGAGCAAGACACATACACCCACACACACTCACAAAAAGCCACTGGAGCAGAGAGAAGGTTAGGCCATGTCCTTGTTGCGGACTACCTGAGGTCTGGGTTAATGAGCACAGCAGTGCAGTCAAATTCATAGTCTTTGTGGCTTTGTTTTTGCCAAAAGGTAATTTTAGATTTTCACAAATCTATACATCCAGGTTTCACAGGCTAAACCACTTTGACTCTTCGCTTTTCCAAATGAGCATCCCAGCGTGACATTTGGATTGTGTTTAATGGGTGGAAAATTCCACTTTTGCATTTAATTAATCACACAGAGATGATGTGGAGCACATTTTTCACACAGATTTTACAGCATGTCTCCATGGCATGTCTCCACTGCTAATCAAACTAAACGCTCATCTGTTCAACCATCCACCACAAACCATTCTCAAACAAAATATGAGAAATTATCTCATCAGACTTTCACTATGATGCAAATCCGTGTCTGCAAATAAGAACAAACTGAATGAACTTGTTTTTTTGTTTTTTTTCCATTTTCTGTCTAAAGTTCACACAGAGTTCAGAGCCATTTACTCCCCCTTTGATTCTACCTTCCACACCTGCTTGCTCACCATCCTTTCATCTTCTGCACCTCTGCTCTCCTCTCACTCCCACTCCCCTCTCCTCCTTCTGTCCTATTGGTCTGTGGCCAGCAGCATCAAGCGTTATCTATCAATAGCTAGGCTATTAGGTAGTATCAACACAGGAACCTCTCTGAATTAACCATAATGCCCAGTAAAGCCTGCTATTGATTATGTGCAATTAGTTTATCCCTTAACGAATGATGAGTGTGGAGGATAAGGGTGAGGAGAGCAGGGAGGAGGTACGGACGGGGGAGGCAGTGATGACTGTGGGGGACTGTAGAACAGAGGAGAGCACTGGGACAAGCCTGAGGAGGGGGGTTTCTGTAGGGATGCCATCAACTGATACATACAGAATAACATGTACTGTACATGAAAACACCCAGCTCATCAGTATAAACAAAACCACAGATACAAAACCAGAAAATAAAACCTTTACTCACAAAATCATTCAGTGTCTTACCTTCCAATCATGGTAGAGTGCTGCTGGACAGCCGCCTCCAGCAGCCTCTCCAAAATGGTCCATTCCCCCATGGTGATGGAAAGGTGGCAGAGCTGTCAGAAGAAACAGAACTTGGGGTGCCAACCCCTCTTTCTCCGGCGGACTCCTTCTTCTTCTTCTTCCCAGGACCGGCCTGCGCTCTTGTGGACCTGCCGGCCAGCGGGGGTACACACAACCCCCGTCCCGCACCAGCTCCCTTTTGACCTCTACACGTTGACCTGGCCGCTCGTCAGTGCGTCTTTGACTGTGTGTGTGTGAGAGTGAGTGTCTTCTCCTGGGCCTGTCCCGCTGTGCTTCTCTTCCTGGTGGAGGAGAGGTGCTGAGCTGATTGCCTCCCCCTCCTCTCTCCCTCAGTCTCTTCCCTTCTACCCCTCCCCTGTGCGGTGATGCTTGTCCTCCCCCTGCCGCACCACTCTGTTCTGCGCTACAGCATACCGTATGCTATAGCTCACTGCATGACAGCCATGATCACCCTCTCTTTTCCACTTGGCTCTCTCCGTCCCCTTGCTCTTTTCTCCTCTTCCTCTTCTCCTCCTCTGTCCCTGCCTTTGTCCTCCACCCTACCCCCAGGGCATTCCTTGTACTTTACCTGCACTGCCTGCCATCAGTGCTGCTCTGCGCTCGTCCTTGCATTGTGTAGGATCTTTGTCTTTGCTGCACCCTTGCTACTCTAACCTAAACACACACACACACCGCATATAGCTTGGCTCACCTCAGCGAACAGCACTGTAAACACTTGCACTCGATGACAGCTCTGAATCCCACTCTCCCACTTCCTACTGAGGACTGCAGATCCACACCAGCACACAAAGCTCCTGCCTGCTGAATGTCATTTTATAACTGGAGGAATGGTCGCTCCCACAGCTCCGAGCGCTACAAGGACCCATAAAAACCTGCATACACACATACACACACACTCAGAGCCGCACACGCAAACACGCTGCCACCCAGCCCCTCAGTAATAAATCAGCTGCCTTGCTGCATCCAGTGAGGCAGACCTGCTGTCCTGTGTTGTCCCCCTGGCTAATTTCAGCACAGTCCAGTGCCCAGAGTCATGTCTGCTGCAGAGAGCGGGGATGAAAAGCTGTCCTGTGAAGCCTATTTCTGGGTTCCATCATCTTGCATCCCTCTCTCCCCCTCCTCCCGCTCTCCTTCAGCCACCACTCTCTTCCTCCTTCCCCTGCTTTGCTCACGTTTGTGTGCAGATCTCAGTCTTGCCAACTACCTCTTTCTCAGTGCTCGGTCCCCATCTCTGCTTTGTGCTCTCCCTCTCTGCCTCTGTGTCTCTTTCTCGCTCATGGAATCGCTCTATCTCTGTCACACTCTGTGAGCATGCAACACCCCCCCTCCCTCCTTTTCCTCTCATAGATCTGCTCTCTCTCCTCCCTCTCCCTCCTTCCCTCCCTCCGTCCTCTGGTAAATGTGCTTGGATTGCTACCCTGATCGCTGCTTCACTTATGCTTGCAAGAATGCCTCCCACCGTACTGCTGTGTCTGTTCCTGCCTGATGTTGCACAGAAAAGAGGGATTCGAGATCTAACTGTGCCTCTCGCCCTGTCTTCACTGCAATCCTTTGTTCCAGTCTGCGGTGTTTCCCATACTCCTCAAATGCTCTCTTCCTCTCTTTTCACACACTGTCATACATCATCCAGCCCATGCTTCCAGGAGGAGGATTAAAGGAGAATTGTGGCTCTGCTCCACCCCATCCCCCACCAATCTCCTCCCCTTCTCCATCTTACTGTATTGAGGATGACAACACACCTATTTTACCCTGACCCAACCCTCATGCCCTTTCTGTACTTCATCTCCTCATCTTCTCTCTCTGCTCCTCATTCTGTCCATATCCCCACCCTCCTCCATCACAGCCCCCGTGCTCTCTCTCCCTCTCAGGAGAGATGAGCACCGTATTGTACTTTGCTGTGACATTGAAAGCTGCATTCATCAGATTTATATTAAGGTGGTGTGGAAATGGAATGGTCTCCCTCCATTACACACACAGATACAGGCGGATGTATGGCGTGTAATTAACATGCTCACACATCTATACAGTAGACAAATACATGTGTGTATCTTCATCTAAGAGGCAAGAAAAGAGAGGATACATAACAAGAGATAAGAAAGAACCACAAGTTTTTATTTCCTCAAGATGTGAGTCATAGCAAGGTTTTCCCATCTAGAAGACTGAGTCAAGTTTTGCAGAAGTAAATGATGCAGTGGCATGACACAAGACCAGCAAACCAGAATGAAGTCATGGCTTGAGGTGACAAGTTCAATTCATTTGTGCTGTGCTTCGTTTTAGTTACGCTTCTTTGATTTTGGATTTCATGCTTTTCTAGTTGACAGTTTATTTGTTGCAGAATAAAGTGCATGCCTTTAGGGCGTTTTGGAAAATGTGATGCCACCTTAACATCCTCAAATCCTGTGCCGTTGTAGTTCTGAAAACAAATAGCAGTGAGGTGAGCAAATTTACAACCACAGCCCTTACACAACAACCTCTACAGTGCATTAGTAATCGATCTATCGTGTTGTGTACGTACATGCACACATGCAAAATCCCTTTCCATGTGTGTGTGAGAGAGAGAGAGAGAGAGAGAGAAAGAGAAAGACTGAGTGGGGGAGAGCGGATTTTGTTAGTTCAGCATCTTCAGCGGGGGGACTTGGGGTCTTTCCCTTACCAAGGACATATGGTGTAGGAGTGCTTTTGAGGAGAGCAGGGAGGGGAGGCAGGCAGTGGAGTGTGATGGCTCTAGTTTGGCGAGGCTTGGGTCACACACAGAGCAGCTGAAGCGCTGGCATCAGCCGGTCGGCGCTCCGAGAGGAGAGTTCGGAGCTGGATGGCTCATGAGCGAGAGAGAGAGAGGCGCAGGTGTGTCTTCAGTGACCTAGAACAGCCAATTCAAGCATGTATGAACACACATACTGTACTCACACACTCGTAATATACTTACATCAATGATAACACAAATGTAATTCATATTAGTGCAATAGTTATGGTCCTACTGTAATGTAGGGAAAAGCCAAAATGTGTGTTTCTTTTACAGTGCATACTTATGACTAGTAAAGGAACTGCAAAGGTAAAATCTGGCGTGCTTACAGTGCATTCTGCAGGGATCCAACAATTTCAAATATACAATTTTTTTTTTCAGTTTGAGCTCATGTTTGATCTTATAAAGATAACCTTAGACATACCCCATATATGTCTCTATGTACTGCACATATTTTGCAGGGATAATCAATATTTAAGCCCATGTAATGTTAAAAAGAGTTATGTAAGAGTGAAATTCTCCTCACAACAAGGGCACTTGATAAAATATGGAAATCAGAGGTGATTATTAATAAATGTGAGCGTGATTATGATGAATCGTGGTTTAGTATTCAAATGAATACAGGTAGAAAGAGCAGACCCCAGCTTTATCCCGACTATTCAATTTCAATTCACAAATATATCATAGTGGATTATTTCTGTCTTGAGTTGAAGAAACATCAATAGCGAAACAAATAGAGGAGACATATATTATACAAAACATTATAAGTAAGCAAAATATTAGAAAATCCATTGGCACTATAACCTCACACAATCCATGTGTCTCCTTTCTGTTGTGATAGAATAAGACATTTGAAACTCTTTCGGTTGCAGGTGATTGATATTTTATGTCTAAATGGTTGAAGTTACTGTAATTTGTGTTTCAGTCTTTATTTTATGAAACATGTCAATACAAACAATTTCAAGGTAAATTAATTGTTCTGAGACATGGTTCAGCTGAACTTGAGTAATAATGTATTAGCCATAAATAAAGGCAATACTATATATTTAACTCATGAACCCTTTATACAGTTTTTTTTCATTTGTTTGTCTTGTCTTGTCTTTGGGTGAAGCAAGGGAATCAAGTCACCTTGTATGTTGCCACAGGGCTTCAACCTTCTGGACAGCAGCTGTCTGATGAGCTGAAGGTCATAAGCAATCGAATAAGAGCTACAGAGTGTAAACATTACAGCATGATACCAATTTTAAAAAGTGTCTGACATAAAAGACCTAACAAGTTAGACTTCCACTTTCACACCTACATATTGCTACCCATAACTGTGAATTCATTTTGTTCACAAAGATAATTATGCCAGTTGGCTTGATGTTGACAGGGTGCCAGAAAAACCCAGAATATAAGACTGTACATGTGCACATTGCAGTGATGTCTCAAAATAGTCTGACCTGAACAAAAAGAGGTGCCATTTTTTCAACAATAACAAGGTGGCTTAATATTGTCAAGTGAGGGTGCGTCAAAACGTAAGCATTCCTGTCTAATATAATACAAGTGATAGATAGATAGATAGATAGATAGATAGATAGATAGATAGATAGATAGATAGATAGATAGATAGATAGATAGATAGATAGATAGATAGATAGATGGATTCAATATCAGTATAGGCCATTATCAGGATCCTCTTGACACCTAATGATTGAGATTATAATAAATATTAAATGTTGGTTAGTAGGTGAGGTATTGGCGGTGAGGTGAGTATACAAAGATACAACACGCTTCAGTTACAGGCTGCTTTTTTTGGTTTAGCCTTTAGCCTTCCGTTTGTACACAACACGTCTGACTAATGAAACAAACAACTATATCATTCAACCCGTGTCCATTCGTGGAAGTCTACAGTGCGTTGCTCTGCCACACGGCTGCACCTTTTTATCATTATGTGGGGGTTTTTTTCTCCACCAATAGAGGGCAGCATACCAATATGGTTGACATGCCAAACAGTGTCAACTTTGTGTATGAAGAAGAAGAGTAGCACAGGGTGGCTAGCTGGTAGCGGTCTAGACATGTCAGTGAACTGACAGTAATGCTAACTTGGCCGCAATAGTTAGGGAGTTATCAAAAAGTGTCTGGACGCTTAAAGGAGTGATTGTAGGGCACCATACCTCGCTAGGTGGCCTGTGTAGAGGGTTGACAAACCGGTAAAACATTACGGATCCCGGACCTTTGATATCTGACAACAGCTGGGTAGCTAGCACTAGCTGGCTAGCTGTGGAGCTCCCGAAAAGTAACGTCAGGGCTTGTTTGATACAGTCATGTCGGCGGCCGGAGACTTCGGAAACCCTTTAAGAAAATTTAAATTGGTCTTTCTCGGGGAACAGAGTGGTAAGTCTGACGCTAACGTTAAACGTTGGTCCGATGTAGGATCTGAATTATGCTCTGCAGGAGATGTAGCTAACACTGGAGTTTGATGGGTTGGTCGGGTCGGGTTATCGTTAACCAGTTAGCTAGCTAACATTAGCTGCGAAACGTTAAACGTTGGCACATTGATAGCATTGCGACACCGTAACTTGTTACTAACTGCTTGTCCACGTTGGCTTCATGGAAGTGCAATTCATTTTCTTCCTGATAGGTTGACTCATGTCTGTGGAAATTGACTTGTTCGCTTGTTAGCTAACTTCCGTGGCGAACTGTGATAACACACTATTAACGGAGGCAGTGGCAGCTAGTAGAAAGTTACAAGTGTCAATTAAGTAGTGAAACAGAGTGGTTATTGAGTAACATAGCAAGCAGACTTGAAAGTACTTTCTACATAATAATACCAGTTGTGTTTTGTCTTAGCATTACTTCCTAAGTAGAGGCTACAGTTACAGGCTAAGTTGACTACAGGTGACGAGCTGTATTTGCTGCTGTGTTCAGAAGAATGCTACCAATCTCAGTCACACAAAAAATATTGCAGTGATTACAGATCAGTTTGTCTATCCTGGGGGCACTGCTGAGGGTCGATGCATCCCAATGACCAAACCTGCCCAGTAGCATTCCTACACTCTCCGTACTCATTTTCCCCTTTTCCAGCCATGCTGAACACACAGGGTGTAGTTGTACTGGAAGAGAAAGAGGGGTTTGTCGAAGTTGTTGAGTGTAGATCCATACTTAACAATCATGTATTTGTTTTCAAAGGTAAAGGTGCGGGGTTGGTCATTATATAGTCCAATACAGTACGTCCACGGGTGTCCACAGTTTCCACAGCTGTATGTTTAGCATGCCAACACAAAGCGCAGTGTAAGCTGAATTTGGGGCTTTGTATAAAATTTGGATGCACCGATCCAACTTTTCCTCTCCCAATACTGATTCTGATACCTAGTATTATATACCAAGTATTTGTTGATACTAAGTACTAATCTTACTGCATCAAACTCATTGGATCATTTTTATGTGTGATCAGTATGTAAGGTCAGGCACTGATGTGGTCCTTAAAAAAAGTTGGTGGCCTGCAGTGACTCAGTGACTGGAACACTGAAATTTTGTAATGTGGATTTATCACGTCTGGCAGTCTGCTTAATAAGGTCAGTATCAGCACAGATGCTGATCCAGCTGATGTGATTGGTGCATCGGTAGTGTGGAAACAGGATAACGTAGTGAAGAAACAGGATACGGTAGTGTAGAAAAGGTGGAAATTTCTCCTTTGCCAGTAATTATTTTCTACAGGTTTTGTGTCCTGTAATCTGACTCCACTTCCATCAAGATAAGGCAGACAGACTTTGTGTTTGTCAGACAATCTGTGATCAGCTGTAGTTCCTTGTAAAATTGTAAACGGCAGCGTTGGCTTCGGCCATGTCATCATTACTTGATGCACAGTGTAACTGATAATGTAACTCGAGTTCAGCAAAACAGCCCGAGGCTGGAGAGCACTGTCCGGGTTGCTGGAAGCAACCGTATGAGTGACTCTCTCTGTAGTCATGTGCTAAAAGTTATGTTTTACTAGTTAATAATATCAGCAAGGTTGAAAGAAATTGCATGAATCATTTTACAGTTGCCATGTTTAGAGAATATGGAAGAGTGTGGTAAATGACATTATAGTTTTTCAGCATAGATATGGAGCACCAAAAATCCTCAAAGTTGGTCTGATAAGGGCAAGACAAAAATTTTTAGAAGGGAAATAAATGGGGAGCCTGGTTCCCAACCCTACTTGTCTCTCAGCATTCCTCAACCTTCCAACTTTTCCTCAAATACCTGTGCACCACACCCTTTAATGGACAATAACTTTCAGAAGGGAGCGGGAGTTGCATGACATGCTGCTGTCAGCTTCAGTCCATTATAAGGGTTCGTCATCAGTGGCTCATGGACTGTACACAACTTTGATGTTGGCACTTAATGTTGCTTCTGATTTGTCTTCTTATTTACTTACTCTGTGTATCTTGCTGTAGGTGATCCATCATTTCATATTTTCAGCAAGGTTATACATCACCCGACTTATACAAGAGTGTGCATGAGTGTACAGTCTACTTTGGATTTGAATACATTTACATATATTTTATTATGACATGACACATTGATGTGACACACGTTTTCACTCAGGGGTTGTATTTATCCCGCAATATTGTTTATTTTTGATTAGAGCTGAAATGATGAGTTGATTAACCCAATAGTCAGTCAACAGAAAATTAATCTGCAACATTTTTGATCATTTGTATGATTTTTTTTAAAGTTGTTTATCAAGCAAAAATGCGAGAAAGCTGCTTTTCTGTGTTTTATATCATTATAAATCTTTGGGTTTTGGACTGTTTGTCAGATAAATAAAGCAATTTGAAGACAATGCCTTGGGCTCTTACAAATTGTAAAGGGCTATATCACTATATTCCGACATTTTATAGATTAAACAATTAATTGAAAAAAATATATAGAATAGACATAGAACAGAATTGATAGATGAATCATTTATTAAAATAATAGTTAGTCGCAGCCCTACTGGTGATAGCCTCACATTATTTTGGTCATTTTGAATAATAACTGATTAATGTACAAAACTGAAGTGAAAGCGTGATCATGGCACTTACAGTATTTTATTGTTTCTGTTTGTTTTTTAGTGGGAAAGACTTCGCTGATCACCAGGTTCATGTATGACAGCTTCGACAACACTTACCAAGTGAGACGAACACCTCCACCTGATTTGATCACCATTGATATTGTTCATATTATTCTAAAATCAAAGGTTAATGGCATGAAGAAAGTTGCGCATATTTAACTTCTTGTTACCACTTTCAGGCCACAATAGGAATAGACTTCCTGTCGAAAACCATGTATCTTGAAGACAGAACAGTAAGTTTTATTGTTTTTTTCAGTCCTTGATTGTTGGTTGTTATTGTCTTTGTCCAGCTTGGGGCAATTCTCTTAGTGACTCACTGTAACTTTCTGGTGCAGGTAATATCAAAGGGCACTCAGATAGTGATTGCTGACATAATACTGTGGTGTACCTTTGTATTGTTTTTCTTCAAGAGTTCAGTTCTTTCTAACAAGCACACACAGCATTTGTACTGCCTTCCAAGTGTGAGCTGGATGCCGTGCCCGCTGGAATCGTCCTTCCTTTGTTTGTTTCTCCCCTCAACACAAGTTTTCTTCCTCTCCCTCCTACCCTTCCATTTATTCTCTTCATTCCTGTTTTGAAATTAAACACCTTACTTGATCAAGAGAGGAGGGTTGATGACAAGTGAAGGGTGATTATTTATTTCTCTCTCCCCCCGTCAGGCCCAGACAGCTTGCTCTCTCTGGTGGTCCTTCACTGCCTGCATGCGCTACGCTGTCTTTGTCCTCTCTCTATCTTTTCTCATTCGTCTGACTTTATGTAGTTTTCTTTCAATTTGCTTTTTGTCGCCATAACTTACCTCATTTCTGACCTCGGTTTTTTCTTGTTTTATTTTCATCCCTTCTGGGTTTTTTTTTTTTTTCTTTTTCTCTTTTTTTATTTCTCCTCCCATCCCTTTCCCCTTCCTGCCCCACAGATCAGGTTGCAGTTGTGGGACACGGCGGGGCAGGAGCGATTTCGTAGCCTCATCCCAAGTTACATCAGAGACTCTGCTGCTGCTGTCGTAGTGTACGACATCACAAGTAGGTGGATTACCTGTGCACTCGGATGTTTTATAGACATTTGCTTCATCCTCTGTTGTGTGTCCTGTGTTTTTTAATGTTCCGAATGAGTGTCTGTTCAAATCCACTTAAATGCTAACTACAGGTATTACTGTTTGTTGCATCATTTCTTTTTAATTAAAAAAATCCTATAATTCCAAATGTTCGTCAAGACGTGTGTGACTTGTAGTTCTACTTCCTTATTGTCTTCCTGTCACCAACTTGCCCGTTTTCACAGCTGAGGCTTTTCATCTCCTGAATACTGATGCTCTGCTTCCTGGTTCTCCCTCATCTCTCTTTCAGATGTCAACTCCTTCCAGCAAACCACAAAATGGATTGATGATGTGAGAACGGAGAGAGGAAGTGATGTCATTATCATGTTAGTGGGAAACAAGACAGACCTTGCAGACAAAAGGTAATCTGTTCCTCCCTCTTCCTGCCTCTGTGCGAGTGGGCTCCCTCCTTTTAAGAGCATACTAATGAAGTCATTGATTGTTGCTGCTGGCTTGTCAATACTGAGTTCCTCAGCCCTTTCTGAGGCAGTATTAGATCAGAGCAAGTTTCCTCTGCCCTTTGTGGATGTCAAAGCTGTGATTGACTTTTTTCATTCTGTGCCCTCCTTCTGTTTTGTTTCAGCCCACATTGTTTGAAGATATTGATTATTTAATCTTTGACAGATCAAGCTCATAAATAAATAGCTAGTTGTCAGCTGTGATGTGAGATAATGTTTAATCTGTAAGTGTGTACTGTGTGATCCACTTTATCTACCTGTTCAATGAAGTAAGTTGTGCGATGACTTTCGCTGTGCATCTCTTAACCCCCCTTGTCTGCCACAGGCAAGTATCTATTGAAGAGGGTGAGCGGAAAGCCAAAGAACTAAATGTAATGTTTATTGAGACTAGTGCGAAAGCGGGCTACAACGTAAAGCAGGTAAGAGTGTGTGTGAGTCGTGCTCTGTAGCCCTGCTGCGGGCGCTGCTGCCTGGGCTCCACCTCCAAAGGTCGCCTGCCAAAATCACAGGTTTTTGGGAGTTGGATTCTAATAAAATTAAATCTTAAAGAGTTATCCTAGATTCATTTAGACCTTCAAAAATAGGCATTTTGAAAATTCACCGGCTGTAAACCAGCCACTTTCTGTCCAAATTTAAAGCCTTCTGTGCCTGTTGTGGAGCTCAGCTGACACAGTGAACAGCCCGAAGCTCTACTGGACAACTTTTGGTCTTGAGCAAAGGTGGCAGCAGCAGCAGGAAGGGGCACGGCTTGTTAATCCACTTCAACATAATCACAGTCTGTATTTTTTTTCCCCTTGTCTTCTTGTCGATGTCTGTGGCGGTGTGCGTGTCCCCGTGGGTGATTGTGTGTTGTGCGCGGTGACTCGTGGCTCATCACAGACAGATAACCACAGAGGAGGGAGAACAGAGAGCGAAAGAGATGAATGTTCTGTTTATTGAAACAAGTGCAAAGACAGGCTACAATGTCAAACAGGTAGAGCGTGTGCACCTTGTGTGTGTGTGTGTTCATAGTGCTCATGCTCTCTTCTGACTGGCTTCTATTTCACACACGCATGCATGCATAAAGGTGTGCTTTTAAACATCGGCTTCCTCTGGTCTAAAGTGAGGTGTGTGGATTTGTTTTTCAAGCTCTCTCCCACCTGCTAGAAGTAATGATTTGTATTGGCCAACCTTTGATCATACGGCCCTAGAGGTGGGTCAGGGTTTGCAAACCAATACTCCCCACTCCACTGATTAGCACAGTAGCAGTGTTTTTGTTGTTGTGAAATCTGCATGTGTATGAAGTCTAGTTCTATGTGATGCTGTTTAGTGGAGGGCATGTTTAGCATCATCATACATTCAACACTGTCCCTTTTTAAAATTCATTTGAATCCATCAATCACTTAAAATCCTCCAAGCTCTATCAATGGAAGCTCTCAGTAAGGCACAATTACGCTCTCATTTCAAGCCACTGCTGCAGTGCAGAAATATGGCCTTGCAGTAGCTAAGACACATGCTGCTAAATTCAAATCAAATTAGGAAAAGCTCTGGTGGGCGTCTTCCTCTGTGCGAGCTTCAAGTGAACATTATTCTAAATCATGTTATGGGAATATACAGCACACTGTCTTGATTTCATCTTTTTTGTCATGCTTTGAGTATATTTCCTTGTCTGACAGAATACATCTGGTTCTCTTTCCCTCCAGCTTTTCCGTCGTGTGGCAGCCGCCCTCCCTGGCATGGATACCACACAGGACAAGAGTAGAGAGGACAGTATCCTTTGTGTACATGTCTGTGTCTGACATGACAGAGGAGAGTCAGGAGGTCTCCTCGCTCTCTTATGTCATGTCATATGGATAGTCCCTGCCAGAAAATCCAGTGCAGCACTGTGACAGCTAGCTATTGTTGTTTAACCCATGTGTCCCTTTAGATTTATTTTACCAATGAGGGCACTATTGTGCTCCAACTCACTGACTATTTTACTGGTTATAATCTTACAGAAATACAATACCGAAAATCTATTTTTCCACCTCTAGGCTGCAGTCAGCTTGGACTCGCAACAGTTACAAGGGATGCGGATTGTGCCCCAGTCATGGCTAAAACGTGACAAAACATCCATAAAACTTCTTAAACTGCTCCTGCAACATAAACCACGTCTCACTGTTGATCTATATGTTGAGTTTCTATACGTATTTGATACTCCAAAGAAAGATTTTTCTGCTAATGAGACTATTCCTTTAATCTGTCCACATTCTGTTGGATGAATGGATGATATGTAGGGCTAGGTATTGAACCTCAATACGTTTTTGGTACTGACCGAAATGTGTTTACTTGCCCTTTGATCAGATAGTTCCAGATTCATATATATTTTATATATATATATATATATATATATATATAATATTTAGCCAATTTTGGAATATTTTATTTAGGCAAAGTTCTTGTGTGGTTTCTTGTGTTTTCGTAAATGAAAAAATTGAGTTTTGTAGAAAAAAACATTTATTATTATTATTATTATTATTATTATTATTATTATTATATTATTATTATTATAATTTCTTTATTGTTACCAAAACTCAGGTATGGCAATGACACTAGTATCGAGAAATTTCAACAATAGCCAACAATACCCTAATGGTAGTGTTCACAAAGTAATCTGTACTAGTATAGTAATCACTAAATAAGAGTTAATCTACCTTATGACCTCAGTTTTGATTAGTATGTTAGTAAGTATGGCCTAAGAACATGTAAAGTATGTATATCCACAAGGAAATTTAAGAATTTCTGTGGCACTTTAACAGTTTAAGGTTTATGATACAGCTTTTACAAATAGCTCCCTGTGGGGTCAAATGTCACATGAAAGGAACATAAAACATGATCTCTCTGAACAGAATTCCATTTGTTTTGAAATGCAGTGTGGGGGATGTGTGTGTGTGTGTGTGTGTGTGTTTTATTTTTATATATATATATATATATATATATATATATATATATATATATATATATATATATATATATATATATATATATATATATATATAAAACACTGAACTCACACAATAACTGTTATAAATATATAAACTGGATTCAATTTTGATTCAAATTATCATTTTGCTCTGTACTTTGTGTCCCACAGTAAAAAAAACAAATGTGAAACAATTTTCTACACGTTTAAAACTTTAAAATTGTATCTCTAATAACTTAACCCCGGAAAGCAGTTGTCAAGTTTACTGTTTAGTTCTAACACCCTCTCATGTAAATTTTAGAGTTGCATTTTTCCCGTTCTGTGATGTTCCTTAACTCCTAAACCCTTCAGTGATTGACATTAAGCTGGAGAAGCCAGCAGAGCTACCTGTCAGTGAGGGAGCCTGTTCCTGCTAATGCCGGCCTATGTCATTGCTAAATATCTCTCTTACTGGCTTTTTTCTCAAACCCAGTCGTTTTTTCTGCATCTGTACCCTTCACTGCACCCGCCTCTGTTCCCCAGCCTGAAAGAACACTAAATCCGTTAACCTTGCCAGATCTCTCATCTGGACGCTCTGAAAGTCATAAATCACTTAAATTGAATATTTGCACTGTAACACATGTTTTGAGACGGTGTTCACAGCTGTTTCTATCTTTTCAAACAGACAAAGATGACTGCAGAAGAGTAACGAGTCACGTTGCTGTAGTTTGTGTCTAAAGATGACTTTTTGAACCAAACTGAAAGAAAGAAAATATGTGTTTAAGACATTAAATCAAAGTATGTGTTCGAGAGTGAGAATATTCTTTAAAAAGTTAAACATTGCTTTAAGCTTAATAAGCACAACGTTGATGTTTTGTGCATTTGTCAGTTAAACTAATGTGTGCTGTTGCAATTGATTGGCAAGGATTCATTCATGAGTTGTGTTTATCAACTAGCTGTTTTTCTTCTAACTGTCTGGATGTGGAAACGGTTGCAAAGTTATCTTTAAGTAAATCAATTGGGACGTCTCAGTGTTGACACGTATACTGTACACTCCTGATGCAGCTGACGTTGGAAGTGGCAGCCATGAGCTTAGTTTAAACTTGAGTGTGTGTGCTTTTCCCAACATGTACCAGTGTGATATGACAAGTCGATACACAGTCACACACTATACCGCACGGTCAGACCAGCACAAACACATGACGCCTACTCCAAGAGCAACACTATTACTACACCCGTTCACCCATCCACATTACCGTCCTTCCTCTCTTCCCTCACTTGCCCCTCGAGATGTGTTATTTTTACCTTGGATTCCATTTTCTATTACCTTTTTTATTTGGATAGATCTTTTGATTTATTTTTTTCTAAAGACTACAGCTGTCATAGATTAAAACTATTTCTTTGATGATTGTGTTTGAGGAGGAGTTTCTCATATATTAAATAGTCATAATCATAAAACCCACCATAAACATTAGATATGGAGATATATGCCTTTTGGAGTTTAATTGTAGAGGGCTTCCTTGGCTTTGGGTTTATCTAGTTAAGTTTGGTATGATGTTTTATGAACACACAAGACTGTTTTCTTTTGCTTGTTTTTATTTTTTGGCATTGATCTTTTGTTAGTGATTATTCTACATGTGTATTTAATCCACAATGACTTGTAATATTTATTTCTATTGGATTCATGTTTCTTTTTTTTATGGCTGTTAATATCTTCATTTTTGGTATGAGTCCTGAAGCGCTAATAAAATATGCGTCCACCTGGACCACCTTTAACAGAATCAGTGGAGAGCGTCTGCTGTTCCCTCTGCCACCTCTAGATGGCAATTTGATCATACTGATAATACCGTGCAATTTTTGTGTGACCTTTTATGGAGGAGAGTCCGATTTGTATAGCATAGTAGTCCTTAACGTTTCTGTCTGGAATGGTTTTAAATGAAAGAATAAAAATACACTTGTCACTGCTGCTGGAATTCATCAGTGTCTTATTGACAGCTGTAAGATTTGGATTCAATGACCTGCATGGTATTTTTAAATATCTGAAGTATAAATCAAAGATAAAATACTCTTGCGTATTGCAGAGATGTAGATCTCTTTCTGTTAAGTCTTCAGCCTGGCTCTCAGCAGTGGCAACAAAGTGTGAACCACAGAAACAGAACAATGAATGACTGACAGTAATCAGCCTGGTAATCTGTCCTGCCAGTGCAACATGGTGGACCTGGACTAATAGGCTTATTTCACAGCGGACATTTTGACTTGTCATTGCAGGAAACGCACAGGTGGAATGAATGGCAGTAATGATGGCCCCAAAATATGCCATGCCACTGAGCCAGCATTCACAATAACAGGGCCTTGAGCTGGCACACCTAAATAGAACCCAGACATTATTCATGCCTATTTATCCACTGTGGTCTGGTGTGGCACATGTTATCATGGGAAGCTGTTTTATTATAGGAGATAGTAGGGCAATCATAGCCACATGTATGCACCTGTAGCAAGGCTGGATTGCAAAGGAGGTAACTGTCCCAGGGCCCTAAAGTCCAGGTTCGCTGCATGTCAATTAGTTTAACATAATTTGATTAATTGCATATTTTAATAGGAATTAGCAACATTAAAGTACATTATGAACTAAGTTGAGTGGTGCATCATTGCCTAATCTTGTGGCCCTGTCTTTTAGAGGGGCCCTGTGTCAAAGTAGTAGTTGAAGTAATTGTATTCAGCTCAGGGAGTGCATATTCCTAAAGAAAATGAAATTATTCTTGATCAAATCACCTTAAACTTGAATAACAAGGTGCATAATGCACAGAGGGCAGGAGGTGTATGTGTGTGGGCCCAACAGCATTTTTCTGGACCCCAAAACAGGTTAATCCAGCCATGACCATTGGTAAAAAATTAAAAAGAAAAGGCTCACTTTGTACACAGTGGTACAGCAATCAAACAAACAAACTTTATTTGTATAGCACCTATCATACAGGTCAGTGCAATTCAAAGGGCTTTATATGTGAGTGAGAAGCTGATAAGATAGTACAGATATAAAAAGTAAAACAATTTGAAACGAATGCAGTGCAGGAGAAACTTAAGAATTATGAGCTATTGCAACCCAGGAACAGTGCTTATACCTTTCCATTGACACCCAGCAATAAGACACCAAACTATAACTTTATTGTATTTTTCTCAACATGAAGGAGTCAAATAGTCAGTTTTTTAGTTACCATTGAACAGTGTGCGCATCCCTGTCCACGATTGGTTAAGCCATTGTTGCAAATCCCGCGAGAGTCTGCCAAGCTGTTACCCTGGAAACCAAGCTAAACAACCGCTGCTCTGTGTTTTAAATTGGTCAAAACCACACAGCAAGCGGACACACTGAGCTTTCCTTTTAATTTTTAACTTTTTTAAATCATTTAGGCCTAACTATAATTCCATAATGGGTAGTGATTACTACGACACGCTGGAAATAAACAGAAATGCAACAGACGCAGATATAAAAAAGGCGTACGTTTTGGTTTAAACTAGCTACCAACCGTTAAGTCACACGTTTTATATCAGGCGTTTTGCGTTTATTGTCATAGTTTTCCTCTTTTATCTAGATATCGACGCCTTGCACTGAAGTTTCATCCGGGCAGGAACAGAGAGACCGGAAGCACCGAGAGATTCAGTCAGCTGGGTGAAGCCTACGATGTTCTGAGCGACCGTAAGTACAACAGGGAGGCTGAAGTTTGTTTTACCTTGAATGCTGGATCGATAGTTAACGTTACTGCAGCCCATCACGAAGGCTGTAAAAACTATATGTTACTATACCAAATCAGGTCACCAAGTCAGTTGTCCCAGGGGCGCATGCGCTGATAACTGTACGCTTGCTGATTTTAGGTTTGTTTACATGTGTAGCTACGTCCTTATAACGTGCCAATGTTCATGGAGACATTTAGGTCATTGCAGCAGCAAAAAGTGATAACGAGGTTAAAGATAAATAATTAACTTAATAGAAATAGTCGAAATAATACTAATAATCAAACACAAGTAAGACTGCAAATAAAAGTGGGAATAATTGTACAGTTCTTATATTTTATTATCAGCTTGTTTATCTCTAAAGTCAATGGGGCAAAAACGGATTGCTAACTTATCTGCTCTTATGTCTCAAGATGTCTAAGACTAATTATTAAGCAATAGGCTACTAAATGTTATAGCATTGTAACATGTTTGTACTGCTGAAGATTGAGAGGAAAGTATTATAAGGCTTGAATAAAGGAAAGCTTATTAAGTGATAAACACTATCTCATCAAAATGTGAATAAAACCTAATGTCCAGTGTGACTGTACTTCTTCTAATAACAAGCTACAGGGCACATACATTTTATTTAAAATCATCATCTGACTGAATCCACAATGATCCACCTTTTACCAAACTGCCAATATTTTACCCGTACCAGTATTGAGACATGGAGACTGGCAGTGTGTGTCTATAACAATATCTCTGTTCTTTGTGACAGCTCGAAAAAAGGCAACCTATGACAAGTTTGGTGAGGAGGGTCTAAAAGGTGGTATCCCACCTGAGTTTGGCAGGAGTGGGGCTTGGTCATCTAAATATGTCTACCATGGTAACCCAGAGAAAACATTCAGACAGTTTTTTGGAGGCGACAACCCATTTGCAGGTAAGAAAAACAGCATAAGGTCAGTCATATTTCATACTAATTACATTAACTATATTTTATTTTTTGCTAGACTTCTTTACAAATGATGTACCACTTCAGTTTGGAGGCCTACAGCCAGGAGTGGTGAAGACACAAGATTCTCACATAGAGAGAGACCTTAATTTGTCCCTGGGTGATCTCTTCCATGGGTGCACAAAAAAGATTAAGATATCTCGCAGGGTAAGAGCTATACTGTATGTGAAAGAACTATCTTTTCTCATCCCACAGTTCTGGAGTGGTTAAATCATTCATACATCCATTAGATTAGACCGAGAACTCCTCATGGACACTCAGAGGACTTAGATCTAACTAATCAATCACAGCAAGGTCCAAACAAACACATTGAATCAAATACATTTATTCATTTTAGCATTTATTTGTTTAACAGGTTATGAATGAGGATGGATACACATCCAGTATCAAAGACAAGATCCTGACTATAGACGTGAAGCCCGGATGGAAAGAAGGCACAATAATCATTTTCCCCAAAGAGGGAGATCAGGTAAAAGAACTATACAACACCATTTTCTACTGAAATCTAAGTCAGCTGTAATCATGGTCACTAATCATCCGATGTCGGTGTAGCCATGTGATAGGAGAGTGAACTCTCTCTGAAGTTGGTATGATGTTTTATTTTTATCCTTTTAAACCCAAAGATCAAAATCAGTATGACTTTATTCAGTCTGAACAAGGACTTAAAAAGTGTAAAAGGGATTTGATCACCTGTTCTACTTCTTCTTCTACTGACCAAATACAGCCTCTATGAGTATGGTCATAAAAAGAGGTGATAACATGTGATTTGTAACGTTTCCCCAGTTTGGTTAAGGTTAGCATAAGTTGTTTTGGTTGAGGTTAGGATGAGTTATTTTGGTTCAAAACAAGGTCAGACTTTAGTCATAGTCTCCACTATTCCTTTATTTCCTTGCCTTATGCAACATTTCTCTCAAGAATGTGTGTTATGTGTTTTGGCTTGTGGCACTGTCCCTGGTGCTGATTTACCCAACTCTCTGTTGTTCTATAGAGATGATTTCTCAGCTAATTGGACTTCATTATATACAGCCCCAGCTTTTAGTGCAAGTCTAGCAAGTGACCAATATACCAGTATGTACAATTTTGGATGAGAAGCACAAAACATATCCCTAAAGCTGAAAAATGTATTGTTGTTTTGGGGGGTTTTGTGCAGGGTCTGAAATATATACATTTTTTGCACAGACTGTAATAGTGCAATCATAAGGTAATTATTAATTTGCTTAATACTGAATGTATTTTTTAGCCAGTCTGAATGTATCATTTTGTATTAGATTTTTTTCTTTTCAATTTCAATTCAAGTCATATTGTAATTATGTTTGATTGATAAGTGTTTGAGGTGATATTGATGAAACATGACTGGAAACTTGCTCAAGCTGTTGACCACAGAATGCAGCACTGGACAGTTTTGATAAAAGATAATAGAAAGTAATGGTTTAATATGAACGGGTAAGTAAAGAATATTTTTGAGAAAGTGCATTTAATAGTTTAATTGTGAAGGTTTATACTTTCCACTGGAGTTGCTGTGTTGTCACCAGCAGGTGGCCTCAGCAGATCTCTTTCAAGGATCTCACACATGCTTATGAATAAAACCACATAGTAACAAGGGACTTAGTTCTTGATCTTCTTTACCTCTTTTGTTTTGCTTGATATGATTTGGTCAATTTTGGTCAAAACAAAGTGTTTGCACAAAAGCTATTCTTTAACAAACTATGCAAAGTATAGTCATATTATCCGGGAAAGAGCCTGACAACATGGTAATCATCTTGCTGTATTTTACCTTTAGGGGCCAAGCAGCATCCCTGCAGATATTGTGTTCGTAGTGCAACAGAAGACTCATCCTCTGTTCGTAAGACGACACAATGACCTGATCTACAAGGCCCAGATCTCTCTGGAGATGGTGAGTCATGTTAAAGAGAGCCAGAATAATGGGTTTGATTATTAGTCATACTTAAAGATTTGGTTGAAGTAGAATAAACACTTAACCTTTCCCACAGGCCTTGACTGGGTTCTCTGTGGATGTGGAAACTCTAGATGGCAGGCTACTCACTGTTCCCATCAATGACATTGTGCAGTAAGTGCTTTCCTATACTGGGGCCAAAGTGGAATACTAAATAACGTTCATGTGTAATGCTGTATTTTGTATGCACTCTTAAACATTAAGATCAGAACAGGGAGAGACGATCATAAGAAATTCAGGCACTTTATATAAACTGTACACTTAAACAGGGACATTTCTAAAATGATATGTTTTGGGTTTCATCTGCATCAATTACCATTTTCCTGTCTCTGATTTGTTTTTCATAACACATCAGCCCCGCGTACAAAAAAGTGGTGACTGGAGAGGGAATGCCGCTGTCCCAGGATCCTTCCCAGAGAGGAAACCTCATCATTACTTTTGACGTCCAGTTTCCCGAGAAGCTCTCCGCTGAGAGGAAGCATCTGATCAAACAAGCTCTGGCTATAAAATATTGATCACATTTTAATACATGTGTTGCTATCCTATGACTAATGCGGTTACATTTCTGTCATGAGAGAGAGAGGTATCAACACAATTTGTATATCGTTACTTTAGTATGAGTTGAAATATCCACTAGGGGGCAACAGAAGGTAAAGAAATGTGTAAACAACACCACTGTGCTACAACATCAGCCTTCTGAAAGACAATAATGGTTACAGTATAGTTGTGCAGTTGTGATTCGCTGCCATCATGGCCCGTTTCAGCTGCTCGTATGTTACAAACATCACCACGTTCCAGGAGCCCAGGCGTAAGAAAGATGGCATGAACCTAAAGAACAAAAAAGCAGAAAAACAACATGATTGATTGCAATCCATTCATGCAGTTTACAGCCATTGGTCTCCTCCCCCTGCTCTATAAATGTTTGATTTATATCCTCATTAATCCTTTTAATATTGTCCATGCAGTCAATGCTTACCCCTTATAAAAGGCAAGTGGTCCCTCTTTGGTCATCATGGCAGCAGCACAATTGAGGACACTGCTGTATTGGCCGAGAGCAGCGTTCATATATCTTGTCTTGACCACATCAACTGGAGAGGCAATGACGGTTGTGCATAACCCGGCACCAAAGGCTGATACAAAGTGGCAGGGCAGATTATCTGTGGAGTAAAGGCTGAAAGTTACTGCTCCAAACAGAAAGACATTTACATCATGCCTCTGCATCATGTTACACTGCAGCCAATGTTTTACCTGTCAGGGGAGTGGACTTAATAAGTGTATCCTTGATGAAATCATACGTCACCAGCTCAGTGCAGTTAACAATTGCATTCCGTGCAATGTTCGGAGCTGTACCTGCATGACAGAGTAATATAAAAGTACATAAAATAAATGAAAGGATGTGCTTCAATACCTAAATAATCTTTTTAAGCTCAAGCTACCTTTCCACAGACCACGAATGCCTTCTTCCTTAGCAATGGTCTTGTAAGCATCAATGGTGCTACAGTAGCGTCTGGCATGCCCAGGAGACCTGGCCTGTGCCTGGAAGCGGACTTTCACCACATCTGTAGGCTGAGCAAAAGCAACCGCCATGGCACCAGTGGTACTTCCTGCAAGGAGCCGGCTGCCGATACCAACATCTGAACCAGAGAGGAGGGAGATGTCAGGCCTGATTGGTGCAGGATCCCCTTAACTAAATAAGCAATTAGAATACATTCATAGATACTCACGATCAGAGCCTTTAGTGTAGAACTGTTTTACAGAGTCGTAGAGACCAATGCGGACAGAGGCAAAGCTCATCTGCCTCTGTAGTCCTGCCACCAGTCCACTGTAAAGGCTCCTGGGCCCCTCTGTTCGCACCATGGTGGTGATGGTGCCAAACACTCCACGATACTTCATTGCAGACACTTTGCCTGTACCTGCGGAAGCTCTGGCCTCTCCTTGGATCTGTGCAGGATAAAAGATAAAGATAGGTAAGGATAGGAAAAGATGGGGGACTTCAGTATAGCTTCTTCAAGTAATGCATAAAATGGTTTATGGATGCACTCTATTTGTTTAATGTTTATCAAGTCTATATTTTACAGACAGTGTACATGCAATGTCAGAATATGATGTGTTGATGGGAAGTTAACTTAAATATTCACAAAAAGCTTGTTTACCTGCAGCCGCACTTTGGCTGTGTCCAGGGGAAAGGTGAGCAGGTCAGCGATGCAGGCTGCAGTTCCTGCTCCTACAAACTTCACAGCTGCTGATGGAGGCACATCTGCAGGTCCAAATCCAACCATTTTACAGAATTATTTTGATCAATGTAAGGATTGACGGGTGGCTTATTAATGTGGACAGGACAAGAAGCTCCTCCAAAATCTGAAAAAACCCAAAACACATTCCATCCAAAAGTTAATGTATTTTATGTGAAATTGCCCCCAGCTGTTGGGTGACTCATTTAACACCTCCATTAAGCAAAAGTTAAGTCGCGGCTTTAGTGATGCTAAATGAAAGACAGCTGTTCAGTACATTCTGTTCAGACAGGGAAAGGCTGGGCTCACATGGGCTAAAAATGCCTTGCAAATTCAACAACTCAAATAATTTGTCTCATTGTACATGTCATTTTAAAGTCAAAATTCAGACTTTTAGGTTAGTAAATCTTACCTTTATTGGAGCAGTTTAGGACAGAAACATTAGAGATCAGGATTCTCTAAAGGCATCCCTCTGGCTGAATTTTGTCCCAGCTATAAATTGGTTTCCTTGTTTTTCCATAGAAGATATTTCAGAAGTGATGAGCCTTAAAATCATACTCCAAATCCTGGAAAAGACAGAGATAAGGTTAAAGACAACCAAGCAGTAGAACAGTATTAACAATAATATAAATATGCCAAAAAACAAAGGTCATATTAAAGACTTTGGTTGTACCGTGATTTGATTTGCAGAAGTTAAAAGCCTTGTAGAATGCCTCTCCAAGTGACAATACCCTAATGAATCAGTGAATGGACACGATGCAGTAGTGTGGGGAAGAGAGCCGCCTCTTTAAATACTGCCAGGACATTGTTACATCATGGCATGTGTTGCTGGTGGGGCCCCACCCCACCCCCCACATCATCTATATGGGCTGCCTGCTGGTCAAATGGGAAGACCATAAACCTGTCTGTGTGACAAAAAGACAAAAAGCCTGTGGTTGTATTTGTCTGATTTGTGTGAACGTGCACATTTTGGGACATGTTTTCTCTTGACTTTATAATCAAGCTTCCTCTCTATTGTGTCCTCAGAACAACAACAACATCACAACTAACAAACAGTTGTGATTGATAGACACAGGCTCAATATATTGAGTGCTGACTGTTTTGTGAAGATAACATGTTGCATTGCAACACTGGATTTTCTAACTTGCTAAAACAGTTATCAGTTTGAAGGTCTGTACGTAACATTACAGTACAGAGAGCACAGACTTGAGGAGTAAATGCTGAGTCATGCTGAAAATACAAGAACCCATAGTACATCGCCCACCAAATTAGATCCGTATGTTCAGACCATTTACCACCTCACCACAGCTTTGTGTTTAAACATGTTCCATGACCCGTTGTTCCTGCAAAGATTAATGAGGCACTAGATTGAAAGGTGCTGCTCATTCTGTACAGTGGTCAAAAACACCACAAGTATACAATTTTATGGGTGTTTGTTTTCAATAAAATCATACTTTTGAAAATATATTTACAATACAGTATTGTATTGTATATCTGAACAGTGGTGTGTGCATTGTATTTAGTTAATACAGTAGGTGTACTGTAGTTAAAGGTAGTTGAAGTTGTAGAAAAGGTAGATTTTGTTGTTCCACAGACTGTGCATTATGCTTGCCTCCAGAACACAGATACATTTACATACAAGATAAATACATTTGTACAGAATATGTAGTGTGTTATTGTGATTAGCGAGCTATGCAATTTAGCACCACTGTGGCAGAAGGGACAAAACATCAGCTAAAACATACCTTTTACTATCTCACTGTCCTGTATGTGCAACCAGATGGGAGTAGCATGAAAAATGGGTTGAGCGGGTGTCCGTGGTCATGTGCTGTGGTGAGTGCCATGTTAGTGATTGCTCTGTTGTTGAGATCTGAGAGGCTGGAGGTTGGGAGACCAGTGAATGCAATGGAAGCAGTGTGATAATGCGGAACAACATGTTCTTGTTGGAGACAAGTAGTCATATATAGATTGCAATGCTATGAATGAATACTTGGGTACATGTTGCCCTGCACATGTAACTGTATGATGGCCTTGTGCCTCTACACATCTGGCGGACCCAAGCGTGAAGCTGCAGGTGATTCTGGAAATATCCCAGGCCCAATGAAGGCCCGCTAAACAAAAATGCATTTATTCAGAGGTCCAATGCAAGATGAGGACCTTGCTTTCTTTCTCAGTTAATAGTCGGAAGTTGGCTCCTTTCACAGCTCTGTTTTCAGGGCACCGTCTGCTGAAATGTTCAAATGAGTGAATGTTTGTCAGCCGATCCTTTCCCTTGTGAACGCCAACACAGACAAACACCTTTCCAGTGTGAAGTAGCCACTGATCTTTTTGGACAAATAATTCAAGAAGAAGGTGTCATGATAGGAGGACATTAGTCAGGTCAGTATATAAGTCTGGTCATTTCCACAGATGTATGACCTAAATGCTATGCTACGTGTGAGGCAGGCTGACTTGGGTTATGTAAAAACATGGTTATGAACATTCATTTGAACATTTGCTTGACAAATCCATGTTTTGAAGCCGTGTTTTGCTGTCTACTATCTTTCCCAAATCAAAGGGTCAGAAAAACTGTATTTTTCATCAAATATGAATACACATACACAGAGACCAAATGTAATATTTGATCATTTCGCTCCACTTCAGTCACTCTATGATCCTTTTTTTTCTATTTAATCACACTATTTAAACTGTATTCCAGGGTTGTGTGATGTAACACAACAAAGGTGCAGTAAAATTCAATAATGGACAAAGAAAAGAAATGGCCATTCATTTATTCATTTTGGCATTATTCATCACTGTGCACAACATATTTATGACTTATCGACCAGCGATAAATCATGCTATTTACAATAAGAAGCACATAGATTAACCTATAAACCCCTGACCACATGCACAAACAATGATAAACAGTGGTAAACAATCCACAATACAGAAGGCTATGTAAGGGACATAGAAATGGTCACTGTTTACATCTGTTTCCAGACTCAGTCTGTCTATTGCTTTCATGGAAAACCTACCCTAAATAACAAATAAAATAACATTATTCATAGTATCTTACAGTTCATTCTTGTAAACATGAAAATCCATCTTCAAAGTTAGGTAACAGCAGCTGATCATTGTTCTAGTATATATATATAAGAGATATAAGAGAAAAAAACATAACCTTCTGGAATTACCATTTCACATCAGTCTTTTTCACCTGAATAAGCATTTTTGTAATGGAGGCGCTCATAAAATGTCTCTTTATACGTGAATCCTTAAATCATTCTGGTATTGCAATAATGCCTTCGGAGTGTGTGTTCATTCAGGAAGTCGAATAGCTACAGTTTCCCGACATGAATCTTTATAACACGTGAGCTCTTATAACACATGTTGGCAATGTGATCAAACCATCTGAGCTCTCTTCTTATGAAGCCCTCCACTTACAGGTCTCCTTTTCCAACCCTGGGTCACCACTGCATCGTGGTGAAGGCTAGGCCGTTGTGTCTGTGCAGTCCTGTCTGAAGAAACAGCCTGACAAGCGATGAGGTCAAAACGGCGACTCCCAGTACTGTTGTGCCCTGGTCATACCTCTTTTAATTTGTTCATACGTCACAAACATCACAATGTTCCAGGACCCCAGTCGCAGGAAAGAAGGCATGAACCTGAAGCAGACAGAGGAAAGAAAAATAAAGATGTGTCCCAAACAGGTTATTTTATTGCTGTTTGGATCACTGTTATGTAAGCGTGTGTTTACCCTTTATAGAAGGCTGTAGCTCCTTCGTGTCTCAGCATGGTGAGAGCACAGCTGATAGCGCTGCTGTACTGGCCAGTCCCTGAATTCATGAACCTTGTTTTGACTACATCCACAGGAGAAGCCACGACTGTCGTGCAGAAGCCTGCACCAAAGCCAGCAGTGAAGTGGCACGGCAGGTTGTCTGCAGGAGAACAGAAGCTGAGTCACATCCTTCCACAGTATTTGATATTTGGATGTGTAAGAAATTGTACTGATATCTGCAGTTTCTGCAGTCATTTGTTTGCTTTGCCACCTCACCTGTCATTAGGTCATACTTCAGGATGAGTTCTTTGATCATGTCGTAGGTCACCAGCTCTGCACAGTTTACAATGGCATTACGGGTGATGTTGGGCATACAACCTAGAGGAAAGGAGAGGATGGTTACTTAAAAACCAGTGTTTTTTATGATAAAAAATAAATGTAATGCAATTTTTTTTAATCTGAAGTAAAAATGGCACGCACCTTTCCAAAGGCCCCGCACTCCCTCATCTCGGGCAATCGTCTTGTAGGCTTCCATGGTGCTGTTGTATCTCCTCCCACCATCAGCCAGTCGTACCTGGGCTTGGAAACGCACCTTCACCACATCTGTTGGTTGTGCAAAAGCCACAGCCATGGCTCCTGTGGTACAGCCCGCCATGAGCCGAGTAACAATCCCAGCACCTGTGCAGCATGTGTATATTAGTCACAGTGAAGCAGTAGGAGAGAAACAACCTTGTTTGTATAACGCTGTGATGCTCAAGTTATGAAACTCACTCTCTGTGCCTCGAGTGTAGAATTGCTTCATGGAGTCGTAAAGACCGATTCGGACAGAGGCGAAGCTCATCTGCCTCTGGAGTCCGGCCACCAGTCCATTGTAAAGACTACTGGGCCCCTCTGTGCGCACCATGGTGGTGATGGTGCCAAACACTCCCCGATACTTCATGGCACTGACCCCTTCAGCTTTCAGAGACTCTCCCTGAATCTGGGCAATAGGATGACATTCAAGGATTGTTAGAAGTAGGTTGATAGTTTTGATAAAACATATTTGGAACAAAATCTAAAGTTAAAATGTGTCACGCCTTGTTAAACATTGTGTCTTACCTGTAGTCTGACTTTAGCGGTATCCAATGGAAAGGTGACGAGGTCAGCAACGCAGGCTGCGGTGCCGGCTCCGAAGAACTTAACTGCCGCAGAGGGCACCAAGTCGTTGGGTTTCATGCCAACCATTTCTGCACCTGGGGTGATGACATTAATGGAAATATCTGCTCTTAATGTTATTTTCCAAGGACCTCTGTGTATGCCACACCACACACACACCAAGGAAAATCATTACAGCAAAACAGACTCACACAGAATGACTGTTCGTATTTTCTCTTTGGATGATGACATTTAAACATCTTTATTCGCTCTGATTATAACATCTACTCACCTACAGTAACTGTGGTACTGTGTATACTAGTAATACTGAGTGTACTAATTTGAAGTGTTCATGCTAAATATTGTGAATACCTGTAAGCGAGGGTAAAGAGAAGCTTCAAGTTTTCTCGAGAAGTACACTAGTCTTCGGACGTGGTTCTGTGGTGGGAACGCCTTGGGCCATAAACTGTGTTTGAAGTGAGCCAGCCAGCATACCACCACTCACTGAAAAAACAAGCGTTTATCATTTACTTGAGATCCATGGAGAATTTGTATTGTTGGTTTCATGCATTTCATTAATAGTTTTATCATTATGATAAGTGAGTGATACATTACGCTTTAGGTCAGAGGTACAAAAGACAATCATGCAAACATTTAAATAGAATAGAAGATTTAGATTTGGAGTCTGAACCCCTAAAGAAATCACTCTTATCTTCATGTAAAAGTTTACCTAAGTAGTTTTCCAGGGAAGTTATAATCCAGCACAGTGGAAAGAATGTACAATCCTTTAGGCAGTTAGTCCCTTTAGCGTGCTCCTCTCATGCTGTGTGTTTTCAGTTCACTGTTGATGAAGCTCCTGCATTTATAGGCACCTTTTGCACATGACTGCAGGGCAGCCTGACAAGTGATACACACCTGTTGTGTGTATCTCATGTTTAACAGAGTCTGTGAGACACAGTCAGATATTTGAGCACTTGTTGATCTGCTCCTAACAGTGTCATTATGGTAGCCTGGTATGGACTCATACTCTATGAGCACATATAAACTTTATATATTTAACATATTAATATCGTTTCACAGCTAATTTCACAGTAAAACGTACTTGCTGACAATATAATGAATATATTTATTTCATATTTATTTATATTTTATTAAGTTTTAAATCCAGAGCTTACATAAAACTGACTTTATCACGTGGGGATACCAGCTCATATTACTACAGTGACATCAAGGAGCATTCCTCGTGTTTCTATTGGTTGGTATATGTGGCCAATCAGACAGAGAGGCCTGTCTGGATGCCCTAAATGTTTTCATGGGGCATTTAACTAGCTGACAAGAGTTCTGCAGTGAATAACATTTACGTTACATTCGTTTCCCTCATCCCTCCTCCCCGCAAGTAATCAAGTTACGAAATGTTCCAGGTGAAGGAACCGCCATGCTTCTCAGCCAATCCATACAATGAACGAGGGCGGGTGGATGCACATAGCATCTGTATGCAATCTGTATTAAGTAAGGACTGGATGCTGAATGGAAAGTGTTAGAGAGGGGAGACACTTTGTCGTAGATTGTTGGAGTCCTGTGCGTGCATGCCTCAACACATGTGACTTTCTATATAAGCTCCAGGTCATGGCACCAGCAAGCTTACGTCAAGTCATGCGGTTGACTATGCAAAACTGTCTCCTCTACATATCTAATGTTTCGCCTGCTGTTACATGTGTCAGGATGTTGTCCTATATTCCCAAAACTGTACTGCTAATTATTTGCATTGTAACATGCACACCAGTGTCTGAGTACGTCAATAATGTATAGACATTACTGTGTACAGATAAAAGTCGTTTCATATTCCATATGACATGTATCCTAAGTTGTTTTTGTAAACAGGGCTGAAGAAAAGTCGTGCCTCTGAAAATGACCTTTGACACATTTTCCACTATTTACAGTTTATCCAACTATCAAAGTGGCCATAAGTTGAATGTAAATGTTGAGGGCCTCATGTGGGCTGCTGGTTGTGATTCTTTTTATTTGTACTATATTTACTTTTTCGATTAGTTCATCTTTCAGTTCTTTTAATTATTAAGCTCTATTGTTATTATTATTATTGTTAGTAGTAGTTGTAGTAGTAGTATGCTCTTTTTAAAGAAAGCATACAACAGAAATTAATTAATTGGCTAATACTTTTTACATTTTAGTATTTCTGTGATATACAAAGAAAATGCAATTACATTGTCTCCACAGTGCACAGCTGTTTGGACAAAGATATTAAAGGCAATAATCAATTTCAAGTATTTCAGCTGCATTTTCTTTTCTTTATTTGATCTAATTTGCAAGATAAAGATGGGAAATGGTTAAATTGTGGTGTCACAAGACCACCTGCTTTCTTGAACCGAAGCTAAAAACAGGTCCCTGAGAACACTGTGTGAATAACCTTTGAACACACTCAGACCAGTAAACAACTTGCTGGTCTGGCTTCAACCAGCCTGCAGTGACTTCTCCTACAGCCCCTGACAGTGAAACCGAGCAGGCAGACTCCCGTCACAGCGGTGTTCTCCTGCACTTTGAATACCACGAACCTCAAATCAGTGCTGTGAAACAACTAATCTCCATTACACTATAAATAAAGTCAGCCGCTGCGTCACTTAAAGGTTAGTGGGGCACACAATTGGCCCACCATGTCTTCATTCACAGAACCATTTGCATGGGAACTTCTGCCTACTTTATTTTAACTAATTCTTAGGTAAGGGATGAAGGAAAGGACACTGAACCAGCATGACTGTAAATTAATTTTCCTGAGTTCAATTGTTGTTTTCAATCTTAATTTGATTGTATTAAATATTTGCTCAGTACCAAATGCAATCCATTTTAGGGCCTTTAAAGATCCCCTCCAGACATGTTTTAACATCTATATAAATAGCTCTACTTTGAATAATAATTTGTATCTGATATGTTTTTTTCACAAAAGAAAGTTCAATCAATCTACTCTTTCTCCTTCATTAAAAATTCAAAATCTATAAATAGAAGTTTTCCTGCTGGACAACAGCTGTTTCCTACTTCACTGTAAAGTCCATTCTCAGTGTATGTGCACTGGAGGCTTCAAGTTTCCACATCCCTCTTTTGAAAGTTGAATATTGAACCAGGATTGGCTTCCAAACTATTTGTGATGTCACAGATCATGCTTGTAGGCCCGCCCCTGATAATGGGATTTTCAATGAGCTCATAGAAACTTTCCACTTTCAGCAGATGAATGTGAAAACATCCTTCTAGTGTCAAACTCTGCACATACAACATTCTGTACAGTGAAGCTCAAACAAGAAGAAAACATATTTTTCAGTGGAGGGGAACTTGGATATTTCTCAAGAGGTCACCAGCAGCAAACACACTGTCCTGCACTGTACTTATATTTGTTTTGTCCACATATAGACAAGCTGTCTTCAAGGGGTTCTCCAGTGGTTTAGAGTGCAATTCAGCAGAGGCCAAAATATCTTTTTGCCCCTAATATGGGTCTAGCTCTAAAAACTACATTTCCCATGATGCAACCCAATACTGTCTTTCATTAGACCCTCCCTGTCTGGTAAACACCCACATCTTTAAAACTCCACACCTCTAGTTTGTAACACAGACCCCTCTGTTATAAATCTGTAGTCTCCAAATGCAAGCTGAGATAACCCTGATGGCATCACTATGACATCACCAGAGTTATTTTTTTTAAGACTTGATAAAGCACCTCCACAGGCGCAGAAGACTAGTACAATTGTTTTCACAGGCTGCGTAGGACTAACCATGATGAATAAACTAAACTTTGTGTGTAAAATAGGTGGAGTGCCCCTTTAAGTAAATGCTCTCAGTTACATGGGTGTAACACTGCTGCCACCTTGTGGTCAAGAATATTGTAAGCCAGAGGAGATAACATTGTCCTAAAATGTGCTGTTGATGTTGTGTAGTCATGTTATTGCTCTTAATGTGGGCAATTATAAGATCTGTTGATAATGTGAAATGAATTTTTTGTGTGTTTTTATTTCTCAGAATTTTCTCACTTCTCTCCTCAGACAGTTTGTGCAATCAGAACATATCCTTCTATCAGTGCAGCCAAGCAGCTCTTCATTATTTGGTTTAAAGAAATAATGACCAATTCGTTGCCATAACTGGCCAGACTGTGCAGGTTTTCCTTACAAACAATCATAACACCAGGTGACTTTCTGGTTGAGGTTGTGATAATTAGTAAAATCACTTGCTGTGGTGTGAACGGCAAAGCTGCAGAGTTTTACCCTTTTAGATTTACAGTTTTTTAAACTGTGCCCTGGATATACTGTACATTTTAGAATTTACAATGTTTGTGGTTTTAAGTGAGGACCTGTGGAAAGCTTAAATTTTAGAAGACACCTGGGCATTATGTATATTATTAAAGTCATTAATCAGACATAATAATTTAGAAAATTCTCATACTCTGAAATCTGCTCAATATGGTACTGGGATATTATAATTGAATGTAAAGGGCATTTACTTAGTGTTGTTGTTATGTAATTAAAAAAGACAGAATTCATTAAAACTATTGTAAATTCTAAATGTGATAACCTTGAAATACATTTGTCTCTAATATGAACCATCTGTGTCAATCTCCAGTGGGCATCTCTTAACTTTACCATTTGCTTTGTTTAGAACAATTTCCTGTTTAAGTGTTCTAAAAACATAATTTGTAGGTGGCCTTGTTTTATTTTTATTTTATTTATCATTTTTGCTTTGCTCATTTTGAGGACAACTTTTCATTCAAATTTGTGCGTTCAAATGAGCCACGTTGTATAGAGACTTTTAATCTGTGGAAATGAATCACTATTGACATTTCTACTTTAAAAATACAAGAAAAATCCTTCAACTGATTGAACTGCTGAACACCGTCATGTTAAAGCGTCACAAACAATGACTTGTTGTAAACTATGGATGTATTGGAAGTGATTTCGTAGTCAGTAGATGGCAGTAATGCTTTAAAAGGCCCATGCTAACCTACAAGAAAACAAAACCAAAGAAGAAGAGGCCGACCCAAAATAATCACAGCTTCAGCAACAGCAGAAGAAGAGCGCTAGCCGTTAGCTTGTCAGACAAACGTAGTAACCTAGCCTAGCGTTAGCTGAAATTTATCCGATGCCTGGCTAGCGTCAGTGCAGGTGTCGAAGAAAATCATATGCTGCGAAAGAGAGGGAAGGTCATATTAAAGAGTTCCTGACAGAGACCGAACCCGCTTTCGACAACATGGAGAAACAGTTGCATTTAAACCTGTTAGCTTCCAGACCTCCTATGGCTGGTGGATTTCAGTCCGGCTCCAAAATGAAAATGGGGTGAGTTATTTAGCTAGCATCTTAATAGCATGCTGTCAACTCTGCTGGCGGTCTAACGTTACATTTCATAATATCCATCATCACATCAGTTTCTCTCTGTTCCTCTGGACTCGTATCTTTACAGTTTGTCAAAGGACAGGACAGCTGAAGTGATCGCATTAGCTAGTTAAGCTAGCTGTTGCTACCAGAGTTTTGACCAACAGTGCACAGTCAATGTAACGTGATAGATGAACATTTTTATTTAGCTAGTAGCTCTGGAAGATAATCTAAGCCTTATATATTGTTTAGGTTGAACTCGGTTGTATCTGACAGTATCCATTGACTAACTTTAGCTTAGATATGTCAGGGTAAGAGTCAGCAACCATGACACACCAAAAGCAGCGTCTGAATTTATTAATCTTAATATAAGATAGTAGTCTCCAAAGATGGGTTAGATTTTATTGTAAACAGGTTCACCTTCAATTTCCATGTACACAACCTGTGTAGTAAAGTCAGGGCTTGTTTCTGGCTTGTTATAACTTGTTTACATCACCATGTTACAGTGGTTGTATAAACAAGTTTATGTTTCTGGTAGAGATGTACCACTATGTTACATAACTTGACAGTGTTGTTGATTTGGGGTCTGAATGAAACAGTATCTGGTCAGTTAAACAGCCAGCAGCCAGTGCATTAGAAAAACTCAGCTTGTACATGTTTTAAGGTAGGAATGAGGCTGAATGCAACAGTGAAGTGGTGGCATGTGGTTTGGTGATGAATATTGTATTGAATTTCACATATTATTGCTTGCATTACATTTGAATATCCCAGTCTTGTCATAATCTTTAATCTATATGGACCATTTTCTCTCTTCAGTGTTGCAGCATTTGATCATATGAAAAAGCTACAGTATCACAGAGCCAGACACACATTTCAAAGATTTATGTCTTGCAAAATGTGTTTTAATAATCCTGCTTGCTTTCTTTTTTTCTTTTTTTATACAGACCTGGGCGGAAGAGAGATTTCTCCCCCCTGCCCTGGAGTCAGTACTTTGAAACCATGGAAGATGTTGAGGTGGAAAATGAAAATGGCAAAGATATATCCTTGACTGCTGCTTCTGTTTGTCAGGAGACAAATTCGGCATGAATTATTGAAATTTTGGCGTGGCAATCACCCAGAGCGTTCAAATCCAACCAGGTCATTTCAGATTTAGCTACTTCTTTATACCAGTGTGCTATGTAACTCCAACGTGGTATAGAACATTTGAAGATAATCACTTTATAAAAGTAATGTTTATTCTCTTTTGAGCAGCATCTACTTACTTTGTGACTCTTGCACAGCTCTGGTATGTTTTTTCCTTGACTACCTTGAACATTTTCAGAATTTACTGCAGTGGTTCCCATGGTCCTGTGCTGCTCCTGCTCCATGGAGGAGGCCACTCTGCACTCTCCTGGGCAGTGTTCACTGTGAGCATTATAACCTTTACAGAAACTATGTAACCTCTTAACTCCAATAAACCATATGTTTAAAATACACACCAACATAGTGTGGAATATTTATGAAGCTGTTCTTTTATTTCGGCATGTTCGCTGAAAACTATTTGATTTAAATGGTTTTTGTATGTGTCTTTGCAGGCCGTCATATTCAGCAGGATCAACTGCAGGGTGGTGGCTATGGACCTTCGAGCTCATGGTAAATATAAGTAGTCACAGGACATAAAATTAGTACCTAGACATATTTTATTTGTAGTTTAGGAAGTTGAGATCTTGATGGAGATTTGTCAGTATGGTTAGGTAGTATTGTCAGTCCCCTTTTGAATAATGCTTGGCACAAATATATGCACATATAGACGTCCTATGATTCTGTGTCAGCTGTTGATTTAAAAATATGTTGATCACTTCATCCAAATACTTTCACTTATAACCTTAACATTCATTCTGTTTGTTAAGAAGATTCTAGTTTAGCTTAATATTGCGATGATATACAGTAGGATGATGAGATAAAGCAGCGGCCACTTAATATTTTGTACTGACAGCAAAATAACTTTCAGTACCACGCATTATTAAGAAGTGAAATCGCTGTACCTAAGTAGCTTGATCACATCCCCACCCACTTGTGATCAGAAGCCAACTCTCCCCACATCGTGTGATCAGGGGAAAACTCCCACTTACATCCTTTGGCATGGCACTCTCTGCATATTCACGAGCTTAGATGGGACAAACGGTGAAATTTGCTTCTCTCTCATCACCTGCAGGCGACACCAAAGTGAAAAATCCTGATGATCTCTCTGCAGACACGATGGCCAAGTAAGTTGCTGTGTGTGCAGTTAAGACATTTTGTGAGAACCACGTACACACTCACTTTAAACTGCTCAGCCTTGCGTCACAGAAAAATATGGGAAAGGCACACAGTCAGCTTTGATTTCCACAGCTTCCCACCTAAAGGCAGGGAATGTTTAATACTTCAAATCAAAAATTGATTGAATGTCCCTAATCTCCCAATCCATTTTTAGATATACTCTCAGTCTTGAGGTGTCTGACTGTATACTCAGAAACACACAAACACGTGATAGAAATATAACAAGGTTGACAGGTTTTCCTTGCTTTTTCTTTCAAAAGGGATATTGGCAAAGTGGTGGAGGTGCTCTATGGAGAGAACCCGCCTCCAATAATGATTATTGGACACAGCATGGGTGGGGCCATTGCAGTTCACACAGCCACTGCCAATCATATACCATCCCTGCTCGGCCTCTGTGTCATTGACGTTGTAGAAGGTAAATGCTTGCGTTTCCTCAAACAGGAGCGTCATAGATAAATCATTTTCAGTTTGTGACTCTTATTTTACCAAATAGCATGTTGCTTTTACTACTGTGTTAAATTAGCAGTGAATTTATGTAATACATATTCATAATCATATCAGATTAATAATGAGCTCAGTATAGTATTACTGGGTTTATAAATGACAAATACTTTTGTTAATTGCATTCAGGTACAGCAATGGATGCTTTGAACAGTATGCAGAATTTCCTCAGAAGTCGGCCAAAGACCTTTAAATCTCTGGAGAATGCCATTGAGTGGAGGTAAACATGAAGCAGTTAGTGATTCTGCTACATCTTGGAAGTATGATTGGGCCAAATGTATTTGCTAAAACCAACAGGAGCCTTGTTGAAAGCATTTGCCATGTTTTGGACAGCCTTCAGCTTGGAAAGAGTGTATTTTGATTGTCCTGTTTTAACGGCCTGTTCTTTTTGTACACAGGCGTCTGAAACTTTTCTTTTCCTTTTGCTTTCAGTGTGAAGAGCGGCCAGATCCGAAACATGGAGTCAGCACGAGTGTCAATGGGAGGCCAGGTGAAAAAGTATGTGTGCTCCGTTTCTCATCTGTACATGAAGTCCTGCGTGGTTTTGTGTTTTATGCACTGTATGTTAATTTGCTCTGTTCTGACATTCACAGATGTGAGGAATCCACCAGCAGTCCAGGTGTGTCTAATAGCATTGGTGAAGGTATAATCGAAGAGGAAGAGGATGAAGAAGTGGAAGAAGAATCTAACAAGAAAAGGATGAAGGAAGATGACCAAGAGGTCCCGTCTCTCTTACTCTTTGTCTTTGTTTCGTTGCATGTGTGTGCTTGTGAGTTGTTGAAAAGTACTTGCAAAGGTTGATTTCTTCTGTACAGATAAAAAAGGAAAGCATCTTCACCTGGCGAGTGGACCTGTCAAAGACAGAAAAATACTGGGAGGGCTGGTTCAGAGGCCTGTCTGCCCTCTTTCTCACCTGCCCTGTGCCAAAACTGCTTCTGCTCGCAGGTTAGATCTCTCACAGTTCCTCACAGTAAACTAACATTATTATTATTTGGTGCTCCAAATACATAAAAAGTATCTGGATAGGCAGTTTTGATGTAATTTCAGGGCAGTCCCACCAGTTTGGATGAATACAAATGATTCAAGTTTTATTCCAAGCTATTTTGCCATTGACTGCACAATTTCACCCCTGACTTAATCCATTGTACAGGAGTGGACAGGCTTGACAAAGACCTTACTATTGGACAGATGCAAGGTAAGTAGTACAAATTGAGATTTTATGCATAGTTTTAATTTTTTTCCCCATGTGGGATTGTTGTCATATACTGTAGAATACACAGACCTCAAACATATCCATAATCTTTGTCCACAGGGAAGTTTCAGATGCAGGTCCTCCCTCAGTGTGGCCATGCTGTCCATGAGGACGCACCTGAAAAAGTAAGGGGTGTTGTGTTTGTTCAGTTGGGTCTGTTTGATCCAGATTCAGTTTGTTGCTATGTTTTTTTTTTTTTTTTTTAACTTTGTCCTGTGTCATCTGTTGCTAGGTAGCAGATGCTCTAGCAACATTTATGGTCCGGCACAAATTCACTGAGTTTAAGGAAGGATACTTGTGGTAAGTGAACTTCCTACCAAAGAATGTACCATACAAGATTTGTCAGATTTTTAAGTAGTTTATTGATTATATGTAGCATAATAAACATTTTACATTGTGTAGAATTATAGGAGACTGAAAAGGTTAACAAAAAGGTGATTATTTGGTCCTTTCAAAGGAATTTACAATGACATTATATCACTTCCACATTGTCTGATTTTGTGTAATAATCTTTCCACAGCTAATTTCCAGTTTTCAGTTGAAATATAGCCAGCAGCCATAGAAGAAATGTTTCAAGATTCATCCACATCCTCGTACAATTAAACAGCAAATTAAGGAAAATATAACACTTATTATTATTATTATTATTATTATTATTATTATTATTATGTTGCTTTTGTTATGTTGATACCTTGCCTTTCAGCTTTGCCTTATTTTTATTTAAACACTGGGATTTGATTGTACTTTTCCTTTACAATATATATTTTTTAAATCTCTGAAATATAATGCTCTCCTGGTTTAATGTTTTATTTTGAGTGATTGCGTCATTGTTAATGTGTTCGTAATGTTTGAATTCAAACGGTGATTAAAGATGGATGCTGTAAAAAATGTCGACCATGCTTGTGTATTTGGTATGTGTATTAAAAGGACATCGTGATCATTTTAAAGGTGGTAGTTTATTTTAACATGGCATTATGTAGCAAGATAAATGTAAATCAAATATAAGTATTTATTCTAGTTCTAATATATCCTTACACTCTTACAACACAGATACTATAACACACATTGTCACTCCTAAAATCTCACTGGACTGTTCTGATGTGTTGAGACAGCAGGACGTTAGTTTCCAAGGCAGAAGGTGAAGCCCAGCAACGCTCACTCACTGCTGTTTAGAAATTCTCCTTGTCACTTGTTATTTGAAGAGAAGTGACCACAGCTGACGCCAGAGTTTGGTTTAGGCAAATGGGGAAGATCTACTCTGTTGCTTTAGTCTTTTTTTTGCAGCCCCACTTCATGGTGTAGGTGTTTGTTTTACATACAATCTGTTGTTACATTCTGATGTCCACTCTACATTTGAAATCCTCTTCGTTGAACAGTGTACACACACACGACTAGACAGTGCCAGCTTTTTGTTCTGCATCAGTGACTCAGACGTGGGGGTCGAAAACAGTTTGCCAGATTAAGGAAAAGCTCTCTCACGCTAGAAGCTAACTGATGTTATGAATGTAAACTTTTCTTGATCGAAAATAAAACAATTCATTTAGTGTTAGATGTGGCCTTAATCATTTTTGCACATAATTATAAATTCAGATTTTTACTTCGCACAATTTTGCTATTGCACTAATTTAATAGAATTGTATTGGATTTGAAAGCCATCGCTTGTGTTGCCAGGGTTTGATTGTGTCACTGAAAAATATCTAATCAAAGTTTAATATAATCTACTGCCCTAATCGCATTCATATTATAGCTGAAAATTAAAATTGATATAATAGTAGTCAAATTAATAGTAATGTTGCCTTTTCAACAAAAAAAAGTGCAAAAACTGAAAGGGTGTTCAAACTGATGGCGACAATGTCTTCTATAATTATTCTTAATAAAATGAAGCACTGTTATAATGAACATTTAATAACACGATTGTTCACCCCTCAGCTGTAAAGTTTTTACATTTTGAGTTCTCGTGTGAACGTCTGAAGAAAATTCTCTTGTATTTATTATGTTATTTTTTCCAGAATAGCTTTGAAACAACATTAGCAACATGCAGTTGTATTAAGCATTTATTTTAAAAGTTCATTCTTCATAGCATCTTAAATAGTGGAAACAAGACTTGTTACCCTGCAGTTGGTTAAACAAATTCAGTATGCAGCCAAAACAAGTGGAAAACAAAGTTGTAGTTTTCTAACCTTTATGACGATGATGACATGTTTTTCTTCATGTACCTGATTTACTGCAGGGAATGAAATGCAGGCTTTAATTGTCCCTCCATGGGCCAACACACTGTGAAAGATATTGCAATCATGTGCAATATAAATATTTGAATTATTAATGTGTTGTTAATGACTGTCCTCCGGAGAATTACAGTCACTGAGGTCATTATGACATGTACAAAGCAGACATGTTGTGCATCATTTTGGGCCTAACAAATAATATCCTGCACTTGATATACACTTTCCACAAAGCCTGAAAAATGAATGGGATGAAGCTAAAGCAGAAAAGTGCAGGATTTCCAGGAGTGGACAAGAGAACACCTTTAAATAATATAATCCAATACAGTGCCACAGATCAATACCTCTGTGACACAATGTCAACAATCAAATTCTGTATTTTTTCCTATATGATAACTATCTCTTCCAATGTTCTTACATTGGATTATTGTGTGTATATGAGGCCAGATGCACAGAATCACTGTTGAAACTGACTTCAACCTGTCACTGGGTCTTCACAAATCTGGTTACTTTTCTTTTACAGTACTTGTCAATCTGTCAATCACACAACTCCAGCTGCATAAACATGGCGGAGCTGTCCACGGTGCTGTAGTACTGAAAAACTGTTCAGACATGATGATGAAAGGGCAAGAGACAAGATCCACGGGTTTGCTTACCCTAAGAAGATTCAGGTACAGCTGCCATTTTGCTAGAACCAGACAACCTTTTTAGCCGCGCTTTGGTCGGTCTAGGGAAGGCAGTGTCTCTCACTTTTAATCTGTCGGTCCAACACATTGGTCCAGGGTCAAATACTGTGTCTTGACAACATTTTTTTGCAATGAAATCTGACACAAACATTCATTTTCCCCAGAAGATGAAACCTCAGAATTTTGGTGACTTCATCTAGCGTCACCAACAGGGCCAAATTTCCACTTGTCCAACAACACTTAAGTTTATGACAGCATAGACTAATAACCAAACTCCTGTCAGCCTCAGCTGTACTTTGAGTTTAATGCTAACATAGCATGTTAAATGTTAGCATACAGACTGTATGCATGTTAAAAGGCAGTCCGTGGGTTAGCATGTTCACATGCTTACTTTAGAAATGTTAGTAACTGCATTTAAGTGTCATGTTATGAATAAGGAAAGGGTAGACAATGAAAGTAGTTCCTAAAAATTTCAAAAAGTAATCTCCATGGACACATAGTTTGAAAACACATACAGTATGAGGAACCCATCAGTGGGTTGTTCAAATGGACTCTTGGCAAGCACAACCACTTATCGTCCAGCTGAAGTTGACAAAGTATACAGCTTAGACTGATGTAGAGCTGAGCCTCACAAGCTGGTACTGTAATGGCCACTGTGGATAAACCAATTTTGATTTAAGAACATTGGCTTGCCTCTGCCACTACCCACAGGCCAACTGAAATTGTAATAACACATTTTTCATAATAGTGCACAATTATTTTTGCAATTACCATTTCCGACTGAACCTGCTTCAGGCTGCTGGAGGTGGAGAGTCATGGGAATTACTTCATTGCTTGACATGCAATTTTAAACATGTGGTCATATGCAGTCTAAAGGTAATTTAAATGGAAGTAAAAATCGAAGTAAAGCAGGTGCAGATCTCTGTCTCAAATTGTGCTTCCATACAATTTTACCAAATGCATTATGCATTTTGGTTTTGTTTTGTTTTATTTCGTGACCTGACATCTCACTTTTTACCACTGATGTCCACTGATGGAGTAAGCCTACACACATTTGAATAGGCTGTTTAAATAGGCTGTACTGTAGATGAAATACTGTAGTATAAATGCAATACAATGGTTTGAATCTGTTTTAGTTTATACTAGCTTTTATACTAGTTTAGCTCTGCAGATGGTCACTTGTCACAAAGGGCCATTCAGAAATTCCACACACACACACACACACACACACACACACGCACGCACACAGAATTTCTATGGATTTTGGCAAACTGTGCACTTAAGTTAAAAAATGTGTAATAATATATTTTTATGCTACTGTAAAAAAGAAAAAAGTACATATTTACAGCTCTGGGAGCATACAACTTGTCAAACTCTCCTTCAAAGAAACCATAACCAATGCAGAGCTTTGATTGGTTGTGATGGTGATGATGTCAAGACACAGATTTCTTTTAAAAAGAACCTGATGGGCTGGAGGTTGATTCATTCCTCAGATTTATCCACCAAAACTTCACTGTCAAATTAAGTCAGATAGCCCAGTAACATGTAAGTAACGTGTCTCAGACATACAATAAACCTATTTCTCATGCCTTTAACTTCATATATTCTATGTAGTTCTGAAATATTGGCATTTTGTGATGCTGTCTAATTGTTGTATGTTACTTTTTGAGTATTTTTAACCCCTCAAGATTGTCTTTGTTTCAGGCCAACATGCTTATTTAAGATATTGATTAAGGATCAGTCTGATGTGTTTGTGTGCCATTCCTTTACAGATGCTGCATGAAGCTGTGGCCATGAATGACACAACAGAAGTCGCTCAGATGATGCTGTTTCACACACCTTTAAAAGCTCTGCTGTCTATCCTGCCATGTCTTCTCTTTTTGTACATAAACGGCGTCATGCTGTTTGCCTTGCTGAGAAAGCCTCTGCTCCTGGAGTCCTCCCGCTACATCCTGTTTGGTCATTTGCTCCTCACTGACTCTCTGCAGCTTCTGGTGACTATGTTGCTGTACATCTTTGCAGTGACCATGGTCAGAATGATCAGCTGTGTTTGCATTATTGTTACACTGGTTGCGGCTGTCACTGTTAAAATGTCACCCCTCAACCTCGCTGTGATGTCTTTGGAGAGGTATGTTGCCATTTGTTTTCCACTGAGGCATGCTAATATTGCCACCACAAGGAGGACAGGGGTGGCCATTGCTGTTATGTGGACAGTGGCCTCTTTTGACTCAATCACCCAGCTTTTCCTGTTTGTCAGTCTCGAGAACACAAGCTTCACCGTGCCAAGGTTCTGCATCAAAAGCAATGTCTTCCGGCTACAGATTTATTCAACTTTAAACAAGGTCTTCATCATTTTGTATTTTGTATTAGTGAGCATAATTATCATCTATACATACATTGCTATCATGATCACTGTGAAGTCATCCTCTTCTAATGTCTATAACTGCAGTAAGGCCCATAAGACAGTGCTGTTGCATCTGCTTCAGCTCTGCCTGTGTCTCACCTCCACTCTGTTTAATATGATAAACTCCAGCGGCCTGTGGAACATAAATCCTGCTATGGCCATTCATATTCAGTATGCCCTCTTCTTAGGTCTTATTATTTTCCCTAGGTGTTTGAGCCCACTCATATATGGCCTCAGAGATCACACCTTCAGACATGTCTTCAAATACTATTTCACCTTTGGCATCAAAACCACTGTGAAGCCATTTCCTAAGTCTTGATTTCAAATCCAGTAATTGTGTTTTTTTTTGTTTTTTTTTTTTTTTTGCTTGCACAGACCTGTTGAGTAGAAATGCCAACTTATATTTGCAGTAGGCAAGTTTGTTTGTGATTCACTTTAGTATATGACAAAGAGGGTGCAGGTCAGAATTAAAAATGTGGTTTGAATCATTATTATTGTTTCTTTCAGATGATTAAAGATCTTGTATACTGATATGCACATTTAAGTCATACAACAATATAGAGTAGTTTTTTTGTCAAAGAGCTATAGTTGTAGTCTGAGAATTACTGTCTAAAACCATGCCTCCTCAGTGAACCATTATGTGTTTGTGTGTTGAAGGATTGACTCAAAGCCTACTGATTACAAAGACACAAAGTGCAGAAGCTTTTCAATCACTTCTTCTCATGTTGTATACAAACGGCAGTACATATTGCATACAAGTCAATTTCACCCCTAATACTCATTTTTTGGTGAATATCTAGACTGTTTCACAAAATGTATAATCACTCTCTGCGACTTATTTTAAATGTTATGCTAATATAGGAATATATTTATGTTTTTAAGTAAATCATTTTTAAAATGATGATCAAATCATGTAATGAGAAAAAATGATGAAGAGTATGATTTACTAAAGGACTGACTGTTTCAAACCTTTTATTTATCTTTCATACACAACAACCTGTTTTTATATTAGACGTATCTCTATACATAACCCTAATATAAAATGAATAATCAATGTATGTATGTATGATTGTGTTGTTTTGTCGTATCAGTGCTAGCACTATGAAAAATAAAACAAAAATGTTTTTCTCATAACTTTAAAGTTGTGTCATTAGAGGGAAAAATTATCCAAGCATCTTACAATGAAGAAATCAATAAAAGAAATCTTTAATTGGTTGAGGTTTATTAATGTTTCATTCACATTACTGTTCCTCAGTTCACGGGGAAACAATGTTTTTCCATCCCTTTGTATACAGTAAATATAATGCCTCCTTGAGTAAAAGAGAAGACAGTAGTATGTTTTGCTCATAAATATCTGACACAATTTGAATCCAAATTTAAGCATATGGGCTTTTTTTTATTTCCAAGGTAAATATACAAAAAATGCTTTTAGTGAATAATAATAATTATCTCCCTGCTTTTTATATAATTAAGAACTAAAGCCTTTTTTTCAGTGACAACACAAAACGGCACTAGTTGACCAAAACAAGTTTACACACTAATACACAGAATGTATTAGGAGCATAAAAATATTTAAATTTTACTTCCATATTTAGAATGGCTTGTGATCTTACCAAATGGTGATGTTCCAGTGTAAATTTCCTGTGAGCATTTCGGAACGATAAAATACATTTTATACCCATCATGAAATAACGAGGATCAATGGAATGCAACAGATTTTAGCTTTAGCTTTTGATAACAATTGCTCAGATATTTCACCTTGCACAAAACATGGACACCAAATATCATGAAATCTGACAGGACAAGTTAACATTTTTAAATTAGTTCTTTATGTCTGACCGACTTCAACTGCCTCGAATATTGTAAAAATACAATACGTTCCGTGTTTCATAATGATTGGACTAAGTCACTAAGTGACACTGACAAGAGAGCAATGTTATAAGATGAAAAGACATATTTTAAAAGCATAATGTTAAATCTGAATCTGCATGTTAAGTTCATCCTTTCAGCCAGCAGATGTCACTTTTGGTTTGTAACCAGTTCAACACTACACTCAGTGGCTGTAACTGCCACAGTGTGTACTTTTAGTCTTTAATATGTAAGCATTGTGGCACCTTTTTAGTCTTTAATATGTAAGCATGTGGCACCTTTTTAGTCTTTAATATGTAAGCATGTGGCACCTGAGGAAACTTTTAAAGGTTAAGAAGAATAGGGATGTTCCGTAACTTGTGATATTATTGATGAAATTCCTGTACCCTCCTCTTTCTCACAGTCCAGATGGACACTTGTGTAGGAAAAAAGGATAGAGACAGAAAGCAGAGAGAGACCAATTTATGTGGGTAAACAGGGAGGGAGGTGCTGACCCGCAGAATAATAGAAGCGTCTGAGCGGGAGGTGGACTAATTTAACCGATCTTTACTTCGCCACAATCCTGAAGCCCTCTCAATACCTCTCTGGCCTTCATGAAAGAGCACTTGAAGGGTTGAAAAACATTCCAGAGAGAGAAAGTACCTGGTGACCAAGAGCAGCTTTAGTTTAGAGTGAGAACAGAAGGGAAAGGTTGTTATCATGATCACAATATCCTTCACATGCTCAACCAAGAAAATGGATTCTATGGCTGTGGTTTAATAATGGCTGGTTTCATTATCACAGCCTCGGTTTTACTTTTGGTCACACAGGTTATGCGTCACTCTTTCCACTGTGTTGTGGCGTTTCCACAGCCTACTGCATGCGCTCAGAGGGAGAGCATCCAGAGAAGAGAATGATTTCTGAACCAAATACATGAACAAGGGAAGGTACAATAAAGACAGAAAGCTTATCTCTGTCTTTGCTAATTAACTGAGATGTGATTTGAGGGAAAAGCCCGAAGAATGTTTTCAGACAAAATTGTTTAAGCATTGTCTATTGTGTACTTTTGGGCTACATGCAAGTAAAAAAATAACCCAACTTTTTTACCAGTCTGTGAAAAGTTTCCACAGTGGATGGGGATAAAATACCAAGAATGCATAAACAGTATAATGCAAACCAGTGCAGTAGCCTGCAAAAAATACTATTGTGAAAGATTTATTTATTGTGTTTTGACAGTTGCATTTTGTTGAGACTGTGTCAGAGAGGAATTGAATGAATTTCATATAATAATTTCTGTTTTGTTGCTCATGCTTTACATATTGGGGATTGACTTGTACACCTCACAATATAATGCATTCTTCTACAATAACACCATAGCCTAAGAAATAGTCAAATGGACGCCTCACTGTACCTCCACAAATGCTGTATTTATTACAGGGTTGCACGTGTGTCTCTGTTATTTTGTCCACTACCCCCTAAATACATTAGCTTAAAACCCTAGTGCTTACAAAACATTTGATTGTGTTTGTTGACTTGGCAAGGTCTAGAAATATCCGTGAGACATTAGAAAGAAATTGAAGTTCAGTTTCAAGAATAAGCTGCTGATGAAAGAAAAAGGAAATACGAAACAAAGAGCACAAAAAATGACATAACAGTGGGGCTCACCGCTGGCTAAATGATGTCTAATGGAAAAGTCTGCTGCTCCACAAGAAGGGGTTGTGGAAAGTCAGGGAGGAAACTTTATAATGTACAAATTCTAATATGGCTGTGATTTTGGAAGAAGGCCCTAAATTGAATTATACAGTCTTTTAGTCTGCACTTCTCTCTCATCTCCCTCATCAGAAATTCTTTGTCACAGAAACATATAGCTTTCATGTTGATGCATTGCACTCAAGGCAAAATTTTCTGACTGAACTTAAGAACAATGGGAATACTCAATGCACTCATTTTACCCACTTCAAGATAGATTAAAAAAAAGAAAAGACATGCTCGCGTGCACACTAACGTTTGCACTATAGAGTTGCAGATGAATGGGATGGTGGGAGAGTAATTGTATCCCTTGTGGCTCTCCAGAGGACAGCACTGAGACTCAAATTAAAGCACTGACCTGGTTAGCTTTCTGTCAGCAGAAGGGGGTGCTGCCCCCCAACCCCCATCCCAACCCACCCACATTTACTTTGCAAAGATTCACTTGTTGACACACTAGGAGCAGCAGCTACAGTACATACATGCATGTATGCATGTTACAGACCCAATGTTAAAATTATCAACAACCTTTAAGTGTCTCTTCAAAAATTCAGTTGTGTCCATAGAGTCCATAGTGAAATTGGACACTATAGTCATCACAGCAAAACATTAGACCATATGAGATCATTTAGTGAAAGCACATTCGAAATATCTACCTCCATAAACTCCTGAATACCACAGAAACATTATTATACCCCACAGGGGTATGTATGAATGCCATGTATGAATGCCATGATGATCTCTAGGGACCCCTACCAGAATGAATAGGGTAGACCTTTTTTACTGCAGACATTTTGGCTTGTCTTAGCAGGGCAAACACAGGTGGAAGTGATAACATTAACGATGGCTGAGTTCAAAGTGCCCCAGGAGGCCATACTAGTGAACCATCAATGTACCAGGGCCCTGGAACTGGCAAAACTAAATGGGATGCAGCCATTGATGACGTTATTAATTACATGTTTGCTTTTCCTGCTATTACATGTCACAATTTCTGTCAAAATGTCTGACCTGTAAAAAAGGTCCATTGTTTATTTATTTAATGTTTATTTGTATAGGGACAAGTAGCATAAACCAATGCCACACACCACAGCATTAATAGCCTAAACTAAATTGCAAAGCCAGTCCCATTGTGAGTCATATGTGGCCATAAGTAGTCATGCCATCAGTGTTTGTTGTTATAGCGCCACCTGCAGGCAAAATACTATAAAAATTCGAATGATTGAGGGCATATTTTATCTGAATATGGTTGCAGTGGCATGATGCACTCAAGCAAGAATTATGGCTATTTTTTATTACCATTGTCTTATAGAAAAATGGTATGGAATACTAAAAAACATTTGCAATTTTTGACAGGGTCAGTCAAATGTGTTACATACCAAAATTTTAGAACACTGGATTAAAGTTGTAGAAGTGGTGAAAAATGCATTCTTTGCCAAAAATTGAAAATGGCGAGTAAGCGGGGATGGGCGTGGCCCATATGACAGTCTATGGGTTGGACCACATATGGTTGGACCAAACAGTCAAGAAAGAAATTGTTTCCACACTTCAAACTTCAACAGTTATAGGAGAAAACGTTGCTTTATAAATGGTGGCCTCATTTGTATAAAAAATGAATCAGTTCTTCTTGATTAACTGGCCTAACTTTCCACATACATTTGATTGAAATCTGTTAAATAATTTCAAAATAATTTCAAATATATCCTGATGACTGACAGACAGAGAGACAAACAAAACAGACCGAATACATATGCTTTTTGGCAGCAATTTTCAGTGAGTAACCGGCACAGACATCGAAGAATAAAGTGATTTGATGAATCAATGTATGTCGGGTTATCAACAGAGATGACGTAATGTGTATACTAATGGATCATTCCTCCAGGGGGATGTTGCTGTAGGATATCGACAAATGACCGTTAACTTCCATTTTCAGGTGAGCCCCCGGTCTCCCCGCTCCGTGCTGTGTAGATGGTACAGTCCACATGCAGTTCGGAGTTGTTGCTGAGGAGGTTCCACTGTTCAGCACATACCGTTAACCGTTAAATTGGCATGCAGCCTGCTCTTGTGTCCTGTAGCAGGAGCCTGCACTGCTTTTGAAAATGTTACCGTCTTCTCACCGGAGTTACCTGGGACAGCAGGGCAGAGTCGCATTATTTCACCTTTTGTGCAGTATTACAGGTGAGTCCGGAATTTTGTATGGTAGTTTCATTTGTTCTACTAGCGTTATACAGAAGTTTTGTCAAAGAGCCGACTGTCTCGCGCATCATGCAGACATCTAAGCGAGCGAGTCGGCAAAACTAGCTAACCACCGTGTGCTTTCAGGTGTGGATTATTTGTAGTTGCAAGTTTAGCAAGTGTAGCAGGTGTCTTTTAAAGACCAAAGGAAACTTGGTTACAAGTTCACTTCAACGCTTCGGAGTGGCAGCTAGCTAGCGCCACCACCGCCGATGATGGTGCGACCCGAGGCTGCCATAGAAACAGTCCATAGAAACCACCGAGGAGCACAAGCAATGATATTCAGTTATATATACCGTCACCCAACCTACACTTGGGTCATTGCAGATTCAGTGGCAGCCATATTAGCTCCAGAAACATTTTCTATCAAAGTAACATGGTGCTATATGCTATGTGTCACGCCAGCTGCTTTTTGCAAAATGTTGAGGAACTTGCGTTTGTATCATCAGAGAAGACAATGCTAAATGCCAGCACCTCCCAGGTCGGGATGAGGGTCAGCCACCATGTGTCTGCAGCGGAGCCTGAGCTCATTATGGTTTAATCAAGGGGTGGCCAATTTACTAACTCCACCCGGAAACACGCCAACTTTGTGCCCAGTGCTGTAGTGCTTCTGTATCAAAAACTCAGCAAGGATACTACAGTTTAACTCCAACTCTGTCTCTAAATTGTCCTCATATCTACTCTCATGTGTGTGAAAGAAACTAGTGAAATGTATGTGTACAAAAGTTAGATGTTAATAATTAAGATAAATAATAAAGAAACTAGGCTAAAGACTCCCTGAACAAAATACCTTGAATTAACATCTAACAAATTAAAACTTTGCTGTGCTCAGGGACAATCAATAGTTTAGTGTCCTGCCTGCATACCTTCACTTACCAATGAGTAAATCACGCCTGACAGTTTGTCTGTTTCTCTTGTTATTTCTCTTGCTTTATCTGAAGCTAGGGAAAAGGACCCTTTTATATGTTTACTGCACTTCTTTCAGTGTAGTACAATTAAATGTAACACCACCATAAACTGCATCCAAAAATCACTGCAGAGTTGAGTCAACTCCCCTCTTACAAGTCAACTCACTAGATTTCACAAAGTTTATTTCAGGGCTGTGCTATTGGATTGTATTACATTGCAACAGGGTTTATATTTTCGCTCACTTTATCCGATTGACAGTTTGGTAACTCAATAGTGGCTGTGTTTAGCCATAAAACTGACATGTATGTAATATATAGGATAGCAAAAATGGGCGTCATGCCTTAGTCATATTTTCCAATTCAGAGCCGCATTCTACATCAGTGTCACATTAGTGACTATCCATTGCCCAGTGAAAAAGAAGTGGTTATATTGCACATACTTGTCTATACCCAGCACTGTATCATTGTTTTATGTTGAAGAGGGCCTCTCTTAAGCCAATGGACAGTGTGCAGAGAAGAGAAACTCTGTGCTACTACACTCATTACTCATTTGTTAAAGACTTGACTTGAGACACAAGCAAAGTGACCCAGAGACCCTCTTCCACATTATTAATGTAGTGCATGTTCTGTCATGTTATTAGTGGGATCCCAAAGTCCATTCCTAAACAGGCCGTTTACTTCCTTCAGAGAGTTCAGGCTAAGCAGCAGAGACAGGTGCCCATTTGTCTAGCTTCAGTTTAAGTCTGCTGCACATTTCAATGAGGGGTTTGACCTTGTGCCTTATAAATGCACACACCCTCACAGCTAATAATGTCTAGGCCTTAAAGGGGAACGAACATGGTTTTCTTAAGATTGAATGTTTCCTACCTAGATGCACTGTGTGTTTTATTAAAGCTGCATTAATGTTATCTCTGGCCACTAGGGGGCAAAGAAAACAAGCTAACAGATACAGAGCTTCAGCTTCTAAAGTTGTTATGTTAGCAAACAATTTCCTGCTTCCACATCCAGCACACATGGAGCAACGGCAGCATCCGTTTGGACGTTTCGCAAGAGTTGATGAGAACGGCTCAAATTAAACCAAAAGTGTTTGCTTTACAACGATTAGCACAGGCTGAAAAGCTTGTGTTATTGGTAATGTTGGCATTATGTGCGAGCCGTTCACATTACACAGTCATTGAATTTGATGGTAATGTAAAAAATAATGCAGGTTTAAGGCCTAACAAACATGTTAAATTCGCTCCCATAAAACACTTTTTATATGGATATTTTTGCTGTTTGGAAGTTTTAAGACCTGCAATTTGTATTATGTCAGGTACTTCTGTTCCTATTTTACTACTTCTACTGCTGCTACTACTACTACTGCCTTCCTACTACAGGTTGATTTGTGGAATTTTGTGATACTACAAGACATCATACAGCTGATCTTGTCCTTTCTATGTTGTAGAAGTGATTAGTGTTCCTACACTTTTGCATTAGTGCCCTCTGCAGTTGGCTAGAAATGAGTATTGCATCACCCCTGTGCATGTGCGCCTTCGTTCAGCTCTATCAAGCCACTTATACAACGTGGTTGTGTAAAAAGTTGATTTGAAGGTCTGATAAGCCACTCTGTCAAACGACCATTCAACCCTTCTCTGTCCTGCTCTGCACAGCTGGCTCTGCCACTTCCACCCTAACACCATCACCATTTATGTTCTGATTTCCACTTTTAACAAGACACGCTGCCCTCTGGCAAGACACACATATTAATACACTTGCTGCCACATAAGTGGTGCATGTGAAGGTAATATTGACTAAAGTGAGAACGAGCAGCAGAGTGTCCCCAGGGAACAATGTGTCCTTGATGCCAGGATATCTATAATCTGTTTTCTACTGTGTGTGTGGGAATGAGACACATTGTGTTGCATTTGCAAAGCAAACTGAAAGTGTCTACAGTAGCTGCTCTCTTTGAGGATATAAGGATTGCAAGAACTTAAAGCAGTTTCTTTTCTTTGTCTCTGAAAGCACAAGAAGAAGAGAGAAAACTCTCTTATTGCTATGTCAAGATAGGCTGCATATAAGATCAGATAGTAGACTTTGCCCTTATTCTCATCACTTTTTTTTATTCTGAGTTGGAGAAAACGAGGGCACGCTTATGTAAGGTTGTCGTCATGTCACCAATAAAAATTTAATACAGTCACTATACCTCTTCCATTACATATTCAGTGCAGGAAAAGTGCTGCTTTCTTTCCTCTTACTCTGCTGTTATTCTTGCCATCTAGCCTTATCATTATCCCTGACAAATACAGTAAGTCGGAAAATCAGTTTCCTACTCGAGGCAGAGGCTCACTTACAGTATATTGTACTGTTGCTGCCATGTGGATTCAGTTGTGGCCTTTAACACATTTTATACAAGCCACTTCATTTCTTGTTGAAGTACAAGGGCAAATACTTGTATGCATTATGCTATCATTCAGAAAGTTTGAATCTTTTACTGTTTCCCTGTTTCCACTTGGGTGGTTTCCTTTTTTTTCCCCCCCTCAATACATTTTTTTAGGGAGTGCCAGTTAAGTGCCTTGTCGTAGGGCATTTGTGGTGATATGCACAGTACCAGTTTATTTAAATGTTCTCAGCTCTCTGCCTCCTTACTTGATCAGCTGACTTAATCACTTGTATGGAGGATACTCTGTTTGGGGTGATTTTAACTTCACACTCTAAACAATAGCAAACATTAGCTTGGGGCTATCCCTTTACATTCAGAACAGCTTCACTCCTCCTTGGTCAAAGTTGTGAGCTGTGTGTAGTTCGGCGGTATGTGGGATATGGGATTATTCTTCTCGAAGAAAGTCTTTCAGCATGGCTCTTTCAGCTGGTGGCTCATTCAAACAATCCATCCCGTCTTTCTACAGGGTTGGTACAAAGTCTTGGAAGTTTGGATAATGCTTAATTTTAACCATTATGTTTTCAAGGTTAGAAATATACTTGAATTTGAATACTCCTTGAATTTTTCAACATAATCTGGTGTTTCATCATCTACACAATCACTCATGTAAACCAAAAATCTTTCGATATTTGAAATGAAATGATCCTGTCATCAAATTTTTTTGTTGTCTCCTGGCATTTATAGTAACAATTAAAGGCTTTGAGAGTCTAGAAATTTTTGGTTTAGGTATCTTGAAGGTGCTTGAAAAGTGCTTGAATTTTACTCTTAAAAAGCTGTACAAATGAAAGTGATCATTGTTTAGCAAGCTTGACTTGCCTTATGTATTAAAGAATAGCTTCACATTTTTTCAAGTCTGTCTTGAAACAATAATCAGGTGCCCATATTACATTGAAACAGTTTTTGCTTGATGTAATCTGCTCTTACTGGCCATTAAAAGATCCCTTCCTTAAGGGCTTCCATACAAGTGATGGGGAACAAAATCCACAGTACTTGTTCTGTGCAAAAATACACTCCAAAGTTAGTTTGAAGCTAATATTAGGCTCCAGCAGTCTGAGTTAGCCAAATCAAGTGGTTATCATCCAAAGTTGCAGTCTGTTTAGTACAGAATTTCCCTCTTTGTGTTTCACAGTGTCACTGGCCAATTTCACAGTGGCACTGTGGAAACACAAAAAGGGAATTCTGTACTAAAAAGACTGCAACCTTGGATGATACCCACTTGATTTGGCTAACTCAGACTGATGATTTCTTGTTGGTTTCAGCTAAAGTTTGGAATATATTTGTGCACAGAGTAGTACTGTGGATTCTATCCCATCACGTTCATTCGAAGCGCATTCTCTTATTGGTCAGTATGAGCAGTAATGATTACAGCAAGCAAAAACTAATGTCCATATGGGCACCTGACTATTGTTTTTAGACAGACTTAAAAGAATGTGAATGCAGAGTAACCATATGGGTTGGGTAAACTTTGAATGCTTAGTTTTTGTTATCAATTAATTATTTTAGCTGACTTACAGAGCTGTGTATAGTATCATGTCTTGTGTGTGTGAATTCAATCCAATGCATAGCCCTAAATAGCACATACATTCAGGAATAGTGCTTCCACAGCTGAACATCTCCCCACTGTTGCGCTGATATCTGCTGCCCTTTTTCTGTATGAGCAATATGATGACTCATTATACCTACTCTGCAAAAAGTATGCTATCAAGATTTGATATCCATAGTTGAACAGTTGGTTTATATTTTAGATATTTATTTACAGCCCCATCTGGGCCAACATATACGAAAGTGTTAAAGTTTGCTGTGGATTAATTAATATTTACAATATGATGTAATTTACAATATTTATTCCCCAGTTTGACAAGTGAATCACACTATAATTGGTTAAACTGTCACACCAGTCAGGATGTTTTCTTTTTTTTTTCTTTTTTGTTTTTTTGTCATTATCTGCAAGCCCTAATAACTAACCTTGTAATTAACCTCTGAACCTATTACATGAATATGAAACATTAATGAAAACTAGAAGCACTGTCAAATACGTACAGTGTTCTCACAAATTCAAACTTCATTTTAATGGCAGAAAAGAAAAAAAAAAGATTAAAAAATAGACATTTGTACTTCATTTTTTAGGGGTAGGGACAAATCCTTCTACAGTACTAATATTTGAGGGCATTGCTTTTTTAGAGGGAGATTGGCCAGAGACAGAGTTGTTTTTGGCAAAACAACAATAGAATATTTGGAGTCAGTTGCCAAGCAGCGCAGCAGGTTTTGATTTATGATGATGTCTTCCTGCTGGCAGCTTGTTGCAATTAGTGATCTGGTTGAGGGCTTTGGCAGTCTAGCGGTGTTATATTGTCTTTTCTAAATCGGTACCGTAATTCCTCCGTTTTTTGTTTACTGGAATCCTGCTGGGGATACATTTCCTCTCACTTGTGTTTCATACGTGACTTTGCTCTCGCCTCTTCTCACTCTCAGCCTTCTTTTTCTTCTCTCAGCGATGATGTCATCGTCGTGTTAGCATATCTCTTCCCCTCGTTTTTTATGTCTGCCGGTCTCAGTCTGTTCTCTTCATATCCCTTTGACTTTCTTCAACACGATGCTGAGCTCTCTGCTTTTGAGACGAGACACATTTCTGACAAGTGCAGGTGACAGAGTGCATGGGTTAGTTATATTTGGACAAAGGACATACAGACAGCCTGCTTTTAATTTCCAAATTCAGGTCAGGAGGAGGAAGGCTATAGAGACAAAACAAATTCATCAATGGATCACTCAGACACACAGTCAGCTGTGTATTATTTGTTGAAAAGCCCAGCGCCTGCTGTGGTGGTATCAAGCTTTGATTCCAGTCTGATACCCACAGATGTCAGATGGTACTGAACTTGAAGGGATATAAAATAGTTTTAATGACTGACGTCACGGTTAACACCAGAAATACTCTTCACTCACTGACGCTATCATGGTATTCTTGATTTGTCACACTATTAGAAAGAGGACTTGTCCACTCTGATAATCCCATCTGATAGTTTTTAATAGAAAATGTAATCTGTGCCATTGAGTAGAATAAAGCAATGTCTTTCTTTTCAACTAGAAAAGTTAATGCCATCAATTAGGGCTGCAGCAAAAAATGTTTTTCATCATAGATCTGTTAAGTATTTTTACATGAATCAATTGATCAATGTCAAAAAAGAAAGTTGTGACACAAGTTCTGGGAGCCCAGAGTGACATCTTTGGGTGTCTTCAGTCCGACAAGTCCAGAACCCAAAGATTTTCAATTTAAAATAATATAAAACACAGAAAAGCAGCAAATCTTAACATTTGAGGAGCTTGACCTAAATCTGCAACAATTAGTCGATTCATCTGTTAATTGTTTCTACTCTAATATCCATACAAGATGGAATTTATTGACTTGTGTCATTTAAAAGTATTGGTTTTGGTTTCAAAACCCTGTCCATTTGCAAGAATAAAAGCCTTCCTTCATTGCTCAGTATTTAATTAAAGACTAGCAATTATCTAGATTCTCCATTTTTATAGGTCTCAAGATGGCTAAAAATGTTAGTAACATTCAGTTGTAATTTAATTTTTTCCAAGAGTGGATTTCTCACTTTGAAGGATGTGAAAGTACAAATGAACAGTTACAGTACTAATTAGGCTAAAAGCTTCATAATACATTTTAAAGGTGTTTTAACAATCAAAGGTGTAATGTAAGTGCTTTTCATTTCCAACTGTTGGTGTTAGATTATCCAAACCCGTTTGCAAATGAACATCATTGTATGTGGTTAAAGTCTTGTTTTTGTGTGTCTCTTCGGCAGGTGTGTGGAGTAGTCAGGTGGTGGTGCCTCAGCGGGTGAACGCTGTGCTGGGGAAGAATGTGACATTAGAGTGCAGGGTGGAGGTGGGCACAAACCTTACTCTTACTCAGAGTTGCTGGGAGCGCCGTCTGCCCTCAGGCTCTGTCACAGTGGCTGTCTACAACCCACTGTTAGGCATCTCCATCCCGCCAGAGTTTATCCATCGCTTGTATTTTCGCTCACCCTCCTCTCATGATGCCACCATCGTACTGGAAAATGTGGGCTTTGCTGATGTCGGGATCTATACCTGTAAGGTTGCTACATTTCCTCTGGGAAACACTCAGGCCTCCACTACTGTCAATGTACTCGGTAAGTATGTATATTTACATGCATATGTGTTCTTCTATGTAACGGGCCCAACTCTTTTCAAGAATATGTGTTCCTGTAGGTAATGTCAAGTACAGTTGAAACAAGTAATCTAATCAATAAGTTGATTGAATATTGAATATTTTTCAAAATGGATATAAAATGTGGATATTTTCTGGTTTTCTTAGTCTTCTTTGATTTCCTCGAATATCTTAGGGTTTTGAACTTTTGGTTGGATAAAACAATCAAATTGTGATTGGCATTTTGCACTATTTTCTAATATTTTATAGATCATTGCAACTTGCTTGGAATCATTCATTTGGACAACAGAATTTTGTTCAAGGATAACTCTTATCATCATGACAAAATGTCAATGAAAGCTGATCAACAGTAATATTGAATTGTTGGCCAGCCCGAAATATGGCTTGACCTCCTCAACCTTGTCATTTTCTAATATTAGTCCCTGTATTAAAGGACCTGTAAGCAGTAGCAAGTTCCAATCCTGTGTTTTGACTTTTGATGATGGGATTACCTTTTTTGTTTTCTTTTGGATCACCGGCACAAACACAGTGCGTGTGTGTACTCACTCAATCCGTTTGCACAGAACAGATCACAGGGGTGGCAAGAGCTGCTAATAATGGGTTGGACTGGGTTTTAGTGGAATGACATAAGTGGAGAGAATGCAGTAAAAGAAAACTGATATTGATAAAACAGAAATGTAATGTGAACCTTTCAAACACTGCAATTAACTCAATTCAAATGTGTCTCCTTTCTTATCTTTGCTCACTCTCTGAATCACAGTGGAGCCAAAGGTCTACGTGTCTGCAGGCTCAAGTGCCCTGATCGATGGTGGCAATGACACTGTGGTGGCCACCTGTATTGCTGAGCGGGCCCGGCCCCCTGCTGAGGTGTCCTGGGAATCCAACCTTTTTGGCCAGTCAGAAGTGCAGCTATTTGACGAAGTCAACGGCACGACCAGCACACAAGTGAGCTACCTCTGGCAGCCCACACGTCACGTCCAGGGCCACACACTCACCTGTGTGGTCCGCCACCCGGCTCTGCAGAGTGACTTCAGGATCCCCTACCAGCTCAATGTGCAGTGTGGGTGCCTTATGAGTGGCTATTTGGGGTAACATGTTAACAGCTGAAAGAGAGCCTTATAGTAAATACGTTGATTAAAATTAATTCTGTCTTGCTGTAAGACTTCATCAGTGAAACAATCACTAGCAAAAAATGTTTTTAAAATAAGTGCTGCTAAATCTATTAGACTGATCAGGCCAGAATAAACTGGCAGGCCTAAAGTGAGTAGATCAAAGGGTGCAGGGTGAGTCAGTCTACACTATAAAATGGGGTCTAAGAGAAGGCTCCCTGCTGTCAATTGAAGGGGGACAAACATAGCAGCTATTTCCCTGCTCCCCCTCCTTTACTTTACTTGAACATTTAAATGCTGTATTTAGCAGAAAGTACAGGCAGACAGTCTTAAAAGTAAAGGTATTTGATTTCCAATTGCTCGGCCTTGTCAGTGTTGACGTTTGATTTATTTGAAGCACTTCGACAACAATTCACTTTTGAAAACAGCTGAATTGACAAAGATGAAATCAAGGACAGTCCATGCAGGCTCCTTACAGGTATTAATTATTGTTTGAGAAAGGCTGTCCTTGGTGTTTTCCTTGATTTTTCTTTTTTCAAAGTCTGTATTTCTTTAGGCTTTTCTATGTCGGTACATGTCTGTGTGCCCCTAAACTGTCAAAAGTGAAAACGTTTTCTGTCAGTAAGCCCCGATAAGATGTTAGTGAGTACATATCTGTACTTTGTGGGGCACAAATGGGTCTCTGCATACCAGCTGAAAATAGACTGGTGAAGGGGGTAAAATTACCTCCTTGAAAATCTTTTTTGTTCGACAGATGCATTTAACTTTGGTCTGACTTACTGTCCTACAGATGGCAGTTACAAAGGATTGTATGCTGATTCAATATATTGGACAGAGAAAACAGATGGGGAATAGTGTTGATGATCTGATTTAAAATTAACATGCAAGTCATGACTGTTTGCTTCCCTGTACACTGTACTATGTTTTGGATTTTATAGATTTCCAAACACCTTAGTACATATTTGGAGGACACAGGCTCATGTCTCTAGGCCATGACTGACCTCAGGCTCAATATAATGCTGCACACAAACTACACACATGGTCATCTTGCATGCATTTGCTGATGTAAAGTACAGTCTCTGCCAGAACTATCAATACAATATCACAACAGAAATATTTTTAGAATATGACAGTTGACCTCTGTATACCAGGTTCTGATCTTGTTATGGTTAAAGGCTGTGGTTAAACACAGAAAACAGTGTTAAACTGCACAGATTGGCCAGCATTTCTGCTCTAAGCTTGTTTGTTAGGTTTCTGGACAGTTTGTAGTGATATCTCAATTATTTGTCTTTTTTGTCCTCTCTCTATAGTTGCTCCTGATATCTCAGTTGTGGGCTACGATGGAGACTGGTATGTGGGTCGGGAAAATGTTCAAATGACGTGCAAAGCCAACGCAAACCCACCGGCTCATCACTTCAGATGGATCAGGTGTGTGTTTTAGCTCAGGATCTGCCCAAAACACTGACTTGTACCTTGAGAAGTCAGCTCAGTCACCCTAAAATGCATTTTTTACAGACTAGTGAAGGCTAAATAGAAAATTAGCAACTGAAGAGTAATGTTAGATTTACTTTTCAAATATCTTACTCATCTAAAACCTTCAAGTCATTGTATTGTGTCTTTGTGTGTCTAAATGTTTGCGTCTCTTGTGCATCATAGATTGGACAGTGAAATGCCAGAAGGGGTGGAAATAATGAACAGCACTTTGCTCTTCCTGCGTCCCCTCCAGCGGAATGACTCTGGAGTTTACAGGTGTGAGGTTGCCAATGACATCAACCTCCGCAGTCGGGATGTGCGCATTCTCATACAAGGTGAGCGGAGTATACACACCGGAACACAGCTGACTCCTATTGCCTGCTCTTCCCTTAGGAAGCACTGTGCGCGCATGCACGTCATAGAGGGTATCGCTGCCTGTGACATTGTCCTTCAAGCTGAAATATGACACTATCACTCTCGCCCATTCTGTACATACTGACTGTCTATCAAGCATTCACCCATGGTACAGTGTGTTGGCACTGATAATATTTGACCCTGAGATTTAGCCTTAATTGCATGCTGATTAGCCTTGATTAACATTAGGTCTCCAGATGTTCAAAAGGGGATTTCCTGGGCCAAACAGCTGCAAATATTTAAGGCCTCTTTAGACCACAGTGCACTGCCTCTGATCTGTCCTCTTGGCTTGGCATCTAAGTGCTGTATGTCATGTCTCTCTGTTGTGTATGAGGAGCATGTTCCACTGGTTTCACAAAATCTCTTGTCTGTGGAAGCTCTCTTCCTGAATAAAGTTCTGATTATGATGGGATTTTCTTTTACATCTCTCTCGCTTCCTTTCTGTGTTTCTTTTATTTCTGCATGTGTCATGCAGTAAGAGGCAGAAGCCTGCAGCCTGACTGTGAGATGATGTCCCAGATTCATAAAACATTAACTAGTTCTTTTCAACTCCTATTTATTATTTATCATCCATATTTCCTTTTCCTTTGAGAGGACCTGTACGGGTGTGTGCAAGCTTACACGTGTTGGTGTACTCTTCATTGTGTGTGTGTTGCTGTGGGTGTACTTGCATATGTCAGTTCACTGCCTCTGCATGGAGTTATACGATTCATATACTTGGAGACTACAAACCTTCGGGTTCATGTTTGTCATCTCTCAGATGTGAATCTTTTCCTCACATCTGGCCTGGCACTGAGGTTAAAGTGGCAGAGCAATTTTGCAGCACCATTAAAGCTTTTAGACTCTAGATTCTTTCCATTACTTTAGCTCCTTCTGAGCTTTTGGCTTTTCTGTTTTATAGGCATCACCACTAATCCAGTTCATTTTAAGGTTGTTCTAATGGTGGCATAGTAAAATAGTGGCAATGCATCATTATACTTGCAAAATAGGGTGCTAAATGCATATTCCCATGCAATATACAAAATAATTTGGTTATGCACAATTGGTATCACCAACATAGTCAGGAAATTTAGGGAAACCCCCTGATACCATTTGCTGTTTCTCTCTAAATTACCGTCATGAAGTCACCTCAGTAAGTCACATATTTGGTCTCTGCGTGTAATAATAATACTATGATTTAACAACAACATTTGCAAATAGTTTACACTTTTCTTTCAACCCACTGGTCATTTTTGAGGCTGTTGTGTTCAGCCTAAAAAATACAAATGCAGTGTCAACAACAAATAAAACTGCCACAAAGGAAATATTAATCATGACTGGTGTGCTGGATTACATTACAGCACACAGGGGTTTCTAGTCTTCTGGTTACCCAATGAGTATATATAGAAATGCTGATATCTTTTAATCCAATTTCCTTTTTAAATTGTTCTACAAATATGTCAAACACATACCAATATGTCCATTTTGTCTCCTATGACTCCATCTGCATATTGTCAGGGAGAAATCAGGGAGTTTGTTACACAGCCAAAAGCTCCTCTGCCAACAAAGCAAGGAATGAATTACTCACAAAGTTTACAAAAGTGTTACAGGTGATGGTCAGAAACATCCTTGGATATTGCTACAATATGAAATTAACTGGGTGAGTCACCTACTGAGCCAAGTAATCCTAAAATATGGCGTGCCACCAAGGCAATAGTCTCCTAAGCTACCAGTTGGAAATTAACAGGAAAACCAGAATTGTGTACCTGTAAGCAGGCTTCAGTAAAAGCTAGAAGACTAGTGATTCCTCCACAAAGCAAGCTGAAAGCTGTTTGCAGCCTCTGTAGGTTGAAAAGCTGTAGCCTTCAACTACAATAGGTAATTAAACTAGTAGAGAGAAGCCAACAGCAGACACACAGTTTCACAGAGCTATTACAGACCTGGAGATACGACCTGCTTTGACAAGATGGAGACGAAACGACTGTTCAGGCCTTAATAGAAACCTTGGCATATGTCACCTAGGTTACAAGTGAAAGTTGATTTAAGTTTGTGCACATGATTTGATATCAAGCTGCAAAGCACTGCCTCTGGCAGCTAGAAGAAATACAATAGAATTTCAATCAAAGCATTTAAAGACTGATTTTTGCTGAGCCCTCCATGGTTAGGTTAGGTTCCTGTTGTAGTTGCACCCAAATCTATTCACTCAAGTTCTTTTATGTTTTTATTACTCATGTACAGTATACTCTGTTCAGTAGTCTTCGATTTCTGCAGTAGCCTTTGGTTTGTTCCTGCAAAATTTCTGGAGTGTATTCATGCCAAAAACTGAAAACTGTTAGTAAAATAGTGCTTAAATACCCAAAACTGTACTCAAATAATATTTTGTTAGCAAGTAACAAAAAAGAACAACAGTCTATAAAGGATTTGTAAAGTTTTACATTACATGTTGTTAAATTATTGTACTGATGACGACATTGACCAAAGGATACATATAAATTTGGTTGAAGATTTAAAGGCGTGGTGAATACTTGTGTGAGCCATTTCAGATCTGTAATTACTGTGACTAGTGGGTTTTATCTTGGGAGAATATTACACTACTATCTTGTAGTGCCAGTTTGAAGAACCTTGCCAGGGATTTGGTGCTCTTTCTTTGAATGGAAGCACTGCTCAGACCCTGCTCATGACAAACCTTCTCATTTGTCCATCTAATACGTCAATTGTGTCGGCCCATAATTCCAAATCCTTTTTTATGTTTTACTTACCAATCATTGTTTAATAATCCAAGACTGCACCCACAAGCTCTGAAGAATTGGCAATGCAAACCTGAGGCTGCTGCGAGCAAGTAGTTTAGTATGTGTGGTAGTTTAGTTGATGTTTTTGTCTACCTATCCCTACTTAGTAAAATGCTGATGTAGTTGGCATTGACATTCTCTGCTTCTCTTTCTGTTCATCTCTCCTTTCCACCCTCTACTCCCCTCTCACCCTCCTTCCCTCCATTAGATCCTCCCACCATGCCCTCCACCATTACTGCTCCTGTCCTAACTGGCTCTGCCTCCTCCACCTTAGTGGATGATAAGGGGCATGTCCTTCTCAGCTCCCCCACACTTGAAGCACTACCTGACAGTAATCTTGGTTCCATAGTGGGTGGGGCTGTGGGCGGGGCCTTGTTCCTGCTACTGCTGCTGTGTCTGGTTGGCGTGTGTTACCTACGGAAACAGCAGACCTTCCACGGGAACTACTACACCAAGCAGTACCTGGGCCCCAATGACCTCCAGAAAGCCCCCACGCAGCATGAGCTCCACCCTACCAAAGCTGGAAGCAGCAGCTCCCAACATCAGGACCACGACCGAGAAGAGTGGGGTGACCGCCAGCTCAAACATGAGCGTGACCGTCGTCACCATAGCAACTACAACGGAGAGGAGTATCCCTCTAATGGCTACACTAGGGCAATGAGGGAGAGCAGTCACCACAGCCATCAGCAGAATCACCACCGTGAACACACACAGTATTCTAGTCCACGGAAGGCCAGATGTGCCAGATACCCTCATTCACCTAAACCACAAGGAAACGGCTCCCCCTACCTGTCAGATGACTGCTACGATAGCGGGCCCGAGGGTGACTATGTCTCTCACACAGACGGGTCTGTCATCTCACGTAGGGAGTGGTACGTTTGACAAGCTACCTGGTCCTGCAGGAGCAGAAATACAACAGAAACCAGATGGTTTCATTTATGAAATTACGAAGAAACACATGATTTCTCTTCTGTACGCACATGCACACTTCTACTAATCTCAGTCCTGTAGTTCCCTTGTTGTCCTGGTCGACACTTGAGATATAATGTTTCTGTTCTTAATGTGGACAGACTGTGGACTGCACAGCCAACATCTACATGCCTACAGAAGTGGGCATGTCACTAGTTTGTGTGTGTAGAGACTAACTAAAGATCATGATGTATGTGCTGTCTCTGCCTTACTACATGGACTGCCAATGTATTTAGCATTATTAATGTCTTTCAGTTGAGTGGAAGCCCTGGGGGCTTACAGACCACATATGGTTGTCATAGAAGAGAGGTTTTTTTTTTTTTGTTTGTTTGTTTCTACAAAATCAGCCTTCTCAGGCTATGTGACACTTGTTTATTTGTATGTGTAGATATTGCTTACATTGATTTGGTTAAAAGACCTCTGACCTCTCACTAGGATTGGCTGATATTCAAGAATGGTACACAACCCATGACTGGAAGTAAATCCATGAAATTCAGATGGTCACAGGTCTTTTTTCCAAAACTCAGTCGGACACAGCAGAGGCATGTAGGCTAATTTTAAAAAAAGGATTTATCTCACTGACAAATCAGAATTCCTTCATGACTGATGACCTCTCCACTCTGATTCATGGTCATAAAACGTATTGCACTGCCTTTTGCGAAACTTTATAATGGACGACCACATAATTTCTTTTCTACTAAAACGTCTACCCTTTATGTAATTTACCATGATGGGAGACTTGTAAGCTTGAGGACTTGACCACTGATGTCCTAGCAGTGTCCTTTTAAAACTGGAAGCCTAGAGTGGGAACCTTAAGAGCATTTCTACTGTATGTCCTCGGCTCATCTTTTATCCCCAGGAGGGAGGGATGGAGAGAGGGCAAGCAGGGAGGCCTGCATGAATGAGGCACAGTCCACTGTAACAACAGACTGGGTTTATCAAACAGTCGAGCCTTGATATGCAAATGTGCTACAAAAAAGTTTTAAAAAGCTGGAATAATGTTACTTCTGTTTAACCTTTTTAACATTTGTGTGACTTATTGATTTTGGCGTTAGTTGTCCTCTTCAATTAGCCACAAACACATTCTCCTGTCGTCTACCAGATGATAATAACTCTGGCACCAAACCAGGGCTCTCAGAAGTTCAAAAATGCTATCAGCAGGGCCGTTGTTTAAAGCTGGCTACAGTATGGCAGCCACCATATGCTGGCCTCCTAGTCACAAAGTATTTTGTTAGACAAAGAAATCATTCAAGAGTGCAGCCAGTACACCCTACCACAAATAACCACCAATGGACTCATTTCACTATTCTGAGTAATCTGTAGAAACACGACATGACTGTGTCACAGTTACAATCTGAGACATTAATAGGCTTATTGTCGCTTATCCATGTGTGCAACTGCACACTCTAATAATGTTCACCAGTTCTTTTCAAATTTAGCATTTATTATTACTACCAGTACTACTAACAGTAAAATATTCATTATGTAGACAAATCAGGTCTTTTGTGATTGATGTGCTGTCACTGTCACCTGTGGTTATCAAAACCTCCACTCAGCTTTTTATCCTCAGCACAGTGCTTACACACCAGAGGGGGCAGACAATATTTTGTTGCACTGATCATTAAATCTTTTGCTCATAATTATCCTTTGAGTAGCTATGAAATAATACACCCTGTGCTTTTTTCTTTTTTTTTTTCTAAAAAGGATTTCAGGCTGGATTTAGAACCAAATCTGTATACATTTGTAACCAGCCACATTTTATTGCTAATCAAGACTCTTAAACGTTGCAGGACATCAAATACTGTGATTGAACTGAGGAGGAAGTGTTTTACATGTCAGTGTCATTGGGTTATGAAGCCCCTGTAGTTCAGGTGTCAAACTTAGATAAACTTGTTATAGATTTAAAGAGAGTTTTTGTATGTGATCAGATACACACAGATAAAATCTAAAAGTATTTTGGCACCTGCACCGATTTACCAGACAGCATGGAGGAGATCCAACAGTTTATTTCATGTACACTAGTGTTTGTGAATACATGCCAACTTTAGTAGTATGGTCACCTATACGATATTTGCTGCCAGATGCCAAATATTTGTAATAACTTGTATGTATAAATATGATGACGAAAGTGTCTCACATTAAGTATTGCTGACTAGCTAACAACTGATCATAAGCTTATATAAATGACTAATGTATCACTGTTGTATACAGGGTCTTGTAGCCTGAAATAGAAGTGAAAAGATGCTTTAGGCCACTTTAATATTACAGTAACAGTCGTCAAAATGGGAAATAGTTATATTGTTATGAACCCACACTAATTATTTGTCAGGGTGTGAATTTTGTGCAGCAAATAGGCTGTAATTCTCATAGTGAGATTTGATAATGTGCCACTGTAACTTGCAAGCAGAGAGTATGACCCCTATACTGCAATTTATGTTGTTTCAACCACTGTGCAGTACACTAGAACTAATTTATCTCCATAGACATTATCTCAAGAGTCCCTTTCCAATAACTACCTTAAGTTTCAGGTCACTCCAGTTACATTAACAGAATTCCTCACTCATTGCTAGTGGTGTACAGAAAGGTTTGGTGCCCAGGTTTTGAGATTTCCATCTCTGAGATCTCTGCTACAATATCTCTTGTCTCAAACACTCTGGATAATCTACAGAACGCACTATTTCTTAGGTAGAATTTAGTTCCAATGATAAGATGTTTACAGTGTGGATCACCCAAAGTAACCAGAACAATGTTTCTGTTAAGAGATGTTGCTGCCCTTTTAATGCAATTTGTCAATGTCATGAGCTCCACAAACAAAATTCCATCCACCTTTTTATGATATTGGGGTGGAGGTTGAAATCTGAGACAGACATCACAGAACCTGGGTTAGTAAATCCAAAACTATCTGCATTGTTAGATGCTGCTACATGGGAGTGAGAATATGTGTTTCTCTGTAATTTGGGAGAACTGATCCTTTAATGGGAGTGTCCAAAATGAAGTTGGCAATTTGTGAACTACAAAACCTCATTTAGATTGTTAAATTAAAATTGAGGTTTTTGGGGCGTGCGTGCTGCTGACACCTATTCATTCTGCCTTTCTGGTCACTTTCACATACGAGCAGAGACGAACAGGAAGTACAGCAGCCTAACCCCCTTCTTGTGTTTGCTTCTATGCACTAAGACGGAAATTCCACTAATCAATATACTATTTTTGCTTGACTCGTCAGTTTGCAGCCCTGCGCCTGGATTAATGAAGTTCTTTTGTACTGTGACATTTTGTATAGGGATCAGTCATCAATATCTTTACCTTGAGAAATGTTCTTCACTTTGGGTTGAGAAACACAACTAGTGCCTTAGATACCTAGAAGAAGAAATGTAAGTGTTTCTCTTATTGTTTACTTATGGATGTAAGACCCTGTTTTGTTGTCTGTGAGATTTATTTGTTGCCTTTTTGTTTAGATTTTCACTGCATACTGTGTGTTAGGAGGACTCCGTCGGTAGTGCCATATTCACTTTTCTGCCCTTGTCACCATGACGGTTAATGACGCAGTATATTTGCAAACCTAGAGGCATTAAAACACACAAAAAGACAAAGCTTGAATGAATTTTGATGTAAAAATTAGTTAAATCATCTCTACTTGACAGGTATCTGTCAGGGTTTTTTTGGTTTCAGTAGAATCACTGTTCAAAGGAGTGAGGAATTAACTTCAGTTTCACATTGTCAATGAAAAGCACCTTGTGGTCATGTTTGTTTTTGTATATACAGAAGAAAATGTAAGTTTCTGGAAGAAGAAAAAAATATTTGTCAGTGACAACAGTGGAGCATTATTTTGTCAATCTTTTTGAGATACTTTAGTTCAATAAAGCACCTTAGCACCTGTGACTTATTTTCTCTGGAGGTTTTTAAGCTTGCCATTACTCAGACTGCTCAGCCTTAGCCTCTTTGTGCTTCTACAAATGACATCATCTCTAGCTCCCTAACATAATGCTGCACACACACACACACACACCCTCCCAATCCGGTGCGCACATGTGGGACGCCGCAAATGATGTAATTCAAAATCGTGTTTCTTCACTTCACCTTATCTTCATTACTCTTTAGTATCCAAGAATGCTGTAATTTTGAGCTGTTCCTGTCCACTGTGATTTACATTGTCACGGGGAGGTCCAGCGCCTCCTCTGCTCTCTCTGTGCCCTCTTCACCAGTCCTAGTTTGCTTTGTTTCAAGACAGAAAGGCCCTTGCTCTCCCCTACAGCGCATCTCCTTTGTGAATTCACTCCCCCTGTGTCTTTCTCCCACTGTCTACCAGCTGGTAAAATTAAACGCTGAGTGTTTATGTCTGGCCCAAAGTCCCCACTCTCCGGCCCATTGACTGTCCCCATGGCAACAAGCTCATCTGGAGCTGCTGATGGGGGCTGTCTTCCTGCAAGCTCTACCTGGCCACAGAAAGTGGAGGGAGAGGGATGCGGGGGGCTGCGTGGAGTTTAACTGCGCTGCTGTGAAAGGCAGAGCAGAAAGAGAGAATTAGCTACTGAAACTGAAAATGGCCCATTATGCCCCGCTGCACTACAGAGAGCTCCTCCGGCTATAAGGACATATCACGCTGATGTGACCTTGACACTGTTTAGCTTGGACTCCAGGTCCTCAAGACACACTTCCCCTGAAAGTCTTTATTTCAGCTGACCTCTCTGTCTTCTATAGATCTTATCATGGTCACATTAGTCGTTGTCCTTCTGACCTTGAAACAGGGCATGCTCAGTCTGAAAATACACGGCGGAGCTTACAAAAGTGAAGCAGCTCAGTTGTAGTAATGATGTCAGCTGGCGACGCTTGAATGTGTTTGAGACACTCGTGTAGGAGATCAGTGGGTTTGCTTTTTGCCCGTGACACAACAGTTTCCAAGGATACTTTTCACAACACACAAAGGAGTGAGGATGCAGTGCTGGTGCCTGTGTAAGAGAGAGACTTTGATATTAGCTCCCCCAGAGAAGTGGGATCAAGATTGTCACCATCATTGAGCTGAAAATATTGAAAAGTCAGAGAAAAATGACAGGCCACCTACTGTCTAACCTTCCTCCCCCCTCTGCTATTACACCAGCATCTGCTCCCTGCTGGGTCTGTCGTCTGGACAATAGCGTGACCCTTGACCCTGCTGTTGAGGTTTTAGGACTTGGGGGAGGGAGGGAGGGAGGGGTGGGGGGGTTGTCTTGCCATCACTCTTGCCCTCACTTCCCTTCATGCCACCGAGGTGTGCTGTGTTTAATTCATGATGACCTCGCCGTTGACTTTTCCTGGCTTCACTGATGATGATGATGATGATGATGATGATGATGATGATGATGATGGTGTGTGTGTGAGATAAAGTGCTGGAGTAGGAGAGACAGAAAGAGCCTTGCACTGGAGCCAGATCCCAGTTTGGGGACAGTTGATCCACCACTAACGCCACTAATCCAACCCCCTCCAGAATGGATGATACTTGAACCAATGAAATGTTTAAATGGGAGAAAAACATCAAAACAAAACATGCATAAATATATTTATGCATATAATTGTTCTTAATAATCTTATTTATATATTTAATAAACTCATCAAGTTATACTCCTGTATGAATAAACCTTAAGGTGCTCCGTGCGTTGTGGGTTAAAAGCAGGTTTTATTCCTTGTCTCATTATGAATGTCTGGAAAATGTCACCGGGCATTAGAGCAGGCAGCTTGATAAACTGCATTTTTAAAGGCATTTTGATCAACTCAAGGGGCTCTTGTCATAGTTCAGCAGCCATCAAAGGCAATCGAACTGTTATCAACTGTTAGAGGACAGCATGAAGGGAGAAGAGGGGGGAGGGGAAAAAAGAGGAAGAAGTCGCTTTCAGGGGTGAGCTCAGAAGTCCCAGCTTGTTCAATCTGCATCATAATTGGACTGTTATTTAGGATTCTCATCTCAGCACATTATTGATTTTCTTTCCCACCTCCACAGCTAAATCAACTGTAATGGACCATCACACACTTTGTTTTTTTTCTCCCAGCCCTGTCACCTTTTGTCCTCCAGTTCCTTCAGTGTCCCACAATCACAGTTTTACACATTACTGCTGATTGGCCAAAGCTCGCCGTTCTGTGAGTTTAATGCATCTTAATCACAATTAATCCTAATCCCCTCAGTGGACAACATGGAGCATAATGCAAGCATATGGTCAAACAGAGCTAATTCAACAGACATTACAACAGCATCTAGAACTCGACACACACAAAAGACAGAGGAAGGACAATATAGAGACATGGATGGAGGGAGGGAGGTGAAGATGTAAAGTGAATGATTAGCGAGTAATAGAGTTTCAAGATGCAGGACCTCCAAATGAACTAAATTAATCTGTAGCCACCCTATCCCTATTAAACACATTAGTTATAGCTGAGCATGCATATTATCAAGTACAGACAAAAAACAAACACTTTGCAAAACAACATCCATTCAAAAAAAACAGTTTGACGAAGATTGCTCTGGCAGCAGTTTGTAGTGTTTTAAACTGGGACTGCTTGTAACTCATTTCAAAGAATAAATACACTTATTCACATTCCTGTTGAGAGTTAGATGTAGGCGCTTAACTTAGCTTAGCATAAAGACTGACAGTAGGGGGAAGCAGCTAGCCTGGCTCTGTCCAAAGCTAACAAAATCCACCTACCAGCACCTCTAAAGCTCACTAGTTAACATGCTATATCTTGTTTGTTTATTCTGTACAAAAACTACAATTTGTGGTTTATGGGTGGTTATGTGTCTTGGCTGGGTGCAGTGACTTGACTAAGCTAAGCTAACTGATTGCTGGCTGTAGCTTCACATTTAACGGACAGATATGAGAGTGATGTCAATCATCTCATTTAACTCTCAGCAAGAAAGTGAATAAATAAATTTCCCAAAATATCAAACTTTTCTTTTAACTCATTTGTGTTAGCAGATTCAAGGGGGAGCGGTTTAGTCAGTGTCAGACCAGTTTTATATACTGCATGTTATCTTACGTCCCCTGTAGGGAAGGAAAATAATCGCAGACATGTATTCATGTAAATGTTTCCTCCTACAGGCAAGGAAAGTAATAAAGAGTGCTGTTTTAACACAGGAGCCTCTGACAGGCAATGGGTGTTTTATAGCCACTGTTTTACTGTGTGTGTGTGTGTGCATGTTTGAGATTTTCTCACTTGACATCAATGTCACACTGAGCTCAATTTTTATACATAATATAATTTTTAATAATATATGATATAAGAATATGACATTTTTATGTCCCGTTGTGCTGACATTTGACACGGCCTTAACAATAACATTTTCCAGGCACCAGTTTGCTTATGTATCAGTTAACTTGTCTGTTGTTATTCTATCAATAACCAATAGATTACATTTCTGTAACACCCAAGTTTATAGTTCAAATATTCAGAGGCTTTTATGGTTCCTTTTCTTTTGGCATCTGCATCCCTCTGTCCCCTTTTTTCTAAGAAATGTCAAACCCAGTTAAGAGCCCCCACCTTTCCTCTCCAGAGTAACAAGGAGGACAGAAGACACATGATGACACTCGGAGCAGTTTGTACTCTTCAGAACAAAATGTGCTCCAGTTAACAAAACTCTTTAATAAACACACCTTCCCAAAACACATACACAAAATTAACTAAACATCAGCTGTAACATTCTTTGCCTGCGAAATAGTGCAAAAGAATTGCAGAAGCTTTTACTGTCCTTGCCTGTAGATGGTGACACACAGTCATCTGCAGGCCTATACTGATGTTGCTGTTGCTCTCGTTGCCTCTAGGGGGCACAGGTTGAACTGGAACTGTGGGTCTGCAAATGGATTATACTGGCCAGGCCTGTTTAAAGTGCCTCACGTCAATGACAGTGTGTCCTTGTAAAACAAATATTTCATTTTTTTAATGCAGCTTTGAAAACCTGAACATTATGAGCTCATTTACAGCAGGTCTTTGTCCCCCTTGTACTTTTTTACTTTATTGTGTTTGTGGTATACTGAAAGTCTTTCTCTACTCTCTCAGACCAGTCTCAAGCGGAGAGGTCAAACTCCATCGCCGTGGCCGGAGCTGTGATGGGCGCAGTCCTCGCTCTTTTCCTCATCGCTGTCTTCATCATCGTGATCCTCACTGCTCGCAAGGCCCCGCCACCAGCCTTCACTGACAAAGTGTAAGTCTGACAAATAATTCATGCTGCAGAACATGCTCGTCTGGTTAATTAATGACATGATACCTTGCGAGGTTGACTGAAGCCCACCGGTGGGTTCAGGGAGTTGCTCCTTACTCCTGCGGAGAGTGCTGCATCGGTGCACGCCCTGGAGCAGGGAGGCTGCAAGACAAGGTTGAGAGGTGGTAGATAATTGCTGTCTTGGCAGCAAGCCCTTGTCCTATTTTGTTCAGTCTGTTCCTATAGTGCACCAGCACTCATCTTAATGTTAAAGCAAAGAAGAATAACTTTGAGGTTAAATTATATACAGCAGGAGCTGGGTCACACTCTGCCATTAAATGCTTTGTGTGTGTGTGTGTGTGTGTGTGTGTTTGTGTTTGTGTGCGCCCTTTGTTTAGTCTGTCTCTATTGTGTATGTTATGAGGAACTGTGACAGATGGTAAATTACAGGACTGAACAGGATCTTTTATGTGTTCTAGTGCACACGGATGAAACCTTGTGGGTTTGTTTTGATTAACTCTGCTTCTATTTAACATTTAAGTCCACATAGAAACACAAAGGTGTATGTGTCCAATACTGCTGATCAGCCTACTACCCTTCACATGCATATCATTATTATGAGCCTGTGGACCATATCTGCAAGGTTGCAGGTTGATCCCCTCATCCATCCCTGTTAGTGTGTCATTGAGCACCCTCACTCCGGGGAAACACATCAAGCATGTCATGTCTCTAAGAAGACAGCTGACTGTTGAATAAATGTTATTCCTGTAGTGTTTTACTCAGGGTGCTAAATCCTCCCAAAATACAAATTTCATGTTAATTGCAAATAAGTCAATGCTGTATAAAAGAGGTAATGAAACTGATTGGATACACAAGTTGCAGCTTATAATTGGGAATTACAAAGTGAACAGTTGATAATAAAATAATGTTCATACATTGATTATTATCGTTCCATCTAAAGGATTGTGGGTTACTTCACTTTTTACCAGCTATGGTATTCTCTTTCTGAAATCTCATATTTTCTCTCATTGTCCTAAAATTTGTTTCTTTACTCAAAACATATTGTCCGTATTTCAGCGCTTAGACATTAACTGTGCATGACTCAGACTGAGTTTCAAGCTGACTGATAATGTGACAGAGATAACAGCCCACCTGCAGACACTGCTCACTGTCTGAACACCGCTAGAAATCAGCATGAACTGAGGGGAAAAAACTCAACATATGTGCGCATGGGTGTGGGCCCTGCATCACTACACTGACACTACAGGACGGTGTATCTAGCCGTGTGTTGGTGTGTGGTCAATGCCACGACAAACTTAGCATCTTAAGTGTGACCGTGGCTGGAACTCCCAGTGGGGGGTGGACGCAGGCCTCTTCCTCCTCCTTCATCACACACAGACGTGAGTGTAGGACAGCGTGTCACTGAGCGCACTAACTGGAATCTCTTACCGCTTCTCATCCCAAGTATGAAAGAGAAGAGCGGCATCAAGTGATGTACAGTGTTAGAAAATCAATGCCCGTTATGACATCATTTTATGAATGGCCAAGGTCAGTTTCTAGGTTTCAGTGTAGTAGTGGAGGGGGATGTCAATAAATGAGAAACGACTCTTAAGCATCTCACTGTGGTTTAGAGGAACTCGCACAGTGAGGGATGTTAGAGCAGCTGTCAAAAGTCTTCCAATTTACTATTATGTATGAAAGTCCATCACCCTTATACCCATGTTGTCAAATATCCTAACCCTCCATGTGATGCCATTAATATCACTGGCTACCACTGCTTAAAGGGAGTGGACTTGCAAGAGACAGAATTTTAAAATAATGGTCAAAATCACTGCAGCAGAGGCTGAAATACCCTGACTTTTATTCCCTAGAGTGTGTCAACTACATAAATGCGTGATCCTGCATTTCCCATAATGCAACTCAATAGCGTCTTCTTTTTGATCCTCCCTGCTTGGTAAATCCTCACATCTTTAAAACTCCACACCTCCAGTTGGTTTCGCAGGAAGTTGTATTGTGTTATTTGGGAAAGTTGTAATTTCCCAGCCCAATCCAAGATAACCCAGGTGACATCACTATGACATCATCAGGGTTATTTTCTCAGAGAAAGCAGCATTTTACTCAAAAAGGTTTTCTTTAAAGCAGCCCCTCTCTAAATTGTATCCAATAATTGAATTTGCACCAAGCAGAAACTAACATTAAACAAATTGTTTTATGCTGCTTCTTTCTCTTTACACTGTTTTCTCTTTAAGGCGTACGTTCTGGAAAAAACCTAAAATCTCTCTTCATTGCGATTTCTTTCTCTCTGTCTCTGAAGGATTGACCTTCCTCCGACACACAAGCCGCCTCCTCCCTACAGCGGGAGAGCACCAGCTGTTCCTCTGGGTGTCCACGCATCACAAGTGGCCTGGCTCTGTCAGGTAAACCCCCACTCCCTTTTTATAAGCACTTTAATATCATGTGTGTCTGAATCATCACATACTTATCACTACACCACGAAGACCAACACTTGGTTAGCTAATGATGAGCGCTGAATCACGACAGGAAATAATAACAGCCAAACTGATGTCGTTTTCTGTGTTTATTAAGCAGGAGGCCTAATGGCTGTACTCATGTAATATGTAGGATAGTTTAAATTTTAATTTGTGTTCTCAGCTCAAGCTTTCATAAGCCTGTACTTTTTTAGTCTCACTCAGAAAAAGGCCTAAAGGAAAAAGAAGAAGATAAAGATAAAACTATTTTGTGTTTTGCGCCATGAAAGAGCAGCAGCCGGATGTGAATGATGTTACGTTATCTTTGGGGATTTTTTAACCTGCAGACTCGCAGGGCGGAGCGCAGGAACGAGCTGACTGACAGGCAGCACCCACCCACAACAAGCCCAGGACCACCGGGAACACAAAGCCCCACCCAGCAGCTGTCCCGCCTGGAGTGGGTGTGTCATCAGAGTGGGACAGACCGGGTGTACATCAACCACCGTGAACACTATGTGTGACAGACATCCTGAACACAGTCCACCAAGCACTTGGCAGTCCTTCACTCTGTCTGAGCAACATGTACAGGCTTCACCTGATTCACTGAGCCATCAATCCAGAGGAGGAAACAGCTGGCAGCATTAGAGGGCAGCGTCTCTCTTTGCAAGCAGCTTTCACACGTTCTCGTTACCTTTTACTTTACATTGTTAAATGTTAATTGTCTTAAAGGAGTAATTCAACATTTTGGGAAATACGCTCGTTCGCTTTCTTGCTGAGAGTTAGATGAGAAGCTCGATACCGCTGCCCAAAGGTAACAAAATGTCCGTACTTGCATCTCTAAAGCCTGGAGTCTCTGCTGGTTTAGTTGCCTGGCAACCTCACAGTGATGACGAGACTCCTGGAAGTCACTACGCCCCTCCAAGAAATAGTCCAGCACACAACCTCCCCCATTAAACCACACACTGTTTTTTTACACTTCAGTTTATGTACGAATTAACCAAACGAGATAGAAGGTGTTAACTGGTGAGCTTTAGAGGTGTTGGTAGCGATGTTTGGTTTTTTTTGTCTTACCTTTTTTAAAAACTGGCTAGCTGTTTCCCCCTGCTTCCATTCTTTATTCTTTATGCTCTTTTAACACTCAGCAAGAAAGTGAATACCTGTATTTCTCAAAATATTAAACTATTCCTTTACTTCTATTTTCTTTCTTATTTCTGTTCTGCAGATATTCTGTATTCATCAATATTTAGTGTTTGATATCACTTAGGATAGCAAGATGATGCTTTAGAAGTCACATGACCAAGAGAGCAAAACTCACATTATCTGCCCCCTAATCAGCTTGTGCACTATACTGTTCATGAGTAGATGTAGATAGAAAACAGCTGAGGGCCGTAGTTATCCACCAAAATCCAAACAATATTTTCCTCTTTCCCCTGTCAGAGAGGCTCCCACAAAGCATAAATCTGAGACTCTATTCTCAGGCGTATCACTAGACCAAACCTCAACAGATCCGAACCGCTTAGGTCCACTGAGACCAAATGTACTAACTGCAACATAGACCATGAAGGGATTAATTAAGTCATTTCTGTCCCAGTTCTGTGATTTGCTGTTGTAATGTAATGACACAATGCTTTTTGGCAGCAGAAACTGTAGATTTGTAAATGTGTAAATGTAGCCTCTGTGCCAGAGTAATTATGTAGAGTCATAACCTACTAATCAGGGAAACAGTAATCCGAGACATTACTGCTATCAGTACTTTTTATATATATTGTAGAAAAATGCACTTGTTATGTGTGAGTGAGGAGTCAGCGCGTGTCTGACTTTTACTGTTATAATCTGGAGAACTAACTGTTTTAAGTGCCATATTGACATTTTGGGGGTATTCCCTCTAAGTCTATAGTACGTTGTAGTGTTTACATTTATCCAGTGTGACTGCATGGTCATGAGCTGTTGTCTTGTTTGATTTATCATCTGTTCTCACTCTGAAACGGGAAAAACAGACACAATCACATGCGCAGAATAAGAAAAGAGACATGTGGAAACAAGAGAAGAAGTCCTTGAAGATCTGAGAAAGAGTTTGAATTGACGGGTGGAGGTTTTCTTTTTTTGAGAGAAATTCATCTCAAGGTCACAGTCACATTGCATCCACTGTGATTCTCAAACAGAGAGAAAAGCTGTTGTTTGTTTTTTTTTACCAGGAGCATTTTGTGTAGATGATGCAGTGTTTGTATTTGAGGAGCTGAAGCCCACATTGTATTGACACCACACTGATGGTTAAAATGTTTGTCAGGATTCATTTATGTCTTTAGGTCAGTCAGTGCTCTGGCTTTCTCCATCCTCTCGTGAAGGGGCGTAGCTGACACTTTCAAAGAGCTACACCTAGTGGTCAAACATGTCAGTGCAGCCCCTGCTGGTGAGTGTACATGTAGAAAGTGAATATGACCACTTGGCTGCTCTCTGTCGATGAGAACTTCTCTGTATTTGGTTTAAAACTTGGTAATGTGTGTAGATTTTAGGCTGGAGGAGCTGTGTTATTCTAATATCAAGCCACAGTTGGATCTTTCACCTTAATTAAAATAAACCTAAGCAAAGATTGTGTTCAGGGATTTTGCTAAAGTTGATATGGATATCTTTTTAAAAAAGGAAAATCATGAAATCGTTGAGCAGGTATAATGTGAGGCATGAGTGTCAGCTGGCAGCTCAGAAATCTGACTGGGAATAATTTATTTGTAGTTTTAATTTAGATAAATTTGAAGATTAAAAAAAAAAACAACACAATATGTTTGAAAAGACAATAAATGTGCATGTATTGTCCAGCCATAGAATAAGCATAAATATACTGACTGTGTCGTGAACGGCAGCTCACCAGCATTTCCCCGTGCTCTCTTATTTGTCTCTTTAAATGAACCTCTGCTGTTTACTGTGTATTGGTTGGCTTACATGTACTGTTTTACACAACAGAAGAGCAATAGGCCTTTTTCACAGAATACATTTTAGACATGTCACAGTAGGAAAAGCACATGTGTAAATAATAAAATGAACGATGGCTGAATGAGTCCTGTCACACTGTCATGACTTACTGGGACTTACTTATGTTATTAGTGACAAGTCAAAATGTCTGCTGTGAAAGAAGGACTTTCACATCATTGTTAATAAAGTTAACACAAGTAAAAGATAACAAAGTGATTAAGATTTATTTTGGGGGGCTACGTAGCACCAAGCAAACTGAACTTCATTTTTAGTAAATAACCTTTTATTGGGGAGCAGCATAACAGTAGGAAATTACAATAAAAAAGAATAAATACCTATAGAAATAAGTCAATCTATAAAAGTGACAACCATAACAGAAAAAACAAAGCGAAATGTAGGTTAAGCCCTGTCATGCCTCACTTAAAGCATTTTTCTAGGGATCATGATTACACTTGTGTTGCACATTTTACAGTTGTATTAAGTGACATACACCTAGAAAAAAAAGATGCCAATTCCCCATCAACAGCCACAAGTAGGCAGTAAAATGATATTGTACTGATGCAAATATTTATTTTAAGATATCAGCTGTTACTATGGTAAGCTGTTGCACGGGTGCATCTTTAAAGGATCGGTTTGCCCAGTCTACAAAAAGACATATTTTCTCAATTACTTTTAGTTGTAGCAGTTCCGATAGTTTTGGGTTCATGTGTCCAGGTTTTGAGAGATATGTCTCTCTGCTGCCACCTCGGCACAATGGAGGCGAATGGAATTTGTTTGTGTTGCTCACAGCTTTGAAAAATTACATTTAAAACTTCTCTTTCCAGAAACTGTTAACTCTGGATAATCTATAGACCTTGCTGTTTTCATAGGGACTACTTTCTACCAAACAAATAGACCTTATTAAAACGGTTGAAGTGTTTTCTGGGCAAATTAAACCAAAACAATCTGCACATCTAGATACCACTAGAGGTAATGTGTTTATAATTGAGATGTACTGACCCATTTATTTTTTCATTACATACTGAAACTACTGAAGCCCTCTTTGCCTGCCCTATCAGCAGGTATCTGAAGGCTGTTTAAACCTGGGATCATGATGTGAAATTACAGTAAATAACTTCAGTTCATTAAGACATGTTAGTATGAGTGCAGCTGCTTTTTAAGTTCTGAAACATCGATCACTAGAGAGCACCAACATTAATCTGACATGCTAACAGTAGCTCGTCGGCTAAACAGCTGCATTGAAATAACTGCTTACAGTTTACTGGCTCATGTTTGGCAGCTAAAACCACACAGTTGTCAGAATAAAGGAATAGTTCGCCCAGAATTGAGAATCTACTCACACTTGTATCAGTAAAAGCACTGGAAAAATTTAACTTTTTTTCTGAGCCCATGTTGGTACACAGTGTATTTATGTTGGTCTTTCAGCTGATGTCAACAGGATTGTGGGGGAAAATCGGGCCAAGTTTGATTGTCCACATAACACACAGCAAGTTAACAAGTGCAACTCTCCATGTCAGGTCACAACTAACGTGTCCAGGCAGCTTGTGGAGTTACATTCAAGGCAAAGATTCTTCACAAACTTAGATCCAGTGAACTCATGCAGCAGATTCAGCTGTTCTGCAGCACTGTTGGTTAAAAAATGCTGATACTTTAACAATGAGAAACCCGTTACCTTGTTTGACCTTGCACTCTGTGACGAAAACGATTTGCTTCATGAGGTGTTTTGTGTAATGTTATGGTGATGTCTTGGATATTTTTTTCGAAACAAACAATGACCACTTTCTTAGTAGTTTGGTTGATTTGGAAAATGTTGATATGGAGTTGTGCCAGCAACCAGCTGATTTGACACACAAATATCAGATCCTCGCTGGAAGTATTAAATCGTTATATTGTGGACTGACAGAAATATTAAAGAGAAGGTTCTTGAGTCAAACATAATTTTCATGAAATTCCTGAAACTGCACTGGAGACAGAATAGTCTAAGTGTGGAATTTAATGGCCTCCTGAAGTGGAGATTTTTGTATTTGCCCGTGACCTCCACCTCCTTGTCAAACTGCCCCTCAGGCACTTTTCTCCTCACAAGCTGTCAGTTTGGTGGTTTGTTTTTTGGAAGTGAGACATGGCCCCATTTTTGAGTCTCAATCCTTTATTTAAGTAACTGGCTTTTTGTCTAATGTCTGATGATGACAGTAAATATTTTACAAATGGTATAAAATCTGTAGAGGGTACTTTTATCTACTGAAATGTCCTCTGGTTCACACAATTATGCAACTGAAGCAAGGTGGAGGTGTGTCCTCATGAAAATAGTTATAGTGTAGTAACCAGTGGTCAAAGGTGAGAACAAATGTAAGCAAACATAACAATAACCAAGTAGCATTTCTTGTTCCATTGCTCCAAAAGTGTTTGAAAGATTACCTTAAGAAATAAGAGACATATACATTCTAGCAAGCTGAAAGCCACTATAATCAATATTTCTTTTAGATAGACAGATATTTTTTAGACTGATATTTTCCTCAAGGAGTCAGTGGTAAGCACTGCTATGCTAATGCTAATGTTGCTCCCTAACTGCTCAATCTTTCTAACTCTTTGCTAACAAGTTCACTGTATCAACTTAAATTCAGTTTTCAATCTTCAATTTTGCGTTTGTTTCCTCTGCCCCCGAGCAGCCTAAAAATCAGTTATTGGAAGTTTAACAGTAACAATATAAAGATAATATATGCTTCTGTACATATAATATACAGAAATAAATAATTGTCTCTTCTCTGCAAAATAAACATTGCTGCTGTTTTGTGGCATAAAGCAGTGTCTTTTTGCGCCATTAATCAATCCAAATACAGTTGGAGTTATTGCAGGACAGTTGCAGGTTGCTCTCACTTGTTCAGAGTTGTTTTGTTGCTACACTTTGTACCTTTTAATCACTAAACCACCCCCAGAGCAGCAGGAAGTCACTGTTTGTACCTGATTAAATGCAATTAGCATGAAGAGCAGAGGACAATGCTCTCATTGCTTCTCATATAAGTTGTAAAGAGTTGCTGCTTAAAAAGCTTTTGCTAATATTTAGGTTACTTGGGTGACGTGCCAAGCTCAAATCATTAATGTTATTAATGGCAGGTGATGTTCATGTAGGTTTTATTCTATGCAGCTAACAATGAATGATGCTAAATAATGAAAGCAGCACTGCTTCGTTATGAATAATTCTGCAGTTCAACAGGAACACAGTGCTCGCTACTTATGTAAAAATAGACCTGTTATCAAAGAAAAAAAACAGCGATATTCTGTGCTGTCCCTGCTTGGAGTAGATGACTGTGTGAACTGGTTGTATTAAACGCTGCCCACAGAAAGCATCTCAGTAAATAAAATTCTTCTCCTCATACACTTTCACTCCCTCTCTTTGAGTGAATGGCGGCTTTGTTTCAGCTGTCAGGATCAATTAAATCGTGCTCCCATAAACAAACATCATGGTGGAGAAATGGAAATGAGCGGCCCCTCCAGAGTATGTACCATTCCAACATTTTCCAAATCCCAAATCCTGGGTGCTTTCAACGTGCGACCAACAAGTTACTTGGATTTGGCTTTCTGTTTGGGGGCAGGTGCAGCCACAGGTGCAGGTTTTGGGGTGGGTTCAGGGGCAGAAGAGAGTCTCACTGACTCATAGAGACTGAGGCACCTGCAACAAAACACAACACAATGTAAAAAGACAAATAAGAACAAAAATATGCTCATATTTTGTTTATATAAGGAGCAGGTTACTTACAGGTTTCTGATTCTCTTTACAAAAGCTTTGACTGCTCTGACCATCCTCCTTGTTCGCACCTGTCACCAAAATGACAGACAGGTCAGTGCATTCAAAGCAACTTTTATTTCTGTTAACTAAAATATGTTCTTGTAGCAAAGGAGATTCTGTATTTCCCAAGCTTCTTAAATACAGTTAATGCACTCATATTTTTAGTCATTTTCATTTCACATTTGTAATTTCTCTTTTCTCTTAGTTTTATGATGTTATCAAAAATTTCAGTGAAAAAAATGAAACTCTCACCTGCTGCTTTTTGTACAACAGAGGAATGGAGAAAATGGCGATCACAGCTGTTAAACAAAGAAGAAATTACTTCTATTACTTCAGTACTATTGTACAGGTTTATTTGAATAAAAACAACAATTTCAACAAAACTATTTCTCCAAGCAACACATCTCTGTGTGAATGGGTCCTTAGGGGCGAGGTCAGGCTGAATGGTTGGACACTGAAGTGACTTTAAAACAGGAGACTGAGGTTTGTGTCCTGTCTCCTGTCAAAGCTGGTTTCTTTAAACCATAACTGTTATCTTTCCATAACTTTTACTAAGTGGTAAACCTAACCAGACCTTAATCATAGAGGTGGCAGATCAGAAAACACTCATGAGTCGTTTTTGGAAGAAGTCACGTTGGAAGGCACTGACAGGCTAACAACCTATTCAGTTGTTTCGGTATAAGGAAATCTATTAGGAGTAAACATGCAACCCACCAGTTATCACCAGAGTCAGTCCGTTGGTTAGGACGCCTACGTAGGTCAGCAGATACAGGAGCACTACAAACTGAGAGAAAGAGCACAGAAAACATTTTAATTTCATTGTTAAGTTGAATTATGCAATAATACTGTATTAACTAATGAGCCGCTGTGGTGTGAAGGGGTTGATTGTACTGTCGATCTCACTGAGAATCAACACCCCTGCTATGCAGCTCTGTGGAACTTTTAGCTGCTTTCAGGACATTGTTTTAATTTGCTGATCCACACAAAACATTAAGTTGATTTAAAACAGTGAGAAACTGCTGACGATACACCACCTGCCTAATGTTGTGGTAGCAGGTAGTGCATTGCTGTCAGCACACTGTTTTTTAATACTTTAGTTTCGTGACACCTGATTTATGGGCTTTCATCATTCAGCTTTCGGGTTTGATGAGTCAGTTGGCGTTCATATATTACTGTATCTGTCATTATTTTATCATCACACTCAGACCTTAATAGAGTCGACCATGCTGTCGATGAAAAGCAGGCGCTTGATCTCTGTGACGGCAAACGCGATCAGCAGCACCACCTCCTCTACCAGCATCACTGTCTCTTTATCTGTCAGAGTGCTGTCATAATCCAGATACGACCTGGCGACAGAGACACACATACAGGCCCTTAAGGACACATCTACCACATTTAAATGCTGCAGTGATATAGAACAATTGAGGCCCTACATTTAGCCACAAGTGCAACATGATTGAAAGTTTCGACCCATACAGAGCAGTGCAGCAGCATTCAGTGTGGGCTTGAAGTCGGAAAAACAAACCAACAATGTCTAAATCAACACTGACGGACTCACTGGAAGGGGTGGACCCCGGGGTTCCAGCGCAGCAGCTCCAGCAGTTTATAGTAGAGACGGAGGGAGAAGGTGACACACATGATACCCAGACAGATGTGGGAGAGCACGGTGATGGCACTGAGCTGGAACAGACTGGCCAGACTGATCACCAGCCCTGTGAACACCACACCGGTCCTTCTCACGTTCCGCCAGTACACCAGGTCCACAACTGCACAAGAAGATGCACACATGTTAGAAACAGAAAATGAGCGCTTAAATAGATGGCAGGAGGGCGAAGAGAAATTGCGGTGGACAGTAAAGATGCCTGATAGTAAGGAAAGCACTGTCATGTTTTAAGTAAAAGGTGTGGGCCCACTTTGGATTATAAAACACCTGGGACCAACGAAACAGTAGTAAAGGACTTTCTCATTAAAATCACATGCACGTACCTTCTGTCATCATTCTGGTATTGTGGAGAAACAATACACAATATAAAAATATTCTTTGGGGTTTTAAACTTAATTTGAGCAAACAGAGATCATATGAGCTGCTCTGAGGTGTGACCTTCCTTCATTACAGACATTTCAACTCTCAACTGTTTTCTCATGTGCCTGTATTTGAATGGTAGATCACATGTCCATGTTGCTGTGCTTGTTTAAAGAGGCTCAGACTTTGTTTCACATGGTTTCGTATCAGTTTTCCAAAATTCTGTGAAAGTGACACCACTTCAAAATGCAGCGAGTGTGAGTGATTCTCACTAACTGCATTCAAACGGACCCAGATCATCTTCTATCTTCCTCTGTGTATTACAAACAAACCTGCTGCTGCTGCTGCTGATGGAAATGTGACACACATACCCCTCCCTCTGTGCCAGAGAAGTTTTAGTTATATGAGAGGCGAAATGGACAGCGAGTTATTTAAAAGCATAGATTTTGCAATTTTTAAGAACATGGAGTTCAGAGTGGTCATATATTATTTATATGAGTAAGATTAAACAGCTACCTACAGGATACGGATCAAACACATGTTGTCTATTTGGCTGTATGTTGCAAGAAAAAAATAAATAGCTTTTTCTATTTAAAAATATCTGGAATGAGAAAAGTTAGACAGAGGAGACAAATAACAGGAGCAAAGCTCGGTGCATTATGGAGAGAGAAAAAAAATTAAAACAATCAACAACATTTGTTAATCTTTACCTTGTTAGCATACAAGTCATGGGACTAACGTATGAGAAAATCTTGCATTATATTCAAATCAAAGACATCCTAAGCAGTAGCACCTTTTTATTCATCTCTTTTCTTGCCAAAAAAGGAGATATTTCAGGAAAGAAGACGTCTCTGAATGCGTGTGTTGCTTTTAATAATGCATTTTGCACATTTCTGAATGAATAATAAATAAAGGAATAATTATGCTATGAGTCACAGTATGATATTAGATCTTCAACCACCAAAACTTTAAATGAGCCTCCAAACTCCAGTGTTAATCTCAAGGTAATTATCTGATTAAAACAAACACTCGGGAATCTTACACCTAAACATGTATACACACGCAACAACAACTTACAGAGTCATGCATTTACACACACACACACACACACACACAAACTAAACCAGCAAACTGTTTTTATCAGGTTTTCAGGGAAATATATTATTTTTCAGGTTTTCTTATTTAATGGCAAATTTGGACAGGATGCTGGTGAGGCAGAAACAGAGACACTCACACTCATGCTGTTACACCTATGAAGTCATTTTCCAAGCATGGCATAACCATAACCTAACCTTGCTTCTAATCCTAATAACAAAAGTAAAATATCATCTAGAAAATAGCCCTGGCAAGAAAACACTTCACATCAATCTTCTTTTCTTATGGGACAACTTGGACCTTTAAGAATGAAACAAACAAACATTCAATCAGCAGTAGCGTCTCATTTAGTCGAGTCCCATTCTGTCCACCTGTCCACCAACTGAAAGACGTGCTGCACTCAGTATTTGACTGGTCATCCTGTCTGTATTCGCACCTGCCTGGCAGGGGCAAAACTAAATTCTCTGTTCCTCCTCCACCTGACAGCTGGACCCGTTCCCTGTCTGCTCTGATTCACTTTACTTAAAGCTGTCACCATTTATTTCCTTACGTTTGGTGGCCATTTCAGCGACGATCCTGCTTGCTCTCTTGTCTTCCTTGCGCTTCCACTGTTGGCTTGCACTCCAGGCTTTTTTTGGCCAACCCAGCTCCGTCAGCAATATAAGGCCTGGCTGGCCTAATTTTATCCTGTATTGGATACCCCCTGTTTGGATTCACACACACGCACACACACACACACACACACTCAAATTGGGAACCTGAGACATCAGCATGTACTTGTCCCTCAGCTTTCAGAGACTCTGGTGGTTCCTCAGCCAGTTGGTGGCCGACCTGCACCCAGAGGCTTTCGCATGCGGCCACGTCAGTGAGAAACAGCTTTTAATGTTAAATTCATCACAGATCAGGATTATAAGAACACAGCCACTGCCAGCAGGCTGCTATCTCCTCCAGCTGTATACTGCAGCATGCCAGAGAGATACACAGACATTTTTCTCTGCAGGGTTCATTATGTGAGAATTATGTAGCCTTTCATTTCAGCTCTTTGCAAGTGTCTCTGATGACACTATTAGAGTCGAAACCTGGAACCACACACACCTCACAGTCTGAAAATGCAACACCGTAACTCACACCTTATAGTTATTAGGATATTGATTCATACTCAGATTTGTTTTTGGCAAATAGCTTAGAAGCAGATATCCCCATGTTGCAGGCGGTCTCCTTACATTACAGTAATATCCAGATTATTATTACAGGTACAATAGATACTGTATGGTACAGTACAGACTATTGTGGAGGATATTTTTGAGCACTGTATGTTGTTATAGCATGTCCTTCACATTGCTTTGCTGGAATTCCTCCAGATGATTCATTTTCCTTCAGTATGACAAACTCAAACTCATCCACAGCTGTCTAACTGCATGTTTTGCCACTGTGAATAAAGATGTTATCTTTATCTTTGCCCCTTCAAAATAACACTTTTTGCAGGAGTAGGAATGCACCATGTTCAGGTGTCTCCTGGGTTTTTGGAGCACACACAAACTCAGAGGTTTGTTTCTGTTGGGTGTACGAGCTGCTTTAACACCATCATGACGAGTGAGTTTGATTAAACATTTAAAACAGCTTCTCCATCCTTTGCTACTTTAAATATCAGTTTAAAGTAGCCTGACTGGCAGAGTGTCCGCCCTTAAATCAAAGTATGTGAAGAATTACAGAGAGCGGCGATGTGAGCCTGGCTGACTCCACAGATTTAAGCTGTTATTAAGGGAATAGTGCCCAACAAAACAGCTGTAAGTCATGTTGTGGTGACATGCATAACCACAAGAAACCAAAATCACATGTCTGCTTGTTCAAAATGAAATAAACAGTCAAGACATGCAGCCATCTTTGCCCCGTTATCTCTATTGAATTAGTTACAACTTCCCAATTTTCTTGTCTCTATAAAGATAGAAAACAAACACATTTGTGGCTAATGATACTGGGCAGTGGGACACGAGTGTAGATTGCACCATTTTTGCTGCGAGGATTGCTGTGTTGCACCTGAGGTGAGTAAGCGGTAGCACCCCTGGGCCTCTACACAAGTGGCCTCAGCTCAGTTTCCCCAGTTTTGCTTAGTTTATGTTGGACTGACAGTTTTAGATACTTCAGGGTTCATTCACAGTTAAATTTTGTATTAAGGCTTTTTTAGTGTTAATTGTAATAAAGCACCATTTTTTATTCCCCTTATTGGTTCTTATGATTTTCATTTGGCTATTATTTTTTTCCTCCCCAACAGCTCCAGTCCCGGCCTATTTGGTTATTTTGATAATTTCAATAAAACATTTGGTTTATTGTGAAAACATGTCTGTGTGCCTTTATCCTCAAATTTCAAAACAATATTCAAAGTTTTTGAGACAGTATTTACTGGGGTGCAATTCCCCAGGTGGCGTTGTCTGTCTTTATCCCATTCTTCCCTTATTGCCCTCGTCACAGAGTCCAGTCTGACTCAATTAAAGCATGAAGGCAGCTCTGATTTCAGGTTTACATTGGTGGATGATGAGTCATGAATCCCTGTGGATTCTTTCACCATGTTTAATGTATAACAGTGAAATATCAGTTTAAAGGGATCATCTGTGAGCATAATGAAAATAAGACCTCTTTCCTGCATCTCTTCTTCGTCAGTCACACACTGTGTGCTAAATGGCCGACAGTCCTGTAATCCACAACAGTGGCAGCCCATAATCCCAACTGATCAAAGGTTGAGATTATCAAGATGTGGGAGGGGCAGAGCTGTAGATAGGAGGACAGTGAGAGAGGGTGAGCTCAGACATGACAGTGACAATGCAAGCTAGGCAGGGATTGGTGCACACAAATAGCCAGCCAATCACAGCGGAGGCAGGGGAAAATAACAAGGAAACGGGAGAGCTGGTGAAAGAGGGAAGAGCGATGAAAAAGCAAGGGAGAAGGTGAAATCACAGCAGCACAGAGGAGAGACTGAACAAGGAGGAGAGGAAGGATGAGTGGAGGAGAAAGCGCTGATCAGTGAGGTCTCCAGAGAGGGAGAGGAGAGAGGAAGGAGATGAGCAGGGAGAGGGGGGTGAGCAGCCAGCACTGAACATCCCTCAGCTCAGGCAGCCATGCTCTGAGCCTTAGAGCATCAGGCCTAGCTCAGCCCTCCGTCCCAGCCACAAACACCGGGGCAGGGATAAAAGAAGATTCTCCTCACATCAGCTGTGCATAAGAGCCATGAGGACAGCCAGGAAAGGCAGCGTGGAGATGCCTGCGTTTATGCGGCAGCTGGTGAAAGAGACGGAGAAGAGGGTCAGCTCTTTCTTCAAGGGGGGCCGTGGAGGAGCAGCAGAGGGAGAGCAGCCAGGGGAGGGGGAGAAGGAGGAGGTAATCCCCAGCCCCTACCTGGACCGGCCGGTCCTGGACAAGCTAGCAGAGGAGGGCTGCGCCCGCTGGGGCCTCACCTACGCCCTGGGAAGCATGCAGGGCTGGAGGGCCAACATGGAGGACTTCCACAACTGTGTGCCACAGCTGGGTGGAGAGCTGGCCGACTGGAGCTTCTTCGCTGTGTTCGATGGTCATGCAGGCAGCACGGTGGCACAGTTCTGCTCCCAGCACCTTCTGGGTCACGTCCTGGCCACAGGTGAAAGATATGCAACTGAAAATGCATGAATGAAATGATTATAAAAGACTGAATCAAAGATTAAGTTGGAGTGTTATAACAAAATAGAATTTTTGATCCATTGTAATGATGCTCAGCTATGTTTAAGATATTCTGATCTTGAATTTATTATTATATTATATTTCCTGAAGAGACTCATAAGACTTATAACAGTGAAAGCGAGATGATTTGTAATGATGTGTTTTTATGGGATACAGGATTCAGAAAACACAAAGCATTCCAACATTGTATCTGTTTGTGCACACAGGTGGAATGGGACCAGAGGACGACCCTGAAAAGGTGAGAGGAGCCATCATCGAGGGCTTCCTGCAAACAGACAAGCACCTGCACTCTGTGGCCCGTCGAGAAGGCTGGGAGAGGGGCGGTACCACTGTGGTGGCCACTCTCATCTCACCGTATTACATCTACTTTGCCAACTGTGGTGACTCCAGGGCCATGCTGTGCCGGTCTGGCCAGGTTTGCTTCTCCACTGAGGACCACAAACCTTACAGCCCTCTGGAGAAAGAGCGTATTGAGAGCGCAGGCGGCTCTGTGACCATCCAACGGATCAACGGCTCCCTGGCAGTGTCCCGTGCTCTGGGGGACTTCAGCTACAAGGGGGCAGAGAACAGGACCGCTGTCCAGCAGATGGTGTCACCAGAGCCAGAGGTGTGTGTGGTGGAGCGCTCACCAGCAGATGAGTTCCTGGTGCTAGCCTGCGACGGAGTGTGGGACACCATCAGCAACGAGGACCTGTGCGCCTTCATCCACAACCGGCTGCGTGTCTGCACTGACCTGAGAGACGTCTGCACTCAAGTCATTGACCTCTGTCTCTATAAGGTCAGAACCTGCTGCGTAAAACCAGTGTGCATGTTATCTTAATCCCATTTTAATTACAAAGTGATCCAGCACCTTGTGCATTTCTACATGTTCACTAGTTTAAATTGAAAATCCTTTTAACTGATTATAAACACAAAACACAATTTCAGCATAAAACTGTGTTACATCATTTTTAATGGGTTGTGGATTTATGTAATAACATAATCCCTTAAACTGTGTTGAGTTGCTTTGGCTTAATCTGAAGGCTGCTGGGGTCATTCCTCTTTTTGAGAAAAGAGCTCAGCTTTATGAAGGTAACTCAGGGACAGTTTTGATTAATATTATACACACCTAATCAATCATGATCAATCTTCTAAATGACTTTCACTCAGGCTTCACTCATTCCAGTAACACCTTTCTTATTTATTTATTATTTCTTTAAGATTTTCTTAATCTAAGTTTTCTATCCAACAGCTTTGATTAGACAGGTGGTACATAAGGAAACATTTGTGTTTGATACAACAATCCTAGTATCTTGCTGTTTAAACTAAGAGCGTGGCGTTCCACAGGGGAGTGTGCTGGATCCTCTCATTTTTCCTTAGTATAAAAATGGCCTGAAGACTTGTTGGTCTGGTTGTTTCTTTCTACTTACTGTATGCAAATGACTTGTTCATAAAGATTAAAGGTTTAAAGTTTACTTGGCGAAGATCTATGTAATTTTGTGGTTTTAGGTTTGCCATTTGGTTTGTATATACGTGTGCTGGTACTGCAATGAAACTGAAAAGATTTACTGGTTTGGAAGTTTAAGTTGGTGAAATCTGTGCAAAGCAACATTGAAATATTATCCTCTTTTAAGCCGATATGGCAAACATGTTAGCAGTTGCTTATTTACTCATCCAACAGATACGGAGCTCTCCTCCAATTTCTGAGAAAAATATCTGGTTAGCTAGATTGCTAACTTTGTCTGTCAGCCATTTGGTGCTGGGCAGGAAGCACGAAAACAAAACAATAACAATGCTAAAACGCTCCATATTGGTGAGGTTAGTCAGGTGATAATTCTCTGTGGGTTTGTGTAGTCATGTGATCCATTGTACATATGAAAATAATGATTATAACCACTTTAAACACATTTGTGACCATATGGAGACAAAGTTCTAAAATTGAACCAGAGAGTAGCGTCTTATGCTGTAAAGCAGCTCTGACTTCTGCTAGAGGTTTGGTTCGGTCTCATTTAGACTGCGTCTGCTGTTCATGGTATAATAGTGTGACAGACCACCTTAAAATAGACCGCAGAGGTGTCAGAACAGGTTAGATGGGAGACCACTGTGCCCACAAAGTAGGATGGGTTTCTATGGGACTCATTTCAGCCACTCTCACTCTTGAGAGTGTCAGACGGTTGAAGGTTGATGTTCAAGAACACAGAATTGCTCATCCACCGTCCTTATATATACAGAATAATTTCAGACCATTGAGGGAGAATAATTATTCCACTACAGCCAGCTCCACTTACAGCAGACTTACGTTTTATTGTGTTATGTTGTACCCATAATTTAATTAATGCATATCTTATACCTTAAGTGAAACAAATTCCCTCATTAAACTCATCCCCTATTTAAAACTGGGGTTCACAGAACCTCAAGGGAATTAATAAAATAAAATAGCTTTATTGTCTATCTTGAATTTTCTTTATAGTCAAAGGAACATGGGCCACATGTGCACTCGCTGACAAACATGCTGCACTCTATTTGGCCGTTATGTCTATCGTGTCACTCTGTTATGTAACAGTGTTTCAGCTTGAATCTGCACAATGACCTCAAAATGTCACAGCTTCTTCCACACTCCACTGCATCTGTGTGACACTGGTACGCCAGCCTTGAGGTGAAAATGATCTATTTCTAAAACTGTTCACCCAGGATGAAGTAATGTTTGTTATGTTGACATTTCTGAGGTCAGCCATCATTACTCACCTCTGCTGACACCGCTTTGCTCCACAGGGCAGCTTGGACAACATCAGCATCATCCTGCTGTGCTTCCCTGGAGCCCCCCAGCTGTCAGCAGAGGCATTACACCAGGAGGCCGAGCTGGAGGACCTGCTGGAGTCCAAAGTAGCAGGTGTGTGGGTATAGATGATACACAAGGGACGTTGTAGGCAATGTACTGTCATATTAAGCATTTGGACACTGTGTTTTTGGCATGGTTTAATGTTGAAATCCTGACACTTTTCTGTTTTCTTGAGGTTTATGGTTTGCAGTTGAATCACACTGAGATTAAACTCTTCTGTACTTGTCCTGGTTTATGAGGGCAACAATTTATTCTAATACAAAAACAATCAACACTCTTCTTTTTCCAGTTCTCCTTTTAATCCTTTAAAGTATAAGGCTATGATGTTCTATATTTTTCTGGTCAACAAATCCCATGAAAAGACCAAAAACAACAATGAATTGATCCTACTGGCAATAACAAGTATTGTCTGTGTTGCCAAAGCCTGACATAGCTTCTTCCTCTGTGCCATAGAGCTCCATTGCCCAAAAACTATTAAAACACATCTGTAAGCTACACCGTTGTACTGTGTGACATGTTCCTTCATTACCATGAACATGGGCACTATAGTTTATTTTGAGTCAATCCTGCATACAGTATACTGTCCTGATATGATAAATACTCGCTACAACACCAAATGTGTATTATTCCGCAGCTGAAAATAGTCCCCAACAAATGCACTATCCTTTCCTATCCTGCACTTTCCTCTTGTTTGAGTAACGTTTGCTAAAATCTACAGTGCCCAGATTACTTAGCCTTTATTTAAAAATGAAACTATTTGTGTTTGATCCATTTTTAAAGATGTACTTCTTCAGCAAGAACTAATAGGCTTGGGGCTGAAATTATTGAGAGAAGGACTGAGACGGTTGTTGGTTTGTGATTAAACTCCAGGCTTTTGCATGTAAAACTTGAAAGAATTGTCAGAAATGTGCTTATATGTTTGTCCCCATGTTTTCGTTTTAATATCTGACAGAGATTTATGATGAGCTGTGTGCCAGAGGGGAGGAACCTGACCTGCTGTCTGTCCTCACAGTCCTCGCATCCACTGTCATCCCTGGATTACCACCAGGTGGAGGCATACAGAGCAAGTAAGAGGCACAAAATGAGTGTTTATGGGCATGCGTGTGTGCATCTATACCCTGTATTGGGAAATGACACCATGCTACTTCTGTGTTACAGAAGGAACTGCATTATTTCTGCTTACTATCAACAAAGAGAGACACACAAGCCCACACTGCCAAATGTGAGTACAAACTACACATCTGCCCCATTTTAACCAATAGGAGACATGTTATTTCCTTCACTATGCACAGTATATTCACCATTATTCTCTCCATTACCTGTCTGTCCAGGGCCTGGGAGGCTCCTGAGAAGCCCAGCTGGATTTCCTCTCCAATGATCCATGGAGGGACTGTAATTAATGTCAATATTAAAACCATTTTCTTAATGTGTGCAATTTGACAAAAAGGGAGATGATTAACAGACGGGGACGTTTGTTTACATCATGCCAGCAAGCAGAATCGTGTCATAACAAATACAATGCAAAAATAGATCTAATAAAGCCTGATACAGTTTATATTTATACAAGAAGGACATTTTGTAAAACTTACTCCGAGACACTGATCCAGCAACAAACCTCTGCCTCATATTCAGTGAACAGAAGATACAGATGATCATTTCAAATAACAATGAATAACAGCCAACTGTGAAATTGTACATTTTCAGTGGATAAAATAAGGAACGTGAGTATATGTAGGGTTATATTTTAAAGATGATGTTTTAGGAATAGATTATATAAAATAATAATTTAAGGAAAAATGTGTTGACTGTGCTAGCCAAAAGCTAGCGTGCAGCTAACATATATCCATTTGTTTCAACAGGGAGTCCTAACAGTGCTAACAGCAGGCCAGCTGATGGGAATGCACAAATGTATATTTTTCCCTCATGGTCGAAAGTGACGAATAAACGCTGATTAAATATTTAATTCTACTAATTCAGTCTCAACACATGCACACACTTAGTCAAGAAAAAATACATTTCACACAATCTAAACTCTTCATGAAGAGCTGTTTACTTTTACACATTTTTTGTGTATTTTAAACATGTCGAATAAAATCCACTTGGCTGGAGCACTGTTTGGAAAATGAGTTATTTGTAAAAACATTTTGCAGTTTGATTGACCAAAACCAAACTAAAAGTATCCAAAATTACCCTAAAATCTATATTTATTGACCAATCAGTATATATTTTACATGAATAAGTTCTACATGTACACATTTTAGCATTTCTTTCTCTATATATGACCCATGTTTCTAAACACATTCTTCAATACAGTGTATGTGAAATGTGTTTTTTCCATAAGTTGGATGATATGTACTGTGCTGCCTTATTCATCTTTTATATAGTTGATAAAAACAAACAGCATCAGAACGGGTCAGTTTCAGGATGGGTCATTTTATCCGCATCATACTGCATTGTTACATTATTTCAGTGAGTAATTTTCTGCGTATAGACGTAGTAACATGTTAAGAGTCATGATTGTTTTAAACCTAAATAAACAATATTTGACTGGCAACTTGTGTATTGTATTTTAACTCACTGAAGAACTATTTTTCGGTCAAGCTTGACCACTTGAAGAAAATGGATGATTTTGTCTCTTGTAAGATCTCTCAGGACGAAGCGTTTCTCATCATCCCAAGCACTGATGGAAACCTACCGCGCAGATGATGAATGACACAGAATGAATTAAAATGGGTTTTCTTGCATAGTAAAGGATCTCCTCCAGTTAGACAAGGAGAGCCTGAATCTTACTCTCCGCTCTGTTGATGTGATCCTGCGACTATTTGTACAGCACTTATTGACATAAGGACGTCCTCTGCAGGCCACGTTTGATTAGATGTGCTCTGTTGAAAACCCTGGATCTCAGCGCTCTTCCAATGATTACTATGAATTTCAATGACATGGCTTGATGGAACAAGATGGGCGACTTGTGAAGCAATCAACAAATTAAAATGTCTCTTTCTCAGTGCTTGTGAGCTCCTGTAGTGTGTTTGAGAAGCTCTGTTTAAATACAAATCACAATTCAAATGTTTTACATATGCAACTAGTTATCTAAGAGGAGACTGTAGACATAGTGTTTATGTCACTAATACTAACTACCACCTCACATACAACCATATTTACTGAGGAGCTCAGGGGACATGTGCAGCACTCTTAAATCAGCAGTCCCCCTTTAAGTGGTCCTTCACTGCTTCTTTCATCTGATTGCGTTTGTATGAGCCAATCACTTCAGGACATCAGACCCCTCTTCACAGTGATGTTGAATTCTTTAAATTGTTTTCGTCTTTTTGCTCTCTTTCTCTACACAGAGCAAAATGCATTCAATTATTTGATGTCCAGAATCCATGCTGGAGGTCTGCTATCATCTGCATAAACTTCCACTGAAATTGCTCAGAGAGGTGCCGAAGAAAATTTATTCTATTTTTAGAATTAGTTTTGTCATACTGAGACGACAAATTATTGACTTTCTTGAAATCACTCAGTAAGGAAATAGGTTGGATTAAGAGAAACCGAAGAATAACATCTTACTGGTGTTACCTATCCACGCTGGTTTCCTGTAGGCGATTATTCATAATGGCCAAGGCCCCCACACCACCAGAGAATCCATTTTGATGGCTGTAGCTCTGCCGTGGGCCCTGATGAGCTGTTTCGCTCAGCTGCTTCTGCAGCAGTGCCAGAGACACTTTATTGGACACCATGAACTCATTGACTGAGATCATCTCTCCTGACAGACGACGGCCCACATATACCCCGTCAGCCACTGCGCCCCCATCCGTCTCGCTGTCACACACTGTCTCCACCGAGCCCTCTGTGTAGCGATGTCTTCCTGCAGGGCAGTGGGATGAGATGGGCTGCACAGTGTTGCGTTTTAAGCGTTTTTGCCTGAGGTGTGCAGGCAGGCGCCTCTGGTTGTGATTTTTGTTCTGGAGGCAGGGGCAGCAGAGCCACCGGCAGCTAGGTGCAGAGCAGGAGCAGGGCTGATGCCGCCCAGAGCAAACCAGCTTACCCACAATCCAGGTGAGAGTTTGTTTGATGACAATAGAAATGACATTGAAAAGTGAGTAGATACAACACACCCCCATTAAGATAAAAAGGCAGTTCCCGAGCCGGTAGGCCTCCTGGGACTCGTACTGCTGTCTCTGACTGCTCACCAGGTCCCCGAAGCCGATGGTGCTGAAGGCCACAAAACAGAAATAGAGGGAGTCCACGTAGCTCCAGTTCTCCATGGAGCTGTACAGAGTGGAGGCACTGCACGCAATCACAACCGATGCCACACCCAGGATCAGCATCACGTAATAGACTGACGGTTTCCAGCCTTCCAGGCTGTCCTCCTCACCGGACGACTCCTCCCTGCTCGACACCACCCCGACTCCAGCACACCTCAGCCGACGCTCGTGACACCAGCGCATGATGTAAGCTAACATCGTGATGATCCTCTCCAGGAAGAGGTTAAAGAAGAGGATGGTGGCAGCACAGCCAATGAGACCATAGAAGATTAAGAATATTTTTCCAGCTATGGTCGCTGGTGTGGTCATGCCAAAGCCTGGAGAGGAGAAGCACAAGATGAAAGGTTACAAGGTCAAGGTTGATAAACAGTAACATTTTGGAGTTGGTATCTCATTAGGATCATCTAAGAACTTTTGAATTAGCATATCTGAAAAACAAAAAGCTTCAAGACTTGCCAATAGTGGAGACCACTGTGCCCACAAAGTAGAAAGCTCCAGAAAAGTCCCAGCGGGGTCTCAACGTGTCCACTCTGATCCCAGCTCCGTTTGCCTCCTCGTACTGCCGCAGCAGAGTGTGCAGGGCACCCAGGTTGACCCTATATCGCCGGGTGAAGTTTTCCAGCTGTTGTTTCCAGAGGTGGCGGGCGTGCAGCTCAAAGGGGTGTTCCAGGGCTGAGAAGATGGCCGCCCCGCACAATAAGTAGAGCAGGATAAGCCCAGCCAGCAGGCAGAAACGGGCATTGTCTTCATTCATGGGCGCCCTGGGGCAGCAGCAGCCACCAGCAGCCCTCCTCTGAGCCATGAGCACAGCAGCAGCACAGATACGCCACGGCAACAACATGCACCGCCTCCGCCAGTCACACACTCACAGTATGTGTTACATGCATCACCCGCCACACAACATACATGCACTGGCTGTATAAAGCACTTTTGGTTTACATACACAGCAATACATGCGGCTCTAAAATTGCACAGGTTTGAAAAACATCTGGTGGAGGAGGTTACTAAGGGCTGCTTTGATCATTTACGAGAAAAATGATGCATCTGAAGGAATATATCCTGTAAAAAATAAATAAATAAAAAGACATATATTAGTAGTGTTTACTAAAATGTAAATATTTTAGTAGTATTTTATTTAGCATAAATGTACATGCTTTATTTTTCCCCTTATTAATACAAAATGATTTCAACCACAAAAATCTGACTGAAAACGTGCTACGCTTTGGTTAAATCAGTATATCATAAAGCTGTTTATAATAATAAAAACATTTTTAGTCAGATGACATATGATGATATGTAATCCACACACAGATCAAATAGTCAAAGTTTAAAGTAAAAAAAAACACATAGTACCATAGGACCTGGTCTCGCTGACAGCAGTGTCCGTTCCCTGAGCGCTGCTGGTCTGCTGTGCTCGTTCCATGGATCTGCTGAACAATGACCGACAAGAGGAAGCCTCTTGAGTTTTTTTGTGCCAACTGAAAGGCTGTCTGATGTTTCATCTGTCACACACTGACATCATCATCCCCTGCCCACCCCCTCCGTCTTTGAGCACACCCTGACTGGTGCAGTCATCTCTTCATTTTAAAAGCACTATTCTTCTTTTTCAAGCCTTCATCAAACCTCAATTTAACTTCACCTTAAACAGCTACAAGTGACAAAGGGTTTGCTTCATATAATTGGTCCTTTAATCACTCAGTTACGTCTACCAAGGTGTTTCAAGTCCTGATTGAAGTGTAGCATCCACCTTGATTCTCCTCTGCTACTAAAACTAATGTTTAGCGGTGGCCTAAACGTGACCATAAGCTCACCAGTTCAGAGGATGAATTTAAGTGGGGGAAATATAAGAGAATAGCTTGCCCCTGTATCTTTGCCACCGCTGAGGTACCCTTGAGCAAGGCACTCAACTCAAAACTGCTCCAGTGGGGTTTGCTCAGTAGCCAGGAGATCAGACTGTGGCTGTGCACCCCTCTCAGAGGGCTTTTTGTTGTTGCTGCAGACTGTGTGGGAGGATTTGTTGAGCATGACTTTCAGTTTCTCTGTCTGTTCATCCCTTTAATCTCGTCTGGTGCTGCACGTAAGGGCAAGGGGTTCCCTCTGCCTGCCGTCTGATGGCTGAATGACAGGAGCGGACAGGTGTGGAAGACAAGAGAGCACATCTGCCTTCATCTCACCAGTCAGCCCTGTATCAGGTGTTGAACTTTACACTTTGATTAATATTCCAATCTGCTCAGGTTTACATGACTGCGCATCTATCACTTTTACATGGTATTGTAATGACTGTAAATGCATGTGAGTACGTACTGATATCTGCATGAATACATCAGTGCCTTACTTTCTACAAACAATCCACTTTCAAACTATAAACTTTCTTCTTTTTACAATAATTAAACAATAAAATATAAATTTACCTTGTAAAAGGGTTGTTAGATGATGAGCTTCATGTTGTGCTTTACGTTACACACAAAATAATCTATATATACATACAGTATACATACATACATATATATGTATATATATAAAATTCAGGATTTAAACATGACATTGGCACAAAATTAAAAATGTATTATACAATTCACTTTTCCCTTTCAAGGACTCCCAACCAATTTTAATATACATTTTACTAAAATATACTGTATATCTTTATTACTTTACTCATTTGGTTTATTTAGGGACAGTGCATGTCAATAAACAGTGCTGTTAATGTACAATTTAGCAAAAGGCTAATTTTCTGCTAAATTTCCTGTCAAGGTGACAGCTGCAGGAAGAAAAATTAAGGAGAATTCACTCAAATGCATCACTCCACGTGATATTGACAAAAAAATCGATCTGAAATTTTGGATAATAGTTTATAATAGCATAACCTCTGTCACTGGTCTTTAAATAGATAAAAGTAGAAACACTGTGTGTGTGTAGATGAAAAAGACTAAGAGTAGCAGCTCTGTGAGGCACAGCTGTGCTTTGAGCTAAATGCTAACGTCAGCATGCTAACATGTTCACAATGACAATGCTAACGTTTTGATGTTTAGCAGGTATTAAGTATTGGACAAATTAAAATTTTGACCTGTTGATGGCGCTAGATGAAACCGAACTTCATGGCAATCCAATAGTTGTCGAGACATTTCACTCAAATATCAACCTCATGGTGGTGCTAGAGGAAAAGTCAGGGGTTCATCAAAGACATTAGGATTCATCTTCAGGGGACCATGAACTTTGGGCCAATCCGTCCGATAGTTTTGGAGATATTTCAGTCTAGATATTTCAGTCTTTATGCAAATTATGATGCACTTAAATGAAGCATTTAAACCTTATCGAATAATGATAATAGTGAGGCAAACAAGTGATTAAAGAAATGCAGGAAATAAGTCCACTTTTTAGCATCATAGTTTTAGCACCATTTTAATGACACAGTGTGACATTTAAACCACTGATCATCTCAAACCAGAGGGGGCAGCCGTATCTTCAGCTTATAATTGCCAGTGACATGTGTTTCCTGAAATTAAGGAGCAGGTCATTTCAAGACAGTAGGGATGGACATCTCCTGCTGCGGCTGGAAACTGAGCTTGTGTTTGGCTCTTACAGGGTACGCTCAGTGTTAGTGTCGGTGCAGTACAGGTGAGTGCAGGTCTATTCAGTGGTCAAACTTTACGAGGCTCAGGTTGCTCAGAGATTTCATAAATCACCAATGATCTTTTGACCAATGTTGTGGGCCTAATTTATTGACAAAAATCTGTTCTGTAAAGTATTTACTCGATTGTAATGAATCACATCTTCCATTTTTTTACACGCTCATACTGTTTTTTTCCAATAAACATTCCCACAATTCTGACAACACCACCATTTCAGAAGCCAGTGCATCTGTAGTCATCCTGCACTTATGAGTGGTGAAGGAAGGATTGAGAGTAAATTTCCACACGTTTAGAGTGGCGTTCAGGTCAGTGGCAGCATGTTGGCCAGTATATCAATGAGGTTGTCCAGACCCCACAGGTAGCCATCTTCTCGATTGCCCTCTACCCAGGGAGTGCGGTGGTCCAAGGTGAGGCGCGGCGGCAAGGCCACTGTCTTTCCAAAGTCAATCATCCAGACTCCTGTTCTGCCAGTCCAGTCATGTACAAACAGTAAGGAACTGCCCACAACCTGCAGGGATACAGCTGTTAGAAAAAGAGTTCCACCACTGGACAGATGTGCCACTGGATATTATCAGCCTACACCAGCCATCAAAAAATGGGCACCATAGATTTCCAATATTGCTCTTTTGGAACAAACTCAGTGGTGCTTTCTTTTACATTTCCAAAATCCTGTTCAAAACATTTACTACACTGCTCAACAAAAGTGTCCCACATCTAACCTCATGTGTCCTGAAGAAGTCTGACGCCTCCAAGACCTGCCGCAATTGTTTCAGCCGTCTCAGATAGCCCCACTGAAGGGAAAGATACAAGATTTACAGGAGAGGAAAGAAAAACGAATCTACAAGTAAATGAAAGTCAGTGAAGGTCACACTCACCGCAATGTGTGTATTGGAGTCAACAAAGTTGTTCAGAGCTTCCATCACTTGCTCTCTGCTTTTGGTCCTTTTGAAGTTTGTGTGACATTCTTCATTTGCCTTCTGCACAGGAAACGTACCGATTACAGAGTATAATGCAAAATCTGCAGCTATCAGACTATGAAAATACATATTTATTACTGCGAAAGACAAACAGCATTTTTTCAAAGATTGTCAAGCTAGCAGCATGTATTCCCTATATATCAAGATGTTTCAATGACATGACACAACCGTCTTCGATGAGCTTACCCTGAATCCTTCAATACGGAAGCCCAGAGTTGTTGTGGAGCTCAGCGTCTCCCTCCACTGCATGTATCTGGTTTTCAGCACTGCCTGCTGGGCTCGTTCCTGGACTGTTGGGGCCTCTGGGTCCACGGCCACCATCTTCTTATACATGTCGTTACGAGGCTGGGGCCGTTCTCGGGCCATCAGCAGCTCCTCCTCACGGTATGTGCTGTGAAGGACAGTGCCTCATTGTCTTTATTGTGAGCATATTTATTGTATTAAAGGCGTATTATAAGCTTCAAAGAGGAACACATTGCTTTAACATAACCCACAATAACACGTGTAAATGATGCTCATTTGTTAAATATTTAGAAATACTACTTACATGAAAATCTTTTTTTCTACGTCTGACAACTGCAACTAAATTAAGCTATGATTCAATTTATTGTTGTTTTATAATGTTGCATTTCAGCCTCTAAAACAGTTTGAGCCCAACTGAGCATTTGTGAATAAGTTACTGGGTTATTTAAACAACTATTATTCCTTCTGCTCATTTTATTACTAAATGATTATTTCGTTGATGTAGGCCTTTTTGAGAATTAGTGCTGCACTATGTCTTCTTCTTCAAATCTGCCTGAGAGAAAACTCATTCAGCTGCTCTCAGTGACAAGAATCGACCCGTTAAAACTTACCGACTGCCCATCTTGCAGTCCATGATGGCAGGGGTGTTGAAATGGGTCAGCAAGTTATCCATCATGTTGTAATCCTGCTCGTCCCGCTGCACCACGCCGTGGTATGCTGGAACAAAGGGCCTCAAAGAGTCCTCCATCAGCCTAAGGTAACATTGTTGCTCCCCCTCACAAAACCTCTTCAGCAGTGTGCCATAATCCCCAACATGAAAGCTCCCTGTGAAGACAAGCAAGGAAAAGAAGACTCAGAGGAAAGGACACACGAGATATGTTAAAAACCACATTTATTCCATTACTTACATTGTGGATATTTTTTTACCAGAATTGGACCCACTGAGGAACAAAAATAAAGACAAGTGAGACCAGATAAACAAACCTGCATGTCCGACCACTTGCAGCCACTGCTGAGTTTTCTTGGGAGTCATAGCAAGGAGAGATGAAGTCCCGCAACTTTTGTGTTTCTTCCATGCGGAGTTCTGCATCGGAAGACCAAAAAACCTCAGTCAGCCATTCTTTAGCACACACACACACACACACACACACTCTGGGTCACACTCCTCTGCTGCCTGTGTTTTTCTGCATCTTTACAGACAGGCAGCAAGGACCTCAGACTTCAGACTCAGTCACTCCACTGTTTGCCTAATGGGTGAACAACGTCTCCGTGGAAACAGCCCTTCACCAAGACTGAGTGAAGTCATGCAGACGTCAGGGTCGGCTCTGATCTTATGCAACAGGTTTATCAAACATTTACAGGAGGCACTTGTTTTCTACTGAAAACTGCTATTAACCACTTAACCAAACAGTGGAAGGCTGAACACACAGATGTTGACAATGTCAACATGGAAGTTGGTTCAAAGTTTTGAAATTATGTTGTAGTGCTGATACAATTATGTCTACCTCTCCACTACAATTTTAAAAGGTATTAAAAGGTATTTATACTTAGATGCTACTTCATACTTTTACTCCACTAGCTTCTGGAGGGAAATATTGTACTTTTTACTCCACTATATTTATTTGACAACTCATGCTACTATAGTTACTTTCCAGATTAAGGTTTTGCATGGACAAAAGTTGATCAGTTTATAAAATATGATTCACTGTTGATGATCAAACTATCCAAACTACGACCTACTACAACAGTAACATTCTGCTTACAAATGAATGCAAGAGTTATAATCATTTTTCTGCATTAGTACTTTTACTCGTGATACTTTCAGTATTTGCATTTTTATAGGACATTTGCATTTTTCTGCAGCAATATTATCAGTGATTATACTTCTTTATTTGTATATGAGTCAAAATTTGAATGCAGGGCTTTTACTTATATTGGAGCACTTACATTGTTATATTGCTATTATTCATTTTCGGCATCATCTTGTAATCTTGCGGTACTGTGGAGGTAATGTCTGTTCACTACCTGTAGAGAGCAGCGGTGAGCCTGAGAGGCGACGAGCCTCCGTTAAATGTAGGCAGAGGAAGAGGCGGCAGAGACAGAGCAAAGTGAAGAAGAAGAATTTAACGGTTCCCGGTTGTTGAACCGCTCCAGTCTCCACGGTGCCGGCGGCTTACAAATTGTTTTGGACTGTATTGTACCACCAGTCAAGCGGCTGGCTGTTTCATTTACCTCACTTAGCTAACGCACCGCGATGTGTCTCCAACGAGTAGCTATGTGTTGACAACTTAACGCTACCTCATTAAGGATCGTTACTGCAACCAAAGGTAACGTTAACGTATTTTTGTTTGGCGGTTATTCGCCCGCTGAATAACGTTATGTGGTTCACTTACATGTAGCTCGGTTAGCTAGCTGCGAGTCAAGTTAATTAAGTTGTGTGACCCAGTGCTAACTAACCTAACGACAATGTCCATGCTAGCTAACCTTAGCTAACGTTGGTCAGTTGACGTTACCAGAGCGAAGATGTTAACTCCTGCTAGCTGATGTATTGACAGAGATGTAGAAGATAACGTAGCGTTAGTTTGATTTGAAGCCTACAATTATAAATTCCACAGAGCCGACCTCAAACTTAACGTGAACTAGCTAAACGAGCAGCTCCCCCACCGTGTATAATGTTTTCTGTGCATGTAAGTACAGTGAAAGATGAGGGTTAACACAGATTTCGTGTCACAGTCTCTTTCCCTCTGCACGGGAGAAAGTGAAGTCAAGCGCGAAATCTGACAAGCATTGTAACGCAGCAAGAGACACAATTAATAACTTACCTCGTAAAACATGACTGTAGACATTTGCTGAGTCCTCGACATATGATATGACCTACCAACCACAACTTTGTTTCCAATAAAAATGATGACACCTTTTGAAATGGACTCGGTCGGCTCGCTACCGCCCCTCGCGGTGTGTTTAGATGAAGAGGAGACGAGCCAGGTGAAGTATGAGAGAAAGCCAGAATAATGATATGGGGACGTTTAAAAGAACTATGCTAATGCCAGTGGCAGTCCGCTAGCTTACCTCTGAAAAATAATATCTATAGCTAACAAGCATCTATCCTTTTCTATAGTGTCTATACCCCCATGTTTTATGTTTTTACAAGTAGGTTTCCAGTGAGTAGAAAACAGGACATGCACATGAAATATGCACTGCCTACTTTACTGATAATGTGGCTTTTGGGTTGTTTCTCTCAGGTTATGAACACACTAATGGACACATGAAATACTCAAACACTGGGCATGTGACTGATTTTTACAGATTACAGTTGTCATCATTCAGATTCCCCTGATTAACCTCTTTAAACTATAGGGAATCAGGTTTGGATTTGTCCAAATCTTGATGGCTCCTGTCCATCTGGTCTGAGGCTCAGCTGGGAGGCAAGAGATCTGAATCCTAAACCCCCACCACACTATGAGACAAGTGCTGGCTGTTAACATTGAGCTCCCCTGTTTTTTGCAGACTTTGAAAGATGTTGAACATTAGTTTTCTTGGTCAGATCAGGGATGTGATCAGGCTTTAGATATTGTAGTTTGTTCCTAGCGTCAGATGTATGTAGCTCTGTGACATATGCCATTTTTAACCTCACAGAAGCTTGTAAAATAGCCCACTAAAATCACACAGTTGTGTTTTTTAGCAGTAGAGGAGTTAGGCTAGTTGATTCCAGTTGCTCCTAATTCATAGGAATAATTGATTTCTCCTACACAGACCCAGAGCGATGGAGGAGGGCTCTGAGGTGATGGAGGATATTGTGTTTCGAGGAGTGGAGTTTTCTGTGAAGATAGAGGTGGACAAGGGTTTGCTGATAGTCGAAATCTCTGACTCAATGACAGCAGATCAGTGGAGGGGGGACTTTGATCCAGCATGTAAGTACTAGCATGTATTTATCATAGATTAAATGTCACCTCAGGCACAAATACTCTCACTCACACTGCTAATTTTTTTTTTTTCCTTCAGACATTGAGGACCTGACCCGCAAAACTGGCAACTTCAAGCAGTTCCCTATTTTCTGTAGCATGCTGGAGTCAGCTGTCAGAAAGGTATGTTTGAAGGTGCACTCGGATAGAATGAAAAAGAAAATGTAGAGGTGGCACAAATGCATGCAAAGTCAATAGAAAGATGTGAGCAGACACAGATTTGCTCGAGGCTGTGTGAGCTAAGGCGAGACTCATTCATTCGAGCTCGATGTTTCCACTTGAGCGCAAAAATGTACAGTTCTCCCGAGCTGTCTTATTCCCTCTCTCCTTTTCATTAATGAACAGGAACAGGGGCCAAAAGGAGAGGGCCTGGAGGAAAATAAGAGAAACAATTGGAAATTTGCGTACATTTAATAAATTGGTCTCAACTGTCATATACATACAAGCACAGTACACACACACACACACACAGATTTGTGTGATGTTTCAAGAAACAACAGTCCTGTCTGTCGTTTGTGGCTAAAACCAAAGTGATATGCAACAATCAAATTTGTGCAAAGACAGTGAAACAACTTAAAGTGTAACTACACCCTCAAATTCTGCTAGAACCCTCTCCCCCAGAAAATTTAAAAAATACAACGAGTGAGGGAATAACAACTGTAGGAGGCGTGATTAGATTATTAGATTAGGTCCCAACCTGACTCTCTGTCAGCATTGGCCTTCAGGGCTGATTTGAAACAGTAGAAGGCGTGTTGAGCCATTTTCAACCCATGAAATGCCGATTTTTATAAATGTGGTAAGAAATGTCAATATTAACACCAGCACTGATGTGTTTCATCACAGTACAGTCATCTCATTTAGTTTACAGCGCAAAAAACACGTTTAAGTGTGCAGTACCTCTTTAATATCACATTAGATTCATGAGAAGAGACAAACACATAATTGTTATTTTTTGTGTATTTGAATGATAAATGTAAATTCAGTTGCTGTACATGTAAGGGTCAGGCAGAAAGTATTTCCCCCATGAAGTCCATTTTATTTCTGATGTTGCCTAGTTAACTTGATCTTTTTCTGCAGACGACTGATTCTGTTACACTTGACCTCTTGACCTATGCTGACCTGGAGCTGCTACGGAACAGAAAAGCAGGAGTGGTTAGTCGTCCTCGCGGCCATCAGCAGTCATCTGCTCTCACTGCCAAAAGATATCTAATCCTCATTTACACTGTGGAGTTTGACAGGTTTGTGTCTCTGTGGCAAAGTTTACATAGTCGCATATTAAACATCCTTTTGTTTGGTGACGTCCTCTGTTGGCCACAGATTTAGCTTTTCAGTATTTTGGTTATGTCTGTCAGTGGTAATAACTATAACTACTATTTTGCATTTGTAGGATACACTACCCCCTACCCCTGCCCTATGTGGGTAAACCTGACCCGGCTGCCCTGCAGAAGGAAGTCCGAGCTCTGAGGGCTGAGCTCAGCGCTGTCACCTCTCATGGAGTTAACAAATCGGCAGAGCTAGAAATGCAGCGGCTACGAGCAGAGTAGGTTGCATTTCATCTCCAACACTGTGACCAATATGAAGGGATGTGGGACTTTTTTTTTTTAATGTCTCCTACTGTTTTCAAGGCTGGCTCTGGTGAAAGAAGAGAAGGACGCCATGGCTAAGGTTCTGGAGCGACTGCAGATCAGTGGATGTGGTTCCACACCTGGACGAGAGGACTGGCGGGTCAGAGATGTGGTGAGGACGCTGGAGGAGCAGCTTGTCAAGGAGAGGGCCAAAAGTCAACGCTCAGCGAGCAAGAGAGGCCAGGAGCAGCGACTCCTATTGGAGCAGGTGGACCTCTTCTTCTTCTTCTTCTTCTTCTTCTTCTTCTCCTCCAAGTAGTCAACTGAAAAATATTTATGTTGTTACCTGTGTTACTCAGCTGGTTTTAACATTTTTTTTCCCCTCTCCTGGCTAGTTGGAGGAGCTGAGAGCATCAGAGTGCGCTCTTCGTGTTCGTGTCAAGAGTCTCACCAATGAACTGGCGTTACTACGGAGAGGGTTAGACAATCTAAGCGTGTACTGTATCTTTACTTTCTCTCAAATGTGGAGTAAACATTTGAAATCTGTATCTCATTTACCTACTAAGCACACACCCTCTTTGCGTGTCTGCAGCAGAGTGACTCCCGTGTCTGGTCACATCAGCTCTCGAGCTGACAGGGAAATCTATCGCTCTCTCTCCCGCGAGAGGAGGTCGGGGTACGGGACAGTCAGGGCTCGCTCAGGATCCAGAGAACGGATTGAGGACAGAGGGCAAAGGTCAGAGGAAAGAGGAAGAAGAGCGGACTCCTCAGGACCACGTGCTCGCATACCCAGACCATCACCATCTCCCACTGGTACTGGCTCTGCTCATGATGTTGCAGGAGTTTGGCCTATTGTTTCTAATATAAGACTTTTTTTTTTTACACTTGTGAATCTTTTTGTCTTGTTACTCACTAAATCAAAACCTTAAAAGATTCTTTTGTAGATCAAAATGTTTTTAAGAGAAATCAACCACACTGATAAAAGTGAGTGATGATGCGTTTGGATCTCAGTGTTCCCACCTGCTGTCTTACAGGGTCACGGGTACCACGCTTTGACCCAACGGCTTACATCCAGGACAGACAGCGCAGGCAGAAAGAGGCAGATCTCAAAAAGTTGGTGCCATTGTTTTTCCTTTGATAGTACACCTGTATTTGGTGTTGTAGCTGCTCAGAACAACAGTTTTTTTTTTTTTGTGTGTGTTAGACAGAGGAAGGTTCGGAGGGACATGCTGACATCACCCGTTGTCCCTGAGAGGGGGCGTTCGCGTTCCAGAGAGGCCTATCCTCAGATGTCCCGGTCTGGCAGCAGAGGCAGGAGTTTATCTGTGGAGCGGAGAGAGAACAGGAACTCCTCTGAAAGCTCATTGGTGGATATGGAGGAAATGGCCAAAACTCTGTTCAGGTGATGGGATTACCTCAGATAGGTTTTGTGAAGTCTCTGTTGTTTTAGCTGGTTATTTTAACGCCCGTTTTTCTGTGTTTACAGAGGAAGACAGCAGACTTACAATGGACCCAGTGTGGTGAGTGACATGGTAATTAATGTAACTCTGGTACACTGTTTATTGCTGCTCTGTTTTATATATATTTATAAAGGATAAGGTTGGAGTTATTTTATATTTTTCCAATGAAAAGACCAAAACCAACAATGCGTTAGTTTGACTCTCAATACTGTGCGACTTCCCTACTCTATCAACCCCATTTGTTCATTGTGAAGATGGAAAATCTTTAAAACAGGTTGCAAATATATAGTTACATTTTCTTTTCAAGGGCTCAGTAATGTCCCAAAACATCTGGGCACTGTAGTTTTTAGCAACAGTTATGCAAAAAGGTAGCAAATAGTGCATTTGTTGGGGACTATTTTCAGCCGAAAATAAACTAGTGTCCATGTTCATCGTTATGAAAGAATATGGCTCATTGATGTGTTTTAATAGTCTTGGACAACAATAGAGAGGCGAAGTTTAATTTGTGCCATGAATTACACACATGATGTTTGTCAATTTAAAAGATAATTTTGCAAGTCAAGAAAGTTTGTCATAAAAATTGTCAAGTACCATTTAGTTTGTGTGAGATTGCTCAGTGAACTACATCTCTCGTCTCCAACATGGACGTCAGTGTAACGTTATCTTACCTGATGTGTTTCATCCAGCGACTCCTGGTCCTTTTATCAGCTGGGAAGCGAAAGAACGAGAAAAACCGTTGCTCATGTGACTACATCCCTGTACAAACGCACAGGCATCGTAGCTTCAGCGGCTCTGGGTAGCTTGTGGAGAGAGAAAGCTATGACGTCAGTTAGGCGCCTTTTGGGTGTGTAGTCTTTCTAATTATGTATTTTCACAGTCTTATATTTCAACAGTTTAATGACAAACTGCGACTTTCTTTCTTGACTTAAAATTATCTTTTAAATTCATGGCATTTCAAATGGGCTCAAAAGATTATTTGTCTCTTGCCGTTGACTACTGTACATATCTTTTTCCTAAATAAGGTCCTGTGGTGGTCCACCAGAAGGAGAGGGACTTTGCCTCTCTATGGAGCTCTACCATACAGAGGAATATGCTAACATATATCAAACTTTGGCTGTACAGACAGGACTTAGTAAGATCAATTCATTGTTGGTTTTGGTCTTTTCATGGGATTTGGTGACAGTTGGAAAATATAGAATATCACCAGGCTCATCCTTTAATGTGCGATTTATCTGTTTGTAGTCTAGAGGAGGCCTTTTGACCAGGAAGCCATTATGCAGTACTCCAACACACAGAATGAAGGACAAAGGTAATTCATCACGTCTTTTACATTTTTCCTGCAATAACTGATTTTAATTGTGGCGTAATCATCTTATTATCATTTTACATCTCCAACCCTAGAGAGCTCCATAGATACAGGTACTGAGCTGTCAGAGATTGATGCCAGGCTGCAGGCCCTTCAGGAATACATGAGGGACCTGGATACAGGACACTAACAACCACTGCACAACCCGCTGCTCAACACACGTGGATATGTTCCCTGATGACTACACAGCCTGGAGCTAAGGCCATCTTTTTTTACTGTGCACTGACTGAGGAACACTTCAAGCTTTAAACATGAGCGATGGGTTTACTAGTGTATGTGTTCATGTAAGAGACTAAAACTCCTTCTGGAGGGTCAGACCTCCAGGACATCAGGAAACTACAGCCATCACTGTAAAGGACTACTTTTTGTGGACTGAAATTATTTTTTTAATATACCAAGTTTTTATTAATTAACTTAAAAGATGACTGTGTCTGAGTGTAGTGTATCCTTTCTTTTTTACACCTCACCAAACCAACTAAACTAGTTACATGGATGTAAGGTTTGGCAGTACCTCAGTCCATGAATAATTTATTTCCATCCTTTACTCACTTGTTTTCTTTTCTTTTAAAAAAATATATATCTGATTGACAGTATGGGCTGTGTTCTTTCATCTTCCAGATCCTTTTTTTCTCTTTTTTTTTTTTTGTAGTTAAACACATTTCAACATGGGGAATTATGAAGTTTTTGTGGAGTTTTCTCCCCGTGAGTGTGTGCTGTGCATCACCTCTACCTTTCTAAACAAGCAGCTATTTTAAACAAATCTGTCAATAGGTGTAGTGAACCTTTTAACCAGACTGTTAAACCTGTAATGGGCTGTTGTCTCTTCTGCCCAGTGCATGATGGGATACACTCCATCTCCTGTACCCTGAAAGGCAATAAGCAAGTAGAGGACATGACTGACTGACTGCATGTCATCACAATGTCAAACCAGCAACAGTCTGCATGTTGTAATGTATGTTCTCTTTCCTGCTCGACTTTGAACAAAACATTCCCAGTGCATTTTAAGCATTATAGTTGATACCATTATGACCTTTTAACTAGTTGATCCACATAGTGCATTGAAATGTGGCATTTCCTACAGTTTGAACCTAAGTGGATCCTATTTTCCCTTTGAGGTTATGTCCCAAACTCAAGCATAAAAGATATTAATCTTGGATAATGTTTGTGTAAGGGAACAATACTCACCAAAGAGAAATTGTTTGGGACAGACTGTGGATATTGGTATCTATGTGTACACAAATCCATACCACTTTCATGGTGATCGTGCATGTGAGTGTATGAACGCTGACACCTTTTTTGATGAAATGTGAAACTGCCAAATTTTGTATGAAACTGCTGTACGTGTATGTGCACAAAGACTGTTACTCTGTTTCCCCAGTCCAATGCCTTTTATACCACCTAAAAATATAATTTATAAGAAACTATTCTTTGTAGACTTTTTTTTCTTTTTTACATATGATCCTTTCCAGGCCTGCACAGTTTTGTACACACTACTGTCCTTTGCACTAGTGTCAGTTGTAGTGGAGCCTGAAGGGAAACCTTGAAGGGTTTTCACCACTGCAGCTGGCTTGCTTAATTCATTAATTAACAAACACACTTCTGGGCATGGAGGCTTCAGTGACTGAACAGCTGCTCTGTTTCTACTGGGATACTTGGGAGGGAGGATGAATGTTACATTGTTCCAAGAAAGTTAATGCAGCTCACGTTCACCAACACTGTAGCAAGCTAAACATTCACAACATTTAAGCTACATATGTGCAAAAATGCATAGAATTTCAGAGGGTGATATTCTTGAAAAGATGAAGAAATTATTGTCCCTTGCAAAAAATTAAAGATTCTTTGTCCTGCACAATACCGCCATAATTCCTACAGGACACAACTAAGACATATTCCTAAGGGACTTGTTTATTTTTTGTAAAACAGTGATATAACACAAGACTCAGTTCATTTTGTTAATTTATTACTGAATTATAACAACTGGTAGCAAACATATAAAACATTAGACATAATTCAGTAGCAAAACGTTTAAGTTAATTAATAAGGCAAGTCCAGTAATCTTAAAATTGATGGTCGGATTCACAATATTTTTGGTAGGAAGCACATACCCAGTTTCTTAATTCTTCACAAAGGTCATTTGAAAAACTTAAATACACGTCCTGTGTAAGATAAAGTACTTAGAACAAAACTGTCAGTGCTCCTGAACATTGCTATAATGAGTACATGAAATCCTAAGGAATGGAAACATGGTTCTATAATTATGATAATATGCTGCTGTTATGTTGTTGTGACACTATGGGAGCTCAGTGCGCTCTTCTCTTTCCATATTGGTAAAACATACATTCAGTTCACTGGTAGAGAAGTGATGAAATAAGGTCCCTATGTGACGAAGAACAAAGGCATCTGTTTCTTTTCCCACTAAGTGATTTTCTTGTTCAAGTCTGTCCAGGCTGCTTCTCAGCGGTCACTGCCGCCCGCATCACTTCATTTCTCCGACTGTTCAGTTTGGCCTGAATATTGAGTGTGAGCTGTGGAGGGATGCGATTGAAACGTGAGAATGGCGATTTGCACATACCTGTACAGACATACACACGTGTGTAAAAGTGACTTACTGATTGTTGCTGTGCAAGAACGTCTCGATAAAATGCTTGTCTACGTTCCTGCTCCTTCTCATCACAGTGTTTCCAAATCTGAGCTTTGATCCTCACCGCGTCCTCGGGCAGCTGAGGATACTGTTGCCGCTGTAACAAGAATAAATGAATGCTTACACACACGAGGTACAAAGAATACTCTGAACAACTGATCTGAACTGTAACATAAGGTTGGTATTATGAGCCATTTGCATCCTCTGCTTATCTGCCAAGTAATGTGCTGCAATGCATTTGATTAACTCAACAGGAAAAAATAAAAATTAGTTACTAGTTGGCTATGGCTAATGAACCTCCTCAAAACAACAACACTCGCTAGTTGGACTTGAACAACTATAGCATACGACTCAAGGCTCAAACATTTTATAAGTTTTATATGATTTGGCAACCTATTTTCTGTTCTTTACTTTCAGAACAAATAAAGGTTTTGACCTTTATAGGGTATTTATGTGTGGGACTGGTGGACTGGCTGGAGACCATCATGTGCAGCGTTGCTTTATGGTAATGCTGGATTTTTATATAATTTTTGCATCAGTGTACCTTAATATGTCAGTTATTTAATTTGTTGGATTGGAACGTTCCTGTGTTTATTTTCATCCATTGATTTGCAACCAATTAATGTCCATAATATATATTGATATTTCCATATAAAATGACACATACTTAGACAGAGGATTTTGTCCGTATTAGGGAAACTTCTAACGATTCTTTTCATTATTGGTTAACCTGCCAATATTTTTCTCTATTAATTGATTGGTCTATAAAATAGTGAAAAATGCCCATTGTTTCGCCCAAAATCTTATCACATAAAACAAAGAAAGGCAGCAAATCCTAACAATTGAAAAGCTGGAACTTGGAAATATTTGTCATTTTTGCTAAAAAGATTAAAGAATGAATTGATTATCCAATTATTTCTCTGTTGATTGACTAGTCGAATAACCGGCGCAGGGGGCATCTTGATGCCGTATAATAACATAGTTCAGAAAATAACATCCTATTATGATTACGAACAAACTGTTACACTGGTTACACAGTTACCATGAGAACTTAAGGTCACTCACCACTCGTAAGATGTAGTCCTCGTTAGAGTGAGACCTCATCCTCTGCAGTGACAGGAAGGCTGCCGATACATTTGCTCTGGTCTTGTTAAGCAAATCCTGCAAAGACATTTTTTATGTAACACATTGTATGAAACACAAACATCACCAGCAGCAGTTCTAAGAAAATTATATTTATACACACCAGTAGCTGTTCATTGGTCTTCATATCCAAGGTGTCCTGGCTCGAGCTAACTGGAAGGTTGGCTGTGTTTGACTGAGGAAAAAACACAAAAACACACATTAACATACAGTAAGAACATAGAATTATAATGTAAAACACTGTGTATAAAGTCTAGGGCATGCAGTTTTACTGGAGAGTGTTGAGCTCTTTACCTCGGCCTCGTACTCGGCCCAGGCAGCTTTGCGTTCTGCCTCACTGAGCTCCTCCTCTTGTTTATGGTCCAGCAGAGATTCGTGCTCATGGAAAGACACTATCTGGTCTTTACATGTTTGTAAAAGCTGTGCCAGGACGGCATCCTGAGAAACAGAAACAGAAAGTCATTCAATACTGAAAATTCTTCTGTAAGCGTTTCTGTAAGCGTTTGGCAGACAGCTGTGTTTTATACCAAGACACCTGAAAATAAAGACGGTGACGTCACCTTTGGCAAAGCAGAGGTTGTCCTTTTGCTTTTCTTAGAGTTTGGGTCGTCCAGCAGGTCTGGCTCAAATGTGTAAAGTTCAGTCAGTTCAAAAAGGGTGAAGTGCCTCTCAATCTGTTGCTGATCCACCACTCGATAGGACAAAGACTGCTTGGTCACCTGACGATCATAGATCTTCTCCTCCATGGTGCCCTGGAGATGAAAATGACCACAATAATAAACAGGACTGAAAGGTTTATAGGTTTCTATCATATACAGTCTATGTTTTATATATAGGTTTATATGCAGTATATATATATATATATATATATATATATACACACACACACACACACACACACACACAGCAGCTCCAGGAGATCCATGTCCAGCACCTTATTTTATTGTTTCTGCAAAAATTAGTGGTCATGAATTGAAATTTTCAGGCAATTTATTTAGAATTTAATCCAAAAGGAGCCTTTTAACAGTCCTCTATCAGTTTCATTAGAATATTTCTTTTACTGACAACAAAAAAAAAAAAACTATCCAGTACTTCTCAATAAAAAAAGCAAAGATTTGGGGAAAAGTCAGAACAAAATGAAGATAAATGTATGTAGCAGAGCGGACTGTTTTTGCTCCTATTCCATTAATGAATATAGTGCAGCTCAAGAAGCCTTACATTTTGTCCCAAAAAACACACAATGCTACCATAAAGGTTATTTTCGGACAATAGATGAACTCAACAAAAAAGCAACTATTCCGGGCACTGTGCAGTGTGTGCTTCTGCGCAGAGTTTATGCTTTTTGCATTGACTATTGCAGCGATATTGTTAAATAGTAACATCAGTTAATTTCAAGACTAAACACACAAACATTCACATTTAGGTTAATATTAATGAAGACCAGCGAGCCTACCTGAGCCAAGAAGCGGTACACGAACACTTGTTTGAGCTGACCGAAGCGGTACACCCTGTATATGCTCTGTACGTCGTATGAGGGATTCCATGAGGCATCAAAGATGATGACCCTGTTGGCAGCGACGAGGTTGATGCCCAGTGAGCCCGCTCTCGTTGAGATGAGAAACAATCGGCCGCTGAAATAAAGATCAATAAAATACAATCAGAAGAGAAACTTTGTCATGACATTCTGTCCTAATCTTATTCCAGTATAGTCAATAGGGGAAGATTGGTAATCTGTACCGAACATTGGTAGCATTATTGAACTGATCTGCCCATTTCTTCCTTAGCACAGCACTGGTGGAGCCATCAAGACGATAGTAATCAATGTTTTTAATCCAGCTGCCCGCTGTGAGAACAATGAAGCACAGAAATCAGTAAAGTATCACTTTATCACAGTGAGCATATTTTCTTTGCCATAAACAGAATACCTTTGAATGACGATGGGTCTCTGGCACAGTGAGAAGCCTCAAGGAAATCCTCAATTAGGTTTAATGAGATCAAGGACTGACTGAACACAAGCCTAAAAGTGCAAAAATACAAAAATGAATTTGGTTAGATGTGATGACCAGTCAGCATCTTGACAGACCACTTACAGTGCTTCTAGATTTACAATTGGCTTCAGATCAGAAAAGAAACATACACTTTCTCGTCCAGGTCTTCAGCCATTCTGAGGATCTCAAACAAGAGCACCATCTTCCCCGAGTGCTCCAGGATTTTGGCGTCCCTTTCTGACAGCAGATTCCTGAACCAGTCCTCATCTACACTCTGAAACCTCGAGCTGATGGGTGCTTTCTCTCCTACACAGAATATAACACAGGACAACAACTACATCAGTGTGCCAGCTACAGGGTTGGATCATTAGTGACACTTGGAGCTTAAATACCTTCCACTGCTGGAGCACCTTTGGACACATCAACAATAACTGCTGCACTGCTGTCATCGTTATTCCCTTCGCTCTCTCTCAGTCCACTACATCGGGCAAAAAAGTGTATAAAAAGTATATAAATGGCTTCAGAAAGTACTCATACCCCTCTTTATTTCTTTCACATTTTGCTGCTACTTGTCTGCCACCAATCCACACACACAGTACTTTATTTTTGGAAAGTTTTGCACATTTATCAATCTAGAATTACAGGAATATATGACTTTACATATGTATATGTGCTTCGATGCATCCAGTTTCCTTTGATCACACATGAGATGGCTCTAATATTTGCATGGGTTTCAAAGTCTGAATATTTTTATAAGCCACTACAAGTGCAGAAGCTTTAATGAGAAACAAATGAAGTGAATGTGATTTGTTAAAGCAGAGTGTGATTATGAACGTAGTAGGTCTTACCTCTCTGCCACAGTGGGTCCTTCATTTCTCAGCAGTGCTGCCGCTTTGACTTGTTTTTTCTGTAAGTAAAGTTCAGTTAAAAACGTTTTACATTATGTCAGACTAATAAGGAATCAACATGCGTTCAAGGTGATTTTTTTGTACCTTGTTTTCTTTGCTGATGTAGCTGAGCTGAAGGCACCAGGGATGAGTCCAAATTCGGCCGAGCACCTGAAAGTCCTTGAACAGGTTTGCTCCAGCCCTCACCTTTTCTCTGTTAGTCATGGAACCCGCACCTGGAAAAACAAACATGTATCGACTTCAGATCGTCGAACACCTGTGAAACCCCTGACTTTTTAAAACAGACATTTCTTTAGGGAACAACACCATTACTGACTTTTACTTCCTTTTCTCATTGGCTGATGATGATCACATCTCAGCCTTTGATGATTTAGTGGGTTGGATTAGTTACAATATATATGAGTAAATGTCACACATCTTAAGTTATCATTGAGACAATTATTGATAGTGTGTGCAGGAGTCCACTATCTTTATCAATAAATAAACTATAAAACGGGAAGAAAATGAATCCATAAATAACAATTTAAAACAATATTTAAACACAGGAACACATCAGCGTAAGGCAAAACTAAAGCTCTGGGAAAAAAAAATAAATAAATATATATATATATATATATATATATATATATATATAAAAATAATATTTATCCATGAAAACAGTCTTGACCAATAAATATGCAGATTTCAGTGACATCCATCATCCTACAAGAGCAAAAACTTTCATTCTGGGGTGTTATTTTCTCTTATATGTTTTTCTATAATTACTCTATATCTACATTTCTTACTGAAAGAAATGTGAAGACAGATTCTTACCAGCGAAGTGGTCAAGGTAGTAGCGGTACAACTGATACTGAAGTGGGGAAACCCTCACTGCCAGCACATACTCGTGTTTGGGAGGCAGAAACTGAGTCAACTCCGAGTAATCTCTTCTCTAAGAAAACAACAAAACAGGGTTGTAAGAGCTAGAATATAAAACCAAACTGTATTATGTACATATACAGACAGTTTACAGTAGTTTCTTTTTACCTGCACACAACCAGCCAACATTGCATGAAGTACATGTGCTCGCTTCTTCATGATTCGGACGTCTTTCGGTGTGGAGTCAGCACACTGGCCGTTCTGTATGGGGTTGATAAAGCGGTTTCGGAACTCGCCCAGTGAGCCCAGAAGATTCTTCTTGATGAAATTGACCATGCAGTGGTCTACGGGAACAAAATATGGTGCATCAATAGGATTCCTCAAAATGAAATACCTGTGAAAACATCATGCCTACACTTAATTTACCAACTCAGATCTAAAAGTAAAGCACAATTTGTTATGGTACTGCAGCTTTGGGTCATCAGTGACTTCTGACTTTGTGTTTTTGAAATATCTAGAAATACTGAGTGCTGTATTTCAAGTAGCCAGGTTGGTGCTATATATACACAGCATGTCTATACGCACACACAATGAAACCTAAACAAACAAACTCTGTCCACAAACCTCAAGAACAAACAAACCTGCATGGCGGCAGACCAACAGCACAAAAAAAAATCTCCCAATACTCTGGCCTCAGTTTACCATTTATTGTGTAGGCTGACATGTTTCGGCAAACAAACAATTTATCTGAGCATCTGTCAGCTTGTTTTCCAAATTGCAGTTTATATGCTGTTATGACTTTATCAGGGAACCCAATTCACCTGGATGAAACTCACCTGTTTTACATCTTGAACAAATAGTTAACTCAGGAAGTAGAAAACAAAAGAATCTGTCAGCAGCCCCTTTAAAAGGCACCAACACTACAGTTAAACAGCCAAAGAAATATCAAGTAGGGTAGGGAAATTTAAACGCGTAATGGGGCTCAATGTGTTGTGAAAGATGACGGTCTCATTGCACATTACCACACGTCCTGTTTAAAATGGGCTGACTTTAACAATTCCCTCTTTTGTCATACATTCACTCAGTATGAGTATGATAGCAAAACATCACAATTCTCGTAACTCTGTGGCTGGATTATAATCTGCATCACTTCAAGCAAAGTGTGACCTCGTGGCAATATTTAATATGATGTAGTGTTGCGGACTTACACTCCTCCAGGTTGTTTTGTAGTGGTGTGCCAGTTAGCACCACTCTTCGTCGGGTCTTGATGGCATTCATAGCTTTGGAGATGTTGGACGCTTCATTGCGCAGGATGTGTCCCTCGTCACAAACCACAAAGTCTGGGCCTGAAAAAAAAAACACAAAAAACACAGGAGAGAAAACAGATCAAAACAGTTTCAGTGAGCAAAGCAATGACACATAAAACAGAAAACATTTTAATAATATCATGCCATTACAAAGTTACTGTACCTGGATCCACCAGTATGCTCTTTAACTCTCTCTTCATCTCCTCATCGCTGATTTTCTGGGCTAGCGACAGGATGCGGTACATCTCATACCCCATTATCATAACACCTCCGTCTCTCTGCCACCTCTGCAGACCTCTGAGTCGTTCTGCAAGATGCTTTACTGTCGCCAGTTCTGTAACCTGTAACATATTTGAACAATAGCCACATATGTTCATGTGTGTTTGTACACATTAAGCAAAGAGTGAGACATAAAGCATCTGAAGCACAACATTGCCCATTTATGATTTAACACATTTGAATTGCTTTGCATACTTGTACTTTATCCTGTCCCATGTTGTCTTGCCATTTCTTGAACTCGCCGACCCAGTTGAGGATAGTATTAAGAGGACACACGACAAGGGCTGTTCTGAATTTCAGGTTCTCTGACAGCAGCACCGTGTGGAGGAACGTTACCATCTATAAAATAACACAGCTATGAACATGAAAGCATAGAACACTGACCATCATGTTCATTTCAGGTGATTTTGTGAAACTAGCGATATCTAAAGTGACTTAAAATGTTTGGTGCATCCATATGTCTGGGATAAATCAAAGCAAACAAGAATACTGGAGGTGGATGTCTTCACCTGCAGAGTTTTTCCCAGGCCCATGCAGTGTGCCAGTATGCAGCCTGATCCCAGAGAAGAGTTGGCCTTCTTCACAGACTCACAACAACTGTCCCAAATAAACTGAACACCTGTTGGAGAATAAAGACAACACGGTAAATAAGGTTTGTCTGAACACAAAAATGGGCCTAAACTATGACAATATGCAGCTTACATGCAAAGATTTGAAATGATTAAACTGTTTTTGCTGGCTCTTTATTGATGTTTTGACAAGTCTCATACCTAGAACAGACCAACAGCTGCATCACAACTTTCTCATTGAAGTCAGGTAAATCACAATTTTTGGATGCTCAGTAACCGACTGTTTCTCTGAGATATTTGTGCATTCAGACTCAATTGAAGCTTTCAAACAGTGTCTGAAGAAGTAAAATCCAAATGTATTATGTGATGTAACAAAGAAATGTATTAACTAATGATGTTATTGGCGTCAACATGCCTGTATTGTGCATAATAGTACAGCAATGTCTTCCAGTGTAAGTGAAAAGAGATCACAAACTAACCGTCCACCTGGTGAGGCTTCAGTCTCGTCACCAGGTTCCTGTGCACCTGAACAAGAGGCTTCTTGGTCTCCTCGTCCTGATCCAGGACCAGCTTGGTGGTGATGGGACACACCACTTGAGACAGCTCATCCTCTATAACAATTATCTGGAAAACAAGGCTGCACAGTCAGCATTTAGTCCATTTGCTCTTTCCCTTTGAAAACCCCAAAACGAATAACACATCCTTAAAAAGGTGCTAATGTCAGCAACTAAACTTTCATGTACCATTCTTATTGTGTAAATATCCATTGGTCATCAACACAGTGAAGTTTAATGGTCAATTTGACCTGCTGTGTATGCAGTACCTCTCTCCTGTCCTCCATCTGTTGTTCCCTATCTGCCAAGCGTTTGCATCTCTCCTCCTCCTCTCTGAGGGCTTCCTGGGTCTCTGCACGGAGATTCACATCTTCAATGATTTTGCGGATCTTTTTGCGTCCTCTGGGGGTGCCGCTCATCTCTTCATCTGCATCCTCTTTATCACTCTGCTCAAATACAGAAAGATCCAACAAGCAATATGACCATGAGACACCGGACCCAACTCCCTTTTTCCTCGGCTGGGAGGTTAAGTTGAAGTTTATAATAGTTAACAATAAACAACTTAGTTATAACATCAGCTGCTACCTTTTCACTGCTGGAGTCAGACAACCAAATGCAGGGCACGTGTTTCTTCTGTTCGTAACTAAGGGGTGCCTCCTTAACTTTTGTGGATAATCTGGAGATAAAAAGAGAACAGCATCAGAAATTTAAATGAACTAAAATTATTTATTAATTATAAAATACATGTACATAGTATATACTCAAGTGTTGGTACTGCAGTAACGTTATTCAGTATTTCAGAAGTAAATATAGCACGTTTTACTCCACTACACGCTTTGTTAAGAGTTGTGTTTGCTTGAGACAAATGTTCTGTTTTTTTGTGAATATTATCTAACAGCAGTATGAAGGTAACGTGAAGTTTATTATTCAGCGTAAAAATGCAAGTCTGTTTTTGTAAATTAAATTTTGATCTGTGCTTGATTAGAGGGTAATGCTCTTGGCTTCTACTACAGGAGCGTGCACTGAACTTGCTCAGTCAGTGTACAGCCGGGGTGGACACAATATCATGAACACCTGTACGGTCTAAACCAATGTGACACATTAGCCCAGCAATAAATGTTATAATACCATAATTCAAATTAGAGTCTGAATCAGATTGTCTAGGTGTTCTTTCATATTACTTCCCCGCTTAAAGCGAATGTGCAACTCTTGAAAGAAGAGATAGTGAGTTCATTCTCTTGCAAATGAAATGTTGAATTCATAAGCATCAAAACTCACCGTTACTGCTACTGCCTTACTTGGTCTGGTATGACCAGTAGCAAATGGTGGCAAATGTTAGCCAATATTAGCCGACTTTAGATTGATATTGCTGTATAACAGACATTACTGAGTCAGTTTGCTGACTTTGTAAGCCTACTGTACTTGTGCTATTTACGCAACATTTGTCATTATTCCGTACTTGCTATTTGTAGCCAAAGGGGGCGCTGTTCAGCGAAAGTTTCAGAGGCTAGCTTTAGAGGGTACATCACCAGCTGCTTACCATAAAGACAAGTGATGCAACAATAATGTCAAACTGTGAAAGAAGTTAATCTACTGTGAATTTTGATACATTTGTACATTTTACTGCCAATAATTCTGCACTCCTACTTAAGTAAACTTATGAACGCAGGACTTTTACTGTATATTTTATGGAGCACAGATCTTTTTCACAGACATTTAGGTGTGTAATAGCAGGAAGACCACAGGTCTAAATGATAACATTTAGGTGAGCTAGTTCCAGCGCTCTGGTATTCTGCATACTGGCGTCATTGAACCACTGGGACACTTAATGGAACTGAGCCATCGTTAACGAAATTAGTTTCACCTGTGCTTTTCCTGCTATGACGAGTCAAAATGGCTGCCATGAAAAAGGTTTAGTATTCCATTGTGGTATGGATGCTTTTATTTAACTAAAAGACTTGAGTACACTTCTCAGTGTACCCAGCAAAGCCAGGGTAGATTGATTTAAAATATGTAATTTTATATTTATAACATAGGTATAACACAAATTAAAATTTAAAACCAGAACAAAGACAGATTTTTTTGTTTGTTTTGTTTTTGATGTTATCAGTGGCAGCTGAAATGAACGTACCTTAGTTTGTCTTCACCGGCTTCATCCTCTGACTGACTCAGCTCCTCGCTCATCCCAAGATCTTCCAGCTCTGGCTCGTTACTGTCACCATCACTTTCACTATCAGCTTGACAGAAATCAAATTCAGACATTAGAGAGAAGTAGATTCTCCCCGTTCAGACAGGTGAGTTTCTAATGTTAGAGGTGTCCTTACAGCTCAGGTGTACGCTGCCGGCTCTTTGCTTCCTCTCCTGCTTTCCTGCTTCACTCTCTGCCGCGGCCTTGACACTTGATGTTCCCTCATCTAAGGTTAGTTTGTGGCGGAGAAGATGGTGCCTGGCGTTGGGCCCATCAGACGTGGTGCCAGATGATTCTGAAGTCAAGTCTTCCCCTGTAGCAGATATATATTCTATCGTTTCCCTTTTATAACCCACTAAAGTACCCGACAATAGGGAAACTTTCAAGTCACAATTTTGGTCCTAAAGTACAAATATTAAATTCAGCTACTAAAAGGACTAAAACTGGAAAAAAAAATACGTGTCCTTATAAAAAAAAAAAAAAGATGCACAATAGCTAAAAATGTGCTACTTTAAAAAAAATGACTTACCATTTCCATCTGTTCCATTATCCTCATAGCCTTGTTTGACCTCCTTGTCACCCTGCGACTCAGATTCATCCTCCTGCGTTTCCTCATCCGAAGAGATATCATCGCCCGAGGAGTAGTTGGCTTTGATTTGGGCCAATAGAATTTTCTTAGCGATTCTTTCAAAAGTAGAAAAGAAGGAAAAAGCACCTGAAGTTCATTTCATGATCAGTAACATTGTCTTCAGCTGGATATTGTTATACTTTAAGGCAAAATCACAAAGTGTAATGACAGTTGGAGTTCAATATTTAGGGGCCAATAGTCCTTGAGCTGTTGGCCTTAAAAAGAAATGAATTATAAATCTGATTAGATATCTTTAGTGAGTCCCTTCTGGTCAATCCACATTATGTGCCAATATAAAGCTCTGCTAGTGTCCGTAAGTTCAGAACCCTAACCGAGACCAGTTAAAGTGAACTGCCACAACACTGGAAGACATACATTTAAAATAGCAGGAAAAAAATTGATAAAAATGAGACAGAGACGTTATTAAGTGTAAGAATTTATTACAACAAACAAATATTCTTCACAGAATAAACAAAAAGACATATTCTTTGTATATTCCCCTTTGGGGAACGGGAGGGGTACTTTCCTTTTTTTCCCTATGTTTTTTGTTTGCTCAAGTCTGACAGACATTTGTCCATTTTTTCATGTGAAAATAAAAATTACATTGATCTCTAGTTCATCCAATCATGACAGCTCGCAGTTAAACAGCTACAGGCTTTTTGAACACAAACAGAGCTGGCTGGAAGGCAATATACTCCTCTGGTATTACGGGTTTTTTTACAACACAAAAACAGCAAATTACTAACAAAGTCTGTACATAATTCTTTACTGAGACTGAAACGTTTTTAAACCCCTTTATACTCCAGTGGAGCATAAAGTTAGTTTCAAAATGAGTAATCTGATGCAGTTCATGATAAACACGATAGGTTATGGTTTTAATACCATATTGTGTTTTGACCACTCATTAGTACGTACAATTAGTTAACCGTACAAAAACTTAAACCCATTCAACATCTACCTGTGTCCGACACGCATTTCCCAACACGGGGCTGACCTGTAATCACCCATGATACCCAAGAGCCAGTCAGCTTACATGGGTCTGGCTCGAGCTCGTTGACTCTCTGGTCAATTGTCCGTCCCGCATGAACCCTTTCTCACCAAGCAACCTGCATTGCGTGCCGCGCATAGGTCCGATCCTGATCTCAAAGTGGGTTGTCAATGGAGGTCACTGGACATAGAATAACTTCCATCTTCACTGACATTCAATCCAACGTCCAATGAGAGTTTATTGTGAAAGATGTGTTACAGTAGAGCAATGCCAGACGACAACAGCAGTAACAGACCAGAGCCTTGGATCTCATTTACCACGTTTCAACTGGGAAAGAGGACGATACAGAAAAAGCAGAAAAACACTGAAGAAAATGAACATACTGCCACACATGACTTTGGCATTATCGCCATTGGTAATCACATGCTGTGTGGATTTCAAACGAATACAACAGTACTTTTCATGTTTTAGCCCACTAGCTACAAACAATGTAAACTTTACATTTCTGCTGACCATTTTTCTAAAGGTAAAGTTTTGCCATCACTACAGGTGATAACAGATTTTTTTTTAAAACGACTTGGTACCGAAAGGAGGCTACAATATCCCAGATTTAAGTGACTGTTGCCTAACAGCACTGCATTCACTGCTGTGCTGTCAGAAAATCCAACCTGGAAAAAACATGAGAAACAAACATGGATGTCATTAAAGGCACAACGCGAATTTGGTCGCTTCTTGCATTACAATGGTTGTTGTTTCACAGCCCACTCTCGATTCTCAGATATACAACCTTCTAATTAACATTTGAAAGCACTGACCTGAAAGGCTTTTTAACAAATTGTTTTTATCTGCATTACTTCAGAAATAAACGGCAGCGGGTTCACCTGTCAAGCAGGGTTCAAATGCGAGTTTAAATATAGTAAAAATTCCTTCATCAACTTTAAAAGCTACAGGAAGCTTTAGAAAATGGTCAGCAGTAATGTATACTCTGTGTATAGAAAGTGGGGTAAAACAGACAAAAACACTGGTATGGTTCTGATGAACACTGCTGACAGTGAGTTCTGTAAATGATTTTGATTATCCAGGACATTGTCTCTGGAAAGAAAAGGTTGTTCAAATGTCATTCCTCAGTGCTTTGAGCATCCTTGATGGTGCCCATTCTTTCCAATTAAAGCTGCTCACTGGGCATGTATCGCACACATACAACTGAGGTTTTCAGGTTCTGAGCTGCCCACACACATAGCAAGAAAACAATATGTTAATGCAGCTTTTCATGACTTTTTTAGCACTAGTGGCCAAATTCGAATTATACAAAGAGTAATTTCAGAATGCATGTGATAGTAGATTTCCTTCATTGTTTTAGCTGCATATTTTGAAACATTTTGTAGGGGAAAAGTCTTTCTGGGTCAGAGTACGTCACATGACCTCCAACTACGATACCAAAATCTCTGCACAAACCCTGCGCTGTTCCTCAGGGCTTGGCCTTGAGCAGCAAGAACAACATTTCATTCACCTCTGTTGTACTGGGGTGGTGTCAGAAATCTCAGATGGATATCTCTCAAAAGCTCAGCAGATAAAACCGAGACGGTGTGCGTGGCTAGATACTACTAAAAGGTACAGTAGTGGAAAAATATGTCTTTGTAATTTGAGTGAGCCAACCCTTTAAGAGGATCTCTGTGAAAGCAGAGGAACAAAAACTTTTTAGGTAGGGAACACAAATCCTGAAAAAGACAGCTGAAAAATACATCTCAGCCCTCAAATCACTACTATAGCATATTGCATATATGCAAAAGTACATGTCCCTAAGCTCCAACACTCCAGCACTTTGACCAGGTGCATTTCAAATATTACAACACTAAAAGACACAGACAAGACCTAAGGTCAGTGCTGTTAAGGGAATAGTAGCAGCAATATGATAATATCAATAAATATCATTGATCAACAGAAAAGCTGAACGAAAGCTAGTCATCATATTCAATGAAGCCAGTAATACACTGACTTAGGTGTGAATGTGGGAGTGTCAGTGGCCCAGTAGGACTTTCTGGAGTTTCTGGAACTGCAGTAATAAACATTTTTGAAAAGGCGACATTCTCGACACCAGAGCTAGTATCTTGCATGTGAAGTAGTTTCAAAAGAAGAGAGACTACATACCAGGTTATAGAGTGTTGTGTCACAATAAAATGTATTATTCATCATGGTAGCCAAGTGCAAATACCAGATCCTTGATGATGATGCCTTAAATATAACACTGCAAAGCACTATTTAATAATCAAATAGGGAATGTCAATTGATGTGCATCAACTCCAATTAACATTGGTGTCTACCATGATTTGCATACTATAAAACTCAACACCAATGGAAAGAAGGTAACAATTGTTTATGGTGTTTAGGGTGAAAATTTTTTTTACAAATTTTCCATTTTTTTGTCAGTTGGACAGTGAGAGTAGCCCTATAACAAATCCTGAGATTTACAGATGTTCATGATCCAATCATTACAGTCTTTTTCAGAACAATAATGCATCAACACTGTCACAAATACAAGCCCATTCATGAAAACGTAGCATTAAGTGAAGCTCAAACCATGTGCAGTAGAAGAATATATTTTGCGGCCAGAAGCAGCACGGGCTGCAACAGGAAGCAAATCTAACTTTGCCAAACTCAAAAGCTGAATGATGTAACGCTAAAATGCATTTACAGAGCCAGGTACATCATATAGTATATTCTAACAAACAATGCTTTTGCCATCTTATCATAATAAGGGAAATATGAAATTGTCACACCATATCTGTGACCACGTAGGGTTAATTTTAGAGCAGGATTTCAAAAAGATGATTGTCAAGGTGAAGCATAAAAGTTTTAAGTTTTATACATGCTTACCACAAGTGTACACAAAACATTGCTCGCAATTAATAATAATTTATAGAGATTGAAAAATAAATTACTTCACAATTTTATTTTGTTTTTGCAATGTAAATATGTGCAGGCATGTTTCAAACTTTATACTTCACCTATAAATAACACTATTTCAACAGTTCTTTGTGCATTCTGCAATAACACAGACGAGTAGAAGTTCAAAACTTTCTAAATATGTTAGAATACTGTCATTGAACACAAACCTGTAATACATGAACAGATTGAGCTGTAAGGCAAAATAAGTGGCAGTCATTGTTCAAATGTCTGCTCTTCAAGGGTTAATGTGGGTCAATTGCAAGGTTTCCCCTTTTGTGTCAGCTTAGTATATAAGAACACAAGTGTGGTATAAGAAATAACAATAATAATAAAAATCTTAATTAAAATGTATCTCTAGCATTTACATGTATACTGGATTGCAAACTAAATAAAAACAGACAAGCAGAGTTTGTTGCTTATCATTCACAAGCCTGTTCAGAGCCAGGTTCAGTCTCACCATGTACCTCTAGAATGTGTATTTGATTGCTGGGCCTCTACTGCAGCTACGTTTTGGTCTTGTTTGAATAGACTGCAACGGAGTCTTAATGACACGGGTGTTGCTAGATTTTGCACAGAAGTTGGGGTTCGAAGTTGCGGCCTTTCTTCCACACCTAGGGTGTTTTACAAACTCTACATCCGGGCTTTTTGAATCATACCTATTTTCTGGATCATCATCTTCTTCTGCTGCCCATGAGGGCCCAGATTGCTCCTCATCTCCTACAAAAACAAAAAAATTAGAAACATAAATTTCTTAACTCAAGCAAGTCATGTTGTTTCAGTAGAGAAATAACATGCATTATCAAAGAATGGGTGAACTGTAAGGCGGTTATACTGACGTGCCAAGAGAAACTATGTAGTATTTATTATCCCATAAGAAATCCAGTCGGGAGTAGGAGTTAGCATTAGCCATTTAGCTTTCCACCAGTAATTAGGGAACCTAGTGATCTACTTCTAAATCCCGTTGACAAGATATACTTATTATTATCTATATCAAGATCTACAGATCTAAGGCTCACCCGATGATTGGTGGAAAGCTGCTGTCCCCAGTAAGGCCACATCTTCAATGATTGGCTTCATCTTCTGATCACTTCCGTCACTCCCAGAGTCATCATCGTGTTCATCTTCGCTTGATGAGGACGACGACTCCATTGCTTCCTGTCGAGGTTTAGTCTTAGACTTCCCAGCCTGTATCCTACTCTGCTTTCTAGCCACACCTTCATCCTTTCTTTTGACGAGGTGAGGCTTCCCTATTGACCTCAGCGTATTCAAGTGTTGTATTTTCTTCTGCGAGTCTTGATCGTCACTAGAGGAATCAGTTCCACCTTCCCCTCGAGATTTTACTCTTCTGTCAGACTCAGGGGAACGGTCCAGCATCTTGCGTTTGCGGCGCATCTTCTCCGGTGACATCGGGGTGTTCTTAGTGAGCCAAAAGAGACATTTCTTGGCCACCTTAGTTGATGCTTTTCCACCGTCCTCATTACTTTGGGGTTCATCAGAACTTTGTGATCTAGCTGCTCGCTCAAGCAGAGCTGCAGGGACTTCATCCGAGTCAGAGTCGTCTCTTGCTCTGCTCAGACTTTGTTCTTCAGTGTTTTTGGCTGGTACTGTGCTGGGGGTTTCCTCAGGGTCAGAGTCGCTGTCACTGTCTGCTGCTGAAAGAGACGTTTTGGCCTTGACATCACTTGGTCGACGCAAAGGTGTTGTCTTCACGCGAGGAGATCGTCTATTGCCTTGTTCCTCTTCTAGGTGTAGAGACGCGCTAGAGTTGTCATTACTCATCTTGCTGTCAGCTTTAACACCTACAACACCTGTCTCTTCATCTTCTAATACATCCTTTCCCTCCGACTTCCTATTCTTCATGTGTATGTCATCCTCCATCTTCGGGGCATCAGAGGATGGCTCCCGCTCCATAGGGACAGGTGTAAGTTTTACTACTAGTTTTTTAGTCATGTTGAAGCCACTATCAGAAGGCTTCAAGCCAACCTTTTGTTCCCTCTGTCTGGCTTCATGTGAATCTGAATCCATGTCTTCCCCAGGGCAGTTATGTGCACGTCTCCGATCTGTGAAGCCCTTGGAGTCAGAATCATCATCTTCCAAATGTTCAGCTGCCAATTTCTGCAGGTCACTCAAGCATCTTTCATTAGAGATATCCAGCTCTGTGTCTGCTTCTGTAACAGGTTGTGTATCAAAGTCTTCGCTAAAGAACTTTTCCCAACAGCTCAAGATATCCAAGTCAATGAATTCTTCCTTCAGGCTATCCTCGAGAGCTGCAAGTGACTTTCGCAAGCCTTTAACTACTGACAAAAAAGAGTTCAGATACAGAGTGCGAACACCAGGTGTTTGTTGGTTGGTTGTCACAGAATGAATGAAATTGACAAATGTTCGGTTTAAGATGTTTGTCGAGTCCACTAAATGTTTGGCCTTTTTGGTGATATCCTTGGAAATCTGCAGTGTGTTATAGTTGAACACCACGCTACCATCCATACCAGTATGGTCCCATTTGTCCAAGGGAATGTTTTGTGGCAAGTGTGGCAACATGGCATAAAGTTCAGATTTCTCCGGCTCTACTCGGTTCCTCCTGCGCTGCTGATGCCACAGACTCTCCATGTTCTCAAGGACACTGTCACAGGCCATCACCAGGTCAAAAAGAGGCTCCGGGCTACACACGTAGCAGTACCATTTGCTCTCCAAGATGCCAGACAGCTCCTTCCTTCCCAAATTTCTTAGAATACACTTCTTGCAGAAGGCATTACTACAGAAGTCGCAACAGATCAAGTTGCCTCCTTCAGCACACCACCTGCATAAGGAAAAAATAAGAGACAATAAATACGGTTGGTAAAAGCTTAGTATAAAGTAAGTTGAGGAAAATGTTTATATTTGTGTTGAAATCCTACCTGCATTGCTCATCCATTCCATCTCCATCCTTACTGATGTCATCACTTAAGTAATACTTGTAGCAGGACTGACAAAAACAAAACATTGAACGGAAGAGTTACAGACAGTTTAGACAAAAGGTATAGTAGAAACACGCAAGGAATTTATATAAACACTACAAATGTACTCTAAATTCCATACCAATTAATTGCTATGTATATGCTTGTTAGCAATGATTAAATATTTCTAATGGTTCTTTTAAATGATTACCTTCAAATACAGAAATGTTTTTAGAAAAACGTCCACACTGACTTTAGTTTGCATAATATTACTATTGCTATTACTCTATGTTCAATGACGCACTCAAAACTGATAAATAAAATTGCACATCCAAATTCTGGTGGGCTGAGGGATCATGATAACTTCAAAAGAAACAGGTTTTCATTTACACTATCGTCTACATGCTGTACAACTGGGGAGAATAATGCTATAGTGTCAGAGACACAGCACATTTAAATATAGAAAACTGGATGTGATTATGTTTGGGGTTTTTTTCGAATGTTTTAACTGTTTTATACAGTTGTACGTCTCAGATTTCTGTAAACGAAAATCCTTCTTCAGAGTAAAAAGGCTTGATGCCATAAAATTGATCCTCAGTGTCACTTAAACCATATCACTATTTTTACATCTTGATAACAGCATATATTATGTTTTCAGGGTTTTTCACTTTTGAAGAGATGTACATGTTATAAATACTGACTTAAAGGTCACAGAAAATGGTAAAATTAATCTGAATAATGAATCTGGAGGATTTGTTTATGACATAAATAAACAGACTCACCTTGCAAATAAGTACTTATAAATGTTTTATACAGTTGTACGTCTCAGATTTCTGTAAACGAAAATCCTTCTTCAGAGTAAAAAGGCTTGATGCCATAAAATTGATCCTCAGTGTCACTTAAACCATATCACTATTTTTACATCTTGATAACAGCATATATTATGTTTTCAGGGTTTTTCACTTTTGAAGAGATGTACATGTTATAAATACTGACTTAAAGGTCACAGAAAATGGTAAAATTAATCTGAATAATGAATCTGGAGGATTTGTTTATGACATAAATAAACAGACTCACCTTGCAAATAAGTACTTTCAGAACTGGATGTCGGTAGAAGGAATCTCTCTGGAAGTGATTAACTTGTCGGCCACATGCGGTGCAACTGACAATTCCCATGTGTTCAACTCCTATGAAAGCACATCACTGTCATTAGCAACAAAATTGTTATAATTATGGCTTGATGGGTTGCTTTAACGGTGTGAGACTGCCCTGTTCAATCTCTACTTAAATCAATCACATTCTCCAGGTAAGACAGATAGATAAAACCACTGGTTAGGATGCAAAAACTTGCTGTAAGCAGTGTGGAGTGGGAGTGAAGCACTTGGAGCAGCTTTTTTTCGTCGGAGTATCAGTGATCTCTCTCAACAAGATAATGATCAAACTGCATTTAGAGACAAAGTGAAGTGAATTTTCAGCTCGCTTTGACCACTGAAGTGGTATTTCACTGTCTTTTGTCCACAAGCAATCAGTGGATGAGTACCCCTACAAGTGCCTTGTTTTTGTTTCATTTGTTGCCAAATTCATCAATGTAGCCACTATTAGGTTCTATTATGTTTGAAGAAATGGCTGCCTGGGTAATCATGAAGTGATGTGCAATTTTATGACACCAGTAGTGACTGACCTCCACGTCTTCTTGAAAACTCTTTCCGCAGTACGCCTGACTTCCGGCTGCGAAACTCTGGACCCCTGAAGTCATCTCTTCCATTATCAACAGGTTCAGGCCTTACTAGTACAGTGCCTGTGTACACAAACATACCACCAGTGAATCAAAGATATTCCATCATCATTAAATATGTGATTACTGTATAACCTAAAGCTGGGAACAGACCCTACATATAGTAAAAGACAAAATACCACATTTATAATGTGTTTGTGTAAACTAAATGTATTTTAAAGTCAGCAACACTTAGAGGTACTTAAGAACTCAGCAAAGACAAGTAGATAAGTGCCCAAGGCACCCCCCCAAAGTTTTCACAGAAACACAAATTCTTATGCAAGACTGTACCGAAATACAATGGACACCAATCAAAAATGTTTATTTGCACTGCAATTTGCACTGAAAAGATTATGAGGCAGAGTAAATAATGGAAATAATAGGGAAACGTTAAAACCTACCTTTTGGCAATCTAGTGATATCAAGGTGACCATTTGGGTTGAATGGTAAATCCAAGTCCTCACTTGCATTTGAGTCCCCAGATTCATCCAGTCCAGAGTGCTTTATGACAACAGAAGGTTTTCTGTAATATCAGTGAAACAGAAGAAATGTAAGTCCCAGAGATTAGCAACACTTCCCACGGGTTGGAAACCTACTTAGACAGTGAAAAAGGAGGTAGGGGGTTACCAATGTTTTTAATAGTATCAAGTATAAGCTACTGGCACTGCAGAATCATCTTTATCCTTCAATCTGATTAATACCATTGTTCTTTAATACCATGGTTCTTTATCTATGCTTGCGGGGTATAAATGAAATGCCAACTCACCTCCTTGAGTATTTGGTATCCACTCCTGCCTACAAAGCAAGACAGGTTACTAGTTTAGTTGTCAGTTGTAGTAATCAGTCACTTTTGGTGTTGAAACCATCACAGCAATGTCCCAAAGGGGGATGCTCACTCAGCGGCTTTACTCACTCAGCACTTTGTTTATGCAAACTATGAAAGCATTCTAGTAGAATATGAGTCTTGTGAATAAAGCTTTAAGATACAACAATATAATTTTCTTAGAATACTGAAGGCATATGATAACTAGACAACTGTTCAGAGAGCAGAAACTACTCATTGAGTAGTTGGGAGAGACCATGGGAGATTGACAAGGCTGTCAGACTACATGTATGCTTAATACAACAGTGACAGGGAGATCTTAAAGCAAACATCTAGTAGGTTTTTTAAGCAGTGGGCTGCGGGTTCAAAAGACCACATTGGATTACATTCCGGTCAATGGAAAAACATAAAGATAAGGCTAAAGTGGGAACATGATCAGAGGTAATGGCAGTGCACATTTTGCATTTTTGTGGCTAGACTCGCTCCGGTCAAATGGAAATGAGGTGGGGAAAAAATCTAAACAGCGGTCATCATTTTGTTCTGCCACATTATGTCATTCATCACAGCCACAGGTCAACCTCTAACTGCATGACCTCTCCAGGATGGCGCTGTCTCCAAAACTCCTATTGATCTCCACTGCAGAAACTGAATCGCTGCTGTGTACAAAACCATGACATAACCAACCTGTGGGTATCGTGTACAAGAGAAGAGATGCTTGTGTGGTTAATTTTCAACAGCCTGGTACTGGTTGCACAAGATTTAATCATTGTAGAGCACAGTGGCTATAGCATGCATATTCGCGCTTTGACAATGCACGTCACTCAAATGAGATACTGCAGATGGAAAACATACCTACTGTCTTTAGATGCATGTAAAGTGCACAAATCAGGTGAAATGGGAGGTCCTCACATAGATATAAAACCCTCATACATATGGGGGGACTGATGCTGGTAAGAAACAGATATTAATCTTTACTCTTCCTTCCTGCATTATTGCCATAACTCGTGCAGGCTACTTTTGATTCAAAGGTCAAATAATCTAAAAATAAGCAGAGAAAGAGAAACACCATCAAGTGCATTTCTTTCAAATGATGCATAATGTATACAATTTTATCCCATCTCTTCTTTTTTTCTTTCCCATGACTGAACCTGAAAAGTGCCACCTGGGTGTAGAAGAGTCTTTGTAAAGTTGACCTTTTGCTTTTCTGTAGCATAGGAAAGGGCTTGGACTAAATCTTTGTCAACAAGAATTCAAATGACAATCAAACTATAATGTACTGTAAAATGCATTGTATTTATAATGGGATTTTAAATTAATTCAACCAAAAACATTGAAAACGTAGGTCTGTGCAACTACTGCACAGTGGTAAAAAAGGGACATTATTATAAACTTTTCTAATGCAAGTTTCGCATGGGGTCTTCAAGTATCCACTTAAGACAAAACTTGTTTGAAGCATTTTATGACAGAAGCCCTTTGCTTCGATTTAGTCCTGCTTTAATGGTTATTTGAAAGTGCTGCGACTAAATTCCAAATGTGACAATAACGACAAGAAGCAAAGCTAAAAAACCTTTAGTGTGGCACTGTTGGCATTTCTGAATGTGACCAAATTTTGTGCTGCGTCCAGTTAAAAGGTTACTGGCACCATTAGTGTCAGCAATGTACAAAACTTGATAACGGATATGACAATCATCAAGAATGTTCAGTTACCTCTGCTGCAGCATGACCTGTTGAGTTTCCCAAAGAACAGCTCCTGTTTGTCAGACCTGTGAACAGAAGATCTGTTAAATACTTACAAAGCATGTAAACATCACTCATGATTAGATTAATCAGACGCTGTACCATGAGCATCCTCTGAGGCTGGTGTACCATTGCTGTCCTGTACAGTGGAATGAGCCAAGTACTCGTGCAGTTTGTTGACCAATACATTCAGCTTGCTGGTAGTTGTGCTACAGTCAAGAAAAAAGAAAGAGCGTGGTTATGGAAAATTTGACAGTTAGAAATTGCTAGCTGGTTAATCAACATGTTGGTTAAAACCGTGATTAACATATTTTGTTGTATTAAAAACATACTTTTTAATAATTTGGTGGAATCAACTGTTCATCGTCCAAGAGACTATTAAACATCAACTCAAATCCCATTCAACATCTACATCTCAACTTTTACTGTCCAATACAGTAGTAGACACCAATTTACCTTGGACTATGGAAAGAAAATATGTTATATATGTGTAATAAGTATTATGTTTCAGCTTTCCAGAGAGTGACAAATGAAACCAGACAAGACTGTCCCATTTCAGAAGCTCCCTCAAATGCAGCCAAGCAATGCATCTTTTGACCCAATTTGCAAGACAAAACCTAAACTCTAACGCTCTCAGCATCCCACAGTTTATTGTACATCAAAAAATTGTTTAATGGAGCATTCAGGTGAAAATCTAGAAATATGGGAACACGTACCTACCACAAAATTGTGTTCAAGTGGTTATCAGTCATCACATGAACATATCATATGCAGGAGATGAAAACAGAAGCCACACATTAACTCCAATGTATTTTGTTATTAGCAGCCTGAACATGTTAATCATAGGATGTGACAGAAAAAAGGAAGTTATGTGGATATGTTTCCCATAAACCTGGTATGCTTTTTACCGGCAATCCATTATGTGCAGCAGTGAAACATCACAACTCATACTGTAAACTCGGGTATTGTGAGTTGTGTTACTTTGCTGAATTTTGAGGTCAACTTACTAGTGATGGAGTTTTGAAAAAACTGACTTAGAAATTGAGAAAAAGCACCTGAATGGCTCCATAGTTTTGATGTCTGTAAAGCTGCAATATCTCAGTTGGGGGAAAAGCACCAGCTCAAGTTGGTCTTTAGGGCCCTCAAAAGACCTACATGAGGATTTTAACATTGCTAATGAAGCTGTTAACGCATAAATTATTGTAGTGAAGCAGGACATATTTGCTACAGAAAGCAGCAAAGAATATAGAGTCCTCCCTGGACAGGGAGTGTATTAAGTCTTAGGTGGGTTTTATTCATCCAAGCCCTAATGTTACAGCTCTTACAGCATGGTGGGATGGCTCTCTTTTGAAAAGGAAGAAACTTATACTCTTGAATTAGACTGCAATAAATCCTACCTCATTAAGATCATAATGTTCCGTTTTTGTTTGAACTGTTTTAGAGAGATGTTGATTCATCTTTGAGGTCATTTGGGAGGTTGTTTGTGATGCTGTTGATCTGTATTGCGTTATACTGAAGTGTTTGTAGTTTTTAGTATAGCCTGATTAATATAAATAATAGGGTGGACAAATTATTAGATCAAATTCAACAGCACCACAAACTAACGTTACAGCCTAAAGAATTACCAAAAAGCTGCATATTATAACGTTAACCTTCACAAAGGTAGGACAACTGCATTCGTGTTAGCTAGGTGTAACGTTAACTTACCTGAAAGACTGGCAACTGCGTGTATATTTTGAGCTAGCTTAGGTGAGGTTACGTTCAGCTCACCCAAAGTTATCTGTAACGTTAGCAATGGCTACGAAAAATTAGCTAACATTACCTCTGAGGTGTCAAGAAAACATGTTTTTCGAATTCACATGGCCTGTCGTGCTGTGTTAGCCCTGTTAACAATACTTAATTTGAGTTAGTAGCTAACTAAGCTGGAATTATCATTATCAGTTGTATCGCTCTAGTTAGCTGTTAGCTCATACAGCTAGCTAGTTGCTAAGCTAGCTCACCGTTATACTCTCTAGTAGAGAACCGCATTTTCAGCCGTTTTTACCTCAGCATCGCTGCAGACATATCGCGAAGTTGGTGAACAACCGAAGTCGTTCAAGTCCTTATAGTCTCATAATACCAATATATTCTGGTAAAACCATTACGCTCAAACTGCGCTCAGCATCCTATCACAAGCAATGGGCAAAGCTGTAAAGATGCAATACACGACAACCAGTGAATGGTCCCTTCCTCTTCTTTTAGTATTTTTTAACGCGCTTGACCTAAAGTTGCAATGTTAACCTATCGCGCATTACCGCCACCTGCCGCCCCGGAGTGTGGCTCGGATAAGAGATTTGTTGTTTCTTTTCTGTTTCTTTCATGAAAACAGCTGTCTTATATGATCCATTGTACTCGTGCTTACAGTTTTGACAAGTATCAATTCCCTTGCACTAAGATATATTCAAAAAACTATCAGTGTTTAGTAAAGTAAATGACGACTGATACATTAAGTCAGTTAACTTCATGCTTAAAAGGCTATTATTGTCAGTTCTTGCATAATCTTCGCCCTCAGATTAGCCCTCATCATCTCACTCTCTGTCTCATATTTCAAGTAACATATTTCACTGACTGCTCTTTCATTGTCCAACCTCTTGTTATTATGACTTCTTATAACCTTCCTCTACTGCTATACAATCGTGTCTTAACAAGCTACTTTTGGTACAAATGTCTTCCCTGCAGCTCTCTATTCCAGCAACAGTCTGTGAGCTTTTTTCCAGATAATACATTTGGCTTCTGATTAACAAAAACGTCTGCTGTTCCTTGTATCACAGATTTGCTTGCCAAAGCAGACAATCTTTTTTTTCCCCTTCAACACAGCACGAGCAGAAGCCCACGTACTGTTGGCATTAATGCCTTCTTGAATGCCTTTGCATTTTTTTTACTGCAAGAGTGACATAAACGTGCATGCACAGCAGAGGACTAAGAAAAAATAATAATTTATTTGTTCCAACTGCTTCCACCCATTGTAGTATCAACAACACTGTCAACATATCCACTGTGTATACCACCATGTTTTGTGTTTTCTGTTCTCTACTTTCTTTACAGGAACTGTCACTGTAAATAATGTAAGTCATAGCTACTGAGCCATTTAACACACAGATCCTTATCACAATTTTTTTTAAATGTTTCTACTATGTTGCTGACAATGAGTACGCAAAAATGTAGAAACCCCAGGAAAACATCCTTACATCGTACCATATAATTATTATCAGAGAGGCAGTTTGTGTTTTTGAGCATCTAAAACCACAATCATATGCCCATTGGTCCACATCATAAATTACTTCTTGTAGACCCTGCTGGCAGCAAGCTTTATATTTCTTCCACTTCTTAACAGGCTTCTATCAGCAGAAAAGGCTGAGCCTCTTGTACGTTACACTGCAAAGAAACAGCATTGATGGATGGATGGATGGATATTAATAATTTATTGGCACGCTATCCTCGAGACACTACCCTACTAATTTTGACTGCAAACTGATTTCAGTCTGTTTGTATTCTGACTTTGTTGGTTCCAGGGCCAGCCTTCAGCGTTTTTGGGGCCTAATCTTTACCTTTATCTATCTTTAAACTGGAGGTGCCTTAATGACGTTTAATTAATTAATACCCAGAATTATTCTTTAAAGTCAACATAAGTCAACATAACTTGAAAACAAGGTCAAATGTTCATTCTTACAGAATTCATTTTAAACTGAAGGAACAGACATACTGTGCTGCCCTCATCTACATCTGTATATCTCTTAAAACAAGGTTTTCTATATAAACAAAATTCTCCTCATATTTCAGATATCTTGCCTACTTTCGAGTCTGATTCTAGCCTTCCAAAAATAAGGAGAATGGTGGAGTGAATGTAGAATATGCATCACAAAAAAAAAAAATTTGTATAGTAGTAGACCTATTAGTATATAGTACTATATAGTTTTATGTTTCAGTTTTTTAGAGAGTCTAATGAAAGAAATCCATACATCCATCCATTCTCCATACCTGCAGATTCATGGGTCATTGGTAATTTAGAGTCATCAATTCACCTAACATAACCAGTATGTCTTTGGACTGAGGGAGGGAAGTTGGAGGAAACCAAGCACCTGGACGAAACCTACACAGAACATGCAAACTATACACAGGATGGTACCAGCAGGCAGCTGTGGGACTCAAAACAGGCCAAGAACAAAAACTAGTTTGAAAATGAATTATTATCATTAAACCCTTGGGTATGTTAGGTTTGCTTAGTTTCAGCAAGACTGCACAATTAAATGCAGTTGTAATCCCCTAAATGCTACACATATAAAAATTGACAATGAATCAGAATAGAAGAAAAAAAATGGAAAAGGGTAGAATACAAACACTAATTATCATTACTAAATGATATTATACATTATTCTGCTGTATGCTGTTAAAGTAGATGATGTCATATTATGCTCATATACTATATTTTGCCACTATGTCACTTCACTTGAGAGGTACTGCACTATTAGTTTAAGTACACTGGTCGTGGGGACTGTATACTGCTTGCCTTGTAATATTGAGTTGCGTTGAATTACTCTATAGTTTCTATTTTTATTTCTATTCTTATTTTATATACTCCTAATTATTTATTTTTTAACTTCCTCTCTATTTAGCTCTACTTATTTCTGTGTTTGTGCTGCTGTAACACCTGAATTTCCCTTCTGGACATCAATAAAGGCTTATCTTATCTTATCTTATCTATCTAAAATACTTCAGTAATAGTAGCGCTGAAGGAAGATACTATATTTACAAATGAAAATATACAGTTATGTATATACGTACATGTATTCACATATACACACATATGATATGAATAAAGCACATATAACATATACCATGCACTATGTACAAAACCATGAATATAAATAATATTTGCAAAACCTTTTTTTAATAAAAATGTTATTTTTATTGTATTTTATTATTTTGTGTTTTATTTTATTTTATTTTAGTGTGAGTTTTTGGCACGGATAGTACTCCATACACCGGATCTCAACGTCTGGAGGTTACGTCACTGACAGGGCGGGGCAAACATTCCAACTGCTGTCTACTTTTGTCTCTACGTGGAGGAGGCAGGACTGCAAACTGGACGCTGTCTGGAATTTCAGGCGCACCGACAGTGAGTACCAATTTCCTGGCAACTTCTAGACCAACAACTACTTACAGCTAGAGTTTGTCTCAAGTAGCGTTTACTAAAATAACATCCTTGTCCTAATCTTTCCTGTCTGTGTTAGCCGCTCATCTCTGTGTAGAGGGGTGGATTTTGCAAGAGTAAACAGGGATAGTTTCCTGCCCATAAAACTTGCATGTCTGTCGCTAGCCGGCTAGCTTTAGCTACACCTTCACTGTAGCCTATTCATCCTCATGGCGCTGTGTAGGTCCTAGGAATACTGAAATAAAGTAGTCTCTGACTTCTTTAATTTGTTACCAGATAACTTTTAGTAGAAGTAACTACTAAAATGTAACTAGTAACTCAGCTAATTACAGTACATGTTTTAAAAATTACACACAGGGTCCGTGTTTTATTCAAGATTTTGGAAATATCACTTAATGTTTGTGAATATGACAAATGTCACAGCAAGGAGCAAGTAAGACACAGCCAGCTCCGCACCTTTAGCACAGCCACACCACCGCTCACTGGAGCAAGCCGCATATAGGTGGAGCCTGCTCTAATATTTTAAATTTTTCCCGGCACACATGCTGGCGCATAAATGACCCATACATAAACACATACAGTCTTTACACAAAGATGAAGCCTAGTAATAGATCTACCCCTCCCTCTCTGTGCCACATTTCTTTGAAATTGTATGAGACATTTGCAAAGTGGAGTTTCACTCAGTGTACATGAGGCATTGAAGACATTGTTCTTATGGTCTTTATTTAAATGTGTGTTACAGTATGTTGTGAAAGGTTGTTTTAACAGTGAAATCAGACAGCCCACTTAGTTACTCACTGTTTTTTTGTGCTCACGTAAAACAGTGGTCTATGTAAACTTGTTAACTGCTCTGAGTGATTGACCAGATTTTTCCTGTAGAGCCATCTGGGGCTGCAGCACATGTACATCTGGGATCCCAATTGGGGATCATTGTCAGGACATCGTTGAACAACAAGACTGTCTGATAGTATCAGAAAGACCCACATTTGAACTTGATAAATATTGTGACTTGGAACAAGAATTTGTTGTGAATACAGTCATTCATTAGTGGTCCTATTCCTTGAATCACTGCTGTTGATTCTCGACAACATTATTCAGTGGAGTCTTGTTGTCTGTCCTTGGTTAAAGTCTTGTTTTGCATGTGGGGCGGCCTACTTTGATAGAGAGGTTGTAAAAGATGTTTAATTGTCAAAGACAAAAGTAGTGTTCATAGTGTCAGCAGTGGGAAAAGTGCTGTTTGCGCTTCCTTTTGTGGAAAGAAAAAAACTGATTGATGTGGTCAAATTGCCCATGAATGTGCTGTGTGGTATGTGTACTATGCTTCACAACAGCTGGAGTAAAAACTAAAAATAAAGACATTATGCATCTGATGTTATCTCTGTAAAGACAAACCAGACAGTCAGGAAGGAGGAAGGAGTGTGCTTACAGTTAGTTTCTGCCCTTGCACATGTTCACACCTGTGCAAATGAACAGGTTGCCCCACTTTCTGCGCTGTCAGGATTTTAAACAGGTGCCATCACGTGTTTTTCAATGCAGTGAGAGTGATCGAGTTACTTACTAGATGCACTTGTCTTGTGCTCTTCAGCTTTATAGTTTTGTAATTAAAAAAAAAATGCTAGCTGTATCTGTTTTTTTTTAAGCTAATTCCAACTGGAAAGCACTCTCCACCAAGACTGTACAACCCCCTGAATTTGTTACTTTCAGAATACAAAATGTTTATAATCTCAATCTGCAGAAAAACACATAGTGATAGATAATCATGTTGATTTGTCTTTGAATATTTAAATCCTGTGAATAATGGGGCTCTGTACAAGGATGAACCATGCAAAACATGAAATGATTGAAACACGATTGTTGAGTTGTGGCCATGAACATTTATCACATACCTAATTTGAAGATTGGATCATATTTTTATTTTTAGTGGTGAAAAACTCCTTTACAGAAGTACTGCATACAGGACAAATTTGAGTGGAAAGTACAGTGGATTACATTTTGTTTTACTGTACTTCAACTACTACAACAAAAAAGAAATAGTGTAATGAGTCATTCATCTCCAAAGAGAAATTCTCGCCTTGAAGCAAGGAGGGATACTGTGTCTTGCTCGAGGGCACTCGTCATGCTTGCGTGAGGAAAGGGTGGTGTTTCACACTTACTGTCCCTTCTACTGTCTGATTATGCAGCATTTAAAGGATAATGCTTTTAAAGTGTTTTTGTTGAGTAATGGCAAACGCTTGTAGGTGTGGCTGCTTACCTGTAGCAGAAACAGCCTAACCCATCTGATTCAGCAGCACCTCAGTAACCTGTCTTATGACATTCTTAAGTGATGGTTGGTAGGGATTCCTGTGTTAACACCTCTGCTAGCACGGGCCTCTTTGACCTGCTGCATCCTTTACTACAGCTACATCCTTTCATTTGGTGAAAAGTAGTGTACTAACAAGCGAGTTATATAGATTAGCTGCTCACGGTTAGGGATATGTCAGGGGACCATTTCATTTGAATATTTTCATGATGATTCACCATATACCCCAGCTTTGTAAACTTTTATAATACCTCTAAACCCAGGCCAGGGCGTTACGCTTGCAGCTGCTCATGATGTCGTGTAAAGTCCACCCACAGTATTTGTTGTCGTCGCCTCCTCCTTACCTGTCAGTATGGCTTTGCTTATCTTATGCACACAGCCTGAAGAGGAAATAAAGGGCTGGTGTGACAGACTGTTCATGTGTTCATGAGTCAGTCTGCCTCACATCTGCAGGCGATTGTGACCGAGTAAAAATGTCCATGTTCTTGCAGACTATGTTGGGTGTGTGCGCATTTGAACTTGACCACACTTGGGAAGGGAGCCCAATCTATTTGTGGGCCTCACATTTCCCATGTAGCTGTGTGGATGAAACACTGGCAGGACGGGGTGTGTCGGCTCTACACATTTAACTCAGCCATCTGGGAGCAGCCCTCCGCTTTAAATTGACTGAGAGATCAATCAAAGGCGATAGTAAACGGAGTCAATATGCTGTTTTTGGCTCGACAATTAAAGCTGGTGCTTTAATGCTTGTGGATGAGATCTAGACGAGCAAGAGAGAGCTTCTTGAATAAGTGTTGAAATGTCATTAAGACTACAAAGCAAGTCCAGTTGCTCTTGTTTTGCTACTGTTAGATATCATGTGACCTGGATGACTGAAAACCTGCACAGATGTATGAAGAGGACTTTCATTTTATGTTACTGCTTCCCTCTGGAGCTTTTTTAGGGGGGTCATTCTGAATCCCTCTTAATTCCAGTTCAAAGTGCTAAATCTTGCAATTTAGGAAATCTATTCCCAACTTTTTTCTATTTGTATTTATTAGTCAAAACTTTATGGCAGCATCATTCTGATATTAAAACTCTTGCACTGCAGCCGAGCACTGACATTTCAATAATGTGCTTGAACTCTATCAGCAGCAGTATTGATATGCTTCTAGGCAAACATGAGCCACTCCATTTAGGCTGTTGCTGTTGCGTTCAGTTGAAGAGTGCAGGAATTTTCTCAGCTGTCAAAGACGCCAACTGTCTTTGGAGCCTGACACTCTGAACTCATTTTCTAGCGTTACACAGGATTTATTACCGTGGTTTGTGACGGTGATCACAAACCCTCTATTCTTCTGTACCACCAGTGATGCGTCTCACATTTGTCCACTGCCATCTGTGCCCTTGCTCCGTGTACTTAACCCCTCTTCTGTTTCCACTCTCCCTCTGTCGAGGGTGTGACGAGGGCTGGCAAAGGAGGCAGTGTTTGTCGGCCCTTATTGTAGCTGGGCTGACTTCAGCAGCCACATCTCACATCCTTTGGGAGAACAGTTAAATATAGCAACACTGGCATCGTCATTTTTCCTAATTGTTTAGTCAGGAGTTTGCGTTTGCCCCGATTTAGTATTACTTTGTAGAAGAAAAAACAGCCTGTTCTCTGTGATTCATGGAGTGACATTTAAAAGTATCTCTGTTAGTGCTGATGCTGATTTTAAAAAGACAAATCCGGCCTTGTTACTGTTGGGCCTTTTAAAATGTAGATTAATAAACATGATTTCATCTGAATGACTTTTGTTGGGAATCTCATTTTTTGATTTTGTGGTTATTTTTTCATCACTTTGTTTTGTTTGTAAGAATAGCATTATAGGAACTGAGTCATATCTCGGAGACCACATGGCTACTGTTGGATCATCTTTCATGAATACTATTAATAGTTTCATTCATGAAAGCGGATGCACGGTTACTGGACTTTTGTTCATTGTCTGCTTGAATGTGTGCCTGTCAGGCTGCTGTGGCCACAGAAACACTAGATGGCTGAAACCACTCAAAGAAATTCACCAATTCCGACATACATTACTTTTGATAATTGTTACTAATAATCAGGTGGATTATGATCCATTGGACCAGCTGGACAGTCAACTATTCCCCAATATGGTTTTGCACATGTGGAAACCAGAAATGGCCTTGCCCAGGATTTCTGACTAATACACTTTTGAAAATCAACAGTCTGTACTTTAAATCAGGAAATGGGAATACTTTTCTGTCTGGAAAAATCTGCGATCCTTAGTTAACGGCAGCATAAACCTCATCCTTGTATTCTGAACGCTTGTGTTCGAGAGGAATGCCATCATACCAGTTTAGCCTTGGAGAGCGAGGCAGTACACCCTGCTCACCTCTCTGTAAGTGAAGCTCGATCTGCTCAGGCCTCATGCATTCCTCCGCCACTACTGAACGGGAAGGAGGTACTCTGAGGAATTCCTTATTTTCAGAGATTTTCAAATGGCTGCTTTCCCTCAGAGGAATTCGGGCACACAGTGCTTTTAGTCGAGATTGAGTCTTGCTGGCTGGAGTCTTGTTATGTGACTCTGTTGGGCAAGGGCACTTTTCTCTGCTAAAGTTAAAGAATTACTGCTAGCTCAGTTTGTGTGAAAGATTATTTTAACACTAAAATAAAATGATTACATTTGATTTGTATGGCAGATATAAGGGCAAAAACAGCAAGAGAGCATAGTAAAACTTGTCAGTTTTAGAGGGTTTGGAGGACATGCTGTTGCAGTAAGCAGATTTGTCAGAATGTGTTGTATAAAATCATCAAATCACCTAAAGACTGGAGTAGTCTCAGCTTCTCTGGCAGCTTTTTTTTACAGCATGTGCTCAGTGCTATACAATGGAGCTAACAGGAAATTACTTTGATTATGGGTGAGAGACGTGCTTGGAAAAGGAAAAGAGCTCGAGAGAGAAACTAAAGAGAACAGTAGATGGGGATGGAGGGTGGGGATCAGCGGGGATCAGTGAGGAAACGGGTATGTGAGGTACTACTTTTAAGAGTTTTTAGACCTGACAGAAGATGGGGAGTGACTTTTGTTCTGCCTGGAGAGGAAAGGTCACTTCTCCGTTGGCAAGGAGGCAGAAAAGTTGAGGCCGGTCTGTAATCTGAGCAGCAGAACAGTGAGCCACGAGATGATTGACTCGAGTTAAGGGGGTGCAGATCCCTTCGCTGGTTGAAGACACAGAAGGTTGCAGCAGTCTGGATAAGTTTCGGGGGCTGAAAGGAGGTTTATGGGAGACCCTGTTGATGACTCTGTGCTCTTTTCCTGTCCGCAGCCTCACCTTTCTCTGACTGACCACCTCAGGTCAATCACAGAAAAATGTCTGGAAAGATAACAAAGGAGGAGATGGAGGAGATGAGAGAGATCTTTGGGAAAATTGGTGAGTAAAAGCCATGCTACCATAACAGTGCATTATTAATTAGATCATTTAAGAATTACATAAGCAAAATATTTGCTGGTTACAGCTTGTTTAGAGTGCAGACATTGTTATTTTTGCTGTTTGATATCACTGTAAATACATTTTTTAAAAAGTGATTTTGACTCCTGATGGGAATTTATTAGTATTTGACACTTTGTAGACCAAATGATTAATAATAATTGACAGTGTAAATTGTAATAAATAACTGTTACAGTACTTCCAACCTAATTGTACCATGTGTCCTGGTGTCTAATGGTTCTTTTTGTGTTTCTGTAGATCTGGACAGCGATGGATATATCTGCGATTATGAACTCCACGAGCTCCTTAAAGATGCTGGCCATTCCCTACCTGGATACATGGTTCGAGAGATCATCCAGAAACTCGATCGCAACAAGGATAATAAGATCAGCTTTGACGAGTTTCTGGCGGTACGTTAAGCGGAGCTCAGAATAGCTCGTACTGTCGAGCTTGACAAGTTTTCACCTTCTGTTCCGAGCTTTTCTCGCTCTGAGTTGGTCTTTGTTTTCTGTTCTGCCTAAAAGCACCTCACCCTCCAGGGTGGGGCCGCTATGCAAAGCAACTCTTAGCAGCTAAATGCACGACAGAGTTGAAAGGCCTCTGCAAACCACACACACGCATACACACTTGGGGAATGTGGAAGTGAGGTCAGCAAAGTGGTGCGAGTTCCAGTATTTTGTTTCAGCAGTGATGAGGGAGCAGTCATTTAGGGAGAGCAGACATTCACAGGGGCAGCTCCTGGTACAGGACTGCATTTATACAGAACCTCTCAAACAAAGAAACAAGGTCCTTTTACATCAGGATTAAAACATTTCAACAATTTAATAAAATCAGGCAATTAAAAGTACATAAAATTAAGTTGAAATAAATTTAAAAAGAGTGAAATAAACAGATAAGACATATTAGAACTGAAAAAAATGTATCACTAGCATTAATAAAAGGCTTTTTTTTAAGATGTGAAGTGATTAAAAGGATGTCACTGATTCTGCATATCTCAGATCCTTTTTTTAAATGATCTGTTAAAAACACAAGGGTACACTTTCTCTGGTTACTTCCTGAAATGAAGTAACTGTGTCAACAAGGTTGGAGGGGTTTTTGTTGCAAAATATGTCAAAAAGTAACAATGACATTTTGTATATCATTTGAGGAGATAATCGCTCTTGGCCTAAGGATCACCTGATTGATCAGTTGATTTTTGTGGTGATGCAAAACTTGACTGTTACGCTGTGTTCATGTGCCGGCTGGAAGGGACGACAGTTAGCTGCTAAACAGCATTGTGTCACTGTGTTAGAAAGGTGTGTGCTCCACCACTAGGCTTTGATAAAACACCCCTTTACAATATATGTTCTTATGGGCGATAACAACCCAGACGCATGTGGAATTACTGCGAATATCCTCCTTACTGCCCATAGATGTGAATGTTAAGCTAAAAAAAAAATAGCTTTTTGCTAACTTGCAGAATTGAATGGCAATCCTTATCCTCTGTGCAAGGTCATGATTGTCTTGTTGTGGTTACTTTTTTCACCTAGAGGGCCCAAAAAATGCAAGCTGGCACCGTGTGACTCTCGTGTATGTTTGTGGTAAAATGTGCTGTGCTTTTTAAACAAGTCTCGCAGTGCCAGGCTGAATAGCTCATTGTGGTCAGGCCAACTCCAGTGGGGCTGAGGTCACTGATGAAGCAGCGATAACTTCAGGTTCAGGAAGTATCACACATATTGCCATAGAATACGCATTGTCAAGGCAGCTTTGTCTGAAGCCGCTCACATGTTGTGCAGTACTGATAAGCTACATGCAGTATGAACTGGCACCACAGAGCTCTCTATGGTCCCATTAGATGTTATTGAGACTGATTTAATGTTTAGAGCTAATTATTTAATGTTGGGATGTGGGGACAACTCTGAGGGTGGTGTCAGTGTGGAGGATGTTAACAGCTGTAGCCCTGGCGGTTTACCCTTACTGTTACTGTTAACCCTAATGACATACTGGCACTCACACACTCAACACTGTAACACTTAGATGTGTAGTGAATGCACCGTCCCACTTTAAATCACTGCGGTCTACTTAAATGCACAACACAACATCAGTTGCTTTTATGAACCCGTCAACCTGACGACTTTCATGTTAATAGACACAGTTTTCCAGCCCATCTCTATTGTTCAGAAGCTCAGTTACGAGCCTAGATGTTCACCATGTCTTCTCAGCCCTTTAGCTGGCGTGCTGGCTTTATGTTTTCATGCCAGCGAGGAGAAATTCCAGCAGTGCTGCTGTGTCTGCCGAGTGACCTTGGCTGTCATGTTGGCTAACAGGAGCTCGACAAGGGATACGAATAACAGTAAAAGGAGTATGACTGCAACCAAAGAGTTTTGGGTTTTTTTTACCACTGATTAATCTGTTGATTTTTATTTTTATTTAAATAAAAAAAACGAAGATAAATACCCATCATGGGTGGTTCGTGGTAGCACAAATGATCCATGAAAGTTGTGTTACAAATCGATTCACCAGAATCATGGTGTAATAATTCAACGTGTGGTTGATCTGGTTGTGGTTCCTTAATAGATCTGCAGATATATACACTCACTGGGCACTTTACTGGGCACACCTGTACAATCTAATGCAATATGCTGCCATAAAGTCGACTTTTATGATGCCTATAATCTTTTTGTTGACACTGTCACAGAGATGCTATTGTTGTTATTATCATATAGTTGTTAAATTATATGTTTTAGCATTGAGGTCATAGTTAGTGGTGGTGTTGGTGGGGTTTCTAATATTCTCATGTATGTAAATAGAAGAAACACCTCTCATTATAATGCAGCGCAGTACAACACCACCTTTAACTGTCACCTCAGTAATAAACATATAATTAAATTTACATATTTCAGACAATGTCAACAAAAACGGAACATTATAAACTTTGTAATGGTAGAATTTATGGCAGAGCTGCTGTATTGAATTGCATTAGATTGGATAGGTGTACCTAATAAAGTGGCCACATGTCAAAAGGATTCAGTTAGTGCTTTCGGAGTTAAAAATATTTGGTGATAAGTTCATTGTTAAAACTAATGTGATGCAGACACTACAAATGCACTGTAACAGAAACATTAGCGGAAAACTGCTACAAACAGCGGAAGGCAATTCTGTTCATTATTATTGACACAAGTAATGTCAATCAGTTCATTTTAAAAAGTGCACATTTTTTGTTTTTAGACGTTTTTATTAAATGGCCAAAGCAATGACTTGGTTAAACTCTACAATGTAATCACATCCACAAATGAAAATGTACATACATAGAGTATGTCTTAAATATCCCATGAATTCGAGCCTAAAACAATAATGTAGGCTTTTTGAGACAGAGTGGTGATTGGTGTCTGAGTTTCCTTTTGGTCTTGTTTTAGATCGTCCAGGAGCTGAGGGGCAGTGAAATAGCAAAAACTTTCCGCAAGGTCATCAACAGAAAAGAAGGCATCCTGGCTATTGGAGGGACGTCTGAGCTGTCAAGCGAAGGAACACAACACTCGTTCTCTGGTAAGACACACAGACGTCGTCCCCTTCGTCTCTCCAGTCGCCGCACATTTTTGCCGTCAAGTGTTGACTTTGTACCCTCTGCACTTCGGCTACAGATGCTCCATTTACCATTGAAGAAAACCCATAATAGACAATGTGACCTACTGAAATGAGTCACTAAGGGCGACACGGCCTCATTATATTGTTGGTGTTTTGCTTTTACCTGATGCATGTATATCATCGTTACAGAGGAGGAGCGATACGCCTTTGTGAACTGGATCAACACTGCTCTGGAAAATGACCCCGACTGCCAGCACGTCCTGCCCATGGATCCCAACACAGACTCTCTCTTCACGTCTGTCGGAGACGGTATAGTACTCTGGTGAGACTTCCTGTTTTCACTTCAAGCCTCCTCCCCTCCCTCACTTAGCTACCCTTCTGAAATAAATGTCACATACCTGCATCTCACTGCATGTTGTGATCACATTCTGGCTAAAAATAGACAAATATGAGCCTGTTTTGGGTAATATCAAGATACCATAAAAACATCCTGCCTCGCATTTCAGAGGAGACATTGACACAAATACAACACTAAAATGATTCAGAAATTATGACATATTGTTCTGAATCTGTGTTGCTTTTTGTTTAATCTCCAGTTCAAGTTCAGCATGTAGACCGACTCATGCTAATTAGGAAGCTACCTAATACTATACATGTTTGTTACATTATTGCCATTTCCTCTAATTGTTAAACGTGCATACATCCACTTTATGTTGCGTTCACCACCACAGTAAGAATCAAAATTTGGAAACGTTACATTCTTTTCATTTTTTTAAAGAATTTTTGCCTTCATTAGATGAGTTAGTTAGTTCACAAACATTCATCTTCTGCAAACAATGAACACTTTGGGTTGCTATCTCTGTCTTCTTTTACGACGTGGATACTGCATCAAATGTCTGATAAAATGTCATGTTTTTTTGTACATTTTCACAGCAAAATGGTCAACCTGTCAGTGCCAGACACCATCGATGAGAGGACCATAAACAAGAAGAAGCTGACACCGTTTACAATACAGGTCAGATAAATGTACTGTATGTCAGGGCTGCTGTTTCTCTCACTTTTTATGAAAAGTTTCCAACAGCTGATGCTTTGTACCTTGCAGGAGAACCTGAACCTGGCCCTGAACTCGGCCTCTGCTATTGGCTGCCACGTGGTGAACATTGGTGCATTAGACCTGAGAGAGGGGAAGCCCCATCTGGTGCTCGGCCTGCTGTGGCAGATCATCAAGATCGGTCTGTTTGCTGACATCGAGCTCAGCAGAAATGAAGGTACAGGACATGGGTGATAGGTGCATTACATAACATGTATTTGAGTCAGTGTTCCCATCACTAGGGTTTCCTGGTCTGTTGTCAAGCGGCTTAACTGATCATTAACACCCCTCCACAGCGCTGGCAGCACTGCTGAGAGATGGGGAAACCCTGGAGGACCTGATGAAGCTGTCTCCAGAAGAACTGCTGTTGCGCTGGGCAAACTTTCACCTGGAAAATGCTGGCTGGCAGAAGATCAACAACTTCAGCTCTGACATCAAGGTGGGCCTACTCACTAACATTGAATCCAGTTTGTGCGTTTAAACACTAGATGCAGGCAGGGAAACCACTCAAACTTTTCAGAGATAACGACACTAAAAGGATAAAAAGTTTTGGTTTAAAGGTTCTTTGCGCAAGTCTGTAGGCTTTTTTTATGTTTTTATTTCCATGCACTTCTCTAGTAACAAGGTCCACCAACACTGGTGTCTATCAGCACACTGGGCCAGGCAGTGCATGTTTGTGTTTGCACAAACTCACTCTAATATCCACCTCCACTGCTCCAAAAATAGCATTGAACGGGTAATGTCTCTGCCTGGCTAACACTGGCAAACTGTCAAATGTGTATGTACGCATCGAAGATATTATGTTGAAATGGTTAAAAAGGTACAAAAAACCCAGCTTTTGTTTCTTTGATAACATGCCTATTACTAAGGAAGTTCAGATAAATAAAAGCAATTAAGATGTCAGATGTACAATATTTGTTGGCTGGAAAATTTGAGTACACTGTCAGGCAACTCTATAAATCAACCAGACAGGTATAGGAGTAGCTACTGCTCCTGTATTTTGTACCTGTCTGGTTATCCTTGTGTTTTTTTCTCATGCTATCTCTTGCTTGACTATTTTGTACGTAGAATTCAGAAGTTTTCTGAGATACCTTGCCTTTGTTCTTTCTGTTCTTATTAGTGTTCAACAAAGTATTTTAACATTTTGCAATCGGATTCTCTGAAATGTCATTTTAAAAGTCAATATTTGTTTGTCCGTATAATTTCACAGCTTCTACTTAATATACACCAACTTCAGGGAAGGAAATCTAATCTAAACACAGTCACACATTTGGAGAAACCCTGGTGATACAAACAAAATACAAACTAGTAAAAGTTGGTCACAAGCAGTATCACGTTTATCAATACCTCACTTAGAGTACAGCTATCTTAATGAGACAAAAATTAGATTTCTGTTACACTGTGGATTTTCCTGTTCTTTCATTAGTAGAAGTCTAATTGTTTTTGTTTGTTTGCATTGTTTTCCAGGATTCAAGGGCCTACTTCCACCTCCTGAATCAAATCTCTCCTAAAGGCACAGAGGAAGATCAGCCGCGCATTGACATTAACATGGCAGGCTTCAGTGTAAGTTCTCTGACAGTTGAGTATCTTCACCACATGCTAACAGCTGTACAGTGTCCCTGACCAGAGCGTGTGGTCCGTGTGTTGTTCAGGAGAAAGACGACATGAAGAGGGCAGAGGCCATGCTGCAGCAGGCCGACAGGCTCGGCTGTCGACAGTTTGTCACCCCGGCTGACGTCGTCAGTGGAAACCCCAAACTCAACCTCGCCTTTGTGGCCAATCTGTTCAACAAATATCCAGCGCTGACCAAACCTGAGAATGAGGACATTGACTGGGGACTGTTGGAAGGTGGGTATGGAGAGCCGAAGAAGTCTGTTTTTAGATTGGATCGTTAACTTCTAGTATTAGAGCTTTGTAGTTTTTTTTCACAAATCTCCCAGTATCCATGTCTGCTAGCATCATGGAGGTCCACTGGAGAGATGGCTGTGAACAAATAAGATCCAAATACACAAATAATAACAAACACAGAGATGCTTAAAAAACATTGCTCTGTTGCTTATAAGTAAATTCAGTGACAATAAGTAAGAAACCGTCTTGCCTTCAGTTATTGCCCCGCTGGTTCTAGTCTTAAAGCAACTGAAAACTTGAGTTCAAACCATAAGTATTTCCCTATAACAGTAAATATGCATGACTACTACTACAACATTAAAGTTAAGAAATAATATCCTTACTGTAGGAATTATTTCTTAAGAGTTGAACAGTCAAAAGCTCAATAATCTGCGTCATCAGGACTGTGTGGGTGGCTCATGTAGGATCCCATTGCTACTACTAAGACGCTGACTGACAAAGTAGGTTTTCAAGGCCTTTAACTCTACAGCCTGAGAAGAACCAGCTCTGAACAAACAGCTGTTTTATGTTGGCTAATTAACTGGCCTGAAGCCTTATTTTAGCACAGAAACTCATTTTATTATTAGAATGAACATTGGTTCCTACTGGATACATTGGTTAGTATGTAGAGCATATAGTTACAACAAGTCAGTCATAGTTATATTCTGCTCATATAGCTAACAGAGTGACATCGGAAATATCAAAAATATTAAGTAGGCCTATAGAGTTCTGATGAGACAGACAAGCTGCACTACACTGACTATTACTGAGACGTCCAGTATGGCCGCCAGCTATGTCATCTGAAAGCCCCCTAAATCCCATGATCCTTTGCTGTCTAGGTGAGACACGAGAAGAGAGGACTTTCCGAAACTGGATGAACTCTCTGGGAGTGAACCCACATGTCAATCATCTCTATGGGTACGTACCACAAACAAAATGCAACGAAAAGCTAAATGTATATCTCACTCCTGCTGAAGAGTTTTCATAACTGCTGGGATCTTATATTCTTCTCTTATATCTCAATTAATGTTAATGATTATCAAACACACTCCTGACTTCTAGAGACCTGCAGGATGCCATGGTCATCCTACAGCTCTATGAGAAGATTAAAGTGCCCGTTGACTGGAACAACAAGGTCAACAAGCCGCCTTACCCCAAGCTGGGAACCAACATGAAGAAGGTAAATCAGATTGCTTTTAATCCTCGCCAAGAAGAAACTATTTGGCTGTCTTGTGCCAACTATTTTGTTTTGTGCCCCTAGTTGGAGAATTGTAACTATGCAGTGGAACTGGGCAAAACAGCCAAGTTCTCCCTCGTTGGCATCGGCGGGCAGGACCTGAACGATGGCAACGCTACCCTGACTCTGGCACTGGTGTGGCAGCTGATGAGAAGGTGAAACACAAACTCCATCAGGAGTCACTTCAGAAAAGAACAAAATAGAAATCCCATCCCATTTTTGGTCTACAAGAAAAGACATAAACCGGCCTGGCGTGCCAAGCATGGTTAAGGTTTAGAATCTGTGGTGGTTCTTGAATGTGGCTGCATCCAAAGAACATTTTGTTTTTCAGCCAGTATGTCTATGTGTGGTATTTTGAAACACTACAATCACCATTGTTTTCATTGTCAGATTCATTGTGAAAACTTTGTATATTTACTGTAGAGCTGGTAGTTGGTATCCTCCATTTCATGCCAGTGGTGTTGTTAATGTGTGTGTTCCTCCAAATCGAGACCACATTTCCATAAACTCAGTTGCCTCCCCGTCACAAAGGGTGTGTGTTGACATGTTTAGTAGGTCCCCACTGCTTTGTATGCTTTGTGTCAGAGTTTGCAAGGTTTGAGTGGCCCAAAAATCACAGCGATGCTGACGTCAAGGCTGCTTTACATGACCGTGTTTGTTCTTAAAATGCAAAAAAGAATTAGTTTAGTTTTTTTTTTTTAGTCATGTTCGAATGTTTCCCGATCTTTGAGCACCAGTGAAAAATAATTAAAACTGCAGTGTTCAGTTCATATGCATAATAAACGTGCTGTTTCTCCACTCTGTCAGATATACGTTGAATGTACTGGAGGAACTGGGTGATGGACAGAAAGTAAACGACGACATCATTGTGAAGTGGGTGAACAAAACGTTGGCGGAGGCTGGAAAATCAACCAAGATTTCAAGCTTTAAGGTAAACCTGTTCTTCCTCTTTTTGATTAGATTAACTAACTATTTTGATATGGAACTTTAAAAAAATAAGAGATGTGTTATTAAATAATCTAAGCTCTGAATTTTTTTTAATCTTTTTTTTTAACTTTCAACCGCATCTCACGGTCTTAAAGCTACCTAACCTTTTGAGCTTTTTGAGCTTAGATGATTTTGTTACACATGCAGTTCACAAGGTCAAGAATGAACATCCATGTTTAAAAAAACAAAAAAAAAACAAAAAAAAGAGATGATTTCAAAATGAGAATTAAGCAGCTTTTACAACTTCACTGTGTCAAAATGCTGTTATTTATGAGCTAAATGTGGCAGTTTAATGTCATTTACATACAGGCAGTGACACACAAACCAAAAGACACTACATTAGCCATCTTTCCATAAACGTATTTTTATGCGCATTTTGAAGTATCTCATTAGAAAAGCTGTATGGAAACGGCAAAATTCGATATAACTTCCTCAATTGCGCAAAAAGGTTTTGGATAACAGCTATGTGTAAAGTGTAGCCTATACCGCCAACCTCTGACCAAACTACGCTTTGCAACTAGCCCAGTTTATTTGCTCCAAACCAGATGATGGAAACACGCCTGATTTGCATTTTAAAGGTTTGCTTAAAATCGGCTTGACAATTGAATGGGAACACGGCTATTCTTGTCTGTCTGGCAAGCCTGCATGTTAGATCCTTAATCTGTGTGTTGTGTGGGTGACCAGGACAAGGAGATCAGCAGCAGTTTGGCAGTATTGGAACTGATAGACGCCATCCAGCCCGGCAGCATCAACTACGAGCTGATAAAAACCGGCAGCCTCTCTGAAGACGACAAGCTGGAGAATGCCAAGTAAGACTTTCTATGACAAAAATAATTTTACTTTGGTAACTCTGTGTGAACAGTTTTTATACGAGTCAACCTCTCCGTCATTCCTAGATACGCCGTCTCAATGGCGAGGAAGATCGGAGCACGTGTCTACGCTCTCCCAGAAGACCTCGTGGAGGTCAAGCCCAAAATGGTGATGACGGTCTTTGCCTGCTTGATGGGTCGGGGCATGAAGCGAGTCTAAGAGACTGGCTGGGGATCATTGTGACACTTATTAAACTCGTACCCACAAGCCATTAGCGTTTTGAAAGAGCTCCCTCCAACTGAAGGAATGAAGAAAGATTTTTTTTTTTTTTTTGGAGAATAACATGACGGTATGCATCATAAATTTGCATGTATCCCCGCCTCCTCTGAGGTGTTTACTGAAGAATTATGTGCTGTCCTCTTATTTAAGATGAGTCCAGAATACTAAAATATCCAAAGAGATGGGTCTCGTGTTACAGAGGGCAACTTGTTACTTTCAATATGCAGAACTCTTGATTAATGTATAAGAATGCTGTTTTTTTTAAAGCGAGTATGCATATTTCCAGCTGCAAGGTTGTTTACATATTTTTTACTCAGACTGATAAGTAAATTATATCCTTGACTAAGCAACACACATTCCTGAATACCATACTTATGAATACATTTTTAAAAAAGTCAGAGGGGCGGGACGTTTAGGTGGAGCACATGTCGAAAAACCTAAACATTCCCTCTCACTTAATGAAGTAAAAGCATGTCTTAATAACTGGCACCATGAACTTCTACATATCTGCATACAGAAGCCATAAGGTCAAATTATAGTAATGACCAGCCTGATGTGCTGTCCGTGTTCTTGTACTCGTCATTTGTTTGTTTCTTGGGATTATTACGTGAGGTAAATGCTGTTTCTGGGGTGTCTAGTCTCCGTTGTGTTGGGCCTCTGTTTTGTTGTTGGTTTTTTTTTGTCTGTTACGTTGGAAGCGGAGCGAGCTGACTGGACTCTCCTGGCTCCTGCTGCGCCATTTTCTTGTGTCAAAGACAACTTGTACTCGCGCTTTGAGGTTTCTCTTCTTCTTTTGTATTCAACATTACCAAATATAAACCATAACTTCATTCCAGTTTCATGATACTCTACGACAATGGCCAAATTGTATTTGGTCTCGTGTTCATGTCTACTCTTATGTGCTTTTCATGTAACAATAAATATGACTTTGAAAAGTGCTCATGTGTTTTATCTTTCTAGTTTCTGGAAAAGGCATCTTGACCACAAATTAATCCGCCGCTCTTATCCTGACTGAGTAGTAATGGTGAATCAAATATCCTGATTTGATTTGTTTTAATGCACATAGTTGATCTGATCATAGTGGGTGCTTACAATATATGTTTTAATCTCTTTTTAGATGAAACGTTCAAATTTCTCAATTACAACTTGAATTCTCAGAGTTTTATCTTGCATGTAAAGTGGTATATCATACATTTGTAGACACTTTGAATAAATGCTCTTTGGAAAGAGTTCCACATCTCACGGAGAAAAGTGCTCTTTTACACTGTTAAAATAGGAATAATTGGATAAAAGTGTCTAAGGTGAGACAGATGTCATGATTTAATACTCTCAAGATTCTGCCAATCAACAGTTAGCCTGGCTCTGTGCAAAGGTAACATCCACCTACAAGCAAACGCATTAGTTTCTTTAATCCATACAAAAACCAAAGCGTTAAAACACCATTTTGTAGTTTTACAGTGGTTATGTGCCGGGTGCAGTGGCTTTCTGGAGTCTTGTCATCATTGTGAGGTTACCAGGCTAGCTGTTTCCCCCTGCTTCCAGTCTTTATGCTAAGCTAAGCTAACCAGCTGCTGGTTGTAGCTTCATATTTACCGTACAGACATGAGAGTGGTACCTATCTTCTCATCTAACTCTCAGCAAGAAAGCAAATAAGTGCATTTCCCAAAATGTCTATTATATATATATATATATATATATAAACTGTTCCTTTAAGACATGTCGACCTAGAGGAAGACATTCTACTTTTTTCAAAACTCATCTGCATTGAAAACCAACAGGGACAGATATTCTCCATTAGAACCATGAGAGTGTAGAGCAACCTGTCGGAGGTTAACCTGTCCTTTAACATCGCTTTTATGATCCAAGCTTTCACCTCATTTTCTTTTTACTGCTGCCTGCTTCTCCTTTCACTTATCTCAGTTTCTGTTTACGGCCCTTTATGTTCTTCCCTCTTTTTCATCGTAAAACACAGTACCTGTTTTAAATAGCGCCCCATAAAAAAAAAATATATATATATATTTATTGTTGTTTGCGTTTCCTCCCCCTGCTGCTATTTGATGCATGGCTGTTAAGTCTATTCCCAAGAGAAAATGCACTGGGACTGAGCACAGTAATTTAAGGTTTCTACAGGCACTAAATAATACATTGAATTGTGGTTTGTGATTAACCAGAGAGGTATTCTGTGGAGAATCTCATTTGTAATGTTTGTGTTTCTATAACAATAAGAGATTTCTGTTGACACGTGATCTGTTAACTCTCTTCTCTCTTGTTAACAGGCAGGTTTTCTTTACAGTCCATCAACAATCTTGTAGTACAACGGGGGATAGCGGTGGCAGATTGTAGTTTACTGCTCACTGGTCTGAATCTCAGTCAGATGTAAAGTCCTCTGGGATCCACTCCCTGAAGGGTTTCTCAGTAGGTCTCCAGTCCTCCCGTTTTCGTTGGATGATGAGGAAGAGCTGTCCCCTGTGGCCTTCATTATCATCATCTGGATTTTCAAGCTCCATTTGCATCAGAGAGTGTGTCTGGTGTTGGGAAGAGAGTTTTGATTTATAAAGAGAGCGCCAAATCACAAACACCTGAGACCATTAAAACAACAACCAGTCCAAGTCTCCAAATGAAGACCAGGACTATAGAATCAATTACTATTAAGGAAATATGATGTAGATGGGTCTAATGTTACACAAAATATCAAGCCAACAGTGGTGGAAGAAGTATTCAGATCCTTTACTTAGTAAAAGTACCAATACAAAGATGTAAAAATACTCAAAGTACAAGTAAAAGTCCTGCATTCAAAATCCTACATGAGTAAAAGTACAGAAGTATTATCAGCTAAATGTGCATAAAGTGTCAAAAGAAAAAATACTTGTTCTGTAGAAAAAAGTGACTGATATATATTATTATTATGCATGACATCAGTCAGAGATCATTAACACTGATGCATCAATGCATTTTACTGCTAAAGCAGGTCGAGTAGAGGCTACTTGATATACAGTAAGGTTGTTTAATGCAGTGGCTCCAAACCACTGGGGGGTCGTAAGAGAATTAATGGGTTTGGAAAGAAGAAAAAAACAAAGTTTGTATTCATTATTTGTACTTAATCCTTGTTTTTTTGTGAAATATTGGATAATTTGACCTCTTTAAGTACAGAACTTGAGTAAATGTACTTAGTTACTTTCAACAGCTGCAAGCCAATATTTCAAGTAAAAACTTTCAAGTAAATAGTGTAATAGTAGTAATATTAGTTAACATGTCAATGCACTGCAAGACAAATGTGAACATAGTGGAAACAATTGTTTTTAAGGAAACATCAAGTCAATAACCTAACATAATGTAAGGCCAAGAAAGTTTATCAATATATGACTTATAAAGAAAGCTGAATATCAAACTAATAATCTGTTGAACTGTCTGCTTTCTTTGTGCTGTTTCTCACTATTCTCCAGTGTGAGAGGCATGCAGAGGGAAGCCACTGCCAAGTGGTTTTCCCAGAAGACTCCTCAGTCCAAAGCTGACATCTGGGCTCTTAACTATTCAAAGATTTCCCCGCCCCGCATCTCCCATCCTGCCAGCCTCCTGCATGCGCTCGGTCCGTCTAAGGATCAAGTGTACCACGTGTTCCTGCACACTTCAAGAGGAGGCTCACAGAAAAATGTTGCAAGAACAGAACTTGTGATTGTTTTTTAGGGAGTGTTGGATGCAGTTGGATTTTTCCTCTCATAACATCCACTGTGGCCGCTGAGGATGGATTGGCCGGGGAAGAGCTGCTCTGGGTGTGTCTGTGTGAAGTCACTGTGAGGATTTTATTGGAATAACTGAAGGAAACTAAAGGTAAGACTAAACATGTGTGTGAACTGATTTATTTTTCCATGATTTTCTTTTCTTTAAGCTAATAATCAACATTTGCTAATTTGTTTAGAATACAATTTCATGAATATCTTTTTTTGCAGAGCAATGACATTATTTTAATATTCTTTGAGTAAAATAAAAACTATATTTCATTTGATATTTACAGCACTTTGTGTTGCTAGATAAACAAATAGCTCTATCTCACAATGTACTAAATAAAATGTAATACATAATATTTATATGCAAGCGTAGGAAAAAAGTTTTGTGACCATGTTACTAAATCTTTATTTTAGAGGTCTGTAATTTCCTAATAATTTCCTAGAAATAACGTAATTTGGCACTAATTATAGGGAAAAGAGGAATTTCCCTGAAAGAAAAAAGTAAATATTTATTCATTTTTCATTTAGCAACTTCATTCTACATATATGTTAAACTGATTGCTTTCCTGCAGACAAATATCTAGATTACACTAGTAATTAGCTGGAATTAATCTTATAATTAGTACCAAATTACAATGTTCTTTCTAGGAAACTTTCTAAGAAATAATTGGGGAATTATTCAGAAATTATGGAGCCATAAAATAAGGTGATACCAAAAAAAATAATAAAAAAAGTACCTGTTTTTGCAGTGGGTTTAGTGAACCCAGTGGCCGTTGTGCAGTTATGTCACATACGGGACACACTTTGCTTTCAGTCTCGGTTTCCTGAGTGATGCGGCTCCTGAGGGAGAGCAGCTGATTGGCTCACTGAGCCACAGAGCTTCAGGCCGACTATGTGTGTGTGTTTTCGTTAATGATCCACCAATTAGTCACACAATGGTAACAGTCGCCTAAACATCTCGTCATCTGTCTGCACCGCCGAGGGTGAAAGCGTGTCAGTGCCCTCATGTTTTAGGGGTGAGGGGTCGCTACTTTTTGTGCTTGGAAAAAAATGGACTTTGGGTGAACTTCCATCACGTCCAAATTGTATTTCAAACAATGCAGCATCAGTATCATGTTACTGAGTTTCTCTTGTAGTTGCTCCGGTCACCACAGCAACCAGCTGCTGTGTGACGGGCCAGGTGAGGGACTGTGGCAGACAGTCCCAGTCGTCCCCCTCCTCCTGTCCCCTGACTATAATCTGTCATACGCACCATAAACACTCCCAGAGACTCTCTGTTGACTATAAACACTTGGTGCCACAGTGTCACTGCAGGAAAGGTCAACTGAAAACATGTTCAGTGCTCCCAGTCACGTAGATTAGATGACTGCAAAGGAGGCTGTAATGTGAGTGTTTGTCCACGCCTGCAGATCTGAAGATGACGGGCCAGGTGGCGGAGAGAGACCGGTCGCCACACAATCTGTCAGTGAAGACCACCTTGGAGGAGGAGATCGAGAGAGCCGAGAGTATTCTCAGCAGGTGACAGCAACTTTTAAATCATGGGATAGGATGTACTTGTCTCAGAGGTTAGTTTGAGAGAAGCAGAGCACGTGATTTACAAAAAAAAGTGAAAGCTTTTCCCGGTGTGTTTTCACTCTTATCTCCCAGGGTGCCATCTGTCTGCGATGACACATCCTCAGAGCTACAAAGAGTCGCTGCTCTCGACCCCCACGGAGGCAATTCCAGGAACTCTTTTCAAAGGAACGGAGCTATCTCAAGGTAAAGCTCTCACAATCCAGCTGCGGCACGTCAGCCTCCTGCACAAAGCTCTCAGAAACTGACTGATCAGTCTGGCCCACGACTGTTTCTAAGTTTAAAATATGTACAGAAAGTGTTTTGTTCAAGTCTTTTTAAGGTCACAGGCTGGATAAAAGTACACATTCAAGCTCACAAAGACATCAGTGACCAAAATGTTGGTCATAGTTCGTCAGGTGAAACACTTTATGTACCAGGAGCATAAACCTGCCATTGTGTAAAACTTCTTCTTTGTGCACTTTTAGCTGTTTCTTTCCCAGAATCTTGACAAAATAAGTACAATAATTTGATGAAAACCAAGACAATCAGCTGGAGAGAGTTCAAGAAAGTTTATAGGCCGAAAGTCTCTAGCCCTGTTTGACAGATGATTCTTTCAGTTGCTTATAGGAAGATTTTAAGACTAATTTGTAGATTAAACAATTTGTAAAAACTGAAATATTTTACAGTAAAGGCAGCAATTGTATCCAAACACATATACTGGATGCCGAAATAAAAGACTTCTTCTTTGAGGATGTTTTTCCCAAAGAACTGAACATGTTTAAAGCTTGGTTGCAAGAATCATCTAACCAAATGAGACTGCAGTCAAGCTGAGTGGTATTGGTTTCTCAGTATTTCCCATAAACCTGAATACTTTTGGTAAATTAAAAAAAAAAGGATGTTGCACATTTATTACTATTTGACCTTTCTGAAGGGAAAGACATGTTGTAAGTGATTTTTCCATCACCTTTCCTCTTGTTCCACTGTCTGGTGCTGTGAGAGACACTGACAGCTGTGGTTGTGTTTGTGCTGGAGGATCAGTGCTTGGTGAGACTGCCAGTCCTCTCTCTGATGGTGACGCACATTAACAGCAATTCATTTGATGTTTTAAACTTGGTTGTGAGTTGTTATGCGGCTCCTTGAAGATGTGTCCCTTTGTGTGTCACTGTCATGGTTTTCTTTCCATATATGCTGAGAAAGGTATTTAAAATGTTACGAGGTGTTGCCAGACTAAACGACCAGAATTTTAACTCGAGCTCTGATTCACACATGATATTTCATTTTGTGTGTGTCAGACTGGTGAGCCTGGTGGTGAGACTGAGGGAATGGGCACACAGGAGTATGCTGGAGGAAGAGGAGCGGCCAGACTCCTTCCTGGAGCGCTTTCGTGGCCCTGAGCTGAGAACGGCCCCCAGCCGCATCAGCAACACGCAACCAGATGCCAATGGAAACAATGCCAAAGGGATCTTTAAGTATGCCTGCCTGCCTGTTACCCTGAACCATTACTGTGCACTTTGATACACACTGGGTGACCAGAAGAGTAGAAACGCCAGCACACTGCAATGCAATCCAGTACAGTTCTGTAATAATACTACTTTTTAAGGGGTCACTGAACACCTCTTCTGCACACAGCGTAAATGTTTAGGGTTCATTTTGCATGAAATGTCCATTAGGTCATAGACTTGTCCTGTTTAAATGAAGGTGTTGATTCAACTCTGTGATAGTTTATGTTGCTGTGTTTGTGATTGCACTATACTGTAAGGTCTTTCTATAAGAAGGTGGACAAAATATTAGAAACACCTTTCAATATGATACAGTACGAGCCTTAAAAGCCTTAAAAGTGACCACAGAGATGAGTCAACACATAAACAAACAAAAGTGTCCTTCTCAACTGTTAAAAACAATAGTATTTATTGCAGAGCTCTTGTATTGCATTGCTTTATATCTTGCAGCTGCTTCTATTTTTCTGTATATCTCTGCAGTAATATGTACCACTTTACAGATACATAAGCCACAGTTGTGTCTGAGTGTCTTATTTGCAATGCTCTCCATGCTTTCAGGAAAAAGTGGGAATTGTTTGTGGTGTCCCCATCTGATAACGCCTACTACCGCTGGTTATTTGTTATCGCCACAGCGGTGCTCTACAACTGGTTCCTTGTTGTAGCGAGGTAATAACATCACAGTCGTTATCTGTCGGGGCCCTGCAGCCGTCAGAGATAGGTGATGGATGTAGTGAATGGGTGCACTGTCCACTTGTTAGACTGGAGCAGTAAATCCTTTCTCTTTTTATATTCACAGGGCGTGCTTTGACATGTTACAGGTGGAAAATTACATCTGCTGGCTGGTGTTAGACTACCTCTCTGACTTTGTGTATATAATGGACACTTGCATCCGACTTCGCACAGGTGACCTATTTTAAAATACAGCTTCTGGCCTCATGACACACTGTAGTTGTATTACACAACATAAGTGCTGAGCCTTAAAGGCCCCATGTGTTTATTTTTTATATTATTATTCAAAGATAATTATCTTTCAAATTATTCTGATGGCATGATTGTGGAAAAATATGATAATGCTGGTGGAAATTGGCAAAGTCTCTGTCACTTTCAGCCCATTAAGCAATGATTTGATGACCTAATTATAAACTGGTACGATCAATACCTCCAGCAAACAAATGTTACATTTTAGTTAGAATGTACAGGAAATATGTATAGTATTATATGGTTGAGGTGAGACTATGCTTACATTACATCTATGTCATCTGGGTCTTTTACATTATGGCCAACAGAATATGTGAGCGAACATAAACTACGAGCACATAAAAATCTTTAAAGCTGAATTAATTAACTTTTTTTTTCTGGAGGGAGCAGAACGAGTTGTAAACACAACAGTGACATTTTATCACAGAGCAACATGTTTTTGGCCACCTGATAATTGTTAGTCTAATATTCACTCTGCTTTTAGCTATTTTTTGGTTTCCACCAACTCCTGAGAGAGATATCTGGCTCTCCATCCATCCATTATCTATACTGCTTATCCTCAGAGGGTCGCGGGGGGCTGGAATCCCAGCTGACGTTGGGCGAGAGGCGGGTCAATCACAGGGCTGACACATAGAGACAGACAAACACTCACACTCACAGTCACAATTTAGAGTCATCAGTTAACCCAACCTGCATGCCTTTGGATGGTGGGAGGAAGCCGGAGTACCTGGAGAGAACCCACGCGGACACGGAGAGACAAACAAAACAATGAGCTGCTGAACAGTTCAGCTTCTTCTCATAATATGAAGTGATTTGCAGATATAAAACAGTGAGCTGAGATAACTGTTCACCTGAATTTGTGCTCTGTTTCTTGTCTCAGGGTTCCTGGAACAAGGTTTGCTGGTGAAGGACCACGCCAAGCTTAGAGACAGCTACATCCGAACGTTACAGTTTAAGCTGGACGTAGCGTCCATCCTGCCCACTGACTTGGCATACATCTCTACTGGCATCAACACACCACAGCTCAGGTTTAACCGTCTGCTGCGCTTCCCGCGCATGTTTGAATTCTTTGACCGCACTGAGACACGCACCAACTACCCCAACATCTTCCGTATCAGCAACTTGGTGCTTTACATCCTGGTCATCATTCACTGGAACGCCTGCATCTATTACGCTATATCTAAGGCTGTGGGATTTGGCTCGGACACTTGGGTGTTCCCAAACACCTCCATACCTGAGTTTTCCTCCCTGACTCGGAGTTACGTCTACTGTCTGTACTGGTCGACTCTTACTCTTACCACTATTGGAGAGATGCCTCCACCCGTGCGAGATGAAGAGTACCTATTTGTGGTCTTTGACTTTCTTGTTGGGGTGCTGATCTTTGCCACAATTGTGGGAAACGTTGGCTCCATGATTGCCAACATGAATGCCACGCGTGCCGAGTTTCAAGCTCGGATCGATGCCATCAAACACTACATGCACTTCCGCAAAGTCAGCAAAGAACTGGAGACACGTGTCATTAAATGGTTTGACTACCTCTGGACCAACAAGAAGACAGTAGACGAGCAGGAGGTGTTAAAGAACTTGCCAAACAAACTGCAGGCTGAGATTGCTATTAATGTACACCTGGAGACCCTGAAGAAAGTACGCATTTTTCAAGACTGTGAGGCAGGACTGCTGGTGGAGCTCGTGCTCAAACTACGCCCACAGGTCTTCAGTCCAGGGGACTACATCTGCAGAAAGGGGGACATAGGAAAGGAGATGTATATCATTAAAGAGGGGAAGCTGGGTGTGGTGGCTGATGACGGAGTCACACAGTACGCTCTTCTCACCGCTGGAAGCTGCTTCGGGGAAATCAGCATTCTGAACATAAAAGGTAGTAAAATGGGAAATCGTCGGACAGCCAACATTCGCAGCTTGGGCTACTCTGATCTCTTCTGCCTCTCTAAGGACGACTTGATGGAGGCAGTGACCGAGTATCCAGATGCAAAGACAGTGCTGGAGGAGAGGGGCCGGGAGATCCTGATGAAGGAGGGTCTGCTGGATGAGAACGCAGATAGCGGCGGGCTGCACAAAGAGGACACAGAGGAGAAGGTGGAGAGGCTGGAGTCCTCTCTGGACACCCTTCAGACTCGCTTTGCCCGTCTACTCAGCGAGTACTCACACACTCAGCAACGGCTGAAGCAGCGCATCACGCTTCTTGAGCGGCAGCTGAATCAAACGGACTGCGGCGCAGTTGTGAGCGATGACATGGACGCAGATGCAGAAACAGACCCTGGGCCTGTTGCCTATACAGATGGGTCTCCACATAGGAATAACAAGAGCCCAAGATCAAACCATTAACTGTCTCACAAAGGAGATTTTAGAGCCATATCTCCTGAAATACTTTGATTCAGACAGATTCAGATTAAGAGTATAGAAAAACCTCATGACACTTAACACTTTAACTTCCACTGTGAGAATGTTTTTATCTGTTCAGCTGAGTGTAAAGAGATGTCTGCATGTCAATAAACATGAAAAGAAAGTGGACAACACTGCTATGCCCATGCAGTCTTTGTCTACTTCCCAGATAAAGCTAAATCAAGGTATTGAGAACACATTACCAATGAGAATTGTAAAAAAAAACTAGAGTACATTAAAAACTTGCCAATGAAGATTAATTGTCACTGTTTAGATTTCAGACTTAAAAGCACTGAACACTGCTGGTTGTTTTAGTTTTTGGGTCACTTGTAAACACCTTGTGTTCAGTTGCGTCAGCGGAGGGATTCAGTTCTCTTGACATATACTGTGCTCTGGCCCTGTATACCTCATCTCTTGCTGCTCCTCCTGGGGAAAAAGTCCAAGGAGAGATGGTGGAAGGTGATTTGCCGAGTTCACGTACACAAACAAAATTGTTTTCTGGTGTCCTTATTTTCCAGGTTAGATCTGAATCAGGCATACAACAATGATTATCATGACAGTCTTTTGACATTTTCTTCCCTGCTTTGTCTTTTGCGGGACATTTGAGGAGAGTTCTTGCAGTGAAAATGATTTTGGGCTCTGGTGAAGCAATTTGGAGTTGCTTCTATTTTTTCAGATGTGCCACACATGGGCTTCAATTTAGTGAGACTTTTATTTGCTATAAAATGTTCTTTACCAGTCTTATATTAAAATGAGTAAGCCACTTTGTCTCTCAGTTACTGCCTTTTCTATTATGCAGACTCACTCTCTGAAACTAGGGACTGGGGATTTTCCAGTTATTCAGCCTCTGCATTCCAGGATACAACTCAACCACATGAGCAGTGTCGATAAGCGCTGCTGGAACAATGCCTCTTCAGCAGAGCTGGCTATAATAAAGAGGCAGGAGGTAATGAGTGCATATCTCCTGCAGCCCCTGTAGGACTGGGTGGGATCAAGTGCCATGGACAAATCTCCAGTTACTGTACCTGCCACAGGCTGGTCAAACAGTGTGACTATAGATGAAGTCTCTCTTTTGTATCACTTTAGAAACAAATGACAGGTACAGCTCTTGATAGACTAGAATATCAAACCTGTCAGCAGTACATAGATCTCAATCTTGGCCTAAATATAATTGATGATTTGCAAATCAAAAGATATCTATATATATATATATGAGCTAAATGTGATTGTAAATTAAAAGTGTTTAGATTTATTTTAGAGTATTTCAATGTAAGGGTAAACTAAATTGAAATATATAATTGAAAAGCGGTTGAAGCAATGGTTTCTTGTTTTTTTTGGACTTCTAAATCTTTCACTTGACAACCAAATTTGTCCCAGTTTAAACCAAGATGCCCAGATGTCTTTTAACCCGCAAATCATCAAAACCATGCTTACTTAGTTAGATATGGGTCATGTTTGGATGGCACTAAAATGTAGTCTGGCTCAAATAATATTTTGATATAAATGAAAAGCAGAAGTGAGGAGAAGCCCATGTATGGTCTCGACCTTCAGGGACTGAGAATGACAACCTTTCAATTTAATATAGGCTGCAAATATTAAAGCAGTACTAACATGTATTCAAATCTGTCAGATTGAAAGACAAAAACAAAATACTTTGCACCAATCACAGCAGTGCATGTGCGATTTACAACTGTAGCTTACCTACAGGCTGAAGAAATGCAGCACTTTGTGATTTAAGCTCAGTTTGAGTGTTTCAGGGGTAATCCAGTGTGATGTTGCATCCAGAATGTATATTATGTTGGAGCAAGATGCTTTATGTTGAAAACAAAAAGTGTTCAGTGGGATTTAGTAGGCAGCGCTGAAAACAGGGTCTGGACAGAGACATTTCTGCATTTCTTTTTTTCTCTGTGCTTATCTTGCAGGTTTGAAGTGGGAGGGGCTCAGTCAGAAAAAGGTGATGTCACCTACTTCTGTGGACCAATCAGGGTTTAGCACCATTTGAATCAGAATCTGATGACAGGTGTTGAGCTGTTTGGTCTGTGTCAGTCAAATCTGATGAGCTGAGTTTTTAGGTGTTAAACTCTTGATAGTGATATCGAAAGGTGTTTATATCCTTGACCATTTCTCGTGTAGTCATTAATGTTTAATGTTGTAGAGAAAAACTTTTGTTTTGAAGCAAAGTTTTCAGGGGCTTTAAGTGCTAATTCAGATACAAAGGAAATTAAATCAAGCTTAACTCTGTTGCTGTTTGTCACGTTAAATTCACTGTAATGAACTGATTGTGTTGTGCTAGAAACATGCTGCCCCCACTCTCTCTCTCTCTCTCTCACACTCACACACACACACACACACACACACACGGTCCAACCCCCTACCACATCAGACATTTGCATAAAAGGAACAACATGAAACATCTCTGGGCAGGATGGTTTTTACACTAAGTAAATATGTACTAACATGTTCATAACATGTACTATAAATATGATGTTTTTGTAAATGTTGATGTGGTGAGCCCTGTTAAAATATAAAAGCAGCAAAAAAAAAACATCACAAATGATATTTTTCTGAATATAACTATATTGTTACTGTACTTTCAAAGTGTAACAGCTTACAAACTGCATTTGAAAATCAAACAGTATCTGCTGCTTATCATTTGGAGATCACATCCCACGATCACTGGGATTCACTGCATGGAGTGAATGAATCTACTGTATAAGACAAAGTGTGACAGCAAAGGTAGCCCCCCTCATAGTAAACACAGCTATTCATTTTACTTTAATGCGTCGAGTTGGGGCAAATATTTCAACAGAATGTATCAAGATACTTATGATCACTGTAGAAATTAGACCAAAAGAAAATATGATTTCTCCTGTAATAACTGTGATTGAATAGAAGAATTGAAGATATAGAGGAAACAGTGCAGGGCTGCTCATATGTGTCGGAGCTGGAAGACCGCAACATGTCGTCTGCGGTCTGTGGACTGATTGGCTGAGAGGATCCACCGGGACGAACGCACCGGCTAGCGCATTCGCATGTGCAGGCTGTGCTTGGGTCCATCCACCCGCTCCAACTTCTCGAAGTGTTTCCTAGCATTACGGATATTGATGAGAGTGGCTGCAGATGCTGGAAAAAATGGAGACATGGATTTTTTTTTTATTATTATGCTGATTTGGTTTCTTAACTGCACATTCGCTGCAGAGAAACGTCATCTTCGCTACTTACGGATGGAGGGGTCCGACATGATGACCATGACATATGTGTTGGAGGTGAAGACGTCGATGAAGGCCGCGAAGTTGGAGTTCCTCACTTCCATGCTTTGGAAAGAGGCTGCAAGTTTACTGGAATAAAAAGATAATAAAAAATCAGAAACACCATAAAGATTCGGCAGGTTATGTGCGGAGTGAAGGTGACGTTTTTACAGAGTGAACTTACCTACAGCTGAGTTTGAACTGTTTGATAATGTTACTGATCTTCTCAAACCGGTGAGCATCACGCTGCTCTTTGCACTGGTAGTGGGAGATCACCTGCATTTACAGAACAACAAAAGAAACAGACTTTCATTACTAGATCCAAATGTTCTGCCCGGACGCGGTCGTGCCAGAGGAAAGTGGTTGCTCTCACCAGGAAGGTGGCTCGCTCAAACAGAAGAACTTCGTCTGCCTCTATGATCTGCGCAAAATTTCTCAGGTTTGTCTCCAGCTGCTGGACGTTTGGGATGAGCTGGTACACTATGCTGGACCACGCCTGCAAAGACATTTAAATAAATGTTGCTAACAGTGTCAACTTTGTTACCCGGCATCTGTAACACACAACCAGTCAATAGTCCCAACCTTATACAGGGTTTCGTCCCAGATTGATGTCCTGAAGCATGTGCAAGCCAGAGGCCTGGACAGTCTCTTCAGATCTTCTTCACGCTCCTTAAAGATCTGTGAAAACAGTAAAGACAGTATTGAAGCGATTCGATTTTAGTACTCTTCCTCAGTTCAACAGCACTAACAAATGATAAAATAAATAAATCCCACAAAGAGAAATTAGTCTTTAAATGTATAAATTACTAACACTTGTTTTCAATAGTTACTCTAATTGAGCATGATTATTAAGACTGGTAGCTAAATTGATATCTTTTATTTTATGTTTTACTACGACCTCAGGATTCATTGTTGTTCAGCAGCTTAGTTTATTTCAAGAGACAGTGATGAACAGAAAAAAGAACAAAAACTGTCAAATGGGTCAAGAAGGCTAACTTTCATCTGTCATTTCAACCAGATGTTTAAAAGCACCCTAAAAATCCAATGGAAGACATATTGTTCATTTATCCATCCTTCAGTTTTATTTACCTTTACTATGCAAACTGTGTGCGCAAAGTCTGAGGCAGAGCTGGGCGACAACTTGTCAAATCACTGATACTGACATTAGAAATTACAAGATGACCAAAGTAGGCTCATGTGAGTGTATTTGGTGAAATCTTTGCTTAGATGACAGCTAAAAAAAATCCCCTCATTATCCAATCTTTCCACCTCATCTTGCCTTCATTCTACATCTTCCTTCAACAAATCAAGCATGCTGTTGTTACCGCTAAAACAGTTTTGCATATTTAAAACATCATCATCATTATCTAATGCAGGTGTGTAGATGTGAGCAGCCTAATGGTGTTAAAAATATAATATTGTGCCATATTTGAATTAATCTACTCTTGTCTTTGTCTGTATGTTTATAAGCTTCAGTGTGAGAGAGCAAAAATGTGCATGTGAGAGGGGAACTACTAATAATGGAATAAGAATTGCTACGCTTACCAAATCTCTCTGGTCTTCCTGCACCAGATCCATTTTGTGAACGAGGCAGAACACTTTAGCATCAGGGGAGTTCTGCAGGATGGCCTCCAGACACGACTGGTAGTAGTGCATGTCTTTCTCCAGCTCACGGCTCTCAACGTCGAATACATAAATAAGCACCTCTACATTTCTGAAAATGTTGTCCCTCTGGCTGGTGAAGTAGTTCTCCATGAACGTGTCCTGTCTGGTGGGCAAAAGAAGCACAGAGCAACGTTTCACAGAGGGTTTCAGATTAGGGGAAAGACACTGAATTGTCAAAGCTGGTCCAAAAATGGCAAATAATGAAAAAAATGTTCTTTACCCTCCACAGTCCCACAGGTTTAGAACCAGATTGCCAAGAAACCGTACATGGGAGTGCTCCACGTCAACTACATTCAACAAAGGATGAAAACATTTTTATACATAAGATTAAAGAAACACCCAGCATCAAAATGTATCTTCATGTAGCACCTTTCTTTCAAGTGCTCTTACTTACTTGTAGCTCCAAGGCGGCGTGTGTCTCGAGCTATGTAATTGGCAAAGATGATTGATCTCATACTGGTCTTTCCAGACCCACTTTTTCCCATCAGTAACACCTGAAAGCACAAATGCAACAGATTAGACCACCACTGAAATTCATATCTTGTCTATCCTCTCCTCTACTCTTATGACCAGCAGTGGAAGAAATATTATGACTCTTTACTAAAATGAAAGTATTGCAATGTAAAAACACTTCTTTAGAAGAAAAAGTCCTATATTTATCCTTTTACTTTAATGAAAGTATTAAGTATTATAAGCAACATCATGCACTTTAAGTATCTAAAATAAAAGCACTCATTATGCAGCAGAATGACCTGTCAGTGTTATTTTATATTATGTGGTTACTGGTGCATTAACGTGAAAGCACATTGTAATGTTATAGCTAGTCGGAAGAGCTGATGTTAATCGCTTTATATGTTGGGTAATTTAATCCATAACTATGCATGTATGAATACAGCTGCCAGAATCATTTTAAGGCACTGGAAAACAGCTAAAGCTAAAGACTGGGTACTCGAGTAAAGTACAAGCACCTCAATTTAAAGTACAGCACTTAAATAAATGTACTTCACCATTTCTTGTGATGTGTGAGTGTCAATGATTAGCCTCAATGCTTCACCTTTTTCTTCATTGCTGTGCTTGACATCCCCCTCAGCAGACACGATGTAGAGTATTTCTCTGAGCTGCAAGTCAGATGACTTTAGTCTGTATCCGCAGTAGCTCTCCTCTTTCCTTCAACTGCTGAACAAACACAAATATTTTCACCTAGCTGTCACTTAGCTCTACTGAGGCAGAAAGCCGATATAACTACAGAAGACACGTTTATATGCTTAAATGACGAACAGGTCAAACATGTGTAACCAGGCATGAGCTTATTAGACTCACAAGAATATATAAAAAGTTTACTAACTTTATTAAAACTCTTTCATCTGTTCCGGATAAACACCTAAGCTAATGCTAAATTAGCTAGCACGACAGACAGTCCAGATAAATGTCAGGTAGCTTAGCCAAGCTAAACGGCTAGTTAGCTAAGTTAAAATTCAGGAGTGTACCGTGTACTTACCCCGACAGGGTAGATCGGTTACTTAAATTCAAGCAATTTTAGACTATAGTTTTTATTTGTTTTTAACAATACAGTTGTAACGTTATACATTACTTGGTAGAAGTAGGCAGTGAAGTCAAGATCAGCTGCTTCCTGTTTACGCCAAAGTCACATGATGACAAATTGCTGTATGCCCCGGGTTTTGTCTCACAGACAGCTTTTGCTCCTTTCCCAGGTTCTGTTCGCCACTAGGACCATGGATGTATTATAAGAACATCCATGCTAAGGACACTCACAGATGAAATACCGTATTTACTTTTAGGTTCAGGTTGTAACATTTTTAAATTAGGGTTGGGACAGTATATAACGTTAGGGTAGACATCCAGACCAGAAAACTGTAAAATAAATAAATGAATAATACACGAATACAATATAGTGTTGCAGTTCCTCGCAATGGCCAGTAGATGGCAGTAAACAGTCATAATTATGGAGGGGTTAAAGCAACCCTACCATGGATGTTCTTATAATACATCTATGACCCCTACCTCTTCGCCCCTATAGACTAAAAATGGCGCCCACATGTTTCCTTTTATTATTTAGCTTTTGGTTGTTTTATTCTTGTTTTTGATTGTTTCACCGGATGTGTCGGTATGGTATTGTTTAGTTTTTTGTTATTTTTTTTGCAAAACTGCAATAACAATCAACAATAGGCATATATCACAGCCTGATACTGTTTTTGTTCTGAACTGCAGACATTATAAAAAACAAACAACACATATATATGTGTATGTATTGTAATATGAAAATGAACAGAAATGTTACAACGAATATATTGGGCAAATTATCAATTTTATTCAGTGTTACCCTTAAATAACATCAGACCTTTAGGAATGACAGGGATATTATAAACAGACAAATATAACTCGAAATAACTCATTAGGATGGCAAAGAGTTATAATCGACATTATCTGTAGTTCGAGGTGCCTTGACAACTAATTTACAGACGTCTATTTAATGATGGTGGTCTATCGGGGAAAATGCTTTTTTTCGTTGCAATACCGCGAGTGGCCACTGGGACAAATTAGCAGCTCTCCTAATACATCCATGACCACAACACACACATTGATTACAGTTTTATTTCCATGTGTATAGAGAGCCGGAGTCATGACGTCGCGTCCGGGCTAGCCTGTGCTCCACTAGCTTCTGTAATTCAACGCAATCTTTCATTGAGTATTTCTTTCACTTTGCATTTATTGATATACAGCAGGATGCTGTGTACACACTGTAGGCCTATGCATGTGTCTGGGTGGTGTGGCACACAGCATGGCTACATCTAAGGAGCAAAGTGCGCTGTTTGACCTCTAGTCTGTCAAAGGAAAGAGACCAGTGAAATTAAATATGCATGTTTTCACCTACTATATCTATACTATGCACTGGGGCAGTCCTTAACTAAAGACATCATTCATATCATCATGCACATGATGCACATTTCAGAGCCCACAGGGATGGATTAGTTCTGGATTTCATCCGCATGCATGCAGTGGAGCAGAACATTTAAAACATGGTTTGAAGTAAAGACTTCCCCTTGAAGAGAGCTATGATTAACAAGAGGGACACAGTGACAAGAGACAGAAGGCAGCTAATTTAAACCTCTTGTCTCCTGTGGGTTGACGGGCGAATGAGAGAAGTCACTGGTAGTGACGTGGGACATGACACACACCTGAATACTTAAGTGTCATCTTTTATGATTATATAACATGTATATTATCGTCCAATGTATTATTTGCACCAAATTTCTGACATTTCTTATGAATACTTGATACTGGATGTACATTTAGTCTCTTCTGTTTTTCTTTTGGTTCTCTGAGGATATTCATTAGTTAGATGGCATTTATTTCCTCCAAATATTGGCACCTACATAATGTTGATGAATGTATCTGAGATGTCACAAAACCAAGGATATACATGAGACTTTTTGTGGTTCATTTTCAAAATGGATGCTTCACTACAGATGGTATAGAGATTTCTATGGAATCACTGAAAATGATAAATACATTTATTGAAAAAGCAAAGAGATACAAGTATTATAAAATTTTATTGTTTACCTACTGTATGTAATCTCCAAACTGTAACCCCTTCCCAAATGATCAGTGAAAATACTGAAGATGACAAACACACGCGCTAAACATTTGGTATCATCTTAAAATATTTTTCAGAAATAAAATACAAGAAATCAACACAAGAAATCAATTCAGCATTGAGGGGGAAGGGTCTTTCACATTCTGATACCAAGAAGAGAAAATGCAGATGTTTTTCTGCAATCATGCACATATGAACCAAAAACTGAATCCTAAAGTCCAACACCTTAAGCTTTTCTTCACCATGAGTATTTGAAATTAGCCTATAAATACAGGGTAATAACGGCCACGCTCCATATTTTAAAAAAATGTATGCAGTTCTTAAGTATACATATTAAACAATAAAGTTACATTAGATCTGCCTCATGGGTCAATATGTATATTTAAGAAATACATACATACATCACAACCAGCATCTCTGTTAGTTTACACAAAAGGTACCCAAAGGTTATTATAAACAGAACCAACGAGGGCCATAATCTGCGAAACAAACAAAACAATGAAACAGTAGCTCCTCGACAGAGACACGTGAAATGTAAAGAGGAGAAAAGACATGATGTGAATAAAAGGTGTTTGGGAGTAATATTCAGGTAGTGTAAGGGCGTCCTAGAGCTCTGCATTGCGTTGCCAGTCCACTGCAGTCGTCCTTTACACTTGATCTCTGAGTTTGGCGAGCCTCTGAGACAGTTCATCCTTTGGACAAGAGAGAGCAAAGACAAGGATTAGTGAGGAAGATGAAGGCAAGAGAAGGATCAGGGTTATTTGGAGAATCCATTATACTTTTTGCAAATACTGCTTTTTTAATACACAACATCATTGGCAGAGATTTGGACACTAATGTGACAACACTTTAAATTTAAATTTATTTGCTGTAATCACATTTCCTGTGTCTTTTTCACCCAATCTATGTGATACACCCTTAGTTTACATTGCTACAAGCAATCTGGTTTAAGTTTTTTATGTAAACTGTGCCAGATGGATTTGAACACCAAGTGTGCATGTGTACCTGTTCTGCAGAGGCCACGCTGGTTCCCACTGATCCGGTCTGTCCCTGAGGGAGCTCCATGTTCAGGTCCAGTCTAAACATGATGCACACACCAACATTCACTTTTAGATTAAAACACAATGTCTTTGCTTACATTAAACTAAATAATACTGTCTAACACATTCCTCAATGAATGTCTATCAAATTCTTTGAAATAACAATCACAATTTACGCTTCCATCTATGCCTGTCCTGTAAGAATGCATACCATACACCTGCACATGTGATTTAACATGATTTCACAAAAAATGAAAAGGTTACCCTGCTTCATCAGCCATTTCATGCAGCAATCCATCCACTTGACTCTGAAACACACATTAGATTGACAGTGAATGTGTTGGTCTTTAAAACACACCGCCAGACAACATGAAAGAATATAAGAGTAGAGCAGAGAAATGTACCTGTGGGGTTGTGAGTGTTGTTGAGCTGCTCATGGTGTCCTCCATGTGAGCTGTCTGAACATCCAGAGTTTCAAACTGGTGTTCAAATTTGTCCATGAGGGCTGAAATCTGAATTTTAAAAAAAGGGATTGAGACATTGTTTTTTTAACTCAGAGGAATTTGTTGCCAAATGTTATGACAATTACATTGTTTTTGCTAAAATGAAATATGGAAGACAATATTTTTTCACGTGTAAATGAAACTACCTTTTCCAGATTCATACTCTTCAGAGTTGAATCCATGCCTTTCACCACTCCAGCCATAGATTTTGTGACCTGAGAAATAAAAACACCATCACTAACATGGAAACCACAATGACAACAAACAAGCTGTAACTGATTTTCTAGGCCTACAGCAGCATGCAGTGATACAGTTTTCAATGTACCTGGTTCATTGTAACTGCAGTTTGGACCCTTGCTGCCACCGCATCTACCCGAGCGCTCATCCTCAGGAAGTTCACAGACTGGTTCTTCTGTCTGATGGCGTTCTCTGCATGGATCCTCGCCACTTCCATATTCCCCTTCTGGATGGCCTAGAGACGACACAAAGAGAAAAAGTGGTTCAGTAAAAATCTGCTGCAGCCAACACCAGTCAGCGGGTTTCATCTTGATGACTGACTTCAGAAGTGCAACTTACTTTCTTGACTTTGGCCTTCTCTATTTTTTCCTCTTTGTCACATTTCTTGGAATTTCTTTGAAGTTCTTTGGCGGCGAACTTTAAATTGAAGAGATTTTCTGTGATACGAGGTTAAAGAAGTCCAAACAAAAACAACAAGCAACATTGGATGACCAATTCTATTGCTGAAAATAACTCTTAAAAACTGGAAAACAGGAGGAAATAGCAGTGGGAAGTCTTGACATATATGTATCGTGCCTCTAAATCCCTGTTCTCGTGTGTTATGTAGTTCTCTCGACTCAGATCCTGTTAATAATTGTTGGAAATGCATTTGATGAAGACTATAATATGTTTTGCCCCTTTCTGGAGGTGAAGATGAACCGTGAGCCCCTGTAAATCGGTGATTACAAATTTACAATTGAACCAATAACCACAAAATAATTGCCACATATTGAACCAGGAGCCTTTTGGGCCCTTGAGGGTCTGGGGCTCCAGGGCAGTTCGCTGCATTGCTTGGGTTAGCAGTCCAACCTTGGCTGTATGTTCCTACTTTCTTTCCCTAATGGGTTTAAAATGTGAAATATCTGGCATTTGGTCTGCTATTTAAAATGAACACAATTACCACAACTGTACTCTTAACCAAGTAGACATGCAGTGACAAATACAGGTTATGTAACGGGTATTGTTAGAGTTTCCTATTACTTTGCGTAGTCCAGTTTTTGTGAAAGCTTTATGGCGCTGTGTTAAATTAAAGACAGTCGTAATAAGATGACCAGGGTAAAACAGGCAAAATGTAAAGACGTAGGCCCGTACTGGGCGGCCATCGGTTATTTACGTTATTATTTGGAGTATTAACTAGCACCCCGACTACATGGTAAATAACAAAGTGTCAGTTGATGGGTATTTCCAGCCATTAGCAATGAAGCTCCCAAGGCCTCCAGCCCACTTCTGTCCCATTTTACGACGCCTGGAATTGACTACAAAATGTTCAGGTTATTCAATATGACAGCACTTGTACCTTTAGTGAATATCTGACCTAATAAGCAATGTTTGAGATGTCTGACTGTCGCACATAAATCTCACCAGTCTCGCCATGTTGTTATGTTCGGTCTTTATTAAGCTATTGACGTTACACCACAGTCTTACGTCCCTTTTCTCACGGCTGTTTTTAAAAGGATACTCTCCATGCTCGGCATCTTGAGGCGACTCTTCGCGAATCCAACAATTACACGATCAAATCCTTACGGACAGTCCGCGAAAAAAGTTGTTAAATAAAGCAAAACTTGTCAGTAAAACTTTCCGAAAAACCTTTCGGGTTTCGGTCTTCGCCTTCTTCCGCACTTCCTGATGTCTTACCAAAATATGAACGACGTCAGCGTCACGTGGTGGCGGTATTCCTCTCAACGTCACGAGGGAGCTGCCCCCCTCCTCCCCGCAAAATGTGAATGAAAAGAAAAAGAACTAACCGTTAACATTAAAACACGACACTTTTAATGTTTTAACTCGGGTTTCCGCGTTGTTATTGTGTGGCGAGTGAATGCCGTCAGATAAAAGTGGATGTGGCGGTGTACCGGCGGAGTAGTGGGCGGAGAAGGCGGTTGATTGATGATTAGATTTACGGTGTGGATCACGGCGGGGAGAGAGGATGACTCACTCCGTCTGATGTGATGTTCACCCCGCAACAGCTCGGCAGTGCGGTGGCACGCCGGTAGTTCAGCCTGACATAGCGGTGTGCTCCACCAATAAAAGTCAAACTTTATCAAACTGTTAAGATGCGTTTGGATGGCACTAAGATACCGTGTTTGTTTCAAACTTGAGTGGTTGTCACTGGGTAGTTTGAGAGAGACCGAGCGTCGTGATTTACCGTAAATTTCGTGACGCCTGATTGCCATGGAAACAGTGTTTCTGCTGCTGAGAGGAAACTGTTCGTGTTAACTTCAGCATCAACCTCTCCAACGGGGTCGGATAAACCTGTTGGATATCTCAGTGTTTTTTCTTTTCTTGTGTTGCTGCTCTGGCTTCACTTTACATTTAAATTTGGCCACAAACCAGGTGAGTTTTAAAAATTGTGCGGCTGTTGTATTATTGTGTCTCATTGTGGCAAAACGCAGTTAACATTACTGTGTTTTTCCCCTCCAGTATATTGCCTAGTTTCAGCCAAAATATTAGACTGGCTGTCAACTTGTGACCTGCATCTATGTCTTGTAACGAGTATAAATGTAGCATAAAATACAGATGCTGGGCTCATTTTGAACTAAGTGGTGATTTAGTTAGTTAGTTGATAGACGGGCAACATTTTGAGTTCAGGGGACAACATAAGCCTCATAGGGAAACAGCAAAGCAGAAAAGTGGCCTGTGCAAAATGTTGTTGTTGGTCAAAGGAGTGTTTAAAAATGTCCACCAATAGCCTATGTATGCCTCCAGATCACGACAATGTATAGGCTGGATAATATAGTCTGTAATACGCTTTGATCCATTTGCCAGGCTTACTGATTACATATTTGATGAATTTCACAACCCTAAACGCCACCATAAGTGGTGCATTTTGTGTCGTTTTTGCGCACAGGGAAAGAATCCAGGAGAGCCAACGAGTGATGCTTCGTTCAGGGGCTGTATGACTCATATAGTCTTATCTATAAAGAAGCCAAGTGGCAGGAGAGCAGTCCTGCTGCAGGACCGAGCTGATGTAACCCCTGAGATTCACTAGAGGCTGCTGTGGGCCATGCTTCCCTGTGCTCCGAGTTACTGCCGCTGACTGCATTTACACTGATGACCGCCAAACTAACACAGGCTGAGGATGTAGAGGGCTGTTCACACACCGTGCACTCAACAGATGATCAAGTGCTGTTTACAGTACATCACATGACCAGGCCAGTTTGAAAACAATACAAACAAAATCTTATTTTTTTCACTGACATAAAACATATTTTTTAAACTATTTACATGAAGCTGAAGTCACTCTGGCCGTATTCAGTTTAACTGATTAAAGTGCATGTTTTTTTGAAACACTTACATTATCGTCTATCTTTATCCAAACTATATCTAAAAAATGCAAAAATAATATGAGCATAATTATTTAAAAAACAGAACAATATATGATATAGATCTAATCACTGCTCAATTTGGCACATACTTGGTATCAATTTCTGATTGTGTAATGACATTTAACTAGCATTTTGCATAAGGATATTAATAGGAATCACCTTTGACCTTATACACAAAATAAGTGAGTGTAATAATAATAATCTTAGGTGATACTGAAAGCAGCATAGATCTGATGACCTGAAAGTTGGTGCATCTTTAGGTTATCTTCAGGCTTTAGGAAACTGCACTGATTCACGTACCTTTAACTCAAACATTCAATTTCATCAATTTTGATTAAATTTGAAAAAAAAACAACATTTGCCAGTATTAGTATGGTGGAGCAGCAGGAAAAGAAATAGTGCAACCAGCGGCAAAAATGTAATAAGCTAAATGTCCCTATTTATATACTGTAGCTACATACACACTTACATTTACACACTCAAGCTCCTCTCTGTACTGTTTTTGGTTGTGAGTTTATTTTCTCTAAATTATTTGTCTCACAGAAAAAATCTAGTGAGAATTTAATCTCATTTTTAGAAATGTATATATATTTTAGCATGATGTGCAAAACAAATCTGAAAGTAGATAATTAAAAGCACTTCATCGCATTGTCGCATACAGTATAATGGATGATTAGAGCATTCATCTTTCAAAACACCCTGAGGACCCTCAGCTGATCCCTTAACCCTAATGTTGTCACAAAGGTATCTGAGAGTATGAAGGTCCTTTTAAAGCCTACTAGCAATAAGCATGACATTTGCCTCAGTAATGAGTGAGTCAGCATACATTAATGATGACGTACCTTTTTCCCTCTTACAAATACAATGTTGTCACATACTAACAGCAGGAATAAGCACATCATCAAGCAGTTTAGTGTATAACCACAGCATTACATGCCTTATTTGGTATGACAAGCTTAGATTCAACACTGCTACTAGAGAGCTTATACATACAGGTGTAATAGAAACAGACAAGTCCAGCCTGTCCCTTAGATCTATCAACCAGATTGTCCCCGCAGCTGACGGCCAGTGAATGACGACAGGTGAGTCACCTGTAACCAGCAGACGGGCACATGATCATGGAGGAATTTCAACAATCACTGTTTGTTAAGTAGAATTGCGTGAGAGACAGCTGGTGACGTTCGCAACACTACTGGAATGTACTGAATCACTCTCAGAAAATAAAAACCTTCCCTTTCAAAACTCACAATGCATTGTGGGCGTAGGCACATCCATCTTATTTTACAGCTCAACCAGTCACATCTTACAAATGTGTTGTCTGCATTATATTGGTTGAAGCAAATATCTGTTATTACCATGATGTAGAATATTCTATCATGATAAGTTTAAGAGAAGTTCAACACAGGAGAATTAAATTAGTTGTTCAAGCACTTATTATGCCATTCAGTTGACTTTGCCATATGTTATGATGCTGTTGCCACCTAGTGGACGAGTTAATCACTTCCTCAGTCCTCAGAGCTCACTTTGAGTATATTGCTGTCCTTTATGCTAAATGTTGAAGAAAAGCAGAGCAGTGACTGTATTTCAAATCTAGCTGATAAACAATGTCCCATAGCTTAGCACCTATTGCAACCAGAGAGGAATGAGAGTGAAAACATCTCTGACAAAAGCCTTCAGCACAGTAGTTTATATTTGTTTGACTGCACTTTTGCATTTGAGACTCAGGAGCAGAGGAAAACAAAAGCAAATGCTAGCAAGCAAACAAATGAATGAAAGATAGTCTAGAAGATAAGGATGTAGGTGCTGGGATGATACAATGTGTAAAGAAAAGAAAAGCCTTTTCTGCACACATTGCCATTTGAAAAGGGCATATTGCACAGAAGACAAAAGGGCAAGGCTAGTGGATTATGTTATTCTAAGAAAAAAACTGTTTTTTTAGATTACAATATGTTTCCTGCTCTGTTGCACTGCTTCAACCTTTCATTGGCCATTATTCCTCACATCATACATTAGCTATAATGTGATACATATGACCTCTATTTCACAGGTAAGGATGATGGAGCTTCAAACGGAGAAGAGGTTCCACAACTTGACCCTCGAGCAAGTCCAAGCTCTGGACAAGGTCTTGACTGAGGTAATCCCCATCCACGGACGAGGAAATTTTCCTACACTGCAGGTGAGAGCGAAAGACATCATTCGTGTGGTGAAGGATCGGCTGGTCGAAAGAGACATCCAGGTGAAAGATATACGGCTTAATGGCGCGACTGCCAGCCACGTCCTGGTGAGGGATAACGTCCTGGGCTACAGAGACTTAGACATCATTTTTGGAGTGGAGCTGCCCAGGCAGGAGGACCTCCAGGTGATTAAGGAGGTGGTGCTGGGCAGCCTCCGAGACCTCCTCCCTTGTGGGGTTAACAGACGCAAGATCACCTGCCTGACAATGAAGGAGGCTTATGTGCAGAAGATGGTGAAAGTTTTCAATGAGCATGACAGATGGAGCCTTATCTCCCTGTCTAACAACAGAGCTAAAACCGTGGGGCTCAGATTTGTTAGCTCCCTTCGGAGACAGTTTGAGTTCAGTGTGGATTCCTTCCAGATAATACTAGATCGTATGCTGGAGTCTTACTGGGAGACCGAAAGGAAACAAGGAGGAAAGTTGGCATTGAATGCTGGGAATTTGTCTAAAAGAGACAATGAGGGTGAAAACAAAGAGCAAGAGCAATCAAGCATTCCTCGGAATGTGGAAGCGGATATTGAAAAAGACTCATCAATGGCAACCAGCGGAGAAAGTCGGTGCCAGGATGAAGCAGTTTCTGTGCTCGAGAAAGAGCTTCCACATGCAGATGTTGAGGTTGATGGAAAGCATGAGGCACAGGAGGTGTTAGAACCTGAGAGCGTTGACTTACAGCAGGAGGAAGAGGAAGTGGATAGGATAGAGGATGTTCATTCAGAGGAGGACATTGTGTTCGAGCTATGTGAAGAAAATGGAGAAGAGAAAGGACAGTTTCACAGTGATTATCCTTTAGCTTCATCCCCTAAAGCTTTATTTACAGATGTCAGGGATCCGCTGATGACACATGCATGTTTAAAGCTACAGAGTAACGAAGAGCCATCTGCGTCACAAGCTTCCCAGCCGGCATCTGTAACGCATACTGAAAAGTCAGCTCCACAGGAAAAAGTCCATTGTGAAGAAATGACTCAGTTCGAAGTCGACTCTGTAATCTGCAGGACTGAAAATACTTCAAGCCAACAAGATTCACATCTTGAATTTTCCTTTCCTCCTCCAGCTAAGAAAACATGCAGCACATCACAGGACATTGTACCGGACTATTGCCCCTTACCAAAATTACAAAGAAAAATGTCACGGAAGATGATCAGCAAGCCTGAGAAATGGTCTTTACTGACTGATTTGTCAGATCTTACAACACAGCTGTTTCCACCCATAGAAATCCCCAAACCACTTCAGCCAAAGCCTCCCTCACAGGACAGCTCTCAAGTTCATTGCTCAAATGTTCCAGCCTCCAAGCCGGAGACCTTAGACACCCTTACAGTTTCCACGTGCAGTCCGGCCAGTACACTTCAGGATGGGACTGGCTCTAATGAAACTGTAGAACAAACTGTTAAGCCGAAACACTTGAGGAAGCCTCCTGATTCAGAGGCTCAAAGCCACACATGTGCAGCAAATGTAACCTCACAGCCTCAGATCAATGAGCAAACACCTGAGCTGGCAGACACTGTCTCGAACAGCTGCGGGGCAAGATCACTGGCCCCGGCAGCAGAGGAGCCCACCATCACTGTTGAAGCCGAGTGCATGTACGGAGACTTTGAACAGGCGATGGACCACCTCCGCCACCGCCTCATCGCCACCCGCAACCCAGAGGAGATCCGAGGAGGGGGCCTGCTGAAATACAGCGACCTACTGGTGAGGAACTTCAGACCGGCCAGCGAGACAGAGATCAAGTCCCTGGAGCGATACATGTGCTCCCGCTTCTTCATCGACTTTCCTGATGTAAGCGAGCAGCAGCGCAAGATTGAAGCCTACTTGCAGTGCCATTTCATTGGCAACGAAGAGGCGAGCAAGTACGACTACCTGATGACCCTGCGGCGTGTGATAGATGAGAGCACGGTGTGTTTGATGGGACACGAGAGGAGACAGACGCTCAATATGATCACAGTCCTGGCTCTGAGGGTGCTGGGCGAGCAGAACGCCATCCCCAACACAGCCAACGTCACCTGTTTCTATCAGCCAGCTCCGTACATGACAGAGCCAATTTACAGCAGCTACTTCATCACCCAGCCTCAGCCCCCACTCGTCTACCACCCCTACCCTCTACATGTCCACATGCAGACTGGCCTGGTGTAGCTACAGTGACATGCCCACAGGGAGGCATGTAGGCTGCTTTCAGCATGGTGCTCTGCAAGCAGAGGCACAAATGGAAGTTTTAACAACAACAGGCAACCACGGGCGCAGTGTTGTTTAATGCTTTGAAACCCCTCCTGCTTATAACATGAAAGATCATGAAAGGTCAGAACTGAAAGGGGTCTGGAGGCAAAGCACGTCACCCTTTCAAGATGAACACTTTTGAAAAGGAAAGAAATGCTAAGAGCCCACCTTTCAGAGAGCTGGTAGAGAGGAGTTCATTGAAGTGGAGGGACTTTGTTTACGGCTGTTCCAGCTCAGATTTGGGCAGGGGCTCTATACTGGTCACTATACTGGAGAGTGTTGTAATGTGATAATTCTTTATGGCTAGTAGATAAACTTCTCTAACATATAAAAACATAATCTATGAAACACCTGTCTGCAGCAAAAATCTTGATTTGGTTAAAGTTTGAATAATGATAAATCCTTACCGTTTCTGAGGGGTTAAACCCCCGTATAGCTGTTTTGTGAATCATCAGTCTCTGTGGAGTTCATTTTAGCACGTGGCTACACCTGTGTATTCACCGTATAGGAATAGGACACCAGTTACTGAGGGTATACATTAGACAAAATTTGCTGTGGTATTTCCATGATATTGTAAGTTCTGTATTTGTGAATGTGAACACCTAATTTTAAAGGTAGAAACCAGAGATCCATGGTTGGTCCATGGATCCAGTTGCATTAAGGACTGTGTGAAAATGATTTGGGAGGTGAGAGGGGCTGAACTTTATGTTTCACTTTGTAAAAATAAAGCAAGGCCCTCCGGAGGGTTATTAAAGCCCCTGAAATCTTAATCTGAAGTATTTCTCTAAACATGAAATATTCCTGACAAAATAAGCAACAATCAGAGTTAAAGTTCAGAAAAACTTTTTTATTTATTGTTTATTAAGAGTTTAACACTCTGTATGGGTGTGGTTTGACCAGATTAGATTGACAGTGGCCTGGCAACATAAGCAAACAACCCACCAACTCTCAACAGATTTGGATTCAAATGTTGCCAAATCCTGATTGGTTCACACACAGAAATACACAACACCACCTTTTTCCAGCGAGAAAAGCAAGGACATAAAGAGAAACACAGAAATCTCTCATGTGAAATAACCAAAACTGTTCAAACTTGGCCAGAAAAGTTTTTCATTTAATGTTTTCTTTGAACTTATTTATGTAACTTTTAACTACACTGCAAAGAAATGCTGAAACATATACATTTAGAATGAGGAAAAAAAAGACCCTCCCCTGCCTTCACTCAAAAGAAAACAAAATACCCTCACCCTTTTCTGACCCCTCTTCCCCCCTGATAATTTTCCTACAGCCCCTTAGAATGAACCAAACTCAGAGTTGCTCTGATCCCAATCAGTGACAGATGTTATGGTCTTAGGGAGTGTTTAGTTGTGCTTTTGCTAGAAGTTATAAACCAGGAATTGTGGCCAATTCACCCTGAATTCACCCTGCATTTAATCAAATCACTTCTCCTATTCCATGTTGGAGAAACAGCACAAGCATTTGCCTCCTGATGGCGTTATGAAGAAAGCCTTGGCTGTCTCTAATTAGGAAGAAAATATCACAAATCTAAAGTGAACAGCTGGAAATGCAGAGAGCATGTTGAATTCTGTTTTTCCTCTCAAAGTCTCCATGTCCATCTCCAACAGGCCGAATAGACGTTCTGTGTGTATTACATGGTGACAGTAGTTTGTTGTAGTGGACGTAGTGAATGTCTGTTCTATCGGGGTTTTGCCTGCCATTGTGAGCAAAAAATGTTACTGCACATTTAAATTATTCAGGCAGTCTATGGTGCAGCCAGCAGTTATTGCACTCTGTCCCTGTGTGTTTGTTCATTGTGTATGCATAGCTACAGTACATGTACTCAGTATTTCAAAAAAAAGACAATTTAAGCACAGGTCAGGATTTGTGGGCTGTTCACACTAAATCTGAGACTGAAGCACAATGTAAATGCACATAGCTGTTGTTGAGTAATAAAGGTGTTTCTGACATGCTTGTGAATCTCCAACTAAATATTGAAGACATCTAAAACACTGTGTGCAGTAGTGCCCTATGTAGCTTTAAAGTGATGTGTCTATCTTGAGACTTTGGGTATGTTGTGTATCGTTAAGGAACTGTTTCACCAGTAGAGAAATTCAAATATTCCTGTGATGATATGTAGTTGCTCAGATTGTTGTGTTATTGTGGTAATAAATATAACACAACCGCTCTTTGTCTGGAGTCTTCCATTTGGTGGTTGCTCTGTTACAATCTTCATTAAACTGCAGGGCCAATCATTTGTATAACTGTCTTTGCATGCATTTTCAATTAAATCATGGAGTATAATCACATCTTCAGGGTTACTTTGAGTGACTTCAAGTTTTACTAGATTGCATATTTTGATCAAATGTAGGTTTCTTGGCATCACTGGGCACTGAAAGGGCACAAACCTTTTTACAGGCACCTGTGCAGTGATCAGAGATAATTACTTGAAATATTGGGAATTGATATGTATCTCTTCATACACATGTAAGACCTAAGATGATACAGAAAGGCACTAAAGATTATTATTATTTATTTATTTGACTGGTTACATTTTAGGTCACTTAAAAAAAAAATTCATACTAACTCCTGTAAATGCATCACAAGTTGATTTTCAATCAGGCCAGTTTGGCTTTGAAGAGCTGCTGTTTTCAGCCAATCCAGTATAGTTAAAGATTATTATTAACATTTTAATTATACTTTAAAGTTAATTGCATTTATTTCCAAAATAAAGCAAGTGAGTAAGAATTACAGTAATAGCCTGTTGTTTAAAGTGTTAAGAGTTTTAGTTTGAAGTAAAAAAAAAAACAAGCTTCTTTCATTCATTGCAAATCCTGCATGCTTTGTCAGTCTGCACGCCAACCCTCCTGCTGGTCCTCCTCAATACTGACATACTATAAGAATATCCTGTTTTTAGGTACACCAAGGAAACTTGAAGTATTGTATAAACTGAAAAAAGAGGTCCTGGTTTACCACAGTAGGATACATCCTAAGCCTCAGCTTCGCCTCTTTGTCTGGTACATTTGCACAAAAATACTACATTATTTAGAGAGCTGTCTATTTGGAGTCTTGTGAAGGTTGATGGGTAGGTTTATACTTCCTAAATGCTTTATATAGATTATACACACTATGTGGGTATTCCACTGCTGATACCCAATTATCTGGTGAAAAACACCAGCATCATTAGCCTATTGCTGGATTTCTACATACATACACACTATGTAATCCTAATCCTGAGTCAATTTTTAACCCCTGACGAAATACAGAAGACACGTTTTGGCTAACACAATCTTTATCTGACCATATTTCCTGCCCTAACCCAGAAACTGAACATCTGCACACTGCTATTCCCACTATTGTGAAAACTCACATAATGTCACATTTTAGTCACTTAATATTATCAGCCCTGAAGAATTACAATAAAGTAGGTCTGATTTTAATCACTTAATACATATTAATAATCAGGCTGTTTTTTCTTTTTTTGGTGTGATAACACAACTCATTTATATACCTAGTCACCTTTTCTTAATTTCTTCTCAATACCAGCATGTACACACTTGACACACTTTGCTTTGCCCCCTTAGCTTCCTTTAAAGTGATTCTTTATGCACTGATCCATTTTAATTCCCATGATCCTGCAGCATCTCTGCATTTTCTAGGTGTGGCAGAGCATGGTGCGTCACAGCTCAGCCTTGTTTGTTCCTCGTCTGACTCACCCCAGCTTTCAGTGCATTAATGCAGTTAGGCAGTTGGACTGTATCACAGTGGATAGACAGTCCCGGTACTCTGTAACTCTTGAATCTTTGCCTTCGGTGCGTGTTTATGACCCTACAATCATAGAGGCTACAGATGACTCAGTCCCAGTGCTGGTGAATAGCTCTCGAAGCCTTTGCTGGCTTAACACCGACAGAAATCATGAAATCATGAAAGAACGAGACCACAAACATCCAGATATTTGTTAGAATATCTTTTGAAAAATGAAATTTAAACAGCAGACCACAATCAAAAAATTCTGTTTGAGAAACCCAATTTTTTATTAAAAAAGAAAACACATACAATCAAAACATTGCGTATAAAAGACAGTCACATCATCTTATTCCACCTACAGTAGAATGTTATTGTTGTATTCGTCATCAACTAATCTGATGCCTTGAGGCAAGACTAAGAGCCATCTACTATACGAAAATAAGATTCCAAAATATGAATCTTAGTCTTCTCACACTCAACCAGAATAATTTCAAGACGCCAGTTAATGCTGCCGCTCGGAGCACCCTAGATGCTGATTTGTGTGTTTTATCTCTGAGAACCCGACACTTAACCAAACTCTTCAGCCCAAAATAAAGGGAAAACTAAATAACCTCCGAGGCCTCTCTCTCTTATGTTAGTGACCACACAGAGGCAGAGTGATGAGGAGGTGTGTTTGGATTAGAGCACCCAGCGTTGACATGAGAATTTGTGAGTCAGCTTTCCTGGTTTCTCCTGACTGGACGCTGACTCAATTGATTTACCAACCAACAAAAAAAAAAAAAGAGGATGCATCCATTTTGATATTAATCCCACTATGGAGGCCAGGAATCACTCATTAAAAAAAAAAAAAAAAAAAACTAGTGACAGTGATTCTGACAACTAAACATCTGATCTACCCAAAGCCAGAAAACCCATCAGACCATAGATGGTTAGAAACAAAGGGGGAAACAAATGGCACAACATACTAACTAACCAAGGGCGTATCCATGGTTGCTACCTTTGCTTTAGGCCAAAAGAAAGCATGATTAAGATTGCCAATCAGATGAGACCTTCATCATACACAGGTTTAACTTGCTACCTGTTTAAACAAAAAATAAAATAAAATAAAAAAAGACTGAATTAATGTGAGTTTAAACATTCCTACATAAAAATCATGAGGTTTCATCTCTTCTCCCTCTTTAATGTTTGTATTACTCAGCTGCCATGTGGAGTAGATAAATGTGCAAATATTTTCCTTATCACTATTAACGTACGAAATAGTTAAAGTAACCCAAGTATAATACAATGGAAAAATAAATATTTCTGTGGAAGAGAGCAGGCCAGGGATCCCTTTGCTGTTGCACATGCTTGGTGGTGAAGGTGTGATGGCAGCAACCGTGAACGGATGCAGGTCTGCTCCATCAGGGAGTACAACAGTACAAATACAAACAGGATGCAGTGGCTTTTTTACCCAAGAAGAAAAAAGAAAAATCACTTTAACCCTTTAAAAAACTAAGCACCCAATTCTAACCAAATACCAGAATCAAAGAGCAGAAAAACAGTCAACACCACCAAACGGGAAGAAGGGAAAACATTAAACATTCACAGGCCGAGGACATCAAGTGGTCTGACAAGGATTTGTAGAAGCTGGGGTATTACTATAGTACTGTATTCTACCGGCTTCAGTCTGATTCCTCAGTATTGCTAGTGCCCAAACTACACTTGTCTTGACTCCAGCCACAGAGAGAACAGAATCTGACTGATGGGAGCTCTGAAAACTAAGGCTTGTGGGTTGTGAGGAAAGACCAAGTACCAAACAAAGTTGACATCAGTGACCTTAAGTGATACTGCACGTTTCACAGTGGTCGTGACTGAAGTAGTGACCACAAGCATGAAGTGTTCTGTTAAATTACTTGTTGAGAAAAATCAACAAAACCAGAGAAATAAAACATGAGCACCGTTTTTTTTTTGGCATCTCCGCATCCTTCTTTGGTGACCAGGAGTAAGTAAGAAACGTTGTGGGAGGGACGAGAGGAGTAGAAAGGAGGAGAGGGTGGGGGGGTATAGTGTTTAGTACTGGACGAGAAATGCACAGGACGAGGAGGAGAAGAGGAGCAGTGCCGTGTGTTAAAGGCTCCTCCAGCGAGCAGTAAGGCCGAGGTGAGTAAGTCCAGTCGGAGAAGGTCCGTGTTGAACAGTAGCTCTGTCGGCCAGGGAAGGAAACTCCTTGGCAACATATCATGAGCACCAGCCATCAGTTTGACAGTCGTAAGCAGTCTCAGATAAAAAGAAAACCATATATATATATATATATATATATATATTATATATACACTTGTACAAAAAGAAAGAAAAAAATCCCTGAAGTGTTACTCATGTTTAACAGTTTTTTTTTTTTTTTAAATTGAGGTTTGAAAAAGGGGGTGACCTGTCAATGACCCCAGCCCATGAGGTGGCTGACACGGGCTTTCTCGGTCATACGTCGTACCCGTCCTGAGCGGGACATACCCAGATTGAGGGGGTCTTCCTTTGACCCATGGCCATCGTCCTCTGAGTCGTCCCCATACAGAACTGTCCTGCGGCCCTGGTTGCGTGTGTTCACCCGCCGAGACTTGCACTGGTTGCCTCTTGCACTGCTACCTGCTGCAGCCCCTCTCTGCACCTCATCAGAGTTGTCCTCCTCATCATCCTCCTCCTCCTCAGGTTCCTCCTCCTCGGGCTCCTCCTCTTCATCCTCCTCCTCCTCCTCTCCCTCATCCTCTTCATGTCTTACATCCGCCTGCTGCTGCTGCTGCTGCTGCTGCTGCTGCTCAGGCTCTTCCTCCTCCTCCTCCTCCTCCTCCTCTTCATCCTCCTCATCCTCATCTTCCTCCTCCTCTACCGGCAGCTGCACTCGTGCTCTTTTAGGTCTCTGTGCCACATCTTCCCCTCCTTTGTGTCTCCTTTTCCCTGAGGCCGCCACCTTACTCTTAGATGCGAGGCGTACTGACAGGCAGGGGGCTTTGCTGTAGTCGTGATCTCCCCCTTCCACATACTTCTCCATCTCAGAATCAGAGCTGTTCTCGCTGTCCGACGATGACGAGGAAGAGGAGGAGGATGAGGTGGAAGACGACTCGGATGAGGAGCTGTTGGATCCGGATGCTTCCTCGCCATTGTCAGACTGCGGCGCTTCTCGCCTGTGGCACTGTCTGGAGCCGTTACTTAGATGCAAGTTACGCTGGTGCCCTGATGCAACACAAGAGGACGAAGGTTCACTGCTTTACCAGAACTTTAAAGTCACATTAAAATGAAAGTCGTTGATACAGTTTGGTTAGAATGCATTGTTTGTGATACCTGACTTCTTCACTGGAGTTGCTTGGCTGCGGGTCACCCGTTGCGGCCCCTGGTCTCTGCTCTCGCTGCTCGTCCCTGAACTTGGGGAAGAAGGCTGGATGTCCTCTTCCTCTGCTACACTGCTGCTTTGCTGAGCTAAAGCAGCAACACAGGGCTAATTACTAATGACTGTAATTGTATTACTTTTCACAGTACATCAGTAGCATAATGCATTACGTTTCATCTTCAGTAATAACACAATTAGAGGATCACGGAAAATTATGTTGCTGCCTTACACATATAATTACTGTTTGCTACAACAAGCTGAATTTAAACGTCAATACTGAATCTATAAAGGAAAATCTATTTTCTTCTGATGTCAGAATGTGTGCACACTACAGTACAACACCACAGTAAACCCAGTAAAACAGGGACCTAAAAAACACATTAAGCCACAACAGCGCAGTCATACCCTGATGTGGTCTCTGAGAACGATTCTTGGTTGAGGTCTGGGATTTTTTTGGCTTTGACACCTTCCCTGACTTGTGCTTCCCTTTAGGGCTGGACAAATGGAAACAAGAGAAAAGAGACAACATTTCAGAATAATTAACTACTTTATATAATAGCAGGGTGCCTGCAGCTTTCATCAGCTTAAACTGAAGGCTTTGAAACAACCTTTTGGACCAGGATTAGGACTTAATTCTCAGCAGAAATTACATAGAAGAGAAGAAAAACAAGAAAGCACATTTTCAGTATTTCTAAAGCTGAATGGAAAGTGTAAAACAGGCGTTGAGTTTAATGCAGCACATTTGAGATATTTCCAGGAGCTGCAGGCACCCTGTGTACACTGGAAACAGGAAAAAGATCATCTGATAATGTGGCGTGTCGAGTGACAGGTTTGTGAATGAGGCTCAGTACCTGGGGGATGGACTAATAGGCGGGGAGCTGCCTCCGTTGTGCAATCTGTCCCTGTAACTGAGTCTCTGACGAGACCGCCGTTCGTTCTGAATGGCAGATTTGTAGTCAGAGATGATAGGGATGATGTGTTTTTCAAAGAAGGCCGACAAGCTGAGGGTCATGGTGTAGATCTAGACATAAAACAAGAAAGTCGTGATGAAACTACTAGTCTACTACTATGTCAGACTTCACTCAGCTGTAGTTGCAGTACTTTTTTAATCCCAGGGATGTTACTTCACCTGTGACTTCTTGTTAGGTGTGTATGCTTTGGAGTTGCTGAAAATGAGGCGCATGTCTTTGGCAAACTCCATTGGGTTTTCATAATTCCCTTCATACAGCGTCTCTGACACAGTACCCAGGTCCATGGGAGTGTCGATGATGTCTCGATAGTCCTGAACAAAACAAGGCAGAGAGTAGAAATGTTCATGTTCAGAGATTCATTTTAATTTCATTTCTGCTTTTACTTCTGCATTTCTTGTGTTATTTCAGGTTGTATGAAGTGATTTCTGGCGTCAGTGATGGTTGTTACGGATTGTTTTACCGGATACTCAAAGAGATCCACAGGCCGTCTGAACGGTTCTGAATCCGGCGATGCTTTCATTCGACGCAGCAGCTCTCTGCATTGACCTCGCCATGCTTTCACATCCAAAGCCACACCACGCTTCTTAGAATTGGGGTTGGCTCCCTGGCAGAGAGAACATGACATTAACCAAGGCTGGAGCTACTGGAGGTGATTTAGAATCTGTGACGGTCTAAAATGGATTGTTGTGGTACACTGGACTCTGGCCCCTCTTACCCGATGTCCTGTAGATGTTCCTGGAGTGTCAGAGTCCACATCCAACTCAACCTGCAGAGGAACACATACAAACCCAAATGACTATTTACAGCAAAAACAATAATTTTAAGACAAAGCAGTCACCATAATGTAAAAAATACACCTGTATACTTTACAACCCAGCTCTCTCACCTCAGCTTCTTCTCCACTGCTGATCTCAGACCGAAGTTTGTGATACAGTTCCAAGATGTCTGTGCAGCTCTGGTCCCTGAAGGAGACCGAGGGCCAAGGAATCAGACACATGTTACTCCAGTGTTGAAGTAACAGTGCGGTGGCTATAACATACGGAGTTTAGCATGAACTCTGGAGTCTTACCCGATGTAGTGCAGGAGAACATCAGTCACCACCTTGGCAGATGCTACAATGGGGCTCTGGGGTTCGTTGAAAGTGCGGGCATTGTGTTCAATGTAGCGCACCTCCCACATTAATGCAGAGATCCGCCTGCAGCAGAGAAGAACATCCGCACTTTAAGCTCAAATGTCAACACTTTGGCATCAGGACTTTGGATTTATGGTGAAGATAAAAATCTGCGACTGTGTGTGAGGTTACGTGTGCTGCTCCACCTGTGGAAGCGGTTCTCCAGTCGTTTGCGGATAGTGCTGAGGTCAGTGAGGTAGGCCACCACAGTGCAGTACAGAGGGTAGTCCCGCAGATTTACTGGCGACGCGAACGCCTTGGCTACCTCTGTGGACCAACAGAAACGAGATCAAACACGGCAGACATGCACGAGGTCAGACTTTTCCGGTACCAAACAACCCTCTGGTGGCGTACCCAGTGTGAGAAGCTGGTTGATGCCGTGGATGACTCTCTCACAGTCTTCATCTCGTGTGTGAGCCCCCCATTCTCCTTCCTGAGGCCTGTAAAGCAGAGCCTTTATCTCCTCCTCTGCCACCTCCACACCATCACCGACCTGTTCTGGCAACGCAGCTGACGGAGCCACAAAACATGTCAGAAAATGAAGCAGCATTTAGTCAATTGCTCAGCACGTACATGAAGCAAAAATAGTTCATTATCAGCCACACGGTCCTGATGAAATACTTCTATTCCTCTAAAATAATCCAGGTAGCTAAAGGCTATATTTGATTTAAAACAACACAAACACTGAAATAAAATGAGAAAATAAATCTGCATGAACGAGTAAAAATGCTAAAATTAAATGACAGCCTGTTACATTTAAAATATAAATGGACTACCTTTTTGTATAATTATGTAAAAAAAGGAGAAGCAGCAAGTGGTTTTAAATCGGGTATGGTTGTAAAGTCTTTTGTGATAGGGAAGGTTCCCAACTGTTAACTGTTCAAGAATATCTAAGTGGCCATCATTATGAACAGGTTGAAGTCTCTAAATGCTAAAATAATCTGCCCTTTTGTCTGAAAAACACATGGCTATCTTTATGGAAAGTAAAGGAGACATTGTTTCTTGCTTTAGCAATGTGTGAAGTCCAGGGTGTTTTTAACCTATTGATTTCCACATGTACATTAAATCTTTACAGAAAAACATTTGGTTTGATAATAATAATGTGTTGTCTGTAGAAAAAAATTTAGAAATGGATTCAAGAGATGGTTAAGGAGTGAGGCTTTGCTGCTAGTGGCCAGGTATAATGTAATTAGTCTGTATGTGAAGTTCCTTTAGATTAAAAAAACAAATCAGATTCAGATGATAGTTTTGACAACATTCATACAGAAAAAAAGTGTTAAAGGGAGTTAATTCTTATTGTATTTGCTCTCATAGTTATTTGATTGGTCTATGCTGGTACAGTTTACAATTATATCTTGCAACATTTTGATGTATGCTTGCATTATTTACTTGAAATTTCAACTCCTCTCTCAGCACAATGTCTTTTCTGAACACCTTCTCTCCTTCACTTCATGGCGATTACTAATGAGGCCATGGAAGTGAATAGGAAATAATTTATTTTATTTTTTTGGTTTTGGTATACAGTCCTGATTCACAACCACTGTTGTTGGCCATAATGCTCCCTTTTTGAAAAATGAAGCTATAAAATTGACTTTAAAATAAATTCAATGAGAGGAAACGTATCACAATTAAATGCCATTTTTGGAGTAAAATCTTATGACATTAGCATATTGTCCAATTTCAATGGAAAGGGTATTTTATACAGTATGTATATTCATCTGCAGTTTTTATTATCTACAATTATGTTTTAAACTTTATGAAGTCTTTTGACATTTTGTCTGTAATCTAACAAACCATCACATTAAAAAAAAATTAATTGCACAGGTTTATAACCATATAATACTACTGACCTTCTTCAGGAATAGGCTCCATGTCCCAGGGACTCATTCTCTCCCGCTCACCATTATCCCACCTGATGAAACAAGAAAAAAAATGTGTTCATTATTAAACCACACTGTGTGCAAGATTACAATCGCTTAATGGATTTAACTTTAATGAAAAGTGACAGCGGGTGAGCAAAGAAGAACATGATATTAACAGAGAGCAGTGCAGATAGAGTAGAGTAGTCCTGCAGTAGGCACAAACACTGCAGAGATACAGACGTACTTTACTGCATAGCACTGGAACAGGCTATCTGGATACTCCTGCTGCAGAGGCTCCTGGTCCTCCACAGTGCCGAACCACCAGGCGTCGTCAATGATGCTGCGGAACCTCATACCTGAAGAGAGCAAAGCATCAAACATGAGTGAAGGACTGTCCACAACAATGAACATGAGTGGTAAACACATCACTTCAAGAGACTAACCTGGCTGCCAGTTGTGCTCTTTAGCCTCGTTGTAAAACTGCTGCAGTACCAGAAAGTCTATGACATCAGGCATGTCATGGTACCTTTAGAGTGGGGAATGAAAAAGTTGTGAAATACATGTGTTTTAATTTACATGTATTCTCTTGTACTGTATATACTGTATATAAATACTCACTTTAAGGAGAAAGAGTCATTGGTCATCTTCCCTGAGACTGGGTCCAAGAAAGCCAGTTTTAGGCAGCAGAGGGTGGGAGGTCCCACTTCATATTTAATTCCAACCACCTTCACAGATTCCTGGTCCTGAAGGGGCAGAAGAAGATCCCCCAAAAGGTAAGACTCAGGATGAAAGAACAAGATGAAGAATAGAACTTCCCAAAAAGAAAAATTAAGGCCCGGCTACACACAGAGGTTCACTCTTAACATGTTTAATACAATCTGTTGTTGAAGCTTAATTGGGAGGAAGTCACATAAGTGGCGATCAGTGTGAAATTCAGATTCAAGATTCTTGCTGCAGATGATAGATTCTTGCTGTCCTCCACAAGTTGTTTTCATTCACAGCAACGCCATTGACTGTTTTTTTCCAAAGATAACAGCTGGGAGATACACCAACCATCATGCCCATAGACTGTATATAAAGATGGACAACCAGCTCCCCAAAAGTGAAGCCAAAACATCTCAATCGCCCCCTGGTGGCTGGCTGCAGTATAGGTCATAAACCCCACCCCCTCCATGTTAGCAGCTGGGACATGGGCCAAACTAAAAAATCCAAGTACAAGTACACAGTCAAATACATTTTCCCAAAGATGTTGTGTGTCATTTAAGGTAGTTCTTATCATGCTGATATATGTTCAAGTGTTGTCTTTGGTCTATGATCACGCCATGTTAAAAGTCACTTAATCAGCCCATTCCATCGCTCAATTAACAAGACTAAAGAGCCTACAGCCATGCTAGCGGCTCTGTGAGGTTGTACTTGAGTTGCTTTGAGCTAAACGCTAACATGATTAGCATGCTAACATGCTCACAATGACAATGCTATCATGATGATGTTTAGCAGGTATAATGTTTACCACGCTCACCACACTGAGTTTAGTGTGTTAGCATGCTAATGTATGCTAATTACAATAAGCCCAGCAGGCAGATGGGAATATTATTAGTTTTTGCATTTGGTACTGAAATTTTGATCTGATGATGGTGCTAGATGAAGAGTCAGAGGACCATCAGAGTCATTGGGATTCATCCTCTGGCCACCATAAGTATCTTTACCAAATTTCATGGCAATCCATCCCATAGTTGTTGAGATATTTCTGTCTGGACCAAAGTGGTGGACTGACATCCCTAGAGCCATGTCGCTAGCATGGCTAACTGATGCTAAGACCTAATAACCTCATGAACCTGCAACTTAAAAATCCTGCAAAATCCTCGTCTTTACCAATACAGAGGTGAACTACGCAGTTGAGCTGTGAACAGTTTTGGAGTTAGGACTGTGAGGATTGTGGGAGAAAGAATTTGCAGAGGGCTTTGAGCTCTGGCCAACTGCAGTGGAAAGTGGGCATGACCACTGGATTACCAGTTTCAGAAAGTAAAAAAAAAAAAGAAAAACTGCCTGCTGTTTTCAGACTCTCCAAACAGCTTGGCTAATCGAGCATGTACACTGGTTTTTAAAAAGAATTGTGCCTCACCCTGAGGTCGAGTTTGTTCCACGGTTGTTTCTGAGGGTTGATGCTGTAGGCCTTGGCCCTGCGGACAGCCCGGACGTAGGCCTGATGGCCCTGTTTGAAGTAGATGAGCTGGAGGAGGACAGGAGAACCATGATCAAAATGCATGTAATGTAATGTATTATTCTGTTGGATATTAGAGGGACACTCCTTACCTCATCTCCCATTTGTGGAACAAAAGGAGAGCGGCGTGGGATGGTCTCCATTATCCATGACGGTGGCAGCCACTCCTCCGCATCGAGTCCAGCCAGAGAGGACGTGGGTTTCTAAGTATATACAGTTTGTTATTTGTTATGTTTTCCACGAAGACGTGTTTTCACTGCGAGTACAGGAGCTGCATGTCATGTTAGCTCACCTGTTTCGTCTCCTTGGGCTTCTTCCTCTTCTCACTGTCCCTCTTCTTGGCCTCCTTTGCCTCGTCATCGCCTTCTTCCTCCTCAGAGCTGCTGTAACCCTGGGGCTGTACGGGCCTCCTGGTTGGTCGCTTCGGCGGCTGGAGGTTGATACCAGCATCGGCCGTCCAATCGGAATATTCACTGGAGGAGTTGCTGAGAATGAAAGAGGGGTGTTGTTGGTTGTTGGCGATTATAACTACATCTTGAAAACACTGCTCAGTCAAAGATGTTTATTTACCTGGAGCTGCTTTCACTCTGCCACTGAGCTTCACCATCAGAAGAGGCATCGCTTTGCTCCACCTGTTCTGCTGCCTGTCAACACAAAGACAGAAAGCACCTTTACTATTATGAATGCTAGTTAACAGACAGCGCTTGTTTCTGGTTTCATCATTTCCATTTTCCATTCCACAGCATTTTTATTTTCAGCCAGTTAAAATTGCAGCTTTTGTGACTTAATAAAATAATTAGTATTTTCCAACATTTAAGTTTTAAGAGCTCTCTACAATATACAATCAAAATATCTTATTACACATATTTGAAGATGAAAGTTGCAGGAACTTTCAATTCAGACTTAAAAGTATTCAAGACGCTACACATGCACAACAACATTCTGCAGGTCATGTCTGGATATGTAGAGTAGAAAGACAGAACATACATCTCCATCACTGTCAGAGTCTATCTGGCTGTCAGAGTTGTGGCGGTTGCTGGGATTTCGACTCCTGGTCCCTGGACGGCGGACTTGAGCTGAGCGGGTCTGATAGGCGTGGCGCTGCTGCTTTTTCTTGGTTGGCCGCAGGGAGCGCAGGCGTGAAGTCATTGGATCGCTCTGCAAAGCATGGAAGGAGGGTGGAAAATAAGGAGATCAGAAATGAAATGGCATAGATAGTATTTTTGACTTGTGAAAACAACTGTGAAGTGAAGAATAGCGTACCTTGGGCGTGCAGGTTACTGGTTTCTTCCTCCTCTCAGCATTGTATAGAGAACACTCCATGTCACCTCTGGCTTGTCTGCACTCCTCCAAAACTCTGATTTAAAAAATAATAATTTCCATCAAAATGCATATTAAAAAAAAAGATTCATTTCTTTAGTGTCCTCACATCTAATGAAATTCCCTCTATCCACCTCACCTGAATGTCCCATGCGGCACTTCATTGACCATCACTCTGCGGCTCCAGGCCAGCAGGTCCCTCTCAGTGGCCACTTGACTACGTAGGGCATTATGCTGCATCTGCCACACACCGTCCACCTGCCCACTTCTGCGTGGTCCAGCAGGTGGAGAGGAGACAACCATCTCTGCTGCACTATCAGCTAAAAATAATAAGAAAAAAAACATGTTTCTTATGACAATATATAGAAGTGGACAACACTTAACTATTGAAAATCTCGTACCCACACAATACTCATGCTCACAGTTTTAAAATAAATTGCAGAATTTTACAGACATAATTTAAGGCACACAGAACATATTCGACGAACCAAGAACATAACATAAAACACAAAATCGCTGTAAAATGATTTGCTTACATCATGTAAAGTAAAACATACCCTCTGCCTCTTCAGCCTGCTGTTCTTCATTCTGACGCTCGTCCTGCTCATTCTGCAACTGTCTGATGAGATTGTCCAGTAGGCTTTCTCTGTTTTCTGCCGTTTGCTGGCCAAGTACCTGCTCAACCAACTCTCCATCGCCTACGCAACAAAAAGGCAGAGCTTGGGTCAAACTCTGTCATTTATATTTCCTGAGTTCAAACTGTGCAAGCATTCTGAATGGTATGAGTAATGAGGGGGCAGGTTTTACTGTTAGCCATGTATCCTAGCTGGGGTACTAGCTGATCCTCCTTGCAGCTCTCTCTTCCTGGCACCAGGCGCTGGTAGTGAGGAGGGTGAGGATTCCCATCAACATCCACCAGGAAGGGCGGAGGCATGAGGTGTGGGGCTTGCTGCGTCTGCTCGTCCAGCACGTAGTTATTAGCGTCACGTATAAGAGGTCGGTAGTCCGTGTGGAAGAACATCTGGTCAGGAATCTGGAGGGAACCAAGAGTACATTTGTGTTGATGATGAGGTAAAGAGAGTGCAAATTGCTGTTTGCTTGCTGCCTCGATGGGGCAGACCAGGACACAGAGCAAGTTACAATAGAGAGCTTCTTTATGGTTATTAGCAGTCTCCCCTACAATATTTCAGAAGGATCCTTGGTGACACTTTAATTAAGTTTTCTTATGATTAAAGGACAGTGTGTGTAACCACAAATCCACCATGCTGTTTAATTGTATTGATTGTGAATGTTGCTACTTTAAAAACAGGAACTGATGGAGTGATTATTAATATATTGTAACCAACAGTTTTGTGCCGTTACCTTCTCATATGGTCTGCTGCAGCCAAAGCCAAAGATGAGCAAATGGCCGTGGGAGTCAGTGCAGGCAAAATGTTGCCCATCAGCTGAGAACTTGCAGTCAAAAATAGCACCATGGCCTTGCCCTTCAATCTGGAAACACATATTTTAAAATTAACTGAATAACGGTGTAAAAAGAAAACCAACACTACTGGTGGGTGATTCTCATTGTCGATCAATTACCATGTTGAAGAAGTTGCGGATCTTGGCTCCTTTGGTCAGGTCCCAGATGTAAATGTTGCCATCGTGGCCAGCAGATAGGATGATGCGGGAGTCAAATGGGTGAGCCTCCATCACAAACACCTCATCATCATGACCCTTGAAGAGAGAGACCACAAACATTCAGTTAGTCAACAGCTGTTTATTCTTTTTTTTTTTATCCTAAAGTACAGCACAGTAGAAATGCCAACTTCAGCCACTCACAGATAAAACATGCAGCAGCTGTCCAGTGGTTGTGCTCCACACTTTGAGCAGGTAGTTTGACACTGCTGTGATGACGGTGCTATCTGCACGGTCCCAGGCCACCATGGTCACCACCAGCTTGGTTTTATCATCCCCATTGGCAACAGTACTCCTGGAGGGAAATATCCCATCAGACACAAAATGCTAAGCGGTTTACAGAGACAGAAATGGCATCATGAACCTCTGCAATACTGTTTCCTCTCTTACCCAGGCAGCCTGGCAGCCATGTCTAAAGTGACGCTCTTCCACTCTTGTTGCTGGTAATGCCAGATCCTGGCTGTGCCGTCTCGACTGCCACTCACAAACCTTAGGCTAGACACACATACACAGCTTACTGTCAGAGGCTCAAAAAGCACACAAAAACCAGTTTGAAGTCTGTGCAGATCTCAGCAAACACACTCACCTGTCACTGTTATTGCTAAACTGGACGACTACAACTTTATCCTAAAAACAGAAAAAGAAGACATGTATTTAGGTTACAGAGACCCTGTTAGAATAACAGATTAAGTTTAAAGAGCAAAACAGAGTGGAACAAGAATGATGCAGCTACTGCGTTTTGTTTCTTACCGTGTGAGCATCCATCTCAGAGACCTTCATAGGAGTTTCAGCACCAAGGTAGTAGACCCTGATCAAATGATCAGTGCCACCGGTAGCCATGAACATACCACCTGTTAACAGTAAACATAGAATGAAATGGAGTCTACAACAATATTTGTACATCCATATCCTTTCGTTCTGTCAGTATTTAGTTATTTATGCCCAGCTAATCTTAAAACAAACTATCAGAACATTTCCCATTTTGCAAACAGAGAATTTACACACATTTATACATTTATTCAGGTGGGCCGCCATGACAACTACCTTTGCATAATATACATTCTGCCTAATTTATAATAATAACTATTTGTCAACAGTTATTGTATCAATCAAATGGCATTGTCACACTGAGAGTCTGTTCATTTGCTAATGTTGATGCATAAACCTACTGTTGACAGTACTTCATCACTTTCTCTGCCTCACAATAAATGCTGTAAAAGTTTAAGAAAACAGATGAAATAGATTGTTTCTACTTTTAACAACTGGAGTAAAAATAATAACATAACATAAGCAAAGTTATGTCCTTAGATGTCTGGGTTTGGTTTGCTGCTCACAGCAGCTTAGGGCTTTAGTACACCTGGAAAATAAAATATGACCAGGCAGGGAAATACACTTACCACTACTGAAGGAGGAAGTGGAGACCTGTACTCCTGGACGTGACCGCTCAACAAACTTGACTGGCTGATCACTGAGGAAAGAGGAGAAACACGATAGCTGTAGTTATTTCTGTGGGGGGAAAAAGCAACTTTAGTAGAACTAGAAACAGTAGAGCTAAAAAAGCTACGACAGATGTTTCAAACACTTACTTGAATTTCATGCTGATTGAGTGCCACTTCCAGAAACACACCATGCCATCTGCACCGGTGGAGGCCAGGTACCGCGTTGTCCCTTTGACAGCCGGACAAAACTAAGGGGACAGAAAATCAGTGTTGGTTAGTCACAGGCAACGGAGTGACTGACATTTAACAATAATACCACAGTAGCGAAAAACTGGTGTTGCTGAAGTTGACATGGTGCAGATCACGTGCAGAAAATCTAGGTGATAAGGTTATTATAAAACTTTGGGACCTAGTGTTTTACAATGCATCTGTCTCACCTGTATGGATGTGATGGAGGCACCATGGGCCTGCAGAACAGTGATGGGTGCACAGGTACGTAGACACCACACTCTGATGGTTTTGTCGCAGCTCGCTGAGGCAATGAGAGTATTCTCGTGGTTGACGGCCATGTCACAGATCTCTGCTGAGTGCCCGCGGAGTGTTGACAGGAGCCGGCCATCATCTGTGGCCCAGATTTTCACCAGGCAGTCATCAGAACCCTGAAACACATAAGACATTGGAAACAAATAAATAAGACAATTTCTTTGGGAACTACCTTTGACTGAAAAGTGTCTATCATCAGTCTCCCCAAAACTGTTAACAAACATGCTTGCGAATTAATGGGAGCATCCTTTGTTTCATGTGGCCGTGCAAAGACAAACTAACGACTCCTTGGAACTGAGAAACATTTATTTTTGTGACAATCAAGAGTGAAACTAGTTTATAACTGATAAAGCATACACTGTATATTATTCCAATAGTATTAGTAGTAGTTTTCTTCTCTGAATCACCCGTGTGTAGCGGATTACCTCATAAGGCAACTGCATCATATATCCGATTTAGCTGCGATTCGGCTGATCCTGTGTTTATTTTGTAAGTAAGTAATAAGGTCCCACTTAGCACGCAGCTGTGTTTTAAACCCCAGCAAGTTCCATTTAGCTGAATCCGTTCTAAACCGCAGGTAAGCTAATCAAATGCTAAGTGACACAGCAACAGCCCCCAAATGTCTTCCTTTCATTAACATGTAATTAATGTTGTATATTAATCAGTAACAATGACACGACCAGAAAATGTTTTGTGGTTAGCTAATTTCTGTCTAGCGTGTAGAGCCACCTGAAATGTATTTACAAAATAGATTCTGATTAAACTAGAGTAAAAATTAATTTGTTCCGGCAGAACTTCTTCCTAATGATCTGGAAGCATTTATTCACACACTTCAACCCTGCCAATGGAGAAATGCCAGATCTGCATTTTATCTTTTGCGACATTTGAATAGTTTGCTTAAATGTGACTCGACAGATGGAAACACAACTAGTGAGACACTACAGATAAAGTTTTCTTGCAATAATTGTCTGGCCCAGAAATCATCACTCACCGTAAATATCCGACGACCGGTGCGGTCAAAGGCTACACAGTAGACTGAAGAAAGGTGGCCAAGGATACGTTTGTGTATCTTCATGTGTTGGTAGGAGGAAGACGGCAGGGCCTGGCTAAAACGAGCGGTGCCTGTGGCCTGGCGAGCACCCATGATGGACACTTGATATAAAGACACACAAGAATGATTAGTAACAGACTGCTAAAACAGACTTAACTTAATTGGTCTAGGGGGTTTGGGTCCTCTTAATGGCTGTAAATAAAAAAAAATTTAAAAAAGTTTCACACACCAACATTAGGAGGATTTCCATTGCTGACAGGAGGTTCTGGTGGACGTCCTCGGTGGAGTGCAGCGACAGCTGAGCCACTGCATACTTTGTGGCTACAACCTAAATAACACAGGTAGTGAATTAAAACATATATTGTGAAAAATGAATGATTATTGATTTGGAAACACATCTATTGCCAAGAAACAAAAATACAATAAATCTAAAAATTACAACAGTATTGATATGTGGATTGTCCATAAATACAGGAGAAAAGAGCTATGGTGGATGGGAAGGAAATGCTCACTTTTGGTGGTACGAAGCAAGGACTGTCTTCCCAGCCCTAGAAGTGTTTGGACTCCAGGAACACTAGGTGGGATCTCCTTCTCTATAAGCGGGCCTATCCGCTGGCAAACACGGAGCAGATAGTCTGCAGGAATGTGCTGGTTCAAAATCACCTGCAGGAGTCACAGACTGCTATTACAAACTGATACAACAGACATATATAAGTAGCATTGAATAACAAACACCAAAACACTATCATCTCAGTCACATTCTCAAAAATTGCTAGAAAACCCCAAAAAAGTTTAAAGAAATGAAAGGAACTCCAGCTTTCTTGAACAGATTAAACAGCCTGGTGCTTCTTACAGACAGCACCACAATCATTTAAACATTTAAATTCTATGACACAATTCACAGCTGTGTAACACACACACACGTAACTATCAACTTCTTCAAAAATGACTAAACACATTTTTTTGTTTGTTTGTTTTTATACTATATTTCTGTAATGCAGCTAGTTGAAAAACAATAACGGAGAAAGGGAGGGAGAGGGGTTGAAAGAGGAGGGGCAGAGAAGTCCACAGCCAATCAAAAGAGTCTCGCACTATTCTTCCGGTTCGCTCGCAAATACAACTGTGATTTCATTGGCTCCAAAAGAAGACTGACAGCTCTGGGGAACTGGTTCAGCCTATCACTGCCTGCCCTTGTCTCTATTCTCCTCCTATTAGCCCACACAATAGCGACGCCTGTATATAGTTATTTACAAACAGGCCTATACTAATATAAATGTTTAAATGTGTTCTAATAAGCATAAACACATTATCACCGCGTCTATTCTGAATGGTTAATTGAATTAAAAATATAGACATCAGGTAAGAGGTAATTGTCGATTAAAAGAGAAGTTATACGCTTCATTCGATTAAAAAGTTAATTATGACAATTCACACTCACCCAGTCTTGGAAGGTCCGTTTGTATTTCTTTCCGTCCCAACTCCATCGTTCAGGGACCAACTAAAGTTAAAAGACAAGCTATTAGAGATGGCACAAATTTGCCCGTTCACCCCGGCTCGGCAACACGCTCTTTTATCTGACACCAGCCAAAATTACTGAAAAGTTGCCCAAAAAGCGGCAAGATAGGCAGCATTACGGAAACCACACACGAGAATAAACACAGAAAGGTCCAGCTGAACCTACCTCATACTCCTCCAGCTCCTCAATCAGAATCTAACAACAGACAGACACAGTTAGCGTTAGCTGCTAGCACCAGCTACTTATTTAGACGACTTATAACCGGTATGAGTTAATATCTTGGTTACTCTAGGGTGTTACCTGTGCTGATTTTTTACAAGGTCCAGACTGCAGAAATCTGGCAATGAGGTAATACAGTTCTGAAAAGAAAAATAGGTGTGTTAGCTTAGTACTAACTAATGTTGAGCCGAGCTAACGTTAGCTAGCTTTGGCTTGTACTCGGTTACTTAGCGCGTTAGCTGACACACAACTGCAAACTGTGTAAATGCAAAATGTTTTGTCGCGAATCAAAGGGACGTCCAGCACTCACCAGCTTCAGTTTGTGAACACTGTTCTCTTGCCATCACTTGATAAGACAGGCGACATTAAGACAAACTGATGTTTTAGCTTGCTCGTTAGCCGCCGGCTAGCTAACAGTAGCTAGGTGTGTGTAGCTAAAACAGGCTAGTGAATGGCCTCCTCCTTTCTCAAGTTGTTCCCAGACCACCTGGTGCTTTGTGTTAGCGCCCTCCAGTGAAACAATGCAATAATGGACGGTTTGTTTTCTTTAACAAAAATGAATAAATATGATACATATTTACATATTTAAATGTATAACTTTCAGTCCAACCATTTCAGACAGAAATTAGGAATACATTTCAGTATTAAATGATCAGATAGCATAAATATTTACATTTCACTGCTTTTGTTTTCTGAAAATTCAAGAAAGGTAAAGTAAGTTGCCATATTTATGAGAAAGATTTTGAAGATATTTGTTTTTTAGGTGGCTGGTGTCATCTTGTGGATGCAAAAAATCCTTTATGTACCTTAAGGTTCACAACATGTGGCTGCCACAGACACAGCATCAAGTTGAAATTGTTAGGGTAATCTTACTCATCTACATATTTGGACACAGGCATTTTACAAAATGTAAAATATTTCTATTGACTCATTTCTATTATACAAAAACCGCCTTCCTGTTTGATACTAGGGCCCTATTTGGAGACATCACTCTTGGGGTAGCATCTGGGTTTCATTTTGGAAGAGGCCTCCTTAACCTTGAAGGTAACAAAGAAAAGGTGCAGGTTATATTGGAAAGTGGTAAATCATAAATTTCCAAGTGTAACAGCAGGAACCAAATTACCCCTGAAAAATTTCCTGAGGTTTTATCTAAAAGCCTTTATGATTGATGTCGTATGAGGAATTGAACATCATGGACCTTCTATATTTTAGATTAATTGGATCTTGCCATGTGATTCTAACAAAAATGTTATGAACATTTTTACAGTTTTTAGTCTTGTTAGATGGGTGAATATTTATTGAAATATGTTTATAAGATCTAAATACAGTTATAGAAAACATTGTCATACTTCAGTACATTCAGATGTAGTTTTGACAGCATCTTTGTTCATTTTCAAGACAACACAGGTTAATAACCGAATCAATGGTTATTATTAGCTAGAATTGAAAAGTACACACAAATTAGACATACTGATGTATTTAAATGGAACATCCTTTATAATAATGGTATGTAATTCACACAAAACAAATTGCATATGTCCACTTACAGCAATGAAGTTGAAGCCTGCATACTGTAAAACCCGTCAATTGCTTGAAAATTGCAACCTGACAGAACAAGTGAAAACAACTGAATAAGCTTCTTTTGTACTGTCTTTTCACAGGCATTCATTTGCTTAAATAAAAACAGTCATGGAAATCTTGAGAACATGTCTGAGTCTCAACTTAAAACCAAGGTGATGTCACTAGTTATTAGGTTATTTTTTGACACTGACAAAAAAGAGCTAAGAAAGGCTGAATAATCTTCTTTTAACCTATTTTAAACTCCTTCCACTGTGGTCCACAAAGGAAGTACATGACTGACTGATTGTTATTGGTTTTGCGAGTAGTGGTTGCACACAGGCAGTATATTTTCACTTTGACACCGTGTGTGTGTGTGTGTGGTTTGACTCTGTGATAAAGCTTGACATATGAAATTAGAGCTGTGATGTGCTATCTGAATGCTGGCTGCTCATATCACAGGTGTTTCATTGATTGGAGGCCACAGACTGACAGCTGCCCTCCCTTACCTGTTCTCACTGCTGATTGGAGTTACACTCATCTACACAACGCTAAACTCACACAGTCAACACACATATTTCAAACTAAACAGAGTGCAAGATGCTTTGGTGCAAGTCTCACTTCTCAAGGACACGCAAATCTGAATCATTCCAGACTTTTTTGAGTGTGCATATGGAGGCAAAAAGACACCTACTTATAGGTTTAGTGTTATTCAATCTGACACCCCTGCAGCTATCAGACCTCCTGGAGGGAATAGCACAGGTTTAAAATGGTGTCCCCCTGCTTGCCTGCCAAGCAATGAGTGATTATGTGAGTTGCTCTTATGACAAAACATAAGAAAGAATCTGAGTAATGCAGACATGGCCAGTGTCATCAACAATCCAGGCAGCTGACAGGGGTGTTAACATGCTACAGGTAACAAACTATTTTCAGCTCACACAACCACACAAATAGGTTTTTATTTTGTAAAGGAAAATGATGTGCAACAGATGCAAAAAATGTACAAGGCTGTTGTCTAAAGAAAAATCTTAACCATTTGGGCCTGTAAAAAATTTTCTTGATTGACCCTCAAGGGTTTTCTGTTAAATAACTATCAATGGCCCGTTTAATTTCAAGAACACTTTAATTTAAGAAGTTGCTAATTGCTTCAGTTGTGTAATGGCTTCTATGTTTATAAGAAAAGGACTGATCATGCAAAAGCAATCAGAAGCCCTACAGCTCATTTGAAGCCTTGACAACAACAAAACATTTCAGAGCACATGCGGTTTACCACAAAAATCACTACCTGTTTACTAAATTATAGCATGTCACAGCTGCTGTTTAGTCGGCACATTTAGTCTTTCGCGTGGTATGTCGACAATCAGAGCCATAAGGGAAATGTGATCTTGGCAATGGAGAAATCAAAGAAACAAGGTGAGACCTCACTTCCAGCTTGAGCCACACCAAAAAGGTGTATAGGCTTGTTGACAGTGAAACTATTTCTTTGAACTGGTAATTGGTTGCTTTTTCTTTTCTAAATGATCTACATAAAGGGTTCATCTTGAGAGATGTGGGCTTTTTCAGGTGGTGAATGATTGGATCTTGATTTTTACTCACAGGGGTCATTTTTCTGCATGAGTAAATATAAAATGTACTTACATTTTGCTAATAATAATTTTAATAACAGATTTTGAATGCAGGGCTTTAATGGAGCATTTTTACATTGTGGTGCTGCAGCTTGACTTATTAAGGATCTGAACACTTCTTCCACCACTGAAATGCCCTGATTGACCTAAAGGTGGCGCTACAGCGTGTGTTGATTTGTTGGATTATGTGAAACCTATGGGGACTAATGCATCTCACCACTGCATTTGTCTTTACATTTTCAAAATTGCTCTGATCAGCACAGGTCCATGTAGACCAACATGTGATGATCTGCTATATAACGGCCTTTGAAAGCATGACTCAGAGAGCAAGAGGCATGACTCACACAAATCAGTGTACTGTATGTATGGAGCCACATGTTGCTTTTATAACTTGTTGAAACTTTGCATGATCAGGCACCTAGAATAAAGGCTTTTTTTAAACAGATCTTTGAAGTACATTAAATATTCTTCATTAACTAGGTCTATTCATTTAAAGGATATTTTAAAAGTGTTATTTAATCCTACCCACTCACCACCACTACACACACACGCGCACACACACATGCTCACATAACTTTATTTAGTATATAGTCCAGTGGGCGGGACTCTGAGTGTGGACGCACTCTGGCTGCAGAAAACTCTTCATTCAGCCTTCATCTGTGTCTGTGGACAGGACCCGTTGTGATCAGCGCTCACTTACATGACAATGTGAAATGTGAGGTGAGTTGGCTGGATCAGGATCTCCCCCCTCAACAGGCTGTATCCCCATTACACCGGTATTCATCTTTTCCAGACCGACTCCGCGGTCTCTGGGCAACTTTTTGGGAATATAGGACGCCGGGGTGTTTTTTCTCGGTTAAAGCCCCCTTTTTTCCCCACATGCTTCCGTTTGGATTCGTCTGACCCTTATTCCACAGAATAAGGTAAGTTTCCAGCTGTGTTATCCGTGCTAACGGTTCGACCCACTGCGTCCGTTTCGTTACCTGTAACGTCAACGGTTGTTACAAATCTAGCTTAACGTTAGCTAACATTAAACGGCTAAAAAAGTAAAAACTCTTTAGCACGTATGAAAGGAAAACAGGCTCATAGTTTTCGAACAGTTTTCTCTTTCTCCATGTCTTTTCTTAGTTAGCTGAATTTGCTTTGTAATATTTAAAGCCGCCGTACTAAAATAGACAAAATATTATAAAATATTTTCTTTCATCAGTGGATGCCATTCAGTCTGTTTCACACGAATTTAGCTCATACGGGGAGGCAGTGAGTGCTTCATGTTTTAACCCATGTCAAAATAAGACTTAACATGTAGGTTACATAACATTTTCTTCAGTTGAAGTTAACTTAACCTGTCTGCCACTGAGTGTATTTTAAGAGAACGACATTTTCTCTGTAGTTACACCAATAATTGACGCTGGACAGTATTAATGAAGTGCTGTTGAACTATAATGAAGGTTTGCATGTGTTGACATAGCTACCAGGGCACCAGCTGTTGGTTTGGGGCACACACACAGGCACATTATTACATCTGAAAAATTAACACAAATTGTATGATTTGAGAAGAATGAAATATAAGCCTAAATGACTGTGGCATAAATGCTAAATGCTATTTCTTCATGAATTAGTGAGAGATGCTGGATTATGTGATTGGGCAGTTGGGAGTTTGACAAGACTCCTGACTAATGCTGTCTCTTTGTTAAGGGACCTGGTGCAAAAAAAAAAAAAAAAAAAGTTGTAGTTGAAAGGAGCCAGGGTCTTGCAAATCATGTCAGTGTTCAATTGTCTGTGTCCAAATGATTGTTCTGAGCGTGTCTTCATCCATGTATGCTCATGTTGAGACTTGAGCCGTTTTGCCGGCTTGCTGCGTCAGTGCTGAGGTTGACCCAGCAGACATGAATAGTGAGGAGGATGTGTGCTGACAGCTGAGTGGGACAGGATGGGCTGTTCCATGACTGACTGAACCGGGGTGTTCACTGCACCATATGCTCCTTTTTACATCATGCTGCTAAACATTTGGGCCAGCCTCATGACTCATGCTTGTTCTCCCTTCTGCTAATTTTTAGTGCTGTCACTGAATCCAACAATCTGAATTCACATCGTGGGGCTAGATACATTGGTGTATTTTATTTTGGTATAAGGTCTGATCCTATGGAAACAGAGGTAAGGAGTCAATTATGATCCGTATGCTTTCTGTACTGCAGCTGCCCCCTACTGACAGCTATCTCAGTCACTGTATGGAAGCCCATTTCCGCCCCTTTTAAAAATGATAAAATGTCAATCTTTTATATTTACTCCTCTTGAAATTTTTGGTGAATAAATTGTTTTAATCGCATGTAAATAAACTGAGAATAGATACAACAAACCAGTGACATGTATGTATGTCTACCAGAAAATCAACTAATCAGTCAGCCCACAGTCCAGTCCAGAAGTCCAGAAAGTGTAATACCAGTGTCATCATTAAATTTGTTGAGCAGAGTAAGCACACACCAGCTATGTAAGTGGCGCACTGTCTATGCACTATGTTAGCCTGTGAAGTCGCTGTGGGTGTTAGTTTTACGCTGACCTAGAAACTCAGAAGAATGGTTTGAGGGTATCAGGTTGTAGGGTTTAAGGGTTTATAGTGCTGTTCACCTGATACATAGACTGTAATGGGATGGGAGGAACACAGAGGAAGGGGGAAACCCAAGGCATTGTCCTGGTGCCACTCAGCAATCCTGCGTAGATATAAAGGGTTAACATTATGAGATTCTGTTTCATAAATATGCTTTAGCATCTCATATTTGTGTGAAACTTTCTCAATATGCCATACAAGAAATCTCCTGATATCAATCTCTATCAATCTCATAATTTTGAGAGAGTTTGGCACAAATATGATTTATCTCATAATTGTCATTAACTTTATTATAACTATGACTTATTATCTCATAATTATGACTAATTACCCCATTACCATGACTTAGCATTTCACAGTTATGAAAATCATCCTCATAATTAGCTTGCCCCATATTCACTGGTATCACAATTTCTTTGACAATTTTGGCCTTTTCTCCCTTCTTCTTTGTGCCATTTACTTTCTTCTTGTCCTTATTTTTATTTCTCCACTGCCTTTATATGCAAAGAATATCAGTTTACAGCATTTAGTTTCACCTTTAAGAGTAAACTGAGCAAGAGTCTTTATGGAGGTGTCCTTTTCTGAGACAGAACTGTTTATTATAGATTATTCTGTTTTTGCTTAAGCAGTGCTGTGTCTAGGTTTTTGCGTCTCTTTGCTGAAACTGGTGAAGGTTAGTTAACTGATGACACACAGCCTCGTCTCTGATGTTACAGAGCATGTTGTGGGGAAAGTAGGTTACTGGGCCATGTCCTGCAAGCTTAAACTGAACGCTAGTCTGTATATTGCTAGAGCTGCTTAGTGTGACTGGGCATGCACAAATGGTGTAGGTCCGTGCAAGAGCGAAGGGATCGTTTCTACCTTCTGTCTCTTTAAGAAAACAGAGCGGCGCTCCACATAGCATGAATGTTGAATGTTGAACCCATGTTGATTCATCTCAAACACACATGAAATGGAGTGAAATCTGACAACAGGTTGACTAATGTCACAGGTTGCAAATTACTGAGCCCTACTTACCTTAAACATCAGTGGTCATTTCCCTTTGTGTGTGAGCCGCCCATTTTTAGTATTTACATTGTATTAATATTTACATTTTACTTAACTCACATTGACATCAGTGGGTTTTTATCTTTTAGAAATAAAAAAATATTCTGTTACTGAAGCAAAAGAGACGTGTGGCTAAGTGCTGTGTTGTCTGTAAGAAAGTCCAGGAAATAAATCTTGGAGTTTGTTTCTCTAAAAATATTTTGAACCTTTGGAATCATGGTGCAAGAGTTAGTTTAGTATTATGTGGAAAATTTCATGTTAATTCCTGTGTGGTACCTATAGCCTATATAGGGTGTTTTATTTACACTATAACAATAGTTTCCCTTGGGAATAACAAACCTGATCTCATGGCATATCCGTTTTGCTTTGTTTTCTTTAATAATCAAGTGTTACCCAGGGTGGGAAATTAACTTTTTAAAATGTGAACATCTACCAGCCACTGACAGATAAATATTCAAATTCACCAGCCACTCAATAGTAAATCATTGTTTTGTGTTTGAAATCTACCAGACACTTTCATATTAGCTGGTGCTAATTTCCCACCCACAAGATATACCGGTCCTGACCTAAACATCAGAGGCATACTTAGACAGAGCAGCAGCGAAAACATTTCAGAGAGAGTGGAGATGGGAAACAGGCACTCTGACCATATTAAACAGGCATTTAAAGTATTTGTAATTTCCATCAGAACCAGACTAGATTTCCACGCTCCTTAACAACCTGTAACAATAGTTCCTGATTTTTCAAGTGTTTTGTATGCTCTGGCCTCCGTCCGTCTCTTAGAGACAGTTTGTCCAAGGAAAGCAAGTCCTGGAATACTTTGTTCTGCATGAGTGAAGGTGAGACAGGTTGTGACAATTGTAATGAACAATATTAAACACAAACAGCCACAGGATGTTGAGGGCGTTACTCTTCACCTCATAGACTTTCCTAATAAAACATTTCCTGTATGATTATGAGAAAGTTCTACAGTAGATATTGAAATGGTAGCATTTTGTTGCTAGGTATCTTTGACATTGTGTTGGTGCCGTCACCACAATATTCTGCTCAGCCCTAAAAATGGGTGTTAATGGGAAATAAGAATGAACCAAATATTGTCTGATAATATAGATAATACTTGGCACATTAGAGGAGACCACAATACAATTAAAGTGAAAACACTTATTTCCAATATGGTCCCAAGATGTGAAAAGACAAAACACAAGACGTACACAACATAAAACTAAACAATAACATCACCACAAATTAAATGAGAAACACCCTCATCAAAACACCTAAGGATGACAAGAATAATTTGATGGCTGAAGTAAAAATGTCGTTGAAAATATCATTAGAAATCTGTGACCCGGGGCGCCCCGGTAGCTCACCTGGTAGAGCGAGTATAATTTACTAAGGCCCTTTGCTGAACGTCCTCCCCTCTCTCTCTCCCACCTTTTCTGTCTCTCTTCAGCTGTCACTATCTAATAAAGGCAAAATGCCTGAAAAAATAATCTTTAAAAAAAAAAAAAGAAATCTGTGACCATATTCCATAAAAAAGTCCTGACCTAACTTCTATAAGGTCCTCTCGTTTTTAACAACTGGATGTAACAGAAGGTTGTTCCACAACACGGCACCAGTGTAAAAAAAGGAGCAACATTATTTACTCGAGGCACTTTACATGAACGCACACTGACAAACTGACTAGAGACTGGTATAAAATTCTTTATTGGCATTTCAATGGGATCATGTACTCTGAGAGTCCAAGGCTGTCTTTTGAATTGAGCCTTTTGAATAAGGATAGCTAAAAATATTATAAAAATCTATGAACCAGCTCTTAAAAATGATGACTATGGTAAAAGCTGAAATCCCTCATGTTATTTAGTAGGACTGCAACTAAAAATATCAATTCATCTCTTGATATTTGTTTTGATTTGATTTATTCTAAAAATAATGAAAAACATTGTTTATAGTTTCCCAATTTCCCAGTACAAGGATCTTCACATTGCTCATTTTGTCAGTCATAACAGTCATAAACTCAGGTATTCATTTGACAATGATATAAAACAGAAACAAGCAGCAAATCCTCACACGAGTAGCTGGAACCAGCAAATAATTGCCATTTTTCTTTAAGAAATTACTTAAATGATTAATTGATCAAGATGGCAATAGCCTTGGTCTGATACAGCTTGATATCGTTTAGCAAAGATGTACCCTAAAGTAGACCCTCGATGTAAAGGCCAACCCACAGACCATACACATACACCGATCAGCCATAACATTATGACCACCTGCATAATATTGTGTAGGTCCCCCTTTTGCCGCAAAAACAGCCCTGACCCGTCGAGGCATGGACTCCACTGGACCTCTGAAGGTGTGCTGTGGTGTCTGGCACCAAGATTGGATGGAGATCTGAGGAATTTGGAGGCCAAGTCTTCTTCCATTGCTCCATGGTCCAGTTCTGATGCTCACATGCCCATTGAAGGCGCTTTCGGTGGTGGACAGGGGTCAGCATGGGCACCCTGACTGGTGTGCGACTACGCAGCCCCATACGCAACTTTGCGCTTGTTTGGCCCTTGTCAAAGTCGCTCACATCCTTACGTTTGCCCATTTTTCCTGCTTCCAACACATCAACTTCGAGGACAAAATGTTCACTTGCTGCCTAATATATCCCACCCACTGACAGGTGCCATTGTAACGAGATAATCAATGTTCTTCACTTCACCTGTCAGTGGTCATAATGTTATGGCTGATCTGATCGGTGTATGTTTTGGTATTGCTCGAGTGGTGGGTGAGCATTTGCCTCCTTTATTGTTATAGAGATTCTTCTCCTCTGCTGGAAGCAACAATCTCCACTTAACATCACAAGATGAATAAAAGACACTATGCACCTCTTGAAATGAGAGAAAATTGAATACACAATCAAAGGAGCAACACAATAAATCATGAATTACAATATGATGAGTGCCTACACACTCCTCTTAATAAGAACTTATTTACGTACTTTATCATGTCTTTCTAGATCTTTCAATGTTGGGTGGTTTTTCTATTTTTATTTATATGATTTATTATTATTATATGGTTGCTGTACAATGCACTACATCTGCTACTTTTGGTCCTTTAATGGACTCACTGAGATACTTAAGGGAAAGCTGGGTGGTGGGTTTCATGTGGTAGGGACAGGGGAATCACAGACATGTTTTAAGATATATAAAATACTCTGCTTTGAATAATAATTTGTCATATGTTTTTTTCCACAAAAAAGTTCAATATTATTGAAATCCTTGAAATGACATCTACTTTTTCTTCCTCAATGGAAAATCCAGAATCGATAAACATGCAAATATTGTTCATTTCAAAATGAAGATGTCTCCTACTTCACTCTCAGTGTATGTGCACTTCAAGTTTCCACATCATCACACTTATGTAAGTTGAGTACGGGACCATGATCAGCTTCCAAACTAGTTATGATGTCACAAAATAATCTCGTACGAACATGTCTTAAACAGCAGATGAATGTGAAAATGTCTTCTGGTGTCAAACCCTGCACATACATCACTCTTCACAGTGAAGCTCAAACATCCAAGTGAAGTAACAACAGGCAGAACACATCTCTGGGTGGAGGACTTTAAATGGTTTATAGTACTAATGTTATATGAGCGTTGCTATGTTTTACATCTCAGTTTGTGTTTTGCAGATGCTCTGGTATACAAACAAAACCCATAAAAGAAAAGTGAGAAGAAAAAAAAGGTTGGCGATAGATTTTCCGTTCATATTGTTTTTATATCCACCTGTATGGTAGAACGTGTCAAAACTCTGAAACCACAGCATTCATGAAGGAGACGCCATACCCTGTGGTTAAGAAATGTCGATCAGCTTTGTTGAGTCAAACTTGTGCAATTGACAAAGCCAATGACATCTTCCTTCACTACAATGTCCTTCATCAATCTTTGTCATCCTTACTGTCGTCTGAACATTTAGAAAGGATGGATTGTAGGCTTCACATGCCTTGTCACATTTTTTGTGACATACATTTTTTGAAAAGTGAATAGTTCCAGTAAAGACAGCATTTGAAGCCCTGAGAGAAGCATGTAGTCACTGACAGACAGACAGACATGCTGATTATTAACATCAAACACGGACATTCTTTTTGCTCCATACTGCGCTATACCGATGCCTGCCTCAGTGAACTCAGCTTCATGTGGCCGATGGAACTACAGTAGGTTGCACATGACTCTTGAGACTATGACTGGTATTCATGTCACCCTCTTTAACCTTGTAACTATGACAGACAAAATGTTCAGCTCCGGTTATATAACTGCCTCTACAGACGTCATCGTCCTTGCTGCTGCCACTGATCTCTTGCTCCAAAGCACACAGTCATTGTCCTCAGTAGCTTCAGGCTCAGATCTACTGAGGCATGATTAAGACATTTAGCTTCTTTTTAAAAAACAAAAAATCCGGCTCTAAGACTTATGATATGTGAATTTGCTTCCTCTCTTTTTATTCGTGGAATGAAACTAGTGGCATTACCCGAGACAAGCACCTGAACATTACGTGTGAAACCTTTTCAAAGACGCTGCAGTACTACACTAGGATCTCTATTAAGCAAAATTTACGCCTGCGGTGACCTGAAATTTTCTGAATGGCTTTTAAGGCAGTTCTCCTCATTCAAAGGAGTGAAGATCTCATCTACATAAATGAGGTTCATTTAAGTATCAGGTGAAATGAATTCAGCCCGCTATTTAAGTCATTTTTCTCTCTTTGTGAGTCGATGCTTCTTTTGGAGACCCTGTCTATTTCATATAGCTGATTCTTTCGTTCACGACAAAAGGTCGTTTTCAAGAATCGGGTGTGGCTTGCTACACGTTGTATTTCACACCAAGGGAAAAAAAAAATAGGTTTCACAATATGTGCGGGCCCGGCCCCTGTGTGTGACCTAGATGTGATTCACGTCTTTAGCATAGGGTGTTGGCTGCATGTGCATTATGACGCTGTTTGTTTTTTGTGGAGTCAAATACACAACACAGAAGAAGGCTGTGAACAAGCATGTCAGGTCTGATGCTGAGATGAAAAGAGCACTCCCCGATGGATTCCTCATTCCTTTTGATGTTCAGTAGGTCATCTGCAATCTGCGATGTCAAGAGGCAAAACCTGATCACGCCTATAGTGACGCTCAACACACCACTGTCATGCTTGAGTTTTATTTTCAGGTAGGGCTAAGAAAACATCAGCAGAAACTTGAATTAGTTACATTCAGCCAAGACATACTATAACCTGGATGCTCTGGCATGTATGTATGATATGATAAGAAAGTGTGATGCTTTTAGGAAATCTGCAGGGAAATTCTGTTCCTCAGTCCACAGCGAGGTCAGTGGACGGGGTCTTGTACGGAGCTGGAACTGATTTAAGGGTTTGCTCAGGGACACTTCAGCGGGGTGAAAGAATCATGGATCATTATCACAGTGAAGCATGATTTCTACACTCACTACACCAATCTGCTTCCCTGTTAGTATGAGCTGTTATCCTGAATAATGCGTGCACACAATTCCACTCACAGAGATTGTGGTCTTTTTAAGCATCCAAATTAGCTGTATTTCAGTGTACCTTACTCAGGCATGAAGCATAGTCAACACTAGTCAATGAAAACTAGTCAGAGTGATTGTTTTTTTTCCAGACGGCTAATGATCCAGCCTTTTATCATTAAAAATGTAGATGTTATTAACCCACTTTCTTAGTCAGGCATCTATTGTGATTATATGTGAACTCATTTTTTTCCGTTAACAGGCCCTCAGGTGAAAAAAGATGTCATCTACAGCTGTTTTTGTGTCCTATAGTTCAACACAAATGTTAATTACCTAATTAAATATATTATAAAATAATGTGTAGCTGTCAATAATGTCTGCTCTTTCAATCTGGGAATTAAAACATATCTACAGTCCTGTACTTTTTGGTTTCTGTGAATTACAAATTAAACAGAATGGATATTTGGTCAGAATGCAATTCAATATTCAGCTAATTTGTTTACCTGTGTCCTGAAAGAGATGGATGTTTTTTTTTATTACAAGCTGCTTCCCTCTCTAAAGAGAAACTTGAATCGAACGAGAGATTTGTGTGCTTTCAGGAGGAAGCGTTGGAAATATGTATGGCAGTGTTTCATAACAAGGAAAATGAAATAGCAATAGATAGGAATGGAGACATAAGGTCATTTTTTCCACGGACTGCTTGCGAAAGGCTATTTGAGTTCACTTGCAGAGTCTGCGCGTAAGAGAGTGGCTGGTCATGATTTTACAAACATTCACTGATGAATTCATAATAACGATTATATTATCTCTGATTATCAGGTCAAAATGTCTTTTTGAAGGCATTATAAAAGAAAGAGGAATTTGATCAAAGATGTAACCTATGATCTGAGCTTGAGACAGTGGTAGAAAGAAAGCTGCATTGCCCTCTCCACCCATGCCCTAGAATTGTGACCCACATATTTGCTCACACACTGCCTTAGGTAATTGCATCTCTTCCAGCAGCAGACAATAAGAGGCCTGGAACCATTTGGTGATTCATTTAAAATTGTTGAGAGAATATAATTATGAGGACATTTGAGAGTAGAGCTACCTGGTGAAAGGATGTTTGTTTTATAGGTCTGCTTTCTCACTGAGAGGCTACGGCCACCCACAACGAGGCAGTGCTGTGTGGTGAATGTGTAATTACAAGGCACATGAGTAAAGTATCACCAGAATCATTGACAAATGTTTTTGTATAAGCATGAAAAGAAAACTTAGAATAAGTGAAAGAAACCTACATGAAATGTACAGTTAGACTGAACAGGACTGAGCTCACTGCACTCTACCAATGATAGGGCTAATTAATCTGTTATTAGGTATTAAGTACCTAGTTTTAATTTAGTCTATAAAATGTCATTTGACATGAGATTTTAATCAGAGCCCAGAAATTGTGTCTTCAAATCAGTGTCCATAGTTATAGTAGCGTCTATAGTTATAGCCAGCAAATGTTATGTCACTGGTATTTTGCTTGCTAATTATTAACTGATTATTATTATTATTATTATTATTATTACTATTATTAGTCATTTTTGGTTGATTTGATTGTCAAAAAATTGATTGTTTGACTAATAATTTCAGCACAAAAAACATATAATTTAAGTACATCATTCAGGCCGTTTACATAGGTGAATTTATGTAGAGCATGGGGGAAGGGCATGTGTTTTAACCTTAGTGCACAGCAGGTGAGGATGTGTTAAACTGCACTGTGACAGGATTGTCCTGCGGGTAGAGCTCAGGGACTGCCAGGGTTCAGCTGTTGCCCAGGGGAGGATTAGTGTGAAGCTGCTGTTTGGTTGAGACGCTCATGGGAATGCACTGCTGAGGAGGGGCATGATGATTTGTTTCTTCACCGACAGGTGCCTTTTTCCATTGGTTACTCAATGGAAGAAAATGCTCTTCGGGGCGAGAATGTCCCAAATAGTCCCTTCTGTGATTTTTTCCAATTTCCTTGCTCGGCTGTTGGATAGCGTCTGAAGTTGTAGCCAATGCTGCTCCATCTAAACTGAATAACATGGTGCAAAATGTCCTTGACCCGAACATTGTGTAACTTCAAACCAGCCAACAGTGAAGATGGACTGAAGAATGGTTATGTAAAAATGAGACACCATTTCCTGTAACAAGGTGATTTTCTTCAGTTGCTGCAGGAGGAACATCTGCTGCTTATCTTTCTGGGTGAAGACAGAGCTCAGGAGTTTGAAGCATTCACCAGCAATGTCAGTCTTTCCAGTTTTAAGTTTTTATCATGTACTTATTATCGCCAATTATTTTAAAATAAGTGATCTTTTAGCTTTAATGATCTTACCTCATCTATTCAGGGTCTATGGGACTGTAAACTGGGAATTACAGTACTTATTCTTCTTTTACAGATTCATACTTTCAGACCTCCCTGCTGAATTTAATCTCCTTAGGATGTCTTCTATTATTAATGTCATTTGAGACATTTTTTTACATCAAATATTATTTAATATTAAATGGAAAACGGAATTGTTACTTCAAAGCTGCAACATTAAATCATCTCTTTAGTCCATCTTTTAGCCCAATCATGTATCACTTCTGTGTACAATGTGCTGAGAAGGTTTAGGTTGTTATAATGAGGAATCAAAGCATACAGCGAGAAAGGTTGCCTGCCACTTTATTAATATTCATCAGACTAACAAATGGGTTTCTGCGGTTTGTATGACAAATCTCTTAGACCTGAAGAAAATGGAAACCAGTGGCTTGATGGACATAGCTGCCTTGGTTGGGGGGGAAGTAGACACCACACATTGTTACCATGGGAACACAGAGCGAACAGCAGTGCCACAGTCTAATTAATGACAGTCAGTGCTTCAGCAGAGGGCCACGATGACATCATCAATACCAGAATATCAGATGTAGCTGGAGGCAATATGGCTTAATGTCTGAGTCAAAATAATCCAGTTTTTCACTGATGTAAAGGCAAGCAGTCCGGACAGAGGTACAGGATGTAAAGCGCTCAAAGCAACACCGAACATTTATTACGTAGTGAGGTTCTGCTTTTGAGCACTAAATGTCATCTCATCATCCAATAGCATGACCTACATAAAAGAGCGGAACTAATCTCTATGTAGGCGGGTGGTGAATAATGCAGTAAAATGTGGGAGATCTTTATGAATCTTAGATGTCTCACACTTGTTGGTCGCTGGCATAGCAACAGTTTAGTTCAGAATGATTGTATATATCATATATATCATCACTCTGGCATTGTTCACTTTCTTATCATTGTTTTGGTGCCATATTGTGTATAGTGTACCATGTGACTGAGTAGATGACACAGCTTTTTAGATGTTTTTTGAACATCATTTAGTTCATTAGTTTACTTATTTTGAGATAAATTGTTTAGTTATGTAAAGTGGCAGCTGTTCCTGCATTAATACCCCATTAAGCCTTTTTGAGTTCAAAGATATCCCTTTAGAGGTACATCATATTAGGTGAGATATTTATGTAACAACAAAGAGCCTACAGCCATGCATGTGACTTTGGCACATCAGTGCTTTTAGCTTAATGCTATAGGTTTAATGTTTACCATGGTTACCATCTTAGTTTAGGGTGTTAGCATGCTACCATTTGCTAATTAGCACTAAACACACAGTTCAGCTGAGGTTGATGGGAATGTCATTAGTTTTGCAAGTATTTGGTCATGATCAAAGTATTACAAAGTACAGCTTTTGACCTGATAATGGTGCTAGAGGAAAAGTAATTTTGGTACTTTCACTGTGTATTGATAACTATTACAATTTATCCTGAGAGGGACATGAATGTCTGTACTCAATTTCATGTCAATCCATCCAGTATAGTTGTTTGGACATTTCACTCAAAGCCACTAATGTGAACCTCATGGTGGTTCACATTTGTGGACCAAAGTGGTGTACCGACTGACTAGTAAGAACTATATAAGGAATCCTAAAATGTAGCAACAAAAAAAAAGCCACACTCACTTTAGATCTTTTGCCCTTCTCGTCCCTTTGGTATCCCTTTGGTGCAAAACAACCACAGACTAGACAGGTTGGTAAATACAAGTGTACTGTGTGCAGTTTATTGACATCATGTTGCATGATTTCTGGGTGTTTAAGGTCAGAGTTTTTAGACAGTTATCTCTCATCAACCAATGGAGCCACCGGGTCTCTGTCGTCTAATTATAGGCCCTTTCATTTTTGCCATCCTGCGTCACTTATTTATCATCTGTCTTTCGTCTTTTTTCATTTCTGTGAAGCACATTGTATTGCATCCATCTGTATCAAATGTCTTGTATAAATAACGTGTATTATTATTACATTTCTAGCTCTTGTAAACTTCAGTACTTTCATGTGGGCTTTGTGGTGTTCAAGGTCTGATAGCAATATAAACCAAGTCAGATCTTGCTATCTGACTTCTTGACGTCATGCATCCATACAATTGATGATCAAAGATGTGTTCAGATTTGTACGACAGTTTGCTTGCTTCTAGAGTTTGAGAATATTTAAGTCCTACTTATTTTTTATTTAGTAGATTAATCTATACGCACTTTAAAATCTGCATTTTGTGTCAGGATAGAGTCAAAGTATGCAAGTATATGAGTGGCTTCTTACTGATTTTGTTCTTCCTGTCCCTACTGTTTTGCTCATGTAAGAATACTTTATTTCACAGTAAAATCAATTTTGCAGTGTTCTGAATTGATCCTGTTATTGCTGCATTTAGATATGGATTCAAGGGAATGTACAGCAGTGTTTTTCCTGATAATAACTGAATCCTCAAGAAACTATTAGGGTCCATTACAATCCAAACATATAATAATATATTGTTTAATATATTAGCTAAATGAAAACATATAACTGTGCAAACATGGGTTTACATTAGAAAAAATACAAATTTGCTTGTATGTTTTAATGTAAATAAAGAAAAGTCTGTGGTTGCTTTCAAATCTGATTTCTTCAGAAAATATAAGTAAATGTTGATAGAGGTTCAGTAAAGTACCCCATACAAAAACTGAGACATCTGCTACACATAACGCTAGTAAATAATCACACTTGACTGAAATATAAATGATGACTATTATTTACTTATAATTAACATTTAACTCTGCAAGCACAGCTTTCATATGAGGCCACAAAAAAGGACACAACTGATACTTTCTTTGGCTGAGCCGCAGGGTTGCTGCCAACAGTAGAAAAAGTGTTAATAGCATAGACTTTATATAAAGGTGGTTAATAGTAACACGTTTGACACTAGATACAGGCTTACTGACACATGCATGGGCAGTAATTTCATACTCTTTGTGTATTCACGAGGAGCGCAGCACCATTCCAGGTGATTGAATGGAATAGTTTTGTTTCCGGTCTTGGTTTACACTGGCTGACAGCATGTTTTGCATTGTGTCTTTGTCTGGGTTGAGTCACCACTACCATATAATTGATGTTTTATTTTTGCCAACGATTTCCTCATTTGGGAGGGTACCGTGATAATAGTTCATTATTCCTGTTGTGTTATGTTCTACTTAGTGATTTCTTTTTTTTACCAGTTGGTGGTCACTTGGTGTTTACTGGTGGTTGGCTGCAATATGCAAGCAGACTGCCGCCCCATTTGCTGCGCTGTATGTGCTGCAACCTGATTAGCTAGTTACTGACAAAAATATAATTGCAATTTGGCTTTGCCCAGCCCTACCTACCAACTCAGTTTCTGCCATCCACCTGACTTCGAAGTCTTTCAGACATGAGAGAAACTGGAACAGCTACTGTGATCACACAGTGGGAGCTCCACACAGAAAGGGCCAACGTTGGGAAATGATTGTGGCTAATGTAGTGGGGGGCCTCAGTGGTGACTGTTGGCCTCGCTGTGTTCGGTCTGGCTAAACTGTAACACACTTTCAAACAATACACAGCAGTGAAACAATTATTTTCTATCCTATGTGAATTGTAGAATAATATAATGAATAGTCTAAGTTTACTTCCACGTAAGCAGCATATTTTGGTTGCTTGGTTAGAAGTTCAGCAGACACCTTACTTGATCAGCCATCACTTTCATATATACTAAGTGCAGGACTAACTAAGTGCACTTCATGAGTTAGGTGTCATAGACTGTTTGGAAGAGAAGCCTCAAACTCTATACCTGTTGTGGAACAGTGAGGAGTGATGAGACAGTGGAAATTTGCACTGACAAACAGTTAGGGGCTATCACCTCAATACAAAAGGTGCCATGCCAAAGATTCAAGAATCCATTGAGCACAAAGATGCAGTTATTCAGTTGATGAAGGAGGTGTAAGTCACTGCAGGACCAGAGAGACTGGCTGTGCTGCTGTTGCTCCATGTCTTACAAGCTGGATAAAATGGCATCATACTGGTACCACATCATAAGCCAGATCAGTCATCGAAATCTGGACTACTACAGCAGCTGCAGTCTGAATTAGCTGTGGGAAAGTTTGACTCATTACATGAAGACGGGCACTGAAACAAGTGGTCTGTAAATGTAGCATTGCTACAACTCTGTCTCAAGCTCATGGACGTCTGGAGAGAAATTCTAATCATAAAATGTCAAATAATGAGGACTGGCAGAGCCAGAGGCTGCCATTTGGCACGTACACACAGACTGTTGCTGCCCTATGCAAAAAAAGAAATGTTGGAAAAAACTATAAAAACACATTCAGGGACCCAATAATATAGAACACAAGATAAAGATTTTTGTGTCCCCTATGCAGCTCAGGTTGAACTGTACACACTTTGTTATATTACATCCTACAACTTTTTCTTGATATATTATTGCATGTGCTTGAAGGGGATACAGAATATTGCAATCTTTATAATGATTTGCTGAAAATGTTCAAATAGCCAGCTCGTACTTACCGAGCTGCAACCTAAACATCCAGAATTAAAAGGAAAGGACGATCTGAGATAAGAGTTGGCAGCATCAAAGTAGGAGCTACAAAATTGTCTTGCAACACACAGCACTAAGGTTTGTCTTAATATCAAAGACCCTGACAGAAGTACACATTTCTTGTCAGAAGTCTGTCAGACATAACTAAGTCAGAGGCCAGAGGGAAGAATCCTTTAGTGTGATTATCTTGGTTTACACAGCTTAGCAGCAGGTGGATCAGTGTCGTAGGAGTTAAAGCATGTATAGTTCTTGGTTTGAATTAGACTCTGGACCATTGTTGCACATCACCCCCCACACTCAGATTTAGACATGCTAGGGGCGTGGTTCTATGGATAGCAATGTCGGCCTATTGGTTGGTCAACCACTTTGGTCCAGACTGAAACATCTCAACAACAGACATTCATGGTCCCCAGAGAATGAATCCTAATGACTTTTCTCTTAGTACCATTGTGAGGTTCACATTTGTGGTTTTGAGTTAAATGTTGTGACAGCTATTGGATGGACTGCCATGTAGTTTGGTACAGAGGTTCATGTTCCCCTCAAGATGAATTGTAATAACTTTGGTGATTACCTGACTTTTCATCTAGCGTCACCATCAAGTCAAAAAATGTGTCGTTTATGACAAAATGCCTTCAAAACAAATTACGTTCCCATCAGCCTCTGCTATGCTTTGTGTTTATTGCTAATTAGCAAATGTTGCCATGCTAACACCCTTAACTAAGATGGTGAACATGATAAACATACCTGCTGAACATCAACCTGTTAACATTGTCATTGTGACCATCCTGCAACTCCGCTGTAATAAGGACCGCTACAGGAAGTCATTCATGCCCACCGCGATATCTGTTTATAATGAGAGGAGACTTATTCTCTGAGTGGCAATGGACAATATACTGATTTGCTTTATACAGATATATATATATATATATATATTTATTTATTTGTTAATTGTATTTTTCTTGGGGATTAATAAAGTCTATCTATCTATCTATCTATCTATCTATCTATCTATCTATCTATCTATCTATCTATCTATCTATCTATCTATCTATCTTTAGCATTTAGCTCAAAGCACTGCTGTGCCTGAGTACAGCCTCACAGAGTCGCTAGCATAGCTGTAGACTCTTAGTATTATTCTAATGTAAACTATTTACTAAAAAAGAAAACCATGACAAAAGTAATTAAAAACAGAAGAAACTGAAATAGCTTGCTGATACAAATCTAAGGTGTTCAGTGCTATGTTGTTTTTTTTTTTTGCATGAAACGTTGCATTACATAATATTGAGAAAGTTCTAATATAATTCAAAGTGTAGTTTGCTCAACTGTTTATGAAAAAAACAGACATTACACAGCTTTAAAATGGCTTACCAGTGTCAACTAGTGTGAAAATGTCCTTCTGTTTTGCAACGAAGCACAGCAGACTTTGAAAAATCGGACTGTGAAAAGAGTCGGGGTCACATATTTAGCTACTAACTTACCAAGATTACAAGTGCTTCTGTTCAGGTTTTGTTCTTTAATCAGCAAAAACACAGGATCACATTTAGGTTTGTCATAAAAATAACAAGCTCTAGCATCTACCTAGTGAAAATAAGTTCTCACAGCCAAATGACGGCTATAATCAGCAGTAGTGGGTTCCTGGCTTTCTTCACTCAAAACAAAACAATGTGTCATTCAAATTCTACTATTTCTGAGGGGAAACAGGACAGGTATCTGTGGATACTGCACAAATAGATTCACTGTGGAATGATTAACATTCTGATAATTATGACAATCAAGTACTGATAGGGTTGTTTTAGAGTCTAAAGTTTCACCTCTTCCTTATTATCTCAAAATAGTGTCTTAAAGTAAACAGATTGTCTTAAATGCTCACTTTCAGTTATTTTAACATTTTCAACAAGTGGGTATACGTATGTCAGCATCTGTAGCCATTTGTGTGATGGTTTGACAGAAGCAAAACATTTGGAGCCGGTCCAGTATGAGCCCTTGAAATTAGTCATGCAGACTGCTGACCCACATTTGGGACTTCAGCTGAGGGAAAAAGGCAACCAGGAAGTTGTAAAAAAAACCCCAACAACATAGGAAGTGGGGAAGCACTTAAAGGGAAAAACAAAAGCCTTCAGCTTCTTGTTTTGCTTATGTATTTAAGTGCACTCCTTTTGTATGGCCTTAGGGTTTTTTTTCCCCCAGACTGAAATAAATGGTTTATAAAACTTACCAACAGGGTCAGACAGGCTAATCTGCTCTGTCTTGCTGGCAGGGAGGAGACACCATTTACCCTCACCTCCTCTACATGAGATTTGCCTTTATGCTGTAGACTGACAGCACCTATAAAGAGCCAGCCTTGGGCAATTAATGCACATTTTTCATCATGTCAGTCCCCTACTTTTGCAAGTTTACACCAGGCTGTTCTTTCTGGATAAATGTGGACCCAGCCTAATAGATTAAAGGCTACTTGTCATGCTTCCATGGCCAAGTGGTATTAGGCTATACTTCAGACCGTACCATTCACAGAATAAACTGCGTTACAAACAACATAAAAGCAATTCTCCCAAAATGACATTTAGTGGGGTGCTATTTTGCATTAAGCACGTGTTAAAGATTACAATCTGCCCCCTCCTCCTTGTCACTACAGGTTTCTTTCGCTTGTGTTGCACAGCCGACTGCTTATGCTGCTGCCGTCGTTAGCCGAGTATTGAGCTACCAGCTGACCTACTTTCTCTGCTCTCAGCCACTCGGTCCTGTTTACAAGCCACTGCCAGCGGAGGATGTGGAGTACAGTGCCTGGAAAATAGACGGACACAGCCCGCAACCAGCAAAGACCACGAATGGGAAATTTGGTCGTGTGTTGTTGTCGATAAGTTCGGACTGCCAAAGCTCACTGGCGATTAATAACAGCACGCTATTAACTTAGGCGTTGTTATGCAATTTAACGCGTTCAGTGCTCTCGCCTGGTCAGTCAGACACTGGTAGTTGCGCTCAGCTGCTATGCTGTAGTTTAAAAAGAAAATGACTACATTGATTAAAGTTAAGTGTGGATCTTTATTTCAGCTGGAGACCCGTTGTCAAGGTACGTGGGATTTAATTTAAGCTGCCAGTTTCGTGTCACTCTGACATACGAGCGCAAAATGTTGTCATATTGCTGCCGCCGGCCCGTTTACACTGTTTATAACATCAAAGTTCATGAGTGGCCTCTTTGCAAATGAATGTAGCCCGCATTTCAAGACCGAGTTAATTTTTTTCTACGAGACCCAGACTGTGTAGGCTGAATATATGTTCTGTTAAACACAGGACTCTATATTAGCAACGTTATATATAGCTACCCAGTGCTCTTGAATGCTGCTTACATGTTTTCAGCTCACAGTCATCAAGTGCCCTGGTTACAAGGTTGAAATAACCTATTTTCTTTTTCCACCGTGGTACCACTGCTGATGACATTCATGGCATAACTGAAGGGATTTTCGTCATCGTCTCCTCTAAGACGCCCAGATAGCAAAATGTTAAATGTCACAGAAAAAGAAATCCTTTAAATAATTTGTCAGCGGGCTTAGGTCAGGCTGATGTTACCCAACCTGGCAGCTTTAAGTCTGCTGGAGTTCACATGTCTCTGACTGACTAACCCACTGTTTGAGCATTTGGGGCTTCTCATTTGCAGTTGACATGGTTTTCTTATGTAGAGCGAGAGTTCCTCTGTTTGACCCTGGGATGAAGTGTGGCAGAATTACTTATTGACCATGCACATACTGGGAAGTTAAAGGCTCATTGAGTGAACTCATTGGCCTTCCCACTGTTTTTCAATTGTAGGTGTGTTACCAGTAGAGGTGTTTCCTGTTTCCTTGTCACTTAAGGAGAGTTTTATATACACAAGAAAACTGAGCCTTTTTTTTAATTTTAGAAACTGATATGTTCTAACATGTTATTAGAATCTATTAAATAGATTTTAAAAGCATTTTAAATTTTTGTTTATGTTCACAGTTTGTATATGCATGTCTGCATATAGTGTATACATAGACTAATATGTATATAACAAAAGATGCAGCAGAAACATTTGTCATTTGTGATCACAGTGATGTTGGATATTGGTGAGGTTTTAAATAAGCTATATTTTAATATTTAACAATAATAATCATATTATGGGAAAATAAAGCCAATGAGTTGAGGGTAATTCTGTGCAAATCTGATTTCAGATTATATGCAATCTAAGCTAAAGCAACCAGACCTAGATACGTGTTAAAACAAACCTTTCCAGATTGACTGAAACTAAGCTTGTCCAGACCCCGTTAATGTTTACCTGACAGCTTGAGCTGCCGGCTCAAAACCAGATGCAGGTGGAGGTGGTCAGGCAATGTAAACTTGTACACAAGCAGACAGTAGCAGTCACTACCCCAGACTCTACGGGTGGATTAGCAAGTAGCTTAAATTCATCTATCAGCGCAAGGGCAGCAACAACACTTTGAGCTCTCTGGCTGAATACCATACTATTTCTGAGGGGAAACATTAGCACAAGCATTATAAACCCTGTGAAGAAGTCCTCTCTTGAAAACAGTAATGGTGGATTTATTGTGGTATTCCAGGGAATAGATTTTGAGGTACCACTTTCAAATAAGCAGACCTTACAAGTTATAACTAATGGCTTTATGAATTGTTGCTATTTAATTCATCATGGAAGGAAATGGCAATAAAGCATTATGGTGATGACAAACATGTATTTCATTGTGAGCTTTCAGTCTGGGACTTTATTGTCCAGAACATTGCTCATGTTTGGTCTAGCACTTTACATTTTGTACTTGTGTGTCATTACTGCTGGATATTGCTTTGCTAAATGACTTATTAACCATTAATGAAGCCATTATTTACACATTATTTAAAGTGTGCCTTTTTTGAAAGCAGTAGATATTTCTCATGGAGTTTTCTTATGGTCTAAAGAGGTTTTGTGTATTTTTATGGTTTTGAGACTCAGACATGCCTGTAGCTTTAAACGTTCTGTTTTGAAATATCAAGAAATTGGAAATGGCTGCCAGTGTCTGAGCTGGTGATATTGGCTAGATTTCAACTTGTTTAGTAATGATATATCAGTGGTATTAGTCACCCATAATGACATTTCTGCTTTGATGATTAAAAACTAGGAGTGGGTGGGAACGATATTGATTTTATATTGATATATATTGTGATAAAGTTTCTGGAAAATCAATTGAGAAGCTGTTTTTAGACAGGCATGTCCAGATTCCAGTATTACCATAAAGATTGACTTGATTTGCAACATTGTCCATAATGGTCTAATATGCCCAGAGATATCAAAGCGATGGCTACCACAGTATAAATGGCATGGTAACATCTCTGATGGTTGACATATTTATTTAGTCTCACCTTCATAAAACTATAAACTGGGTCTATCTAGATGCAAGGTAATTGTGCAAGTCTTAATTTTAATTTCGAGTTGTAGAATAAATTATAGGCATAATAAGTACACAGTTTTTGTCCAGTATGATACTAACCAGCAAAGTAGGTTTTCTTTGGGCTTGCAGTAAATTAAAGATAAACTACACTGTTGTATGAATTAAAACAATTCTAAGCATTATGAGGTAAAAAACTGTGGGTTTTTCTCTTATCTATTTCATGATTTTGAAACGGCTGAAAGATTGTAAGACAGACAATAATGCCTCAAGCTGTCTGTGTGGCGATATTGTGTGTCAGATCTTAATATAATGCTCAGCAATGCACACCTACAGTATGTGCATGCCATCGATGTGGAAAACGTGTTTCTTAAATCTACAATAAATCTCACATGTGGCATAACTGCAGCTGCAGTCCTCACATGCTGAAGCTGACAGGCTTTGCCGGCAACACCCCAATCACTGATGTCAAACAGGTATTTGGTCTTTGACTGTTAGTTGGAAGTATCTGCTGTCAACATATCTTATCTGTGCCCAGGCTGTCTACAAGCCATTATTATGGTGAAGTTACCGATAGTATCAAAAACCACCTGTTTGCTTGAGAGCTATAATCCATCATTAACTAAGAGCCACACACAGGTGCTGATAATCCATAAATGAGGATGTGTTAGATAACATGGCGTGTGGTGTTGTAGTGTCTCAGATAGTTTTAATTTTCATTTACAACATGACAAATAGCTACTATGTTCCAAGACTAGCACCAGTATATGTTTGAAACAGGAAAGTGAAGAGGGAACAAGGGCTTTTCAGATGTCCTTTTGTTTTGCAGTGGAGGGTTATATCTTCAGCAGCAAGCAAGCAAACTGTCTAGTGTCTGCAGGTGACACCAGCTCACTATTTTCTTATCAAAGCAATCAGTGGTTTTCAATGCCAGCATTGAAAGTAACTTTTAAAATCTGCTGGATGTTCAGGAATGCAACACTGGATGCAAACTTTAAGTATGCTAGTGCTGTTTGCCTCAAGAAACCTAGTGAGTACAGTTAAACTGAATATGCAAATGGTGACATTATATCGCATAACAAGCTATAGGGTGAGGTGTGAGGTTCAGTTGTGGCAGCAGGTGCTTTTTCTCCATTCTTACATTGAGTTTCTGTGTTTTTGTGCAATAAGGAAGTGATTTCTTGTAGTAGTCTCCATCCCTTTTGCAGCCAGTTCACACACTGTTTTTGGCCATGAACTTGTGTGTACTGACTTGTGTCGTGAGCTCAGGTTTCTAGTTAAAGGCTTTAAACACTCGAGGGCACACGTGTAATTAGACTCTGGTGTTTTTTAGCTGTTAACCTTGCAAGGTGTGGTTTAACCTCAATACTCTCAAAGATTGCAGGCTGATAGGTGAGGTTTCATTTTACACAGCTTTGCAGAGTGAACAGACATATTAAGTTTAATCTGCATAAAGCAATTTCTTGATGCACCTAAAATTGCATATTGTTTTGTTAATTTTCCCAAATAGACATTTTCACAGTGGGTTAAAGTAGATTATCAGTATTAATTAATACATTTTATTTTGCTTATATAGAAAGTTGAGCTTTTTCGTTAGTCAAAATGCACCTCAGACATTTTGTTACTATATCAACATTTCAGGAACTTGTGTTTTTGGAGTTAAGAGGTTTCACTCTCACGCTGTAACACTGTAAACTGTCTAAACAGTAGTTTGTGAGTAATTGCTGACAGCACTGCAGTAAATGCAGAAGTTATGTTTCTGATTAAGCATTAGTGTTTCCCTCAGTGACAGCAAATGTTTTTCTTTTTGAACATGAAAAGCATGTCTAGATCAGTTTAGGAAACATTAAAATTGTAATTGCCCAATTGAATAATAACTTGAATTTTCTGTAACAATTTACAATTTCACTCTTTGGTAATTCAGCGTCCTTGAGTGTCCTGTGCTCTGATTGCAAAGTTTCTCCCTGCTTTGTTTCCTGCTTCCTTGTCTCGTATGTTTGTGTGGACAGGGGAGGAAAGGAGGAGATATTGGGTTGTTTACATTAATTAAGTCTCTCATGGAAAGGTGTGTCTCAGTTGTCCTAAAGCAAAGGTTAGGGAAAGATTGGGGACATGTCAACTACAGGTTAAGGTTCGTCAATATAACACGCTTGTTTAAAATCAGGTAAAGACTGTTCAAATTGCTGACTTGACGTAGGAGACGAGATGTGAAACTGGGCCTCCTGTGTTTAAGTCAAACACTTTGTATGTCCATCCATGCTACTTCCTGCACTGGAACTAAACGCTCTCAGTCAAAAGTAAATCACTATTGCAAATTAGTTGAATATGAACATAATCTATTGAAGACATGGTTGAGCAATGCGTTATCCTCTGGTTGTTAATGTCTTTGGCAAAAATTAACGCTTGACAGTAAAAGCCTTTCAGGAATATCTCCATACTTCGTGTTTTCTGTTTGATTCCTTTAGATTCTTAGCTGTCTCTGACCCGTTTGATTTTGGTGTGTAGCAAAGAAAATGTGAATCAACATATGCGCTTGCATTACAGAGCAATGAAGCAACCAAAAAGGAAATGTGGCTAAATAATTGAATATGCCTGCCAAACAGGATTTTGGTTTTCTGGAATGATTTTACTGTGAAGCAGCTACATGAAGGGTGGAGAGTAGAGAGCAAATCAGGACACAGTGATGCTACTGTCTGCTGAATTAAAAGTAAGAACAGGAACATGTGAGCATAACAAAACAGTGAACAGCAGTGCCTGATTTTTAAAGCATGAAGCAGCATTTAGATTTGACACGAATTAGCCTTATTAAAGCATAAGCGACAAGATTTTTGTTTTAACGGTGGTCACTTTTGGCACATCAACTGATGTAGATTGTATCATTTGTGAGAGGCATTCTTCACAGTTTTCAAATCTTACATATGAGGATTTTAAATCACATTATATCACCTGATATGAGAGCATCATAATTTCAGTGATGTATTGAGACTAACTAAAGATGAAGTCTGAGGTAAACGGATAAACATAAACAATCTAGTGACAAAAATGTATATGTTAGTTTATTCTATTATTATTTTATCAGCAGTTAAATGGGAGGTGGGGTATGCCCTGGACAGGTGGCCAATCGATAACAGGGTTAAGACAGATTACCATTCACGCTCACATTCACATATTTACATTTTTATAAGTTGGTCAGCAAAGACCAGCTACATACAGTTGTATGTTCATACATGCTATGGGAGTAGAGAAAGAGAAGTTAATAGGGAATGTTGAAACCTAAGTTAAAGAAATGATTCCTATAATGAAATACCGCCATTTCAGTATTCATTTTCCATTACAAAAAGGCACAAGACTCTTTGTCAGCTGAGGCTAGTTTGAAGTAAAGTGCAGGGAGTTTGTTTTTGTTTTGTAGTTAATTATTCAGGGCTGAACCACATCACTCTTAAATTTCCATGAAAGTATTCCCCCTCTGACAGTTGGTCTCATTTTGATTGAAAATGATGGAAAATGCAATAACTGGTTTCCCCTGAGGCGTCTTGTGTATCGCTCAGTGTACGTGTGGAATAAAGACAAGCCCACGAAAACAAAAACACTGACGACTGCAACTGTAATAATAACTTGGATACAATTGATATATGATGTAAAATATTACCAGACCACAAAACCATGAACTAATTCAATCAAGCTTAAAGGAAAGTAATGTGTGTAGTTTTTCCTACTGGCAAATAATTACTCTTTGTTATTGTGACTTGTGTGTGTTCTGTTAACCACAGACAGAAAAACACATATTTTTGGAAGTGTAGACTATATGCAGACAATTTATTAATATCCGTAATTGAATAGTCGTATGTTGTGTCATTGCAGCTGGCCAAGGCGTTCTTAGTTTGCTTTATAATAAAGGTGTCTGCTCCATGCTGTTAGAGCTTGCCTCATACAGAGGATGTGAAGGAGGTGGTTGTTCTTTTTTTTTTTTTTAATGCTGGCTTATCAAAAGAGGTTTCTGCTTCAGACATTTTTCTAGGTCAGGGGAGCTCCTCCTGTGCAAAAACACTTATTTTGTGATGTACTGTACCCAGGTAGTAACTGAAGATTGTTAATTCACTTTGCATTGTATTATTAATGGTTTTCCAGCGAAACACATTAACCCCTTAAAGCGAAAAAACAAAAGGACAGATATTTTTTACAGACGAATGGAGGATCTTCCTGTCCTCCCAAAGAAAACACCTGCCTTCGTGCTATCCTCAACAAAACGCTCCCCTTCAGGATGTTGTAATCAGTTTTGTTTGTTTTCACAGGATTTGGCGTTTCTTTGGTGGACTCGAGGAGGCGGTGGGCTGCTGGTCCGCGGTAGGTTTTTCCAAAAGAGCGTTCAGACGAGGTCAGTGCGGATGGGACTTATAAGACTTCAGAAAGGGCATGGTTGGGAAAGGGAGTGAGTATGGACAACCTTTCTGACTTCAGTGGCCCCTGTCCATCCACCCGCAGGGAATGGGAGTGAGTATCAGAACAAGTTCACTTTGTGATCTCAATTGTATTTCTGCACCATATACAGTACCCTACTTTATATCTACACATTCTTTGTTGTGCAAATAGTTCGTCAACATTTCAGTTATTCATAATGAAGACGTTGCATTAGTACATATAAAGAGTGAAAGAAACCTGAGCTGGGATATGATGTCTGCGTGTAAATGTAGTCAAACATGCATTGCAGACCCCCTTTACCCTGCTTTAACAGGCATCTCATATCCTGGATGATTTTCATTCATTTTAAACAGTTTACGGATTGTAAGCATTCATGGGGAAATGGTTAATTACTGGTTAATCATTAAAAGCGTCTAAAATACAAGATGCATGTACTTCCTTGATGAGAGTTTTGAGGCATAAGTGTTTAAAAGAAGACAAATGTTTTCATTTATTAAACACATTTCTTTCCTCTTAAATTTAATTGGACATGTATTATCCTGAGTAGTGCCACTGGTTTCCTTTGGCTAGCTGATAATGTAAACAAGATGTTACAAACAACTGAAAATAATACAGTTTTTGTAATTTTCAGTTATTCTTCTTCCTCCAACACTATTTAATATTTCAATGGTTGGCATATTTTCTTTCATTCATCAGTGGAGCATCTTCAGACCTCTGTCTAAAAACGTTCACACTGCTATTCTTTTTCTTCTGCTGAACAATAGTCTAATGTATAAATTTAGGCTCTGAATAATTGAAGACATCTGTCTCATGCACATTGCATAACCCCCCAGTTTGAGCTTAAGTGTGCTACAATTTTTAGATACATGTTGCAGTGCCACGTAATTCTCATAGATGTGATCAAAGCGCTTACATCTGCAAAGGGTAATGACACATTTGTGGCTTTATTAATATTGATCCAACATAAAACTAGGAGTTACACTCACACACAGAATTTGGAGTACGAGCATGCTTCTTATTTCTGACTCTTCCTCTTCCTACTGGCCATAATCAGGTTAGTCTTTGGGTTAGGCTGTTTGCATATACCTCAGTGCCTCATGATTGATTATCTCTACTGTCATTAATGAACCTTATAGTTATATTATTATAGTATATAAAAGTTCACATCTGCTGTTCTGGCCTCAGATGGTGAATATCTACTTGCAGTAATGTGTAAAAACGATAACATTGCCTGCTGGCTAAGCCCTCCCTCTGCTCTTTGACGGAGCAGAAGGTGTCTTCTAATACATAAAATGTGATTCCACATGTTAAACTTGCTGCCATATTTCTTGTTATTATCAAACTGTGTGAGCCTCAGTGTGTGCAGACAGCATAAACCAAAAATACGTATATGGAGTAGGACGTTTACATGCCACAGTGACCTGTTAAATATGGGAGAAAAACAAGGCACTTCAACTGGGTTACCGGGTTACTCAAACAGAATCATGGCATTAACAGTGGGAAGTGCATGCACATGTAGCCAGTGGGATCACAGTCTCTGTCAACCTCCTGAGTTTGGTGCTAACCACTGACTGAGCTCTTTTCCCTGTATATCCTGAAGCCCAGGATGCAAGTTAAAGCTCATGGGCGTTTTTCACAGAAGACATTTTGACAAAAACCCAGGTGTAAATGACAAAATGAATGATGGCTGAATTCCATTCAGCTGCTTCAGTTTCAGGGTCCTGGTACTGTGCATGCTGACTCCCTGTCACACTGTCATGGCTTACTGGGACACTTGAATGTAACGGAGCCATCGTTAATGTTATTAGTCACATCTGTGTTTTTCCTGCTATGACAAGTCCAAATGTCTGCTGTGAAAAAGGCCTATTGTAAAGGGGTCAACAATGTATCGTGCCAAAATTTAGATATGCCATGTTATTATCTGTTGTCAGCCATGTCTGACGACACTGTTACATTATCAAAGAAACTACATTTACCTTGTACCCCTCTGTTTTCCAGCACCAACAGCTGCGTGGACGATTTAATGGATGAAGATGAGAAAGACAGGGCAAAAAGGTACTCAGTCTTGTGTATATGTTCGTGTTTGTATGCCTGTCAGTTTGGACTTGTATCTGACTGTATATACAGTACTCTACATGTACATGTATAGAGCATTGAAGTTTTAACTCATTTAGTTACAACTTTGCTAAATTCATTTGTGGTTTCTCTCTCTGCTGGGGATGGAAAACATGCATCTTTGGCGGTAGTTAATCATTTTAAAAGAAACTTGAAGCTTCAATGTCACAAAATTAAAAGCTATCTGAGCATAACTTTAGACTAAAAAATAGACATACATCAGGTATAAATCCATTCACAAGTGATGATTACTTTTTGTCACCTCTTGCCCCTGCTTCCTTTCGGCTGTCTAATATAATGTATTTTTTAGAATTGTGCAAATTAGTTTTTTATACTGTTAAAAGAAGAGTTCTTTCTCAATGGAACAGCTCCAGGTGTAATACTTAATATCTTTTGTCTGGCTATGGTGAGGGTTTGATGAAATGTGTAATTTGTAGAAATACATGTCTAATTACACAAACCATGAATCCACTAAAAATGGTAGTTGGCAATGTTCTACAATATTTCGGCTTTCTATAATTCCAGATTGGTCGATATAAAAGAGCCATCTCAAATCACAAACTTAATTCTTTCTCCTATTAATGCTGCATTAATCACTTTTGGGCACAAGGGGCAAGCTGCGCTAAGTTGTTGTGGCTAACGTGATAGCAAAGAGTTGCTTACCTACATATCTAACAGACATGGAGCAACATTAGCATTCATTTGGAGTCCTGTTTTTGGCCACCTGTTGAACAGTAATCCAATATTCATTCCATTTATTTTCTCCCTCTTTTTGTGTCCACCAAATCCTAAGAAAAATATCTCAGTCTTTAGCTTGTTGCTTGCTTGCTGTTTGGTGTGTAGCAGGTAGCGTACGGTGGGTTTATCAGAGTTTGCTGAAAACAGCTGCCTGCTGCGGCTGAAAATGGTCTTGATGAGAGCGGTGACACTCGACCATACAGGAAATGTGTGGGTCATAAATCTGAAACAGTGAGCTAAAAGAGGCTAAAAAGCTCTGTTGTATTGCAGAGTTGGTTGATAATTCTCTGTGGGTTCATCACTATGAGCGACCGCTTTCATACCACACTCATAGCCACCTGATTCAATATTAATACAAAGATATTGACTGTGGCTTTAACCAAGTTGAGAACATTAGCTGCGAGAAAAAAATTAGCAAGGAAACAAGATGAAAATAAACAAGTAGGCTGAGTTCATGACCTAATCTGTAATTGTCTGTTTAAAGAACCAAATTGTGTTTAATTCTTTGCTCTGTCTTTATAAAATAGTTATCTTACCCACAGATAAGAACAAACTCAGGCTCTGCTAGTTTTCTGGACTGTGCTGCTACATATCTCTCGTTTCTTTCTCTCTCCCTATTCAGTCGTCTGTTGTGAGCTGTTTTTATTCTTCTGCCTGTCTGCAACTGAGTGTGTCCTTGCTAGTCTTGGCTAGCTTTTGTTTGGAAAAGCGTTGTACAGTCTGAACAGGATACATAAACGTTAAAGTACAGTTGCTTGATTGGCTGAGCTTCCACCTGTAATTCCACTGATTTAGAATTGTTCTCGTTGCTGAAGGGCATCTCGTAACAAATCGGAAAAGAAAAGGAGAGACCAATTCAATGTGCTCATCAAGGAGCTATGCACCATGCTGCAGGGTCAAGGCCATCCGCGCAAGATGGACAAGTCCACCATCTTGCAGAGAACTATTGACTTCCTGCAGAAACAGAAAGGTAGGAAAATGTAACATAGTCTATATACAGCATGAATTCTTTGTTCGAAAAAATTTGACGGACTGTATTATAATTGTTTAGACACACCTTTATACATTTTCCCTTTTATTTATTAACACACCTCTTCTCAGGCATCATTTTCCTATCATTTAATAGACTTCATCCTCGCCCTTGTCTTTTTCAGACATGACTGCACAGAATGAAACTTGTGATGTGAGACAGGACTGGAAGCCTTCGTTCCTCAGTAATGAGGAGTTCACTCAGCTAATGCTGGAGGTAAAGCTCAGGAGGATGTGTCTGTAGAACAGCCAAAGTCGATTAAGCTCTGACATTGACTAATACTGATAATAAAAAGAGGAAACATTCTCCCTAAAATGCCCACTTCTTTCTCTCTCTCTTCTTACAGGCCCTAGATGGTTTCCTGGTAGCATTAACTACAGATGGCAACATCATATACGTGTCTGACAGTGTGTCTTCACTTATTGGCCATTTACCGGTAAGTGAGAAAGCTTCAATAAGTGACTTTTATTCTCATGCTAACACTGCATTGTTTTTTGTTGTTGTCCTTTGTATTTATTTTTTTGCTAACTTCAACTTCAGGCTCATTCTCATCCAAACATCCAAACATATTTGTCTGTCCACAGCATGTTGCCACCTGAGTGTAGTTTGCCGCTTGATTAGAAACAGACCAATTACCAATGTTTACCGATATTTATTGGCCAATATTTAACTTGCACTGACGAAATTGGCATCTGCAATTTACCTGATCTGATCCAGGACATGCTGGTCTGGGGGTTTATGTTTGCCTGGATGTTTATTTAATTTTTGTAACTGACTGTATGTGCTGCTTCAAAATTCCCATAGGCTCAGAGTGTATCTGAAACGACTTTAAAGTTCAGGAATCAATATATCCTCCAGTGTGTAATGATTATGTCGCCTGTAATGCTATTTCTACAGCAACATTGTTGCATATGACATACTCCCCAAAAGACTGACCATCGTACATTTATCCTTTTGCACCAGTCAGATATGGTGGACCAAAATATCTTGAATTTCCTCCCGGAGCGGGAACACGGGGAGGTGTATAAGCTGCTATCATCCCACATGCTGATGACTGACCCCATTGCTGCTGACTTTATGGACAGTGAGTATCCTACTGGGCATGTCTGGCCCCTGTCTGTTTCTAACACCACATGGTTGCCTCCCATATCAGGAGGCCAGAAGTTCAGTATGTGGGAGAAATACTGAACATGATATTCAGTGTTCTTGTTTTTCACTTGTAGCTCAAAATTCTGTGTATGAAATACAAAAACAACATTTGACTCTTGATATCATGCTTGTTGAGTTATTCTCATAGCGTTTCTGTTTCAGAACATCTCTAAAGATAGTTCTGACACTGATAACATCACTTGAAAGTCTTTATATATAGAGCAGGTTGCTGAATTGGGGTCCAAAGTTTATTGGATTGCTGATTAGTGTGTTACTATGATTAGCCTTTTAGCTAATAATAGGAGCTAGCTTAGTATCATAGTTAAGACTTTAAATCACTGTTATGTTAGCACATTAATCCAATGCAATGTAGTATCTGGGACTCAAGACACTGACCTTAATCCTGTGTTACTATTGGGCTTTTCCGAGGAAGGGAGTTGCTAGTGTCTCGGTCTATCCTTAGAAGCCTAAATAGCAAACTGTCACAGTGCCATGTCTGGAGTGATCGTCGTCTCTCGGGCACATTTCAAAAGAGACATCCATCCATCTTTAGTTTTTCTTGCATAAAAAAGGGGATTGTCTGGCTTATAAGCAAAACGACTGCCTTACTGTGCAAATGATGCTGAATCATGGAGCACAAGATGTGGATTTTCAAATTGGCCAGCTTTTTTCATCCGTTGGCTGAATTCACATAAAAGGCCTCTTCAAGTGTTGCCCAAACTGCCTTGGCCCGTCCACCCAGAGACCTTTTAGATTTGTGTGCTTCTGTGGAATAATCAGCTGCCTGTAGCTGCTAGCAACATTATGCACACTTCCATAATACATTTGCAGGATATTCAAAAGTCTTGCTGAGGTCAAAGTGTTCCATTAGTAAGTTTCTCCTCCAGAGAATTCGCATTGGAGAGCGGCAGAAGCTTAAAGTGCATTTATTATGCTGTCAAACCGGAAATCTGCTTCTTTGACCCTCGCAGTGGATGTAAGAAATGTACTAATGACTGTATTAAAATAGTACATAAGCATTATGCCGTAACCCTCACTTAATACTAACATTACCTATTGTCAAATCTATTGAGGTATGATGAATACAAGGTTTCATATGAATTGTGCTCATTTCTGTAGCATAAAAATGACACTTTAGCTCTTCATTTCCACACTGCAGATCTTAACTACTGTGTTGTTAGTGTCATAAAAAACACCAACATGATCAAGAAGCACCTCATGAAGAATTGAATCATAATAATGCACGTATACTGTGTTATGAATAGACTATAAGCCTTGAAAATAAAATCTGCTGTTTTTCAGGTGAGGCACATATTGAATTTTGCTGTCATCTAGCCAGAAGTAACATTGACCCAAAGGAGCCACCTGTGTACGAGTACGTCAAGTTTGTTGGAGATTTCAAGTTTCATAACAATGGTAAGGATTTTAATTTTCTCTATTCTAAAATTCATTAAAATGTGTAACAGTGTGTGTGGTTAAGGTCCATGAATCCTCTTAATTTAGCATTTAGAAAAGAAAGTAGTTCTTTTTCATGGGATAAAATTAAGATGTCACAACCATCCGTATGCCTCCATGCCCCTCGTCTTCTGTCACGCAGTGCCTACATCTTCTTGTAACGGGCTAGAATTGACGTTACCAAGAAGCCTGCAGTCATCGCTGGAGGAGCAGGTCTGCCTCATTGCTACTGTACGATTAGTCACTCCACAGTTTCTAAAGGTGAGGCCAGCTTGGATCTTAAAACTTGTTCCTTTGTTTCTCCGTTTGTGTTGCATGTGTGTGGCGTCACTACTCGCAAGGGAATAAAACAGGTGGTGCTGAAAACAATAATAATCACCATGACAGCAATGAGCTACGGTCCATGGCATGAGGCGGATTTTGTCTGAGGCATCACACGTACTGGTCCACGCTAACTCTGGAGATCTCTTCTTCTGGCACACTGTGTACCTTCCAACTGATTACATCATTAGGATACATTGGATCCCAAAGGTCCAAAGTTGAAATCTGGACGCTTGGCAAGTTGTTGAAGCAAATTAAAGTCACGGTCATACTGCTGTAACCTTTCTGAGAGCTTGTGATGTTCAGATCAACTCGGATCACAGGAACAGTTCTATACTTACCTCTACCCTTTCCAAACATAAAAGGAAAGTTATAAAATGGCACACATCTCCAATGATGCAATGAGGCTCAGATGGCTCTCAATTAGCATTTACAAGAGTGCAAATAGTATGTTACGGTATGTATAGCCTGGACATTAATGTGCCATTAAACGTCTGTTTCTCGTGTGGCAAAAGCTGTCAGGATAGTCATGTTAGGGTAGATACGTGACCTTTTTCTACAAAGAAGCTAAGGAGTCCAAAAAATGAATTGTTTATATGTATTTGTTTTCAAAGGCAACATGACAGTCCTTTTCATTATGATTTTTTTAAATGTGCTGGAGCTCAAAGAGCAAAAGTGCCAGAAGAACCAGATCCACTGGACAGGCTTCAACTCTCCCCCACTACTTCTTCCAAAATGTAAAAGACACTGATTACACTGAGTTGCCAGATGGAATGACTGTAACAGTAAAGTCTGGACCGTATGGCATGGAATATTTTCCCCCTCAGACGCAAGACAAATCCTTTGCAAATACAGGTTTTAATCTGCAGTTTCTGAACTTCAGTTGTCATAAGCTTTTGTTCACAATATACTTGAATGTTCAAGGTTACAGCTCTCAGGCAATATTCAGAACATGCAAACTGTTTGGCTGTGACGCAGACAAATATGATTACAAGACGCTTACATTTTGAGATATGTTATGCTGATGATTTGAAAACAAGAAATGAGGCAGAACTTCTACCTGCTTCACATTCGAGTATCTGAATTTAGTGGAGTTTTAAATGTCCCAACTACCTAGGCAAAAAGAGAATATTATATGGCTGGTAATTCCTTGCTTTGCTGTGAAATCCCAATAGCTTTCTTTCTCACTCTGTGACTTTGTTTTTGTTCAGGATTTGTGTAATGTGGAAGATCCTTGTGATGAATTCACATCCAGACACAGCCTTGAATGGAAGTTCCTGTTTTTGGACCACAGGTAAAAGATGTTCATGATTCCTTCTCCTATCAGTCAGCAGTGTAGAGTTTTTAGCAAGAATGTGTCTTTCTTACATGTTTATCACTTTTTTTGTTTCAGAGCTTCACCAATCATAGGCTATTTACCGTTTGAGGTTCTTGGAACTTCTGGCTATGATTACTATCATGTGGATGACTTAGAGCTTATAGCTCAGTGTCATAAGCAGCGTAAGTAACTGTCATCTCTGTCTCTTGCTTCTCTCTTATCAACCGCCTTCATCACCACCAGATCCAGGAATCCATCTCTGTAAAATAGCTTATAGTTAACATAGCATTCTTCCACTGTACTAGTGCACAGGACAAGCCTTGACCTGTGACACCTGAACACAGCGCTGATGTTCGCTTTCTTTTCTCTCTCCTCAGTAATGCAGTTTGGAAAGGGTAAATCCTGCTACTATCGCTTCCTGACCAAAGGTCAGCAGTGGATTTGGTTGCAGACTCACTACTACATCACTTACCACCAGTGGAACTCCAAACCTGAGTTCATTGTCTGCACTCACACTGTTGTCAGGTAAGCCTGACTGTTGGACCCTGGGGTTCTCTAACGTCTGCAAAGGGAGGGATGTGTACACTTTGTCAGTGTGCTGGGATTAGGGATGTGTGTAAGGCATAGGTTGGCAAAAATAACTGTTTCTTTAGATGAAGTTCGGTATACACTTGTCATACATACTCTTTCTATGTGTTGTTTTTCAGTTATGCTGAAGTGCGAGCTGAAAGGAGGAGAGCGTTTGGCTTTGAAGAGCTGTCTCCACCTGAGATAGCCCCCTCCTCAGTGAAGGTAAGAGTCACGTGCCCTTCTACATACAATATGTGATGTTTACAAGGTCAGTCTTTTATGTCAGCTTCAGATCTGACCCTGGATGTTGAACATAACTCTGTGTTCCAGGCTCAGGAGCTGTACTTGGACATCTGCTCCACGCTGGACCCTCCACGGGACAGAAAGAGCAGCGTACGTTCTGTATCCTCCCACAGCTCCCGGAAGTCCTCCCACACAGCGCTGTCAGACTCTGCATGTGAGTCATCCTCTGCTCCCTAAAGTGCTAACTCACTCTACAGCAGGTCAATATGTACAGAAATCCTGCACCTGTATGGCGCAGAAGCTTTTGTGTTACTTAAATTTAGCGGGAAAAAAATTAGATTTTCTCTGTCTGTTAAGTTATAGATGGTGACACCTTCCAAGGCAGCAAATAATGTGACTCCTGCTGTTATTTACTGCAGCAGTGGGCTTTCATTGGGTCAAAATAATGGAGATTGTAGATCATTCTTTTTAGAATTTAGAATAAAATCATTCGAATAGAATAAAACCTGACAAATCCTACAGTTGATCTGAGAAGAGTTTGTGATCAGAGGTAAAAACCTCTGGAACTAAGTAGACCAGAAGTCAATAAAACACCTACTTTAATATATGTGGGTGACGATGCATCTATGATGAAATGTTTCCAAGGCTTACTTTAGCGCGCCCTGTTTGTTTGAGCCTCCAGTCTTTCTGACTTCAGCTGCTCTTCCACCCACCGTCTAATGTACTAAAACACTTTGACTTCCACCTGCATGTTTATGAACAATACACAGTGGCAGATTCATTACAGCTGCTGTTCATAAACATAGTTGCTGCTGCTGTCTTCCCTTAGCCCACACATATTATCCACTGTCATTATTTTCAGACATATTCATAAAACTTTGCTTCTTCATTTTGCGTCGGCTACGATGAAAAAAGATCCGCTGGATGCATCACAGTCTGTGGGTTTAAATCAGAGGCAGAATGATGTGAATCAGCAGTATTGTTATACAACCAGAAAATAAATGCATTTCATAAGTTGTTCTGCCTTATCTCAGAAAGGCTATAGTTACTCTATTTAGGAAGACATGCAGTGCTGACAACCCCCCTTTTAAAGAGGAGAGAGTGTACATCTTTTAGTTTGTTTAAATTTTGCAAATCAAAGTCTGTTTACATGTCTTGGGGAGTAATATTGCAAAAAAGCTGTATAAAGCCTTTTGTGGCTCCAGAGGGAACCTGATAAATTGACTCGAGTGATGTCACTTGAGTCAGCATTGGTTGGGGCTGAGGACTACAAATTTGAAAATGAAGAAAATTTGGGGGTGTGGAGTTAGAAAAAAGTGATCTCACCAGACCTCTGCAGCCTGCTCCTCATCTCTGCTTGAGGCTAGCAGCTCCAGGCTACATTAGCTGCTACTAGCATAACGCAACCGAATCCCTGACTGAAGCGTCTGCGGTCGAGTTGCATTGTGGGTAATGTAGGCACCAGGTTTTGACAAGGAAGAAGAATGCATGGAATAAAAAAAGATATCTCTGGTTCCACTGCATCTTTTTGATACTTTAGGAAGAATTTAGGCAAATTTGCCCATAAAAGTGTAAATATATATATAATATATAAAATAAGATAAAACAGAAAAATAGACTTAAATATTAATAAGCATTATACAGTACAATTAGTAGAGTTATACAATATATATCCCATTTAATCCTGTTATATTTTTTACCTTTTTCTTTCTGAACAATATGTCATGTTTTTCGTAGAGCATAGAAAACTGAAAATATCTGAATGCTATTTCATGCATTTATATCTTTAAATGAAGGATGTATTGACTATAAACAAAAATATGGATTCAATGATTTTTCTTTTATGCAAACTGAGTCTTGCCTGCAGTCTTCTTCTCAGGCAGCAGGTACAAACAACTACCAAACAGAGGGTGGGGCAGTAGCCTCTTTGTAGCCTGAGAGGCAGAAGACTTTGAATGTATCTCGCCTTTGTCGTAGTTATCAGCTGTCATTTGACAAAGAAAAACAGTGATTATGATCTAAATGAACATATCCTCAGTCTACTATTACCGAAGAGTGTTAGAGGTGACCCGTTGTCTCTTCTGCAGCAGCTAACTCCTACACAGAGGCCTGCACACCATCATGGCAGTCTGCTTCCATTGGGACAGAGAAGACATCTGCCAGACTCCAACCTAGTAGTTCAAAGGTCAGTTTATACTATGTTTTTACGTGTGTGTGTGTGTGCCTGTCTGTCTGTCTTTGGAGATAACATGGTCAGTGGGAAACAACTGCACAAAGTTGGCACAATATCACAGATTGTGCTAAATTGTAAAACTTTGTCATTTCCCCCTGTAGAATTTGGCACAAAGACAAAATTCCTTTGACCTCGTTCCCCAAATGAGCCTCCCCCTTTCTCCTACCTGCAGCAAGCACTCCGCAATGGTTAGTGTTTAGACTTCTTCTCCTGCCTGTTGCCTTCCTCTCTTCTATTTGTGTACAATATCTTGTTGTTATGACTGTTGCTGCCGTATGTGTTTATTTCATCTGTTGCTTGTGCCTACAGTGCCCCCAGGCCTAGTTATAAGATTGTGTTATAAAAAAAAAGAGAAAGACAGTTGAAAAAGAAATAAGCATCAAGATTATATCTGAAATGTGTTTTTTTGTTGTAGCTTTCTACATAATGCTTGTATATTTCTCAAAGAAATCTCTCATCCATATCATTTTTTTTTTACCTATTTCACAGAAAAAGTGGGAAATGTGATGTGCTTTCACCATCAAAAGAATAAACCATTACCCGACTCAACTGATTATCTCCTCATATGCCACATGTACAGTAGCTTGTTCTGAAAAAAAGGAGGAAAAAAACATAAGTAAAAAAGAAAACTGCCAGGCTTTTATAATCTGTTCCCAACTGCTTTTTTTGTATCATGTCTTTCCAGCAACAGCAAACACAGCAAACACAACAGCAGCAGCAGCAGCAGCAGTCGTCGTCCATGTATCAGCTGCAGCAGCCTCAGCTCTGCGTAATGAACCAGCTGAAGGAGCAGCTGGAGGAGAGGACGCGCATTCTGCAAGCTGACATTAAGACGCAGCAGCAGGAGCTGCACGACATTAAGGAGAAGCTTCACCTCGCTAATCTCCAGGTAACAAAGATAAAGGAAATAAACTGCTCATGGCATGCAGTCTAAAGTAAAAATGAAATTAACCATATTATCCATTACGCTTGGATCTTTTCATTTGAAGACAAAAGACAGCCACAGACCTTAATCTACATAAAACTGATTAGGCATATACATATCAGCTGTTAAGGAAAGTCAACATGTTGCAAGCTTGCTTTACCTGACCCCTCATGGTAATGGTGGAATGGCCCCACCAAGAGGCCAGCACCAACCAGTTCAGCCACAAGTATTCTAACCACGACCTGACCCACATCTTGTGACATGCACAAAGAACAGACTCTGGGAGCATCGTAGTGTTTGTATAATAAAGGCAACTTGTCAGATGTCATTGCCTCCCGGGTGTGAAGGCGACATGAGATGACCTGAACACAAACACAAAATCTGTTAGCGAATCAGAGTTAAAGCTGAACTGACTTGTTTGCCAATGTTACCTCACCTAAATATGAGTACATCTAAGCCATTACAGACATGCTACTGTGATTTTGAAACAAAATAAACACTGAACAGAATAACTTAGCAGAAATAGCATGTGGGCCATATTTTTGGCTATAGTTTGTCTTTTTTCATTACTGAGGTAGCAAACAGTTTTTTGTAACTTAAAAGGTTCTTTTTTTTTTTTTTAAGACAAATTCATATTTTCTGTTAATGTGTGTGTTAGATGTTGTTACAGCAGCCTGTCCACAATGACTTTGGCCAGGCCCAGCAGCAGCAGCAGCAGCAGCAGCAGCAGCCCCAGGCCCAGCAGACCCAGCAGCAGCAGGGCTCGGGCAGGCCGGCCCAGCAGAACCAGTCGGGGGTGATCAGGCAGCTCTCAGGCCACCCTAAACCACCGTCCTGCGCGGCCCACAGTTCATCCCCTCACTCACTCCTGAGAGAGAGCAGCTCACCCTCATCACAGGTACAGAGCTGCACAAGTAAAAAATCCAAATCTGAAACAACAAAACTGTCAGAAACCCCCTGATGATAAAAGGATAACATTGAGTCAAATTACCTTCAGTCATTAGCAACTACCGACTCGTAGCCTACTTCAGTGCTCACAACACAACAGGAGGCAGGTTATGGATTCAGCAGTTAATATCAGTCTATTATGGAAAGATATAAACATCACAACAACAGGTGGTAGCTTGGTTTTCAGTTTCTTATGCTGCTTGTTTGCATTGTTGGAAAAAGACACAGAATCCTGAAACCTGTTTTTGCTTCTGCCTCATTGTACTGTATTTTCATGTAGGAAGGAAGTATCGGCGTATTAGATATTTATTTAATTAGACTGGTGGCTTCTATAGTTTTTACATGCTGTGTGTATTTCCTTCGTTTCATTGTAGGTCCAGCAGAGGATTGCGCGGAGCGGGCAGGCACAGTCCGTGAGCGTGCCAGTGCAGACCAACACGAGCCTGACGATGCCCTTCTACAGCAACCCCATGATGTTCTCTCAGACCAACACGAGGTCTCTGCAGGACGCAAACCAAAGACACACAGACAGCGAGTTCAGCCAAGACGGACAACTACGGTGAGAGCCCTGAAAAAGACACACTATGTTTCACATTATGAAACGTGACATCCAGCTACTCAAAACCACAGGTGATGATGGCGGTACAGTCAGTTTCATGAGTAGCATTCGCAGTTTTCTGCCATCCCACACAGCAGCACACGTGTTAGCAGTTAGCAGGGAAAACATCTTCCATCAACTGGTTAAACTGGTTGAAATAAATGTAGCATTAGCATGAAATGACAGGTCATGTACTTTAGGTCTAACACTGACACTGTTTTCATTTTAAATATCTGAGTTTGGTACCAAACCTTGATAGAAATAAAGAGCTTATGCTAAGATCAAAGACACACTTTGGCTCCTTGATTTAAAAAAAGTGTTTTTATGTGCTGCATAATACCGACTTTTTATAGGAAAGTGTGAAGGTGAAAAGCTCATGCTCTTCCACATCATCGTTCTTCCACTAACAGATTTTATTTCCTGCAGGATGCTCCTCAACCAGCCAATGCAGACGCTGGTTCCCACTAGCAGTGTCACCACGCAGCCTTCCCAGTGCAACATGGGCATCTCCCAAACTATGTGAGAACTGCTTAATTAGCCTGCGCACACCCGTCTGTTTGTGTGGCGTTATTTTCATTCTTCATTGTGCCCCCCCCTCACAGATACACCTTGGAGCAGCAGATCATCGCCCCTTCATTCTCCATGCAACAGGTCAACTGCAACGCCGTCCTCGTGCCCTCCCCGGTCTTCACGTCCCCCATAATGATCCCACACAACAGCTTCATCTCAAACCAGTCCCAGTCAGCCTACCACACTCAGCCTCAGGCTTCTCAGCACTCCCTGCAGCTACAGCAGCCCCAGCAGTTCTTTCAGGTACGACACCCCTCTGCTGTGTAGTGATGCAGCACTATTAGTCAGTGTGTGTAAACCTTAGGTTTCTAGAAGCACATTTTTGACTCTAACTACAGTAATTTGTGATGTATTGTTGCATAATGCTTCTCAGTGTAATTACCCAAGGCTTTATATTTACTGATTTATGATAATCTTAGGCATTACACTGCATCTGAATCCCTAGTTACCACAGCAACAAGCTACCGTGCAATTCCCACAGGCTGTTAACCAAGAGAGCTGTGTTATTTTCAATCACTCTAAACCCTCGGCTTTCTAACAAGGCTGTGATGTGATCTAAAATTCATTAGGTCAGACACTGAATCGTGTTATACTGAATCATTTTCTCTTTGTCCACAAGACCAGTCACTTACCATGGATAAATAGTGTTAGTCTGCTGGAAAAACACAGTTCATAAATGGCTTACCCAAATCCCTCTACGCACCAAAGAGAATATTACATCAGTTTATTTAGAGAGTCACACTGAGGAGTCACTTCGGAGATCATAATGCAATGGTTTACTGGTCCAGCCCGCTTGAGATCAAATTGGGCTGTATGTGGCCCATGAACTAAAATGAGTTTGACACCCCTGTCATAGATGCTTTAGTCTCTGAAGTGATTGCTTTTAGTTTAGTAAAATCTTGTTTAAGTCATAGAGGCATAAGAGACTGTACAAAAATGACTAGGTGTAGGTGTAGGGGGGTTATGTATTTCTTCTTTTTGCTGATGGGAGGATGGCCTAAGATTTTAGGGGAGCAGGGAAAAGTCTTTAGTTTCTCCATTTTTCCATACCCCAGACTGTGCCGCTATGGATCATAAAGGTGCGTTTGGCCACATGCTGAGGACAACAACCACGTCTCTGTATCAGGGCTTTATTTTCTAGTTGCTAGTCCGACCGATATGTCAGTTTTGTGTAACAGTAGATGTGAATATTTAGGGTTAGTAGGGATTAAACATTCTCTCTCTAAAGAGTGCACCATTTTTGCACTAGCTAACAGTCACCTTCACTTTATTCTGCATTATAACAGAGCTACAGTAAAGTTAAATGTTATTTAGAGTTAACTTATAATATATTGCATCTTTAGCACCTGTTCTAATGGGTGAAACAAACACATCATGGTGCTGAGGCCCTTCAGCAGCCACAGAGCTGCTGCCTCTTTGCCTATTCTGTGACAGTGATAATTAGTTCATTTAGTAGCTCTTGGACTTGCATTTGTCTTACAAAGTATTACACTCTATGATTGTTATTGGACTGTAGAGTTTGACCATTTCCCACCAGGAAGTAATCGCTGTATTCATATTTTGTATTAGAAATATAAGTTAGTCATACTGATGACAATACATGTTAAAATTATGCCAGACATATGGCATATGTTTACAGCCCACTTTAGGTACTGCAGAGTACATCTTAATATTTAGAGAGAGCACAATTTATTATGCATCTCAGTCGAGGATTAGATTCAAGAAAGTTCAAGAAAGATTTTCACATAAAACTTAATGAAGATTGTTCTGTCAGCTGGCTACTCACGTTCTCCTTTGTGTCCACAGATGACTCAAGGACTTGTACACGGTGGGTCTACTCCAACATTCTTACACACCACTAATGTCCCACAGCAAGGCACTGTGGGATACATCCAGCAGCAGCCGCAAACACAGCAACTGCCGCAAGCACAACAGCAACAGGCGCAACAGCAACAAAGGCAATACCAACATTCCCAAAACCAGACTGGCAGTGTTTCAGACTTCAGAAACATGCTGACTCGGTAGCGCTGTGAACTACGTTAGAGCGCTGAGGTCTCCCTCTGTGTCTGGCAGCACGTTGTGGCATTTGGAAGTCAAACTTGACGTCAAGTTCTGCAGCGGAAAATGCTCGAGAGTGGAAAATTGCTTCTAGTGACGTTACTTTTGATGTGAAGCTGCCCATTCAGAAGAAGCCGGTGTGTGCACACCACTGGAGTGAAAACCACAAGCAGAGGCTACACTGACCTGACGTCACCCGCAGGATCTGAGGAGGGTCTGAGGTGCCGGGCCTTCATCACCGGCCCACAGCGCTCTCAGGCGTCAGTCAGTCAAACTGCCGGAACAAGTGGATTATCAAAGCTGTTGAGAAGACACCACTTTCACGTGTTTCCATGTGGAAGTTTTTCCCCTAACAAAGACAGTTTCCTTCTAAGTGTCTGTTTGCACTTTGCCCCCTCCCCAAAAGTAGAATATTTATTTTTGCCCATGAATTAATATTCTATTTTCCTCACTAAGAATGGCTTAATAGTGAGATTATTTTTTCAAACCTACAGCTCGACTCCGCTCCCCAGTGACATCACCCCCGGTCCGATTTTTAGCTCCAATGAAAATGGTTCATCTCATAAAGGGATTTGTGTACACAGGAACTCTACATGAGTGTGTATTTCAGTTGGCACACTTCAGACGTCACTCCCATGTTTTCCCCAAAACAGTGATGTACTTGCAGGTCTGTTCATAGCAAGTCACTAGAGAGGAGCCTTACTGTAAAACGTGCAGTGGTGAGGTGAACTTCATATCTAAAATCAGGTTTGATTAAGAATTTCGATGTAACGCGCTATACTGGGAAGCTGGGGGGGAATATTCTCAAATGATTAGAAAGGTCTATCTAGATTTTTAAAGCCTCAATCTGGGACTGAAGAAGGGGTGCTGCAACGGTCCCACCACTTCTCAGTGAGAATGACCACAAAGCTCTGAAGTCCTGATTTTGGTGCTTCTGATGAGCTCTGCAGCACGAGTCCTTAGCTGACAAACAAGCTGCCAGAGGGGGGAAAAATTGTGCCTTTAACCGTGGTACGTCCATGGTGCGGTTTGATGGTTTTGTCTGATTACGGCTTTAAAAATCCAGCTCAGGTCCATTTGGAATACAAAGTTATATTTTCATAGGTCATAATTTATTATTTTCCGCATCAGATTTAAACAAAAGACATCTAGATTTGTAATGGATATATTACAAAGATATATTGGATGCTTTTTGCAACCTTTACATCCCTAAGTCCAAACTCCTTTTGAACCCTTTCTGTAATGATAGTATCTAATAAGATTCATTTAACTATTTACTGAAACCCTAATGAAATTCATCATCTGTTTTCACAACAACAGTGCACCACCACTGATGTGTACGTGGCTCATAGTAGTTTTCCATACCACAGTACAACAAACTGCTGTACAAGTGTAAGCTTGGTGATTTGAATCTCTTGAAAACAGTGAGAAATAATTTGGGAGAGATTCTGCCTGCCGCCTGGACATTTCTCATCAGTATTACCCTGTTTATTATTCTACTCTGGTCGGTCCTTTGTTTTGTTTATTTGGCCATCTGAGAAGTCACAAACTCTACACTCTAATCATGACCGCATGAGCTCATTTACAACTAAACAATACATTGCTTCCTACTATGAATGTAGGAACAATATTGCTAGCAGATATTGTTTAATTTCCCCTGAAAATATAGTGTACAGCTGCAGTAATAACTAACTAACTAACTAACTAACTAACTAACTAACAACACTATATTTGATATTATTTTAACATTGAAGTTCTTTGTGGAGTCAGTCCTGTCAGTATTTCCAGATGTTACAATCTTGTTTTCATGCTGTGGTGGTTTTAACTTTTTGTATGACACGATCTTTGGAGTCCATCATGTTTTATGTTAGTTTGTTGAAGGAGATCTTGCTGTGATATGTGCAACTGCTAATCAGCTCCTGTAACTGCACTCCTATCTCAAACATTCATGTTGAATATAAAGGTAACGCATTTATTGGCTCAAGTCGTGATGCTGCGTTCGATAATGGTGAGATCAACGTTGTAACAGAGAGAGGTGTGGAGTGTATTGGTGAAGCCGGATTAGCAGTTGAATGACGTCCAGGAAGAAAACACACTAAAGAACACACACACTCTCTTTTGTTAATGACAATCAGACAGACAGCTTGTACAGAAACTTGCCTGTGCCAGAGTCTGACATTAGAATTTAAATTTAAAAATATTCTATCTTTAAATTTGTTCCTGGGTTACATCGTTGTTCCCAGATAGCTCAGCGGGAAAAACACAGTTTCTGGTGACTGTTTCCTAAAATTCTCACTGTGTGCTAACTTGTGCTACACTTTATAAAAAGCAGCCCTTCATGCTCAGTTTGGCCTAAGCCACCTCAGCTGTACACATTCGGTTTAGCTGCGTCATAGTCCCTTTTAAGACTGGTGCTGTTCATCTTGGAACGACAAGACTCCACTGTCAGAACACTTTCAACATGTACGTTCAGTGCCGTTTTACACTTTCCTATGTGCAATGTCAATTTGAAAAGAAGAATGTTAATTTATACTGTTTAAATGTTTCAGAACAGATGTACGATATATATAGAGGTGTATAATAAGCCATTGTACCATGTAAAAAATTATATGGAAGTATTTTTTTAATGAAAATGTCCTAACATTCCTTCAGCCGTTGATATCAGCAGTATGTTTTTATGGGTACAAGATGTGTCCAGTGAAGACTGATTACTATGATTACACAGGACTTTGTCTTCATGGGAATGTGGTGCAGAGTGTTTGTTTCTTTCCCCCAAACATGATAATGAAACGCAGACACTCTGGAGTAAAGGGTCATATGTTCACCACAATGATGAGAAAAAGATTAAATGAAGAATCCCTATGTCCCCGTCGAGCAGAATTTCAGACACTTTCAGAGTTCACATCAGGGCGCAGGAACAGCTGTCCAGCTGTGTGCTCACTGCTAGTGATTTAAAAGTCTTTTTCTTTTTCCCCCCCTCAGTTTAATGGGTTTCAGTTTTTAGCTTTTAAGAAAAAGTGCAATTGTACATCATCAAAATATTGTTTTTTAGATGGCTGAGGGAAGTCTCAGGCTCCCTTTATGTATTTCTATATGTCCACACATTTGGTATAGCAACAGTGAGGTGAAGTTCAGCTCAGCCAGCAACACAGAGGTGCCATAGATGACTATATTTTTACTGTCCTTCATCACTCAATTTAGTTTCAACTACTGAAAGAAATCTGACATTTTTGGAAAACTGCAAATATTTGCAGAATCTCAACCTTTCAGTTGATTGCAGTGAAACTTCCCCTTAAGGTTGTTTTCCATCTAAACACATCATTCAGAGAAGATGTCAGTCCATGTTGTCCAACTGTTGTTGTCTGTTATTTGCCTTGCAAAGGTGGTTGAGGGAAATTCTGCTCATTAAACTCAACTGTGAGTGAATCATGTTGAGATGGTTCATGCATTGTGCTCCAGATGTGGCTTAAGCCCTCAATTATTTTGCTTTGGACAAATCACCTCATTCTCAGCCAGATGAGGTTATTTATTTATTTTTTTTTGGTGTGTATTCCTTCACAGGAGTTATTGTAAATAATCCATCTGCTCAGTCGGTACTGTTTTTCTCCGTAGTCGCTCTCCCTTTTTTTTCTCCTCATCTTTCACAATGCTTTTCTTCATGGGCTTTTTCATTGAGTGTCATCGTTTTTGAAGGCATGTGATTTTAATCACATTTAACTTGTACTTTTCTGATTTGTAAAACAATGGCTGACACCTTAAATGTGAGAGTGGGCAGTCGGATCAATGCTTTCTGTGTAAGATTTGCCAGGACATGAACAAAACAAACCTGGCTCACAGCCATTTCTGCAGTTTCAGTGCAGAAACAAACATTGAATATATTGTATAATAGAATGTAAAAAAAAAAAAAAATAGTTTAGACTATATAGCTGTTTATTTTATATGTCTAATAGATTACATATGTATGTTACATGATTTTAAAATTAAAGTAATTTTGTAACAGATAATGAAGTGTCTTATTAGAGGAGGTGAGGTTTTTTTTGCGTTCAAGTTGGTGTTGCACAGTCACTTGTATGGCTTGTTTTCTTTCTGTATTTACCATCAAAATAAGCTTTAAAAATATCGTTAATATTGTTTTAAAAGAAATTAACAAATTAAGTTTACATTCTAAAATATCTTGACATTAATTATGTTATATTGAATTATTTATAAATCAACCTGGATATTGTGAAATATTTGAAAATAAATATTTTTAAACATATGTATTGTTATTCTGAGCAAACTGTTTACATAGAAAATGATTTTATGTGCCAGGCCATTTCTCAACTATGTGTTCTTAATGCAAAAAGCCAGGCTAGTATTAATCTATGAACAAGTGTTAGCAGGCCACTGGACATGGAGGGAAAGGGTTTGACATCAGTACTTCAATAAAATATTGTGCAACAAGATTTTAACACTTATGTGACAAGAAAGTCGTCTCTCACATGATGCTCAACAGCTAACTTTAAACCCTGTTTGCTGATAGTGGGATAGTGATCAGACGTAGGATGTAACATTACTTGGAGTTAATGAGGGCACAGCAGAGGGGAGCCCATATGAGCCACTGTCCCACCTCCCTGTGATTTGATTTGCACACTGATTCATTCGATGGCAGCCATCCAAAACACCATTCCTTTCTCACAATCACAAGTCTACAGTGATGATGATGATTAAATCTACAGCGATGATTTCCTGGTTAGAGGGGTTCAAACTTGCAGCTCGCAGTAAACTGACACCTTATTTGCAGCCTGAGCACCATCTGTCAGTCACAGTAAATACACTGATGAATTCTGAAGGTAATAAAATTGTATTTATTTCAGTGTTTTAATGGATCATAAAACACTTCCCTCTCTTCAAAAGATTGAAACATTATTTAAAGTATTATGTGACATTTACTGTACATGTGTCAACAGGTAATCAGAGAATTTACAAGTATCAAATTGAAGTTTGGGCTAAAACAAGTGGATTAGGTTTCCTTTGCTCTTTTGTCTAATTACATGATTAATGTATGCTGACAATAATTACAAGATATTCTCTCAGAACTGAACACTTCCTTTCTTCTGTACTTCCTAGTCGAGACAAACCTCTGTCACTCTGTACACCTTGCTGATGACGACTTCCACCTTATCTCCGCCCAGATGACAGAGGTCCAAGATGCACACGACGTGTGTGTCCTCCAGCTCACTGGCAGTCACTAACACATCCTCTGCCAGACAAAAACAATTCACATTATAGCATCACCTGCCACACTGATCCTAAATATGATGCTGTGTGTTAGTGATAAGAGGCTGGTGTGGTGGCTACCTGGCTCAGGAAGTGCTGCTTCACTGTGGCTGGCAGAGTCACTGAGGGGGCAGAGGAAGCCCGACGAAAGGCAGGACAGCATCGTGTTGCCATGGGGATCCTGGGGAAGACCTACAGCCCTGGGCTCATCTGAGCTCACAACAGGAAAATACGCAGCATCAACGGCTATCTGCTTGTTAATGCCTGTCAAAAACATAAAAAAAAAGAAGATTGAAACCTGATGTTTATGGTTGTCATTGCCGTTCTTTGCCAACAATTTACAACAAAAACATAAGGTCATTTTTGAAGATGCTGGTTTTCAGCCCTAACTGAGGGTGGACTCCAAAGGCGGTCCTACTGTACCTGACAATGTGTGCCGGCTCATAGGGTTATAGTGCGTTCGTTCAGACGGTAACAGACAGAAGTGTTATGATTCTAAAAGCTGCTGTTCGAAGACAACGCCATGTTTAATTACGCAGCTTGTTGAAAATGGAATAGAAGGAACAGAAGAAACATTTAATAAAGCCGATCCACCTTAATAATACGGAGTTATAGGAGCTTTGGTGTTTTCTGAATGTGACTCAGACCTCTGACTGTGCCACTTGGTTTCCGCTGAGGGCAGGTCTCAACCTCAAAGTGACTCATTGATGATGTAACAGTAACATAATAAAAACATAAAAGGTCTGGTTATGTAGGAAACAAGAGCATGTTCTGTCCACAGGATGGACAACAGAGGCTGAAATGAATTTCTTGTGCATCACAGATCAAAGTAATTCTTACAATAACACTTTACCTAGTATCGTTACTTGGTAGTATCCTGGACAAACCACGGGTGGGGTGGTGTCTGACTCTGCGGTTTGCTCTGGCGTCCACCGCGTTGGCTGGAGGTTACTCCGCTGCAGGAGGACGTTCTTTTCGTCAAACGTGAACCGCAGAGAGACGCTGTCCTGGTACAGACCCGCACCTTGACACAAATGTTCAGACACTTCCCGTCGTTGCTCCAGCCAACTGCTGCTTTCCCAAGATAACACATCAGAGTCTGGGGGGAAGAAGCACATCAGTGTGACAGCGTGTCAGGACACATAAGGTGCACCGCAGTAAAGCTGTAGCTCCAGTAATGCACCTTGAGTTTGCAGTTGTAGGCGAAATTCCACATCCTGAACCTCCTCAGATTCAGAGTCGCTCTCTTCTTCTTCTTCCTGCTCTTGTCCTTCCTCTGTATTTTTGTGTCCAGCCCTCCTGTAGGAGCGGAGACAAATGAGCTCAGAATGGTTGAAGTGGGTTACTGAAGAACACTACCAGCTCAATCTTTAGTACCTTTTTGCTGGCACGCCAACACGATTCAAGGACGACTCTGTGGCTTCTCTGGAAAACATGTTGATATGATACATTTCATTCAAAGAATTAAATGTAGGCTTTAAACGCCGATAGATGAAATGTGCTCCTACTAGTGATTCAATATCAGGCTCACAAATCTGTTAGCCAGGAGTGAAATCATACCTCGTTTGCTTTCTTCTTTTCCTTCTGCTTGCTGAGGGAGATGTTAATCTGTCTGTCAAAGTCTGCTCAGCTGTTGAGGGATGATTGTGTGTGTCTGGTACGGCTTTTTCACACACGTCAGAAGAAGCATCTGGCACCTGCAGGAAACCAGTTGACTTATTGTACAGTTTTAATGGCCACTACTCTTGGAAAGATGCTTTAAAATAAAGTCTATTACCTCTTTCTCTTCTGTTCCCTGAGACTCTGTGCTCTTTGGGTTTTTCATGTACCGCACTGCTGTGATCTGTCCTTGAATTGCAAGTTTTTTATGTTCCCTGTATTGCAGGGTCTCTAACTCCCTCTTCAAGTCAGCCGCAGCAACCAGAGGAGCTTGAGCTGAAGATGGAGCATAAAGGTTTTTTAAATTAAAAAAAAGGTCTACACGGTCATTAAACCAGTCTAATTTACAGGCCAAACTGTTGTCTAAAAATTGCCTTTTTATGGGTGGCTTAAAAGAATAGCTTTTGAAAAGTCCCTGAAACTCCCTGCGACTATGCATTGAGATACAGACAGAGCAGGTGTACAGTACAAATGATTTATCTGGACCGTACACTGCGCTGCATCTGCAGGAGAGTGCTGACCCAGATTTTATTTGATTCCTGCCACCCACAAGAGAACCGAGTGAATCTCATTATGGTTCAGTACTGAAGTGGAGTTCATCATTTCATGCCCTGAAATTATAAAATGTAAGCTGGACTTTTTCACAGGCTAAACAGTGCCTGTGAACCATTCTGTGTTTTCCCCTCACCTGAGGCATCTGCCATTGACTGGGTACAGTTCTGTGGGGGGCGAGGGTAGCAATAATGACCACCAACAGCAGTCCTCTGGAGGACAACGTTGTCCTTCAAAGTTTTGGTCCACTGGATGAAGCTCTTCACTTTGGGGTCACTCACATATGGCTGACCTTTGTGGTAGCCTGTCGTGGAGACAGATAATACACAGTTCAGTCCCAACTGCAGTGACCAATACCATCACCACATATATACACTGTAGATTATCAGGTACTTATGGTTAGAGCTGTGCTAACCTGTGATGAACGTCTCTGTCTCGCAGCTGCTTGTGAGGTAGGCCAACGAGCCTTCCACCTGACAAACTCTCATCTGAGTGCACACCAGGTAGGTCACTGTGGAAGAGATGATGATATATTAAACTAACAGAGTGAAAATGCTTACAAGGATCAGATAAGAGCTGATACAGTTGACTTACTTGGGCAAATACGATTGAAGATTTCTGGTTGGGAAGAGGAAAAAACCTCCAGGATAAACGGGCAGTCAGATGTTCCGTCAACTGCATGAATCCAGCGATAGGTCCAGTACTTCTCTGGACCTAAAAGGTGAACATGGTCAATCACCAATAACTGAATTTAAATTTGAAAGGAAATTCAGCAGCTTTACATTTCTTACCCTTGTTCCCTTTACTCTTGACTCTTTCCACACGACCAACAAATGTTACCAAGCCAATGACATCACATGCAGAATTGTTGGATAGTTTTTCCAACTCTGACCTGTAAGATAAATACATAACATGAAGCAGTTTTATGAACAAAAGTGAAATAAATCATAAAAGGTCTGAAATAAAGCCATGCTTTATCATGATTTCAGTATAAATGCTGTATAAACAGAATAATATTAAATAGGATGTCTTTCGTATTTGCATAAACCAAAACAGTAAAAAATAGCATAGCATGCACACCTCAAGTACCTCTTGTACAAAAATAGACAAATGTTAAACTGTAGATTGATGAATCAGTTCATTACCTGGTGGTGAACTGGTAGGAAACCTCAGGCAATCCCCACTGAGGCAGTACACTCTTCGGTGAGACCACAGTGATGACTGAAGCTGGGTTGCGAGGGTTCAGGCAGATTTCTTGGAAAAGGAAAAAAAAAAATGTAGTAAAAGCAGATTTTAATTGCATGTATAAACTACGGAATCCTGCAGCTGAAAAAAGTTGTCGTTAGTTGTTTATTATTTAGATATGTGAGGGTTGGATAGACAGGTTTCTACTATAAGACAATGCCAGTGTTATGCCACATATCATGGCATTTGTGCAACTGTTTCAGATCAAAAATACTATTCACACAAAACTACAAAATGCAAAACGGTGGTCAGTAGTTGTGTACATACCAACAGAGTTAAAGGCCTTCATTCGGTGATGGTCCATTTGCGGGTGTGACCGGTTTGAATAACTCTGTTTCAAGGTGTAATTTTGGAGGTACAACACTGTGCCTACATTCAGTCTCTGGTAAAACTCTGGACAAAGTTCGTTCCAAAGCACAAGGGACATTGTCCCACTCTGGTCAGCCACTTCAAAGTAAGCCTGAAATATGACAAAGGTGAAAAACAAGTAGACTACGCTCCATCACAACATAACAGTGAACAATTAGCAAGCAATATGAAAGTGAGATCCTGTTCACATCTTATTACTGACGCTCCAAATTCTTGGGATGTTCACACTCACCTGGTAGGGGTAATCAATCTTGAGCCCAAACTTCCCATAATACCGTAATCTGGATTTGTGTATTATCTTCACTAGGAGAGGGAGAGGTTTCGATGTGTTTCTAAAGGATGATTCCAGACTACAAAGAAGAGTAATCTTGGACACTGTTGAAAAGAAGACATTGTAGACAACACATCTTCAGGATTTTCCCTGCAGTTTAAAGGCCAAAGGTCATGCAAAATGAATATAAAATACATGTTGTGAAGTGAACAAATGTGTTCCTACCGTGTACAGTTCAGACTGTGAATTATGCAACTACTCCATGTGGAAGCTATAGTATACTAATATCATATTGGTTTCATGATGCAAGACTACATATTGTCTAGGATTGTGTGTATTGTAATATCTTGAAATACAGGTTAAAAGTTATATAAGTAATCCATCGACAGAAATCTTATAGACAACAGACAATCTGATCATCAATCAAATTTTAAGCAAAAAAGCCCAAAATTGAGGATTTGCTGCCGTTCTCTGTTTTATATCATTATAAATGTATTAGCTTTGTGTTTTTAACCGTTGGTTGGACAAAACAAGCAGTTTGAAGACAACAACACCTTGGCTTCTGAGAAACTGTGATGGGCATTTTTCACTATTTTGTGAAGTTTTGTTGACAATAATTATTAGTTGCAGCCATGCATCATATCCAACCTATTAGCTTCACTGATGCCATCCTAAAAATATTGTGAAATTATTGCAGGCAACATAGTGAGTCGAACATATTGTGCTATTGGCCGGTTTTGTCCAGCCCTGTAGCTGAAAAGCCAAGTAGCACCTCAGTGGTGTAAATGTAAGCCATGTGAATAGATCAGTGTGTGACAGAGGGATCATCAGAGTATCTCACCGTCCAGCACTGTGTCAGACAAGGGAGACCCTGAGATCCAGATGTCTCCCTCTGGGTCGTCATTGTTCCACAGAAACAGGTAATGCTTGCGGCTCACCTGAAGGGGAACATCACTTTGCAGCACCACACTCCTCTCCATGCCATGCTTGAGCAGCATGGGCAGAGAACTGACATCCTTTATGCGGGGCAGGAGAGCAGACCTCTCTACACCACATCTGAGCTTTTCAATGCAGATGTAACCATGTCCCAATCTCCTCTCGTTGTAAACAAAAGAGCACTGCGTGATGCTGATGTCAGCCCCAGTCCTCAGGGTGTTTGAGTGCACCAGGTGATTTAAACTAGGGTGAACGAAGCATTTGGCTCGCCAGACTCCGTCAGTGACCGTCACATCGTAGCTGTAGCTGTCGACCTGCTGCCCCTCCGTTTGCTCAGATAAGTATCTCTGCAGTGCAATGACAGCGACAGGTGCCGCCTCCTCCGTTTTTTGTTTCAGACACTGTGTGGAGGATAACCGCTCCAACGTCCTCTGGAGGAAAGACGCTTGAGAAAGACCAGTCGCCATCGAAGAACAAGATGAGTTGTCCTCCATTGTGGACAATTAATTCAACTGGTTACCTGTTGGGTAGCTGGTGTGTCGCTGCTGTCACCAAATCATCTCATGTTAGCTTGTTGGCTAACTAACGTCTTCCTACGAGTATTAGCAACAATGTCCTACACGCGTTTAAACTTTCGCAGAGAAACTAGTGGTGTCTGAAAGAATGTAGGAGTAGATTTATCTTACTACAGCTAGTTTACCATGCAAGACTGAATATTTCACGGTGTTTTGAGAAGAGGATAACAGTTACAATTCGCTACCGAAGTTACAGTTAAGGCAGGCTAACGTTACAAACAACGCGGGTGCTGTTTGATTGCGTCACTATTTGCCTTAAACACCAAAAACTGCGCAAAGAGAAATAAATCCGCCGTAAGTTAAAATACTTGATTTATATGTTCATTGTTACCATACTGAATACTTTAGTCTGACCTAAAAACTATCCGGATAATGTACACAGGAAAATCCTATTTTGAATTCCGCGCTGAGCAGCCGGACTCCTGACGTCATCAACGCGACGAGTGCGTCGTAGGGCGACTGTTTTTTAACGTTAGTTCGTTTTTTAAGTGGGTTTAATCATAAAGTCTATAGGTTAAATTGGTTAGAATTTGCAATATACACAATTACAAGTCATATGAGGAAACACGATTATTTTTCAAGCTCTACTATAAATGTATTGGTTGTTGGTTACACACTTGCAGCTATATAGAAAGTGTTTTTTTTTTTTTTACATTTAGGCTATATATTTGAATGAGGGCTACATTAAAGCAATAAAAAGGCTCTTTTGGAAAGATAATGCTGCCATTCCTTGAGATATTATGCAACAATCACTAGTGTTATGACATTACAAGTGTTCTACTGTAGTCCGCAGTGACATCACAAGTGTTCTACTGTAGTCCACAATGACATTCACTACAGTTCTTGTCAATGATATGTCAATATCAATAGTCTTCTATTGTTACTCACAGTGTCATCACTAGAGTTCTACTGTAACTTTCAATAACATCACTAGTGCTCTAAAGTAGCCCTGAATTACATCACTGGAGTCATGACATCCCAAGTGTTCTACTGTAGGTCACAATTATGTCATTAGAATTCTACTGTAGCTCTCAATAAATCACTATAGGGTTCTACTGTAGCTCATAATGACTTCACTAGAGTTCTAAAGTAGCGCTCAATGTCATCACTAGAGTTATGACATCACTAGTGTTCTATTGTACCTCACAATGACATCACTGGAGTTCTACCATAGCTCACAATTACATGATATATATTCTAATGTAACTCACAATGACATCAGAAGTGTTCTACAGTCACTCACAGTTCTATTTCCCCTCAATAACATCACTTGTGTTCTAAAGCAGCCCTCTTGTGCTGTTTGGTACACTGTTCAAAATGTATATATACATACAGTCAATGTAAATGTATAGATTTCTTTATATTGTAATTGTAGAAATTCGTAGTGCTTTGGCAATACTGTATTTTGTTATGGTCATGCTACTAAAGCTAAGTGAATTGAATTGAGAGAGAGAGAGAGAGAGAGAGAGAGAGATCCAGTTCCCACAGAGGACCCTGGAAAGCCCTGGTGTCTATCCTGCCAGTCTTGGACAGATGCGCGAGGGCAGTCCGTGCGCTGGCATGACGTAAGTCGCACGGAGCACCACGAGCTTTAAGCTCAGCGGCACTACCTCGCTCTGAGGCCAATCGTCCACAGCCTCGACCCGGGGTCTACCCGGGCACCAGAGCTCTCCACGTCTCCTCTGTGGGAGTGTGGAAGTTAGACTGACAGCTCCCACAGCTCCTATTTACACACTCGCGGCTGCAAACTTAATGACGTCTTAATGATGTCACTGATGGAACAAAAGCCCCAACCAATGACATCAAAGGACCTCGCATATTGAGTGAGAACTGGTATCATCTGTGACGTCAACCCTTAACCCACAGTCACCACTCAAATAAAGTCAAAATGAAATAATCAAATAATCCACGATATCTCAATTCAAACAATATTCATACTGCTAATGGCTTAAAGTATAAAAGGTTGCAGACTCAACAAATTTATAACCTACAAGAATTGATTCTTTGGCCACTTGGAGGCAGCAAAAATCAGGCTGTAAAAACAAAACTCAACTTATGAAGTTCATATGAGATCTAAAGTAGCTCTCAATAACATCACTAGAGTTCAACTGTAGCTTACAGTTCTACTGTGGCTCATTATGACATCACTAGAAGTCTTGTAGCTCTCAATAACATTAGTGTTCTGTTGTACTGTAGCTTCAGATATATTCTACTATGTGACATGTTGTTTGATTAGAGAGAGAGAGAGAGAGAGAGAGGGGGAGAGAGAGATCCAGTTCCCACAGAGGACCCTGGAAAGCCCTGGTGTCTATCCTGCCAGTCTTGGACAGATGCGCGAGGGCAGTCCGTGCGCTGGCATGGCGTAAGTCGCACGGAGCACCACGAGCTTTAAGCTCAGCGGCACTACCTCGCTCTGAGGCCAATCGTCCACAGCCTCGACCCGGGGTCTACCCGGGCACCAGAGCTCTCCACGTCTCCTCTGTGGGAGTGTGGAAGTTAGACTGACAGCTCCCACAGCTCCTATTTACACACTCGCGGCTGCAAACTTAATGACGTCTTAATGATGTCACTGATGGAACAAAAGCCCCAACCAATGACATCAAAGGACCTCGCATATTGAGTGAGAACTGGTATCATCTGTGACGTCAACCCTTAACCCACAGTCACCACTCAAATAAAGTCAAAATGAAATAATCAAATAATCCACGATATCTCAATTCAAACAATATTCATACTGCTAATGGCTTAAAGTATAAAAGGTTGCAGACTCAACAAATTTATAACCTACAAGAATTGATTCTTTGGCCACTTGGAGGCAGCAAAAATCAGGCTGTAAAAACAAAACTCAACTTATGAAGTTCATATGAGATCTAAAGTAGCTCTCAATAACATCACTAGAGTTCAACTGTAGCTCACAGTTCTACTGTGGCTCATTATGACATCACTAGAAGTCTTGTAGCTCTCAATAACATTAGTGTTCTGTTGTACTGTAGCTTCAGATATATTCTACTATGTGACATGCTGTTTGATTAGAGAGAGAGAGAGAGAGAGAGGGGGAGAGAGAGATCCAGTTCCCACAGAGGACCCTGGAAAGCCCTGGTGTCTATCCTGCCAGTCTTGGACAGATGCGCGAGGGCAGTCCGTGCGCTGGCATGGCGTAAGTCGCACGGAGCACCACGAGCTTTAAGCTCAGCGGCACTACCTCGCTCTGAGGCCAATCGTCCACAGCCTCGACCCGGGGTCTACCCGGGCACCAGAGCTCTCCACGTCTCCTCTGTGGGAGTGTGGAAGTTAGACTGACAGCTCCCACAGCTCCTATTTACACACTCGCGGCTGCAAACTTAATGACGTCTTAATGATGTCACTGATGGAACAAAAGCCCCAACCAATGACATCAAAGGACCTCACATATTGAGTGAGAACTGGTATCATCTGTGACGTCAACCCTTAACCCACAGTCACCACTCAAATAAAGTCAAAATGAAATAATCGAATAATCCATTCATGCTCAATTTGATGAATAATGATAAAATGTTGCTGACAGCAGCAGGTGGAGTTCAGAGAAGCTTCAAGAATGCCAATCAGCTCCTCTCACAAACAACAGACAGTTTAATGAGCCAAGCTTCAGGAGAAATCTGTTCTTCCAAAGACAAAAATATTCAGTTTCCTAAATGTTAGTATACAGCACCCCAAATATGAATATAAAGCTCCCCACATTTATTATACATAATCCAAAATATGCTTTCCAAAGCAGACTTTCTTTTTCTGGAGAGACTGAAAATCTTGTCAGCTCGTGCTGTGTGCACCGTTTTAAGTAGAAAATTATATCTGTGGGCTACTAGTTGCAGTACAAACATGTGTTTCTTTTTTTTAAATTAATTGATGAAGTTGTTGCATATATACTGTGTGTAGTCTGGCTGCTTGCATGATGCATAAAGTGAGAACTTGTAATAATCCTGCTGACATCACAGCATTGATTTGGATTATCCAGAGAATGACCTTGAGATCTTTCACTTTGGTGAAATGTGGCAGTTGTGACCCACAGTGTCACTTTTTACACAGTGAACCTCATGGTGAGCATGCTGACAGATGAAAGGCTCTTTTGGAAGATAAGGTGTGTCTGTGAGATAGCAACCATCTCAATTCAATTAATATTCATACTGCTAATGCCTTAAAGTGTACTAAAAGGTTGCAGATTCAACAGATTTATAACCTGCAAGAACTGATTCTTTGGCCACTTGGAGGCAGCAAAAATCAGGCTGTAAAAACAACACTCACATATTCACCATATGAAGTTCATATGGTATCAATGTGAGCTCAAACAGGACCTCTGCTGTCCAAATGAAGTTATTGCAAACCAACCTCACCAGTCAGGAAGGAATTCTTTCAGCTTTCTGACACAGTATATAGTCAAAAGCATATCCACGTAATTGTGATATATATTTTTTTTTTCTGGGGCTGTTTTTCGTGGTTTGGGCTAGGCCCTTTGTTAAGGGACATCTTAATGTTATACAATGGTTTTTAACATTCAACACTTTCAACTTTGAGGCAGCAGTTTAGGGAAGACCTCCTTTCCTGTTTCAGCATGACAATATCCCCTTGCGCAAATCATGGTCCATAAAGAAATAGTTTTCTGAGTTTTGTGTGGAAGAACTTGACTGGCCTGCACAGAGCCGCAACCTCAACCCCATCCAACACCTTTGGGATGAACTTAAATGACAACTAAAAGCCAGGCCTTATCAGCCCACATCAGTAGTGGACCTCACTAGTGCTCTTGTGGCTGAATGAGAGCATATTCCTGCACTCTGGTTCCAAGATCTTGTGGAGAGCCTTCCTAGAAGAGTGGAGGCTATTAATGCCAAAGCATTTGAAGTGGGATGTTTGCAGTCACACATGGAAGCAATGATCTGGTGTCCACATACCTTTGGCCATGTAGAGTAGCTTCAGACACTTCATTGGACTTAATGGACATAACGTAGCCAATCATCAACTGTACCCTTTTTGCTGTGCATTTAATTCACCATGTCGCAATGCGTCTGCCAGAAGTTAACATTAATGCGTGTCACTCACAGCATCAGTATTCACAGTTATTCATACTGCTGACCTCTTCAAAGAATCATTGCTCCAACTTCCTGGCAAGTGAATCAGCCGTCATGGTGCTCTCATTCCTTTCAGTGAAGCAACAGTCATTTAACTCTGTGTGTGCAGTGTTACATTTTGTAACTGCAAGTCATGTTCACTTCAGCCATGTTTAGTATTACATGCTTTGTTTTTACATTTATCAAAGTGCTCAATTGCCACCATGAGATGGTCATAATACTGTCAGGCACAGCATAGATCCCTTATATCTTGTGCAGTTTTACAGCTTACATTTGTAGGTCGGGTAACATTGTTAGAAAGTTGTTTGTTTATTTATTTATTTTTTGCTATTTAAGTTTCCCTAGTATTACTGGTGAGAATGAAATAGACAATGAAATAAAATCATGTTTAACTTTCTCTGAGTGGTGGTTGCACATTCATATTTTTCACTCAGTGTTACTCAAATCATTGATTCATGTATTCTAGGGGTCTCTCATCAAGACCTGCTTTTAAAAGGTTCTTTTAGCTGAAATAAAAACACCAATACCAAAAATGTAAATAAAAGGGGAAACAAAGAATAAAACATACATTTTTAAGTCTTATAAATACTTTTTTAAGTAGGCCCTACTCGTCTTTTTCAAAAAGTATTTGCTTTTTATTTTTCTCAATTTTGCCACTGTTCTGTATGTATGTGAGGACATGGTTTGGACCTGTCTTTCATTTAATCATTTATTAATCCGTTTATTATGTATTTTCCACCTTTCTTCATTTTGAGGTTATGGGAAGGAAGGGGTTGGAAAAATGAAGGGCCTCGCTTTCTGGTGTGGGGACACACAATGTATGTATAATATTGTGGCTATACTATATCGTCTTGCTGAACCTATGCAGTGTGTATGTTTAAAGGATGTAGAAAAAAACAATACAAATGTGATCACACAAAAAAATTGCATTTATGTCTATTAAGTATTTTATTGCAGCTTGGAGGAAAAAACATTTCTGCTTATGAATTAAAGATGAGCAACTATAATATGAATACATTAACTAATTATTCAGCAGCCCCCCCCCCCATTTCATTCATGAAATATCTGGTCCCACAGAATGAGTCTCCTATAGGACCGCCTTCTCATCAGAAACTACAATCCCAGAATGCCTTGCGACGTTGGCAGCATTTCTTGTCGACGTGGGAAGGGAGGGATTCGGACACAAACAAATGTCCACGGGTTTGATGTCGGGCTCCGTTACAGATAACCGTGACATGTCAGGTGGATTTGATAGATAAGTCCATGACGTTTGAAACATGTGGCTCAAACCTGACGAGATTCTGCTGAAAAACGCGTTTAAATTATGGGTCACCGAGAAGGATAATGAGTACTTCGTACTGCAAAGGAGACGAGGGTACGGAGAAGGTGGAGGCGGTTTGACAGGTAACGTTAGCGGTTATGTTATCACCTACTGGCATGTATGGGACAGCTTCTGCAGCTCCGCCAAACCACATTAAAATAAACAAGCTTTTAGCGGGTTAGCTCGCCATACGTTTGCTTTGCTAACGCACTGTCTGCCATATGTAGGGCGGGTGCTGCTGTACAGTAGCTACAGAAAAATATCCTCATAGCAACAGGTACAAGCCAAGTGTCAAAATTACCTGAGTCACTTTAGGTACCGAACAGCTGGTTTCTCATGTTGACACACCAGTCTGCAAGAGTGACGGTCTCTTTAAGTGTACGTGTCAGTATATTGGCTCATTTTGTTTGTATAATGTTTCTTAGCATAGAGTTGTCAGGGAGGTCACATGGGAAAAAAGTCTGTCTGTCTGTCTACTACACAGTTCATCTCATTTCCTGCTGAATTTTTGCTGCCCTTTGCCTGTGTTTAGGTTAGGTTACAGTGTGTACATAGGCCTAAACACTTTGAGCCATTGTTGTGTCAGATTTACTCTCAAGTCACATGAGTCATAATCATGTATTTTGGACTGAACTTCCCTGGGGCAGCCAAGTGAGTATTTGCACCATTTTCTCCCCGAGGCTAGATATATAAGAGCAAACCCTTGAATTTATACTGCTGCTCCCTGGACAGTAAATGTGTCAGAGACTTTGTGGAGACATTGATGCTTAGCTGAGTTGTCTCACTGTAGTTTAGGTCACATCATAGCTTTGCTAAAATGAGATGTCATGTTTTTAGCATGGAGTGAAAACACTCACACAATTGTTTATACAGACTAGGGCTGCAACTAGTGATTGTTTTCATTATTGATTCACCTGTCAATTATTACCAACAGTCCCAAACCCAAAAAGTTATTGAAAATTTACAATGATATAAGGCAGAAAAGGGCAGCAAATCCTCACATTTGAGAAGCCAAAACAAAATTACTTAGTTAATTATGAAAGTTGATTCATTTTCTGTCAATTCATCAACTAATCATTTCAGCCCTACTACAGATCTTTTGTAGAGCTTGTATAACAGCTTTCCCTGTTTTCTTGTTATGGAAATGTGAATATATATATGACAAAAACTCATATGTAAGGTATAACTGGCCAGCAATATTATTAGCAGACCTACTGATCAGATATTTTTAATGTTTTGGGGAAGTAACAGTCATTCTTGGGTTGCACCACTCCATAGGCATTATTATGAATGTGATTTGTTTTTGTTTTATTGATTCTTATTGATTATATGTCTTCATTTAATATTTAACTGTTTTCATTGTGTGTATTATTTCCTCATTGTAAGCCAAATAACCCCTCAGGGACGCTAACTGAACTTGAATGAATTTTGTACTTCCAGTTTTAGGAATGAGTGATGCATGTTCAAAGTAGCTGAACTGTTAGAAACTGCTCTTTACAAAGCAATAATGCAATAAATCATGCAACATCAAGTGCATCCTCAATTCCAACTGAACCCCCAGTGAGTCTCTGATTTAGACACAACCTGTGGTATAAACCTAACTACATGACAGTATTTGCTAACTTTGAAAACCATTGTCACTTGTATAAAAGTAGTGCTTGTCATACCACCAATGATTGCAAGCTACAGTTTCTAACCACATGCCCGAGCGTGACAGCCATAAGGTAATTAATAGAGATAATTAATGATAATGAATGGTGTTCTAGCTGAAGACAAAAGCTCCAATGTCCTGTCTGGCTGGTTTAATGATAGTGGAGGTTAAATACTACCTGGTTGTACATAGCATGCTGCACTTGAAGCCCTCTCCAGCACAAGAGCCTTTTATGTCTCGTATCTCTGAGCCTATGTGTTTAAGTCTATCCTCCGCTGTGTGATGTTGCTCTACACTGATGAGAACACAAATTATGTGAACTGTGTTTGATCCTTTTGAATCCTTTACCACTTAGCAGCTCACCAGAAGAACATGTGGAGAGCTGCTCCATGTTCAGCAGGCAGGCCAGTATGATGCTGATGCAGTGCATGAGTGTGGTTTCACTGCGACCTTGTTAATTATTCATGGAGGGCACGTCAGAGAGAAGTTGTAAAGGTAACAGATTTAGCTAATTTTAGCTGTGCGCCTCTGACATGGACCTCAGGGATCTATCATTTCTACACAGTCAGGACGACTATAAAGGGACAGTCCGCGATCCAGGTACAAATACACGATTGACTGAACGGTCTTTTAATACACAGAGCAACACAAGACAGTAGCTGAGTTAGCTTAAGTTATTTATATTTTCTGATGCTGTCAAATGGTTGTTTATCAGTAAATACAGCAGTTAAACGTGATCAGTTAACAAACACAATGAGTGCCTTTTAATGAAAGGTTGTTTTCGTTCTTACTTTCTTGAATATCATATATAAATCTGATATTAGTCTTTCAGATTTCCAAAGGCGTCACATGGCTGAGGGTCATGTGTAACGTTGTGTTGGTTAAAAATATCAATGTACTGTGTGTTACAGGCCTCCTTGTGGGAACTCTGGATACTGTGCTGGACTCCACATCCAAAGTCGCTCCCTACCGCATCCTACACCACACACCTGACTCACAAGTGTATTGGTCAATAGCATGCGGTATGTCACTGTGTTTTCATCTTATTCTGGCAAACATTTCAATAGTGCTGTCAAGTGAGTAGGTAGAGAAGATATTGCATATGTTGAAATTGCAGAAAAACATTCACTGTCAATGTAGCAAAGTCCAGCAAAATTCAGTCAGAACCACAATGAAGCCAATATTCCCAAATGCAAGTTAAAGTTAGCTATAAAACAAGTCTTTCTTCTTCTGAGATAAAAAAACACACAAAAAAACTTGATATTTGACATAAGTTTTTGCAGCCTAATGTTTTCCTCCTCTTGATGTTGGGTCAGGTGTCACCAAAGAGGAGATTGTTCAGCACTGGGATTGGCTGCAGCAGAACATCATGAGGACGCTCTCTGTTTTTGACTCCAGCGAAGACATCACCAGCTTTGTACAGGGCAAGATTAGAGTAAGAACTTATGAAAATCCTTTTCTTTTTTACTGAGGACTGACTCAGAACATCCCACGCAGCTAAGGTGTTAACGCAACAATCTATAAAGTACTGAATGTGATAATGGCCTCTTACTGCTAGTTAAACCTGATTATTTGGAGTCGTCTTTCTGGCCACTTAGCGATTAAGTGTGGGTTCGTCACCAAGAGGAACACCTTTCAGATCACACAAAGATATTGATTCGTGCAGCTTTAAGGAAGATTATGCATTGTTCTGATATCACCCCCTCGATGTTTAATGCGTTAGGGTCTTATCGCTGAGGAAGGGAAGACGTCCCTGGTGCTGGAGGACGATCCCGAGAAGTTCCGAGAAGCACTTTTGAGGTTTGAGAAGTGGTTTGAGTTGCCACCGGAGGAAAAGCTGGTTACATATTACTCATGCAGCTACTGGAAAGGCAAAGTGCCCTGCCAGGGCTGGCTCTACCTCAGCACAAACTTCCTGTGCTTCTATTCCTACCTGCTGGGATCTGAGGGTAAGCCGTTTCTGTGCCATTTATTAACACAAACTGCCCTTTGTCTTGATAATGTTGACTGGTGGTAACAAAGACTGTGGCTGCTCCTAATAACCACCGTAGCGGGCTTTTAATGGCTGGAAAGGAACATTCTTTGAGCATTTTTTCATAGGTAATGACAGCTTCCATCATTGTTAAAAAGCCATTATATAGCGGACCTCATAGTGGAGGCAGACTTTAAAAGCAGTGTGGATAATGGATAACAGTGACATTTTAAGAATTTTCACAATGGTGCTATGAACATTTGATATCAGGAATTCTTTATAATGGCACCATGAAGTATGTTGTTACTGCAATGCATTTCATATATTTGAATTAATAAGAAATTGGACTTTGTTGGACAAAAAGTAAAACAGAATTACACAATGATAATAATAACACCCGTTTACCCATTCATTCAAGATACTTGTCCTTGCAGCTGAGAGCCTTAATCACTGATCTAATTTTCATTGATTGCGATGACTGCAGTGAAGCTGGTCATCTCCTGGGATGAGATCTGGAGGCTGGAGAAAACCTCCAACGTTATCCTGACGGAGAGCATCCACGTCCTGGCTCATGGGGAGGACCACTACTTCTCCATGCTGCTGCACCTTAATGAAACCTTTGTCATCATGGAACAGCTGGCCGACTACTCCATCAAGCGCCTTTTTGATAAAGAGGCCTTCCAGAGAGAGCCGGCGCTCTCCGACCCCCTGCAAATCACCAAGAGGTACCGTCTGACTGCTACACTGCGCGGCTTGACATGATCCTGTTAGTGCTGGCTGCCAGCTTGAAGAAGTAGAGTGAACATAATGTCTGACTTGTGTCAAATAGCATTTACTGTTTTGTTTTAACCAGCCTATGGCGGGTACATGACAATACCAGTGGCAGGTATTCTTACTGTAGATGTTTCTTTGACCATTTTGACTACGTATTCCAGCTTTTGATTTGATGTTGATCTGATAGAATCATGCTTTGTAATTTAGAAATTTAAATTCTGAATGCTGTAGTTTAAGGTTACGATACAAAAGGACAATTTAGAAAGTGACCTAGAACAAAATAATCTACCTGTTCATACTATGATGTAATAATATATATTTATAATGTTCTAAAACACCCTTAGGCACTGAAATAACCTCATACAGGGTTTGTACAAAGTCTTGAAAGTTTGGAAAATGCTTAATTTTAACCGTTATGTTTTCAAGGTTAGGAAAATGCTTGAATTCGAAGATACTCCTGGAAAAATGCTTGATTTTCAACATCCAATCAAAGTTAAAATGAACAGCTGGTGAAATAAATAAAGTGACAATATGCATTGGTTGCTGTGGGTGTAAAGGAATTCTGTAAACTTTATTTTTCGCAATTGTATTTATAATAACAATTTAGATGTGATGATAAAGGCTTTGAGAGTCTAGAATTTTTTTGGTTTAGGTGCCTTGAAAATGCCTTAAAAGTGCTTGAATTTTACTCTTAAAAAGCTGTACGAACCCTGCACAAATTCCAGTACCTAAAAGATTGATATAGAAGGTGACAGGCAAGAGCACAAAAAGGAGGTTGTTGTGAGACTGCTGTGCATGTGAGTCTGGAGGCTGCTAAAAGGATGTTCTTCGAAAACTTAAACGTGATGCTGTGCTCATGTCGTTACTTTCTGCTGTCCTTCCCCCACAGAGGCCTGGAAGCTCATGCAAAGAGTGAGCAGTTCCGCACGTTTTTCAGGCTTCCCAAAGAGGAAAACCTGTTAGAGGTGCATGAGAGCTTCCTGTGGGTGCCCTTCAGCCACTTTAACACGCTGGGCAAGATCTGCCTGTCTGAGAACTACCTGTGTTTCGCCAGTCAGGATGGAAGCCAATGCCATGTCATCATTCCAATGCGAGAGGTAAAGTGAAGAACAAAGGCGGTGTTACTTGATTGATGAAAACTCCGCCAATAACGTACCGTCTCAAGTAGCACCCTGCATACTAATGAATAGCAGAACACAAAGTGACTGACTGGTCTGCCAACGTTGCCTTCTTCCAGGTTGTTAATGTCGAGAAGCCAGAATCCAGCAGCAGGGCTTTAACGGTGTGCGTGCGTGGCAAGAGGGCGATGCGTTTCTCTGAGGTGCGGGACTACCAGAGGCTTGCCAACACAATCCGTAGCAGGTGTGGGATAAGTGCCAGCCCTCAGCACTCTGCTTCATCAGAGGTAAACTTGTTTTAACTGTTGTTTTATATTTGCCACTGCACTCTTTACTTACAGTTTGCTATTCACTCTGCAGTTTGCTTTCTGACAGTGAAAAATGATATTTATTCATCATTCAGGCCATACGAGGCGAGTGCCAGTCACTCATCAACCACTTCGAGGACAACCCAGAGGACGTAACGCTGATGGTGGGACAGAAGGACAGCAGCAAGGCTGTAAGCACCGAGGCTCTCATGACTGTTTTCCACCCCCAGGATGTTGAAAACCTTGACCCCAAAATGGTAAACATCAGAGTTTCTTTCAAATGAAACATACCGCCTGTTTTCACTAGCACATTCACTTACAAAATCTGACTGGATTACCTTGGTGTAATTGTAACGCACCAGAAGCTTCCTGTGCTCTGCAGGATGAGGGTGCGCGGGTGGGAGTCTAATCAATTCAGGGGTGGACATAAATAAAAATGAAGCATGCATCTGTTTAGAAATCCAAGAAGTTTTAACAGAGTTGCGGGGCATTTACAATATCACTGTGGCGTGTGCTATCTGTGTGTCTGACAGCTCAAAGAAAAGATGAAGGAACAGTCTTGGAACATCCATTTCTCTGAATATGGACGCGGCACAAGTATGTTCTTCAACAGGAAGACACGAGACTTGATTGTTCGCGGTGTTCCCGAGGCCTTGAGAGGAGAGCTGTGGATGCTTTTCTCAGGTATTTATACAGCAGACATTATCTTTTTACTGCAGTGTCAGTGGTTTGTTAACGAAGCCTTGCTTGATTGAAAGTGTTAAGTACTCAAGTGCTCACTCAACATAAATAATTAAGTAAAATGTGTTTGGTGTGGGATCTGTGCAGCATCTGTTTTTGGACTGTCTCTGTAGGAGCTGTGAACGACATGGCCACTCACCCGGGCTATTACAGCGAGCTGGTCGAACAGTCTCTGGGCACAAGCACTTTGGCTACGGATGAGATCGAGAGAGACTTGCACCGCTCCCTGCCAGAGCACCCTGCCTTTCAGAGTGACACAGGAATCTCAGCTCTACGCAGAGTCCTCACTGCCTATGCATACAGGAATCCTAAAATCGGCTACTGCCAGGTACTTTGATTTTCTTTAGGCTTGTTTTTAACAGGCAGAGACGCCCTGATTGACTGATAACAAACACTCAGATGCTCTTAGAGGCTTTGACTGAAATTCAGGAACAGTCATTAGCCAATTACTGCATGTAGCCAGAAGTTTGTTATCACAGAAAAATATATGATGGATATCAAAAACACAATTACCAGGAAGTGTCTGGCCATGTCCTTGCTCTCATGATCATTCTTTATTCCTTCTCTGGTAATTTATGTGAGATTATCCTTTGTTTTGACAGGTGAGGTGACAGTTATGGTACAGACTTCCAACAAATACTTTGAGCCCTTACGGTTTTATACCCCCTGTCTCCTTTACTGTAATTGGTCATTTCATGACATTGAGGAGCAGCTCTGAAAAGCAGAGGGGCTTTTTAAAAAGGGCTTTTTACTTAGAAAAAAAGGCTCTGGAGCTCAGAAAAGGCCAAGACTTTGATGCTCTGAAAAACGCACCTTGTTGACACACACACACCTTTCTACTGGCCTCCTCTGTGCAGTTAACCTTATACTTACGCACAGCTGAAGTAGTCCGATTTTTAAAAGTGTGTCCTTTTCTCCTGTTCAGGCCATGAACATTCTCACCTCAGTTCTCCTGCTCTACGCGAAAGAAGAGGAGGCTTTCTGGCTCTTAGTGGCCGTCTGTGAGAGGATGTTGCCGGATTACTTTAACCGCCGAATTATTGGTGAGAGGGGAAGCAAAGGATGCCATTCATGTACAGTTTCTGCTGGTCATTTTGGGACATAAAGTTTTAATGATTTCAGGAATTAAGTTACCGATCTTTCTTCAGGCGCTTTGGTCGACCAGGCGGTGTTCGAGGATCTGATTCGAGAAAACCTCCCGCAGCTGGTGGAGCACATGACGGACCTGAGTTTCTTCTCGTCCGTGTCCTTGTCCTGGTTTCTCACTCTCTTCATCAGTGTCCTACCCATAGAGAGCGCCGTGAATGTGGTGGACTGTTTTTTCTACGACGGCATCAAAGCCATTCTGCAGCTCGGCCTGGCAGTGCTGGACTACAACATGGAGGCTCTGATCAGCTGCCACGACGACGCCGAGGCCGTCACCATCCTCAACAAGTCTGTGTGCATGCAAACAAAGCAGGACTGATGCATTTGAAACATTATTGCTGTGTAAATGAGTGCCTCTCTTTCTCTGATGGTGTTATTTCAGATTCTTTGACAGTGTGACAAACAAAGACAGTCCGCTGCCTCCGACAGTGCAGCAAGCTTCAGTGGGCAATAACGATAAAGCATCCCACTTCAATGTGGATATCAGCGAACTGATCCGAGAGGCCTACGAGGTACTGCAAGGTTTTTCCGCGTCAGTTTTATTCAGTGATGTCGGTGTTGTGGTCGATTTTAACTAAATTGCACTTCGTTTTAGAAATATGGAAATATCCGTTCAGAGGACGTCGAGAGTTCACGGAAAAGAAACAAACTGCATGTGATCCAGACACTGGAGGATACAACCAAACAAAATGTTGTAAGTGGCCACTGATTTTACAGTAGGTAGTGTAGTTGCATTGTTACTGTGGTATTAAGGGTGAATTCAAATCTATTTTCAGATTCGGGTGGTGTCCCAAGAAGTCCGATTCAGTGCCTCACACCTTGATGAGCTTTATAACTTGTTCAAAGTGGGTCAAAGACATGAAACAGTATCTTCAGCGTCATCATAGAACATGAAACAATCATAATAACAAAGAAAGAGAAATAGACATGTCATGTTTTTCCTTGTTTCCTATTTTCAGAGGCAGCATTTCCTCAGCTGCTACTGGACAATGAAGAGTCCAGCCCTGCTCCATCACGACCCCAGCCTGGCCTATTTGGAGCAGTACCAGTTGGGTTTCCAACAGTTCAGCGTGCTCTTCTCCCTGCTGGAGCCCTGGGCTTTCTGCACCACCAAGAGCACCCTCTCCCTCTGGAGCTTCCGCCTGATAGACGAGAACCAGGACGGCCTTGTCAACTTTAAAGAGTTCTGCAGCGCCCTCGGTATGTTCCACTCGTCCTCTGCTCTCCACCAATGCAGCCGTTATCCTCAGCGTCCACACTGCTGTAATTTCAAATTGCTTCTCCTGCAGATACTCTGTACAGTGGATCTTTCACAAATAAGCTGAAATTCCTCTTCAAGCTGCACCTGCCACCAGGTGAGTGATGAACAAGGGATAAAGCCAACAGCAGCAAATCGAAATGACAATTAAAATGATTTCCCATGTGACAACTCTAACCCCTAACCCATTGTGTTGTCTCAGTCACATCTGTCTGTCTCTTGTAAACTACAGAATAGATTTGTGTTAGTGTATCTTCAGCTTTAACCTCTGACGCATTTCTCTCACAACATACCCACAGTGATCGTGTGATGAACTACTGCAGGTTCAAAGTTCAAGTGCAGCAAATGTTTTCAGACTGGATTCTTCACCGTCTCCAAATTCTACATAACGCCAGCAATAACACAACAGCAGCAGACATACAGAAGCAGCCTAAAGTAAAACAGAAGATCAGATAGCGTTACATCAGTGTGTGGTCTACAGGGCTTGAGAATGTATGAGTTGTCATTTCAATAATCCAGTCCATAACTCAGCATTTGGTCAGGGAGCACATTGCCTGGGGGAAGAAACTGTCCTTGAATGTGTGGCTCTCGTCTGCATGATGTGGCAGCGCGCGCTTGAAGGCAGGGGTAAGAATAGCCTATGTTGGGTGAAAGAACTTTGCCATGGCAACGACGGGTGTGAGGAGCTGTAAGGGCATTTTGCAGTGGGCTAGTGTCTCCACAGAGAGGATCTGTGATGAGGATGAACAGCTCAAATTACAACTGACAGCTTAGCAGCAGCAGCAGCAGAGCACTGAGTCACCGTTTGTGATCTGCCAAGCACTGAACATCAAGCAGCAAAGCTTGTTTTATGGGAGTGCACATTGCTTCAGCACCAAGGACAGGTCCCATACTGGTGCCACAGTCCAAACAAGATGGTGGAGAACTGGATACAGCGTCGGAGGTGGGGCCCCGTTCATTATTATGAAAGTTGCTCAGTGGCACATGAAGCCAAAAAAAAGTTTACCCATAGAGCAAGCGCACTAGCGTTTAACCCCGCCTCCCAACCACTCAGTCTCAGGCTCACTCACATGAACGACAGTGATATTTAACTCTGGATTCGGCTATTAATGAATTTTACAACTTTTAGGACATAATGATTTAAATAAGGGCTGTTTAAGTGTTCGTACTGGGAAGTTAATGTACCTAAAAAATATTATCCACTGATTTACAGACGTCTCTTTAACAATCTAAGTCTATGGGGAGAAAGTCTCTTGGGGCCAGTGTGCATCATGTGACCCGGAAGTTGTAATTACACGGTTTGACCAGTATGTCAAATTGGCTTCAAAGCCCAGCGCACTTCCTAGGGGCTTGATGTTCTGTACTGAACCCCCACAGACTTTAATCAATGTTATCTGTAACATCACTATAAGTGTCTGAGTTCAGGAGGGTGTGAGGGCTCCAAATGTTGTTCGATAAGTGGGACAGCACTTTTGTGATCTCATTTTACTTGGACAACGATATTTCTAGTGAAACGTGAGGCTGATATCTCAGACTGTATGGAGTTTAATGAAGTGGACCGTTTGTTGTCTAAGAGTTCTGTCGGACCAAATCAGCATATTTGATGTTTTCATGTCACCATGACAAACATCTACACATGCTCAGTGTTTTGTTCTTATTTGTACGATGCGAAATTCCACTGCTATCACCGTTTCGTTTTTGAGCGTTGTGACATTTTTCTCTCAAGCAAAATCTGCAGAGTTGTGCACTTGCGGAAAGTGTGCAGAGAGAGCTGAAAAAGTAGACCACAGAGACCTCAAACACTTGCCGATTTCACAGTGGGACAGCCCTGAGCCCTCATGGACTGAGTGGGAGCCCACATGAAAGTCTGACACTGGAATTGGGCCAAACGCTCCATTAATCAAGGACATGAAATCATGTGCTATTTAGAGCTGAGAGTCTGCAGGTTTTTAAGTCCAAACACAGTACAGCAGCTGTGTTCACTTAATCAGAGAAGAGGGACTTCACAGTGACATCATCTGTGCTGTGATTGGTTGTAGGGACAAGAAACTGTCTTGTTGTACCTTTTTAACTTTATAGCTAGAGCTCCACTAAAGGCTGCAGTGTTCTGCATAGTATGAAATGTTGGATGAACACACTGAGGGTTTTTTCTATTCTGATATTACTGATTACAGATAGGAGTGCTAAAAACATTAACATTGCACTAACTATTAACAGTTGTAAGGTCAGAATTTGTCAGAGATCTCTGGAGAGCATCAAAGTGTTCAATAAATTTCACGTTCATCCGCCCATTACATTGAAATATTTTAGATATTAGGTGGAAATTTTAGAGTCTGGCAATCAAGGAAAGGTCACCACAGTCATTAAGGTTTGCTGCGTTTGGATCCTGAATATTGGCAACGGATTTTATGGCACAGACGTACTGAACGACTAACCAACATGGCAATCCTCAGGCCGCAATTCTGCACGAATCTATGGGGCAAATATAATGATACTGCTGGCTTGTGAGGGTAATTGTTTAATCCGGCAGTGCAAACTGACACGCATGCATGCACACACACACAGTCATCGGTGGGGGTTGGAGTATAGAAGTATATCTCAAATAACAGTTGAGTGAGGAATTCAAATGATACAGGCAGGAAGTATTTTACAAAGAAATGCCTTATTTTATTTTAGAAACAATTTTCTCCGCACAGAAGGATGTTGAGTTTATTTAGTTTGAGTGTTTCTTTATACACATGTAATAATACTGTACATAACATTGAGTCTTAATGTAAATAAATGATTATTACCACCACTGACTACAGTATAAGCTTCAGCATGACCTTAGAGTTGAATCTTTGACACAGTGTCAACAGAAACGTCACATAAGCTTCACAAAGATACAGTCTCAGTGTCTCAGTGTATATGGACCTCTATGTTTTCTCTAATCAAATCCTCTAAAAGATTTCCTCCACATTGCTCATGTGGATCCTCTGTCATCTCTGTCTCTTCATCTTTCCTCTCAGTGCACTCACTGTCTGTATCTTCTAGCTTTCACAGGTAGTCCTTTGCACTTAAAGGAACAAAGAATCCAGCACTTTATTCCAGTGACTGAAGACTCTTCTCACTTGAGTAGACTCACTGGTTAGCCCTTTTTACTCTTTCTTTTCCTTGTAAAACTCAAATTGCACTCGTACCCTTTCCTCCTGAATTCTGTCATAATTCTGTCTTGGTGCTTGCCTGATTTTCTTGAATGCATTGATGGTTCTTGAAGCATTTCTCTGTCCGGTTTGTTCACACGCTGCTTATATATTTCAGCATTTGATCTTCCCGAGGATGGCGTGATAAGGAAAAGCCCTGAAAGAGGTAGTATTTCACCCAAATTTATCATGGCTATAACAAAAAAACTGTAGATGTCTTTGTTTTGTGTGATAGTGAAGAGTTTGTGTGTGAAATTGACAGGTCGAGGAAAAGTGGACCTGCAGGCCTACTTGAAACAATGGCAAAATGAAATACTTAAGAAAGAGGAAACCATCAGGGACCTACCCCGAATTAATCAGGTAATTCAATCCATGTTGCGTTTATTGACTGAAGAGACCATTTTCTTCCTGAAGTGGCAAAAAACATAAGATTTAACTTCACATTTTAACAATAGAACGACCTATGTGATATGTAATTACCTGATGAAGTACAACACCTGCTTATTCTTATTTTTCCATCTCAGGCTCAATTCATCCAGTTCTCCAAGACCCTGTACAACATTTTTCATGGCGATCCAGAGGAGGAGTCTCTGTACCGAGCCGTGGCCCATGTGACCAGCCTCCTCCTGAGGATGGAAGAGGTGGGACGGAGGCTGCAGGAGCTGGGCAGCCCCCCAGAGTCCACAAAGCCTGCCAACGCTGCTGCCGCTGCGGAGTCTTCAACCGAAGAACCTCCTACCACCCCGGAGAGCTCCGACACCTCCGGCTCCCACCACAGTCAGGATGCAGGGCCCGACCTCTCAGAGATGGAGTGGTCGTTTTCCTTCGAGCAGGTCCTGGCTTCTCTGCTCAACGAGCCGGCCATAGTGAGCTTCTTTGAAAGGCCTGTCGACGTTCACACTAAACTGGGACAAGCTAAGGTTGCCCAGCTGAAGCTAAAGGCAAATAAGTGAAAGGATACACAAGTGAATTGATACTTTGCTTCTGATTCAAACCCAGAAGTCACCATGAATTTCCTTTCTCTACTTGGATAGGGCAGTGGGTTTTTGGCGAGGCAGACAGTAAGATTACTTCTGAAGTGGTTATCAGATTTTAAAATCTGGGGTGCAACGTGTGTGTGTGTGTGTGTGTGTGTGGCTTGGAAGTTCAGGCAGATGATGATCAGCAACGACGGCGGATGAAACAAATAATAATAATCAAATGAAAGAATCGGATGAAACAAATAAGACACAACATCTTTAAGACGCTGTAAAGTCCACTGACCAACACCTCATGCTGACATACTTTAGGCTGTCGCTCCTCAAATCTGATTATGCATTTTTCAACCTTGGCAATGAAATTCGTTCTGTCATGTAGCCTCAGATTCTTCACATGTTTAAGTTCAGTTTAAAATATTTTTCCCACTATATGCCATGGAGCACATATAGTATAGTTTTGTATTGTATAAGGGACACTCAGTACTGTCCCCTGTATTCAGAAACATGACAGGAGAGTTTGTCCTTCCCTCTGATGTCATGCTGAGGTACAACTCATATAACAAATAACTTATACAAGAGTCCACTGTTATCCTTCTGGATGTATACTAGTCACTGCTGTAGTGAACCAAGCTGTAGATGCTAACGTGTCCTGTGACTTCAGTGTCTCCTGTTCTTGGGCAACATTAGTGTCATTTTGTAAGCGTCAACTTGTTGTGAGAAACACCAGCTTTTCAGTTGAACTGGCACAGAATAAACAGCAGGGCAGCGAGTAAGGACAAGCCGTAGCCATGAATTGATTTCCGAGATTATCTGAATGAGAAGATTCAATTATGGTGTCATACATTTGCAATAATATACAAGAGAGGATGCCGTACTGCCACAGCACACTCATCTGTCCCGTTCCTCCAACAGCAGCACACGCAGTAACCATATTATAGCATGACTTCACGTGTGTCATACTGGAAACTATGATTTGTAAAGGTAAAGTAGTCTGAATCCCACAGTGCTGCTGTAGGGAAGTCTCCTGCGTCCGCTTCTGACAATAAGCTGCGTGTGATCTTCACGGTCTGATTGGTCGATGTACTGTTTGCTTATGTCCGTCTTACTGTATATGTAGGATGTTATGCTCTAGTATAAGTGCAGCATTTTATACATAAATGTCAGTTCAATAGCCGTTTGATTATTGTATTTATGAGGCTTGTATTGACAATGTAAGATATGAGCTAGTGGACTGTTGTGGACACAACTTAAACCTTTTGAAGGACGTTTTGTTTCAAATCTCAGGGTGCAATTTGTGTAAAATAAAAGGGAGAAAAGGGATATTTTTTCGACCTGGGACATATAGAGTATATGAGTGAGTTATACATAGCTTACAAATGTCTGTAACATTAACATATAGAGCATGTGTAGCATAGTTACAGGATTTGCCACAGTATGCTAGCCTCCAATGAACAGCAACTATTACTGCTCGCTACAGAAAGCCAGATTTGACTTACAGTATTCACAGTACAGTAATACAGTTGTTTTTCTGTTTATCTGTGCATTTTCTGCTTTCTTCTGTTTTTTTTTTTTTTGCTTCTATCTTCAGTGAATCATTTGCACAGTTTGAGATTCACACAAGTTGTAGCCTTGCCTATGCCTGTATCTTGGCCGGATCTCAAAAGGCTTTGGATTCCAAAAGGTCAGGACCGCTTCAGCTGCGGCTTGTCATCTCCAGGGGCCAAATTCACAAGTTTATAGAGCTTTATCTTTATAGCCTGTACAGGGAGAAAGCTCCCTAAGTGCATGTGCAACTCTCAGTTTGCTATATTTTTATTATTTTGCCATTTGCTTGGAACGTTTTGTTGTTATTTTCTTAAGTAAGTAAATACTTATTTTTTCACTTCAGATTTTAGGAGCAATCTGAAATGTATCTTGTTGTGTAATTATTGGGTTAATTAACGTATATTGTTGAAGTGAGTTGTACATACTCATTGAAAATAAGCATTTGCAAACCTCTATTACTTATTGGAACTCAAAAGACAAATCTGTCACTGTTTACATGACTTATGTTAAAAAAAAAAAAAAAAAATCAAAATACACCCCATTCACCTTTGACATGTTGTCACTCTTTAAATCCAAAGCTCGATTCAGTTCAGTACTTAAAGCCATAGTGAAACAGTACCGAGGCAGCAGAGTTCAACAGGAGAGCTCAGCCTGGGGCTTCAGGAGCTGAGCAGCTGATCACATAGCAACTTTTCAAAACATCAACTCTGTTTCCATTATTTAAAACAATCACATGTGACCATGGTCTGACTATTTCAGTACGACTGTTCCCCGGCAGTTTCACGCTACATTTGTAACATCTCCGAACTTCAAGAAATTATTATAAAATGCAAATTACAACCTCTTATCGCAGAATGTGTTGTATCTTTCTGCGAGGGTTCAGAGTTTTTCATGTCAGTTCATTGCATGCTTAGTCTGATAATATCTAGATTAGATTAGAAATCATATAAAAAAGGACAAGTTTTCTTTCAAGGATTTGTTTGTTGGTCTATATGGAAGAAATGTAGAACAGTTAAGACAAAACAAACCTTCTGATGCTCAGTAATTTCCTAACTGTAGTTCTTAAGGCATAGCTTTTGGAAAATGGCATTTAAGAGGATTTTTTTTTTTAGCCCAAAATAGTTTATGGTTTTCTCTTGGTGGGGAAATAAATGAAAGGAGATGATTTTGTAGGAGAAGAGGAAGGAAAATCAGAGGGTTGGAAATCTTCATCCCCCTGGCATGCTGTCAGCTTTGCCGTTAAGCATCAGAGTGTATACAGTAGGCATGGATAATGCTCCAGCTCCTGCATTAGTATATGTTTACCAAGTCCTTAAACGTGCAAATGTAGTCTACAGCTTTTAATTGAAAGCTTGTTTTATGTGAAGCACAGATATTTCTGTTGACCTGCTTGATTATGATTCTTTTTATTTTTTTTAACTTCATGCAAAAGTACCAGAATAAAGAGTGATGAGTCTATGAATAACAAGGTTTGGGTCATTCTGAGAAGCACCTTAGATCTACACACACCAACATGAATAGAAATGTGACTCATGGCATGTTAACTGGTACTTGTTTGTTTGTGTTTTAAGGGTCATACACTTCTGCCTGTTTGGGTTATCTGTCAGTAATTCATGTTTATATTTGTCTGTATGCATCTGAACAGCTCATCATATAGGGATAGTTATGTGGGATTTTATTGTATAATAAATATAGTCATGGAACGATAAGCAAACTGTCATTGTTGTAACATTTCTTGTTTGAGAATCAAAGCGCTAAGTCAAAAGTCCATTAGAAAAAACATCATTTTTAAGCTGTCACAACAAAGAAAGGTAGTGTGTAAAGTATAACTTTCTTTTACAATATCTGAATTAGATTCTATCCAGTTACAGATATGTTTACCTGTATTATGAAATCAGTAACATGTCTCATTCAGGCTGTAATTTTCAGTGCTTAAAATTGCAACCCCTTCCACATTGGTATCACATTGTCATTTGATACATTATAATTATTAGAAAAAATGTCAATTATAGCTGCTTTAAATCCCTGTTAAAAGGATGAGCTATGACTCAATAAATGCTTGTTGTATCTGTCATAGTTGTGGCTCCAGACTTCACCCACAGGTCTGGAAATTCTTTGCCCTGGCATGTTACCTGGGCCCACAAAAACTGTATGGTGCCCAACCTACAGTAAGTATGACATTTTGAATGGAAAAACCCTTGTATTCGGTTAGAGTGGTTATGTTATAATGCAATTTGAAGATGACAGCTTCGTGGCCAGTAAATGGGACCTTTAAAAGCTTTTTAAAACATTACCGTGCTTGAAGATGAAAGGCCAATATACACTAAACTACGCTGATATTACTCGCTCATTTTGCTTTTTACTCCACATGGACATGGGAGCAGGATGTAAATACATTAGAGTCAACTGTCCACATGCAAATGATGTGTAGAGCGTGTAGACGGAACAAAATGAATGTGCCACTGTGTACTAGAGGCCAAGTTTTAATGTCTTGGGGAAAGAGAAGCACAAATCTTGTTTTCCTACAGGTCACTCTTCTCCATTAGTGGGTCATATTTTGACCTGAAAAGTAGGCTTTATGGTAGACACAGTCTTACCGCTCACAGCAGCAACAAAAATAGCCTCTTTATGGAACGACAAAACGGGACCATATGTATCGGCCCACAATGAATCATCCTCATTAACAGTGAAATGTCCCCTCGTTGACTTGCCCTAAAGCGTGTCTGTCTGATTTACGAGCAGCAAGCAGTGTGACTCGGTGACGGATGGTCTCTGCATATCACTCATACTATTCTGGCTCACAGATTTGGTTGCATATGGTTGTAACCTGGAGTTCATAACCTTAACCCCCGTCACCTGTTCAGTTTGCAGCCTTGTCCTCTCAAGAGAGATCAGGCTGCTCCGGGAGCTCGAGAGTGCTTGGTTCATAAGATTAATGAAAGCCAATGGAGAACTAAAACATTTCTCCTATAGCATATATGGAGAAATAAAAAACTAAAATGAGTTTGAATAAGACAAACCAAGCTTTATCACTCACAGCCAACAAGTGTTTCCAGTATTGACTGACTGAATGAAACTATTGCAGTAGTTAATTCTGAGAACAATAATGACTGTGACTGAACCCTCCAATGCTGCTTAGGGATTTGATGCACAACAAGCCTCTCTGTCTTTATTTGGGTTAAATTCTTGGCAACAACTTGTTATTGTTGCTGATGCAGGAGGAGAAACTTTTTGGTCCCCTACCCCCATTTCACCCACAATGCTCCTCCAAGTGTGCATGAGAGCTATTTATAGCAGCAGCGAGGAAGTCTTTGAAGTGTGGCTCTCACTTGTGTATGATGGTATGTGTTTTGGAAATGGGTCCATCCACACCGCACTCAAGTCTGTGCGTGTTTGCCGCAGCTGGTGGAAACCAAGCAGTTAAGGTGGCAACTTCAGGCAGAACATAGCAGGCCTGCACTGATACACTGGGCAAATTGTATCATAGCAGTGAGCACAACACAGTTACACAATCATCACAGAACATGTTTACTCTAGTGTTGTTTGTATCATATACAAACCTGTTATTTATTACAATATAACACCAATGGATTTGGATGTTCTTTGAGCAGCTTTATTTTATATGAATGATCAAAAATTCATCTTTTCTGCAATTTTTTTTTTTTTTTGAACACACAGGTCCATTCAATACAAGACTTGTTGTTGATTGTCTCTCTCACAGAACGGTCACCAAATCCCACCCAATCAGGTGAGAAGATATTATTTAAACAGACAGTTGTTCACAGGAGGCTGTTGTCCACCAATCAGGGTCCAGATTGGGACTTTTCTGCTTTTGAGGGAATAAACCTTTACTAGCATTACTTAGCATTTATTTGTAAAACATCATAAAGAATATTATTATAGGGGTGTCCCGATCAAGATGTTTTGGTCCCAATTTCGATCCGAGTCATTAATATTGAGTGTGACCTAATGCTTTTATTTACTTAAATGTTGATTAAATATGTATCTGACACACTGAAATAAAAGCTTCTTCATCCGACACTCCCCTAATTTTCTGAAGTGACGTCATCCAAATACTGAAGGTCCTGATTCCAAACTATTAAATTTATCAGCTTAAATTGATATAAATGAAAGTTCAGATACACAAAGTGAAGCCTTTCCTTTCTTTTTTAAAAAAAGAAAAGAAACTTGTGAATTAGTCCAGTGAATAAATCTCGACTCTCCTCTGGTAGCTCATAATGTTGCTAGCTAAAAGTATGCTAATGTAGTTAACAGTTTGCAGTCAAAGTAATCAATAAGTAAGTAATTCTTTTCATGTCTGATATATGTGGAACTGACTTGGAGGTGAATGTAAACTATTTTTTCAAGTCTCTTAAATGATTAAAACATTCATAATGAGGTGACAGTGCAAACCAAACTATGCAGATTTAAACATATGACGTCCAAATACTTATAACACATAGAAAATCCACATTTGGTGAACTGATGCTGTGATAAACACTGAAACATCAGTCATCTTGTAAGAGGTTTATGTGAATACTAACATAGTCTGGCTCTGAAACTGTGACATTTGCTGAGCTGCGGGATGAATAATACATTTTTATTTCATCATCATCAACCTGCCTCCAGCAGTGGGTATGTTGCGAAAAAGCTGCGTGTGAGCAGAATAAATATCGTATATCTGTGACATTTTTATGACAGGTGAGAAAGAAATGGATGTTATTTTTAGCCTCACGATGATCACAGGGGACCTGATATCTGACTTAAAACATAAATATTGACAGAACACTCCTTTGCACCACATCAGTTTAATCAAATTACACAGTCACAAATAAGTAAGTAAAATCCAAATAAACACGTTGACATTTATTGCCCATATTTGACTGATGAAAGCAAATGTTCAATGGATAAACTTACAAAGTCTCCTGAAAAGATCAGAACAGCATTTGAGAAATCTCTCCGGGTAAACTAGTCTCAAATGCATATTTTGCCTTTTACATTTCACATATTCAAACTGCAGTGAGAGGGTGATTTCTGTAACACATTTACATGATTTGACATCTTGTACCTCACAGTTTTGCTTTAAGTAAATCGCTTGTAAACAAAAAAATTCTCAGGTTATCTGCATCTTTATCACCCACAAGTATGGAAGTTCATTAATGTCAAAACTATTGAGTGAGTGCGAATTTGAGCGTTAATTAATCTTCAAGTCAACGTTTCAGAAAATGCAGGAGCAGATTTGTAGCACAGAACATTTTTTGAGTGCAAATGAAGAATTCTGAGCGTAGTTAATGGTTTGATACTGCTAGAGGAATTAAGAGAAGTGGAGCTTCCTTTGCTTATTATCGCCAAAGTTATATCCGTCACACGCAAACTCATAGTGAGATCAGAGTAACATTTATTCAAGTGCCACCACCTGCATTCTAAGTAACATCACGCTCAGGTTTACAGTACTAGAAAATATGACCATAAGTCCTTTTAAAGCCTGTTTGTAATGACCTCTCACATTAAAAAGTCCTGAGAGCTGGAGAGTTCTCAAAAAATACAGATTTAGCACTCAATACTTGTTCTACATTTACAAATCTGTCCCTGTCCGCTATCAAATCTTGACTTGCAAATTGATCACTGCTATAATCTGTTGTGCTCACTCGATAGTTAATTGTCTTCCATACTGATACAAATATTTTCACGGGCATTTTGTTCCTGAGTCTTGGATAATAACACAGAAGGTCCCTAGATCTTCAGGTCGTCCAGCCTGCTCTTGTTGGTGCTGTGCTTGCTTGACTGACTGTAGCGGCGCAGATTTTCAACGGGCATCTCAAAGACAGGGCTGGAGGTTTTGCTCTCCTTCACATCTTCTCCCTCTGCTTTACCTTTTCTCTCCACAGCCATATTGTCTCTGTTCTGCTTGTAAACCGCTTTGCTGTTGTAGGGGCTGTAAGCAGAATTCGGCTCTGCCATGCTGTACTTTGAGTCCGTAGGGAAAGGTTCAGGCACTGCAGGATGACCAGCAAAGTAGTTATAGCTCGGGACAAAGGGCATGACTGTCTCAGTGAGGGCCTTGGGAGCCTCACTTGCAGCATGTGATCGTCTGTAACGAAGACCCTGGTGGCACTTTGTGAAACCTAGATGGTACATTTCCACCAGGTTGAGCAGCAGGGAGATGCAGGCCACGGCCAGCATGAAGAGGATGAAGACCGTCTTCTCAGTGGGTCGGGAGATGTAGCAGTTCACCACATTAGGGCAAGGCCAGCGGTCGCAGGTGTACATTGGCTTGAGCTCAAAACCATACAGGAAGTACTGAGCTACAATAAAGGCCACTTCAAACAGGGTCTTGAAAATAATGTTGAAGACGTAGGTTCGCAGCAGTGTGCCTTTCAAACGCACGTGGCCCTGGTCGTCTTTAACTGGGGCCTTCTTGGCCTTGCTGCCAAGTAACTGCTGATGCTTTTCATTCTGGATGGTGAGGTCCTTCTCTTTCTCTTTGTCCTTTTCCTCCATGCGGACCAGATGCAGGATGTGGCCCAGATAAATGAGAGTTGGCGTGGAGACAAAGATGATCTGCATCACCCAGAAGCGGATGTGAGAAATGGGGAAGGTCTTGTCATAGCAGACGTTCTGACAGCCAGGCTGCTTGGTGTCACACGTGAAGCCGGACTGCTCGTCGCCCCACACCTTCTCAGCGGCGGTTCCCAGCACCAGGATGCGGAAGATGAACAGCACTGTCAGCCAGACTTTGCCCACAACGGTGGAGTGTTCCTGGGCGCTCTCCAGAAGCTTCCCCAACAGGTTCCAGTCCCCCATACTGGCTCACAAATATAGATTCAGTTTTATCCACAAAACCCGGAGAGACACCTGTAAAGGAGAGGGGAAAATGTAAAGTGTAAACGTACAAGCTTCATCAGAGACAATTTTTTTTTTATATCTGGCTATTTAAATGTTCGCTAGCTAGTTGTTAACTTTGCCTGTCTGTAGTTTGGTGCTGAGCAGGTAGCGTATAGTTGGTTTTTAAAACTTTTTCAAACAGCTTCCTGCTGCATCCAATAACAACGCCATGAGAGCAGTGAGAACGAACCAAAACGGTAAAGTTGTGGGCTGTAAAATCAAAACAACGAGCTGAAAGACGCTAAAGTGCTCCGTAGAGCTGAAGGGAACTGCAGAGTTGGGTGTTAATTTTCTGTGTGTCCTTCGAATACGAATGACCCCTTTCACATTACACATTGTCATTTGATCTGTTGTTATTATAAAAATATTGCTTCTAGCAGCTTTAAAGAAAAAATTTAGAAGCAAGTGCTCAAAGCAGGATCCAAATAAACCGGATCTCAAATACAGAATCTTGTATTTTTATGCATTTTAATGCGTGCACAATACTTGTGTCACACACTTACATGTGAGAACCATGACGTAAATTCAATTAAGTGCGTTAATAATTTATTTAATTAGTCTTATAAGTCAAAACAGTTTACTTGCTATGCAATTTACTCATGATATTCCTTGTATGCATATCATTAGAAATATGGAATTTATTTTTGCTAGCAACATAGTTTGCAAACAGCCCACAGCTGTACTTCAGATAACCCAGAGGAGACTTACCAATAGAAACATTGATTGAATTGATGAATTCACTGTTTGTATTCTCACAAGTTGTGTACTATCCAGTGAACACTGATAAAAAGGGCCAGGACACAGCTCACTGTGTGTGAGAGAAAGCCCCGGAGCAGGCTGGGGAGATTCTTAGCATCGGCAAAGATCTTGTGACACCGTACCCAACAGTGCTCCCCGACTCCAGACTTAGGTTTCTAGTTTAGATTTCAGGGCCTATTGGTTACAACATAGCAAAAGAAAAACTTTAAAAATAGTTGTACTTGTCCTTTAGAAATAGGGATCAGAAGTGGACCAACTGTGAATCTGAGCACCTGTTTGACATACATTTAGATTGTCAGCCAGGAATGAAAGGACCCCGAAAACACTTTTGACACATTAGTAACTGTTGTAAGTGTACTCAAAACTGAGCCTGGATTTTATAAATGTATACTTACATATACCATATGGTCAAATTAACTTCAGAACAGTAATATGTTTTTTTTATTATGAAATAAGACATTAAAAATAATTATCTTGTGTTTCTTCATTATGAAAGACATACCTGATAATGCTCATCTCCTACAGCAGAGCCACTTGGTGACTGAGCCTCTTCAGTTCACAGAGAGGCCATGTTCTCCTGAACCACTGGGGAAACTGCGGCGCCAAGATAAACTTCTCTGAGATAGTTTTCACTGGAGGCTCTATGATCCTGCCTGCTGCTCTCCCGCTCTGACCTGATCAATGCCCAGTGTTCAACAAGCCACCACAGCTAAAGCCCTGTCTGGTCTGAAAACATTACCACTTGTAGAAATGTATAAAACCCCTCGCTTGAGAGGTGTTTCTGTTCAACTGAGTGGCAGCTCAAGAGTCCAGTGAGGACGCAGGTTAGTCTTACATGTCAGTGTGCTCTAAATATAAGCCATAGTGAAGGGAGTGGCTTTGTTGTCACTCTCATGGTGATCTGACCCTTAAGTGTGTCAGACACAGTAAAGCCGCCCCTCAGTGCTGCAGTATTACTGCCTGTTGAATGACTGACAACAAGCTTTATGAATACAGAGAGAGATGTATAAACTTGATCCTGTTCTTTAGCGTCATCTGAAAGCTCTTTATTCTTTGTGTCAACTCAAAGTTTAGCTAATTCATTTACAGCGTCATGTTGCTCTGGTGCAGCCCACACAGAACAGTGGCGGACAGCAACTAAGTACATTTACATTTAAGTACGGTACTTAAGAACAATTTTGAGGTACTTGTCCCGACTTTACTTGAGTATTTCAACCTTCTGCTACTTTATACTTTAACTTCACTATATTTCAGAGGGAAATATTACATTTATTTGACAGCTGTTGTTACTTTTCCGATTCAAATTTTCATCCAAAAGACACGATCAGCTATAAAATATGTCAAAATGTAAATAAATCAGATGAAATTAGGTACACCTTGACATTTAAATTCAGTAACAAAAACCCCACAATATACTGTAGTATACTGTGTATCACAATATAACACTCTGAAAGGTACATTGTACATAATAAGTACTTTTACTTTTGGTACTCTTCTGTACTTTAACTTAAGTAAAATTTTCAAAGCAGGGCTTTTACTTGTAATTTAGTATTTTTTACATTCTCCTATTAGGATTTTTACTGATGTAAATTATATATATATTTCCACCATTGCCAGACAACATGGTAGCAGTTGATCAGCGACAATGTTTGCTATTAAAGCCTGATCTCCGCCACACATATCATCATCCAAGATGATTACTGATTAATGAAAAAGCTGAGCAGGGTTGTAGCTGACTTTTCTAACCCAATAAAAACAATACTTTCCTTTCAAAAAGATCAAAATCAGCCTCCTTCTGATGGACTATTAAGAAACGTTTCCAATCCTTTCAGCTAAACATGTGTGGGCGGGACTAAGATGCCCCACAAATAACATGACCTTTGCCCGCACACAGTCACCACTAACACTCACAGACAGGAATAACAGACTGGAGGAGTTTGTTTTTGGTGCAGTTCTGCCAATATGCTTCTCGTCAGTCTGATCGCTATAGATGGTGTGTGTCGACGCGTTCCATAAAAAGAGAAGTGCCCTCATGCTCGGTCACGGCCCGGTCCAGCTGTCTGCGGGGTCAGCCATTGTCACCCACGCACACTGACCCCTCACATGGCGAGGCTATTGATAACCCAAAACTCTGCACTCTGGCCTTCAGAAGGAGAACTTAATCAGCCTGAGATGTTTCCTCACAGGTGGCATCACGGCTCCAAGGTTCTCTTGTCTAAAGATGGTGACGGCGACACTAAATGTGTGATGAAGTTTCATTCACGTTTGTTCTTTTTCTCCCAGCCACACGGCTGAGTCTAACTTCTGCTGTCTGGTAGTTTAAGGTATTACATGAACTGTTTACGCTTAGTCAGGAAATCCTATTAAAATACACCAGAACAATTTGAACTTATTATATGTTAGAACACTCCCATTGGAGTTGAAATTAGTCATGTCAGCATGTATAATCCTTTTTTTTTTTGAATTTGTAAATCACATTTTGGATTTGGTGAGAAAAATTACACAATTACACAAACTCTGGTTGATTTTATTCTGCTGTGTACTGACAATATATAAACATCCAGCTTCAAAATGAATGCATTTAAATAACATGCTTAGCGATCAGTAGTAAACTTCAGACACAAAGTTTGCAATTCAAGTTTTTTTTTTTTTTTTGGTTGTTGTTCTTGTGAGTTATTGCTTTGTTTATATCTGAAGGATCCATTTAACTACCAAAGTAAAGAATCCGTATTAAACAAACACTGTATCATTTAACTTTTATGAAGTTTTATGAATGTTTTCCATGTATTAGTATAGCAACTCGCTAATAACAGCTGAAGAAAAGACGTAAATCCTCCAGTGCATTAGGTTCAATTCATGGCGATGTAAATAATAGAATATCGTAACTTAGAATTGCCCAAAATATCACTACATCTTGTTTCAGGCACACATTTCTGACACAATCCTATGATTTTATATAGCATGTGATAAGAAGTGACATTTCATAATTTAATATTATCATTTCCAGACCAACAATCTTCATTAAAATCAAAACAAGTCCATGACGATGAAAGCCTATAATGTGGTCAGTTGGAATATTGCTTCATAAAATGTTACTTAATTGATCTTTATTTGGCTTAAGTTCATCAAGCTATTATATTATGTCAGTACAAAGTGCTGCTGTATAGTCTTTTGGTTCATGGAAGAAAAAAGTATTACCTAAAGTCTGCTGAGAACATGTGTACTGTGTATCTTGTTGTCTGAACACTACTATTTTCCCCACAATGGCACAGAATACTTTGTCACTGAGACTATAAACCACTGGATAAATCATCACCATGTCAAACTGCGATGTACAGTATATTAAATGCACCTTTATTCACAAGTTAAATTAATGGCTGTTACCTGGATCTAAGGTCACTTATATGTCCGCTTGTGCAGGTATGAAATCTATGTGTTTTGTTAGTACGAGCAGAGCTTTTGTTGGATCCAAGCCCCCATAGTCGAGTCTCCAGCATTGTGCAAGTGCTTACTGCAGGCCTTCCCCACCAAGAAGACCACCTCTGCGATGTTGAGCAGAATACAAACCCCTGACACAGCCAGCATGAACACGGTGAAGACAGTCTTCTCTGTGGGCCTCGACACGAAGCAGTCCACCGTATTGGGACAGGGGTACGAGTCACACTTCACCAGCCGGATCATCTTGTAACCAGGGTAGATCATATAAAACAAATACATAAAGGTGACCTCAAAGACAATGCGGAACAACAGGCTGATGACGTACGTCCACCAGAGAGCCCCTGTGATTTTCATCTTCTGGGTCTTTATCTGCTCCAGGTCTTTGGGGTTGGCCCGCCCCGATAGTTTGTAGAGCCGCTTGTCGACGTGGCGGCGGTGGGCCACGTGCATGGCTACCAGCAGGGCAGGAGTGGAGACCAGGATGAGCTGGAGAGCCCAGAGGCGGATGTGTGAGATGGGGAAGAAGTGGTCGTAGCAGACGCTGTTGCATCCCGGCTGCTGGGTGTTGCAGGTGAAGCCGGACTTCTCATCGCCCCACACGCTCTCTGCTGCCACCACCAGAACCAGGATACGGAAAATGAACAGGACAGAGAGCCAGATGCGACCGATGCCTGTGGAGTGTCTGTTCACACCGCTGATGACAGCATAAAATGATGCCCAGTTCATCTTTGGTTCCGGGTCTGATGGAGAAAGTGCAAAAAACACATCAGAGGCTCAGCAGCTGAGAGAATATTGTGCTGAATTTTCTTTTCTTTTTTTTGTAATTTAAGTTTCTCCAATACATAAAGAACATAATGCAACTCAAGACAAAACAAACATACAGTAAATCTTTGAGGAACAGGTAACAGAATAAACACAATAAATCTGGGCATATTTTCACAATAAAATTAGAAGTATTTTCTTCCTATTTTGTGTCTTTCTTCATATAAATTACAAATTGAAACCAAACCTCACAGAACTTTCCTTGATAATTATTCATTCTTGAGATTAAAGATTCTGCTAATAAACGCAGCTGGGGAGATTCTGGCAGCAGTTTATGCAACCACTCTTCAATACTTTTGATTACTTGTTTCCAAAAAGGAGAAACAAAAGAACATTCCCTCATTAAATGAAGTACCTTGTTCATTTTTATACTGCCAACAGTAATTATCATCCAGTCCCATTTCTTAGGGTTTAAGTGGTGTATAATAATACCCCTGTATAATTTTGTAGTCTGTAAATTTGTAAACTGCATCTCTAATTGACCACCTGGCATCAGCCACCATGTTTGCTCATATATCTTCTCCTGTATTTAGGTTAATATCCTTTCCCCAAATACTTCTCAAATTTTCACAATTACCTTACAGAGTATTCACCATCGTTTAAAGATCATTTTCAAGATAATACATTTGTTCTCATTTTCACTTAATACAGTGACTCTTTATGCAGCTCCTGATTAGCAGATACCTTCAAAACTTCTTGTTGAAAAATGCTCCATAAAAATCACTAACAGATGTTATTTTCTCATCAGATCTTTCACTGGAGAAAAGAAAGTGAATAGTTATCAAACACCTTTAAAAGTGTAAAGTCTACTCTCACTTAGATTGTAGGGGAAAAAAATCACTTGGAAATAGCTTACACTCATATCTGTACTCATAATGAAGTAGTGCTTTAGTTCGGCTTGTACTTTTGGCCTATTCTTATACTTTTATTGATATTCTAAGTATGTTCAAAGCTGGCCCCTTAGTCACAGCAGATAGACAATAAATTAGTTGATCAACAGAAACTTAATCAGCTACCATTTTGATAAGAGAAAGATCTTTTAAGCAATTTTCCAAACAAAAATACCAAATGTTCTCTAGTTCCAGCTTCTCTGTGTGAAGATTTGCTGCTTTTTTTTTTGTCTTGTATGATAAAGATCTTTTGAACTGTTTGGCCAAACATAAAACGAGCAATTTGGAGCTGTCACCTTGGACTGGAGGAATTTGTGATTGCCATTTTTCAATATTTTCTGACATTTTATAAGCAATTAACAGATTAATGGACAATGAAATAAATCGTTATTTGTAGCAGTTGCTCGAGTACATTAACAGCATCGCAACAAGTGGTCACTGCAGCCTCACAGTAAAGAGGTTGCAGGTTCAGTTCCCAACCCTCTGTTGTCCATCTATCTAGTCCAGTGATGAGCAGAGACTTAAGAGAATAAAAGATTATAAAAGAAGCTAGAAATATGTTAAAATATTTAGAAGCAAACATAAAAATATAACTTCAGTGCAAAGTTAGCACTTACATAATAATCCACATAATACTGTACCTTTACAGGTGGGACAATTCAGTCCCAGCAGTTAAGAAATTAGTACACTCAAAAGTGAACTCAAGTTAGAGCACTTTGGATAAAAAGTAATCACATATCCAGTTTTTTGCTTTTACCAATTTAAATTTAAATCATATTTTTACAAAAAGTCCAAAATTAATTTCAAGCCTAAAAAGCATCCAAAATGTTTGATCTCCTCTATGCTGATCATGATCGGTCCTCCTGTGTCCCCAACATGCTTGAATTTTCCAGTCTAGTGTAAGCGTCAGAGTTGTTACCCGGCTCAGCAGGAGGTGTAAGAGGCATAGGAGGCAGCGTAGAGGACGATGTTGACCCGCTGGCTTGGCATGGATGTGAGTCCAGAGGAGAAGGGAGCCTCTCTGCCCCCCTCTGGAGTTGGCAGGCCACTTAAGAGTGCAACACTGAAGTCTGGCACCATGCGTCATGTGACATACTTTCACCAGTCGCCATGGTGTAGCATGCAAAGTGGGCATCTGCACCCAACATAACGGTGTCTGTAATGCTCTCTAATTCTTGGCAGAGAAATAATTTGTGGTCCAGCAGTGTGTCGATGTGGATTAGAGAAGGATCAGAGAATATGAGCAGTCTACTTAAACTCTACTTTGTGACCAGCTGTATACCTGTAGATAAACATGACTCAGGGACTGCAAAATAAATGCTGTTTTGTGTGATTGTCATCATAAGAAAGGCAACATGTTTTGGATGAAATTTCTAGAAAAACATACTTTCTGGAGAGTCACAGTTTTATTTGTAACTAACTGTATATGAACGTCTTTGTTAAGGAATTTTCCAAACTCTTCAGAGTCAAGTTAAGACATAACGTTAAGCACAAACTACCCGTGAGCACAGATTTACCCAGCTGAACACCCTGAGAACAAACTGTCTGTCATTTCCTCAGCTACATGATCATGATAACAGAGTTAGAGACGAAGCAGACTTACCTTCAGCTGTACGTGTTTGGAAAAAAGCACATCCAGGAACATTTACGTTGACATTAGCAGATTTCTTTTTTTCAATCTGTGACTGTGAACAAGAGTATCAGAGCACCATGACTTTGCATTGCTAATGATTTCTCTCACACTAGCCACTGCCCTGCACTGGAGAGGTCATATGCTTCTGTGCGCAATATTTGCATACAATAGCCCCATTTACAGAGGCCAAACAAACGGCTTCAGAGTTCAGATCAAACGTTTTAATTTCTGCCCAGCTGAGGAATCTGTGTGGGGACTTCAGTCTGTCCTCTCGTCCTCATTGTCCTGTGTTCTGCAGAGGAAGTGGAGGGTGTTTTTGACGCAATATGGAGTAAAACATAAAGGTCTAAAACAAAGAATGACCCATAAAATCTAAGGATAAGGGGACAAGAGTTTATTATCATAATAATCAGTCTCTCATCTAGTTTTTTCTCCTCAGCCTTTACATCCACACTGCTGCTGCCTGCCTGATATCTAACCACTGATTCACTGCTCACTCTGTAGCCCACTCTGTGGAGCCAAGCACAGTTTGACGTATTTCTGTGGGATTAAATGTTTGGTTTTTTTAGGCTGAATAACCTCTTTAGCTCACTGTTTTTAGCACTGAGGTGTTCAAGTACTTCTACATAGCTTTTTTAAATTGAAATATACAGACGTATAGAAGCATTTCCACAAAATCCACACAAGCATTTTTGGAGGTACGGAGCTCCTGAAGGATCACCGTTACCTCGCATTAACTTTTGCGTTACCTCTGATCCACAGGAACAGTTAGTGTGTTGGTCCAGTACAGTTATAATACACTGCCACTCAAACACTCTGCAGATACTACATGATTTGACGCTTTACGTTATGCATTTATTGCTCATTCCTCCTTTCAAAAGGCGAGCTCTGACAGTATACAGCTGTTCTGCAGCTGTGGTGGCTGAAGCTGTGACTGTGTGGTGGTTATAGGGATTTGAACTGGCTGTGCTTTTATCAGATATGACAGATGTGTTACCAATACACCACAGGAGTTCAGCCATACAGTAGCTTCAATACAACACAGCCAACATAACCACGTCAGTTTTATCACTACACACATACAACCCCTGCATGTAGTTAATGTTAGACCTATTATGAGCTAATGTGTCACAGCAATGACCGTAACAACCAAAGCACAGCCATGGCTACAGCCACAATCACAGCGACAGCAACGGCCAAAGCTCTGTCACCCGATGGCTGTAGTCATGATCACAGCTACATCTTGCCTCAATCAGCAGTCAGTGAGAGAGCCAGGTTAACTAGCTCCCTTCACTACCTCTGCCAGTTATCTGCAGACTTGCCCCACTCACAACCAGTCGCGGTCTACTATATAACGCATGATACTATATAGATGTTACCAATGTAGGTAACGCAAAAGTTATTGCAAGGGAGAAAAAGAAATTCAGAAGGAAACAAGCTAAAGAATCTAATTTGATTTTAAAATGTTTGAGGGAGGTGATCAACATGAGTTTTTTTTAGGACAATCTGATATCTAGCCAAACCCGTAAGTATGTATATAACGCTCTACTGTATCTATTATATTTCCAATAAGAGTATGGATCCGAGTAGAAACATCAAAGCTGAAATGTATACATGTCGTCTTTTTGGCAGACTGTAAGAAGGTTTGCAGTAGAGCCGACAGCACACGAGATGGTGTCGTCAGCATAAAAATGGACACTGCAAGGTTGATTTTGAAAATAAATATGATTTATGTATAGAGTAAATTGCAGGGTACTCAATATTGATCTATATGATTTGAACCAGCAGTAAGCAGGATAATTAAAAACAATGGAGCAGCTTTAAAAAAAGAAAAAAAAGAAAATAAACTATTATGACCAACAGTATCAAATGCCTTGGACAGATCTACAAAGATTGCAGCATATACATTATACAAATATCCCTGTATTATCAGAATGGAGACTAATAGGTAAAATATTTTGATCTGTATGGGAGGTGCTGTCATGCTTTGCCTTCCTATGTGAGCTGCTGAATGACACCAAGAAACTCACTGGGAGCAAAATATCACTTTCATGCCCATAAACTGTACAATAAATCTGATTTCAGTCTCTGGGATGTGAATAATGTATCGGCCATGCTAGTTTATCATTATCATTAGTATTTTAGTCACCTGTTGTATCACATTATTGTCAAATATCAGCATGACTCCTTTCTCTCAGTTCCCTTGTATTAATCACAGTGTGGGGAAAAGAATCTGTTAACACACTCATATTACGGGGACTCGCCTCCCACTTTGGGACAGAAAGCAAACCCCCACAATGTAAAATTTGGGTAGAGTCAGGTTAAGATTAGGATATCTCCAGAAAATTAATGGAAATCAATGCAATGTCGTCCTACAGGTGCTTGATGCTTTCTGACTCCGATCAACACTTAGAATCAGTTGCACACATTGTGAAGGCTGTAACGCTCATAAAGGGCTCTATACTACACAACATGATCGTGTTGTTGATTTTAATTGCTACCGCTGCCTGTCAGAGAGGTGTTACCAAGAGATGTAATTATGTACAAACATTCCCACGGGATGCCAAGATGCTTTATTATCTCTCCCGGCCTGTTCTGTAACATCTCTAATATTCCTGATGATGTTTTTGTAAATGTAAAGAAGTTTTAATACTAGTGATGAGCTGTGTTTCTGACCCGTACACAGATTAAACTTGATCAAGCATCAGTCCCTGGTACAAATATCAGTGAGTTAGGATGTAAATGTGATACTGTGATACTGATATTTGGCAGCCTTGGGGATGTTTTGACTCACTGAATTCTGTATACTTGTAATGTATTTGGTGGATTCAAATAAACCTTTTAAATTTGTGTCTGTGTGTGTGTGTGTTTGAAGGCTAACTGTTGTCGCCTGCATCAGTTCAGTCTAAAGGACGACATCTGGAGGTGATTAACAGTTATTGCAACATACATTTCAGTAATGATTCTCTTATTCTGCAGAGGTGAAAGCTCTGCTGTGAATTCAGTCAGCAGTTTGTTCAGTAACTCTACTCTCAACTCGACATCCCTCAAGTGCAACACCTGAAAACAGGAGAGAAACATGTCTGCAGATGTGTCAAGATAGTGATTATATGTGGTTCATAGGATTTATCTTCAGGCAGTGATCAATATGTAATCAAGTGTATTTTCAGACAGACATGTTTTGATATTTTTTTGATATTCCTAAAGTGGAACTCAACTGGGTCAAGTGACCTTATTGTACTTTAATACTATTTTTTCCACCACTACTATTGTCTCTATTTTATTTGTATGATAACATAGTTTTACATTGATGTTTCCATTGTGTAAATATCTGGCAGGATTACTGTAGTGCTTGTTTAAGCTAAGTGTGGTGAAGCTGCCTGACCAGTTATATTATCATATTTAATCTTGAATGCAGGAACACACCCAGTCACATGCAGGTCTGACCTGTCACACTGTGGAATAACTACATGGTTCACATGATATGTTCAGGTGTGTCTTGTATGTATTTCTATGTCTATGTATTTATTATTTCATTTATTCAGGGAAGTCCACATTCACACTAGAAGCTGCCCATTTCAACCAGAGCCTGAGGGTTAAGGGCCTTATTCAAGAGCGCCTCATTGGTGGCAGTGTGGAGGTAATTCCCCACCTAAATGTATCCAGTTTTCCGGTCATACGCCCACTTCTCTAACCTTTAGGCCAGTTGTTACCAAACTCTCAGGCATGTGATCTGTTGAAAGCAAGTAGCAATCTCTACTTGCTGCATATGTCTACTAGTGTGAACAGCTCAACCAAAAAATATTTTTCCCCCTTTGTTTTATTTATTCACTTTCTAAAGGCATAAGAGGTAAAACTATCCAGTAATTCACAAGAAAAGAAAAACAACAATAACTAGAAAGTCTGAAAAAATGTAAATGATTATGTATGACAGGACATTTTTAATCTTTTATCTTGACCCCTCCGATTTATCTTGCGAACCCCTGTGGGGGTCCTAACCCACAGATTGGGAACCACTTCTTTAGGTGATCACTGTACCTCAAGAAAATATGTATGCAATGTCTTTACTGTATCTGCTAATTGTCTGCTGATTGTGTGTAAAGTGTAGTGTGTCTCTGTGTGTATAAATGCAATATAAAGCACAATGTAATCTTTTTCTTTCTTTCTTTTTTGTTTTCCTTTTTCTTTTTCTTTTTTTTAGAAATGTGCAAAGCAAATAAAGATGCAGCCCCTTTAAGAACCTCCTGGGTGTGGAAAGGGGGAAGTTTTAGCGAGTCCATAGCCAGATGGTTACGTCCCATTCAACTTCGTGTTACGCTCTTTGTAAAGATGTGGGACTTCCGGATGTGTATGATATCTCAGTTAGAAAAAAAATATATTTACTAACACGTATTCAGTGGTCTAATAGCATGATGTTAACTCTAAAAAGTAAAAAGTGATTTCAAACCAAGGTAAAGGGCAGAAGGAGGTTTCGTGGAAGTGTGAAATATTTCGGAATGGGACGCGTCCAAAGGGATTCTAGCCGCTCTTCTAATCACGACACCGCAACAAGGAAAAAGTGGCAAAGAGGACCAGGATACCAACAAATTACGGTTTAAACCGCGCGTCAGACGAGGAAAAGAGGGAAGTGAATCAACCCGTGGCTCTTCGCTGTTTAGTGCACTTCATATCTGACCAGCGGCGGCCGCAGGCTCCCACGGACACCATGGTTTCTGCTCTTCTCAACGGATGCGAGTGTGGAGTCGCCTCAACTGGGCAGCAATGAGCAGTGTGCAGTAGACGAGCGTAGGCTGCGTGGTTCACTAAAACAAATTCACTGTTTCTGTTGTCTAAAACCCTGTAGTGTAGAAGATGGGGCATCCTCCTCTGGAGTTTATTGACTGCTACCTGGACAGTCCGGACTTCCGAGAGACTCTCAAGTGTTATGAGCTAGAGCTGGAGAGGACGAGCAAATTTCTCAAAGAGTTGATAAAAGATGGCAACAGTGTAATCACTGCAATCAGGGGTAAGCATGCTTAAATCCTATTGCTCTTGTTTTCAAATCAATAACAGTGTTTTTGCACATTGCGTGTAGATGTGGTGGTGTGATGAGGCTTGGGTCAGCATCAGTGGGGCCTTTTTAAGGGCCTACAGGATCAATGTGGGTGGCTGGGAGAGGCACATTCAGGGAGGTGCTAGTGCTCCCCTGTGAGAACACCAAACAGTCTGCTTTGAAAGGCCATGGGTGTGATGCAGATGTGCAGGATGACCAGCTCAGTCTGTTTCCAAACAGCACAGCGGCTGTCTTCTTTTGCAGGATTTTGCATCTGTCCATGTGTTGCTCTATTTCCAGCTCGACCTCTCTGTGGGATGTTGCCTGTCATCTCTCTGCTGCTGGTTGTAGTGTGGGACCAGTCAAACTGATAGTATGGACCAGAGCCAGTGACAGCATACAGTAGATGTGTATATGTGGGTCAGTGTGGCACCCATGAGGGGGAACACTTCAGCAATGACATGCTTTTCACCCCGAAAACAGAAACTGTCATTGTAGGTAGTACTGTAGTAGTGCTGCAGAGTGATGAGGGTCCTACTGTATATTCAGATAATAGCCAGAGGTCACGAGTGCTTGTTGCCGGGGTAAACTGCACCAAGACATATTCATGAAAGACACATTTTAATCTCTGCTCGTGTAGGCCACTAAAGAACTTTTTCACTGTAAGTGTTGTGAAATATACGTGTTCTGCCTTGCACTTTATGAGCTTGCCTCATGAAAAGGTACAATCCAAGCAAGAAGCCAAAATAAACAAATAAAATAGAAAAAAAACCGTGAAATGATTTGAAGGATTGAAAACCGTTCCATTACAAAAAGATGGATTTAAGGAGGGATTTCAAATATGATATTAGATATGCCAGCTAAGCTCCTCAGGCAAAATGCCCTACAGTATTGATCTGACAGACTCTGTTTTGTTTTCATAATAAAACCCAGACATAGCAGGAATAATAATGCATATTGGACACATACTGGCTGAACTCTGCCAAGCATGTCTTTCATACTTTAGATTTTCCTACCAGAGAAAAAAAGCAACACGCACAGTTACACTAATCCTGGACTGAAAGTCTTCATTTAAAGAACGATAAAGAATTGTATACTGCACTTGTGACAGAGGCATTTTCAGATGTTTCAAAAGGACTACATTTTGTTTTTTATAGGCTATTCTTTGGCCGTACAGAAGTTCTCCCAGACTCTCAGCGCCTTCCAGTTCGATGTCATCGGTGACTCCCTGACAGATGATGAGATTAACATCAGTAAGAAAATACAGACGTGCTCCTTAACACACACTTTATGTTTACTGGCTATTAAAGTCATGATGATGAAGTGACTTGTAGAGAACTTGCAGAACATTTCGGGCCTTATTCCAGCAGGTTTTTCTGTTTACTAATACTATATGGAAAATGACACATTTCAGTCTGAGCTGTTGCAAAAAGACTTCCCCTACTTGACCTCAGTGGAGAGGAACATTTTTGGCAGCCACTTGGTAACACAACTTGAATGTGAGGAATCAGGAAACAAACCTGAAACTTTGGCCTTAGAGCTTAATGACAAATGTGTATAAAAAAATAGCTGGAAATATGATCATTATAAAGTCTGTTCTAATGCACGTTTGTAAACACTGGAACGAGTGTTTCTCTTTTAATCTCTTTCTGATTGCGTTTCCTGCACAGTTAAGATAAGAAAGTCTTTGTTCCGGTCATCATCTTTTGTGTTTGCGTCCCCAGCTCAGTCGTTCCAGGAGTTCGCTGGACTCCTGCAGGAAGTAGAGCACGACAGGATGATGCTGGTGGGTTATCAACTTCCTCCACGCTGACTCTGCATCTCATTTGAACCCTCATTAGATATTAGAAACCACATAAACATAGCCTGCACTGAAGATTAGAGCACTTGGAAGGAAACCTTTGGCACATTCTGTTATGGATGACTAACAAACTAGCTTTCTGTTTGTTATGCAAAACCAAACCTTTTTCTTGTATAGTAGACATTCCTTCTGTCTGTTAATTGAAAAATGTTATCGCAAGACACATCCACACACCTACATACTGTGTGTGTAAATGTGTGGCCTTGTGTAGGCCTGTTATGAGGAATGCTGTTAATTATTTTGCTATCAGTTCCCCTCTTGTTTTCTTGTTCCCTATTTGTTAATGGTTCGATACTACCTACATGTTGGTACATTTTCATGCTGTTTTGATCACTTCTGCTGTTGTTATTTCACACACTTTATTATACTGTAAATCAGGGATACTCAACTTGCTTTGCCCGGGGGCCACTTTTGCAAAATGACAGGAGGCCAGGGGCCAGTTAATAAACAAACATTAAGAATATTGATCAGATATCTTGCGGTGCTACCAGACGGGAACACTGCACTGAAGCTAGCATGTTCTGACTCGTGATGGCGCCTGATATTAGCAACCTTGCATACAGCAGTTGTCATTTGGCAAATTAAACACAGTGGTTTGGTGTGAGGCGGCAAAATAAAGGCAAATTCATATGTCCATTTTTCATTGAATTGCCTGTTTTCATTGTCAACCTTTCTGCGTTTGCTGTCCTCACTCATCTTTGCCAAGAGGCAAATCCAGGCAAATGGGAGAAGTTTGCCCTCAGGTATTTCTGCCAGGCAGACAGCCCTGAAAGCAAACTTCTCCTGCGTGCCCGTGCAGCTCAGGTGTACTTGAACTTTCTGCAGAAATCAAGTGTCACCACTTGCACTGCACAGATCGCTCATAGGCTAATATGCAACTTTAACAGCCAAGGGACATTATTGAATATTTACTAATTGGTATAAACAAAACATTCCCAGTTTGAATCAATTTATTTTTATTATGAATTCAAAAATGGTCAGCGGGCCACCCGGCACCCTATTGCGGGCCAGATTTGGCCCATGGGCCGTAAGTTGAGTATCACAGCTGTAAATGGTAATGAATAGTTTATTCTCTAGTGTTGTAATTTAACCCATTTGCTTTATTTTCATAATTATAATAATTATAGTGTTTTAACACACACGTTTCCCCACATATTTCCTCTGTTACCAAGCCAGATAAACTCAAGACACAAGCTAATCTTCCCGGTTTCCTCCTCTGGTCTTACACTCCAGCAATCAAGCCTGATGTTAGGAGTAGCAGTTCCTGTTAGACTGGGTTTTCTGCAAACAGATCTAATTTTAAAGGTCATCTGATAAATTGCGGTGGTGTGTAAGAGCAGCATCTGCTGGGAGAGGTTGTGAAAAAAACATTCACGCTCACACTGAAGACATCTCTTTCCAACATGCTTGTGTCCCACTGAGGGCCCAGCTGATCTACAAACGTGCTGTGTGTCCCACATATGACAGCACAGTTACAGTATGTGTGTTTGTGCATATAGAAGTGCACCGCAGTAACGGCTGCTCTGTGTTTGCATGTCCAGGTTCAGAACGCCTCCGATCTGCTCATCAAGCCGCTGGAGAAGTTCAGAAAGGAGAAAATAGGCATGACAAAAGTGAGTGTTTTTACTGATTCTCCTGCTCTGTGTGACATGTGGCTCATCCCTGTGAACAAAAGTTCTCGAGTCAGCACTGGAAGCACTGTTCAGGGGGTTCATAGTGTGATATCTGTTTCTTTGCATGGAGAGTCAAATCATCACACAAGATTCAGATTCAATACTTAATTGCCATTTCAACGTAGTCAATAGGAATTTAGTTTGGTGAGCTCACACACAACAAAAACAACAAGAACCCCACCTCACATCCTGTGGCCACCTTAGGACATAAAAGTAAATTAAGTGATAATAATAAATCATTAAAACAAGCATTCCCATTGAGGATGCTATCAGCACCACAACCAGCTATGATGTGTACCAATGTATAGAGACCCTTACAGTGTCTTACAGATAGCAGCACATACTATTCAGTCTTTTTAAAGAAGGGAGGAAGTTAAGAAGATGGTTAACAGGGTGAGAGAGTTCATGAAGAATATTGTGTCCCTTTTTCTGCAGTGTAACGGTGTAGCTTTCAGCAGGGGGGTTGCAGCTCCTGCCCCGTGACATATACAATACCTTCCTGAGCTACTTACACAGATCAAACAGGATGTTATAATCTACTTCCTCAAATCTATTTATGAATGTATGTGTGAATTTACCCGTAACTCCGGTCTCCTCTTCCTCTCTGACGGAGAGACATTTTGTTGAAGAAAGCAGTTTTGTAGTTGAGAAGGTGACCCCCTGCGTTTTTCCCCCTCAGTGTATTTATCAGGGTTTGCACAAAGTCTTTAGAAAATGCTTCATTTTAACCATAATGTTTTTAAGGTATATAGGAATATGCTTGAATTTGAATATACTCCTTGAAAATGCTTGATTTTCAAGATAATCTGGTGCTCATGTAAACCAGCAATCGTTTAATATTTGAAATGAAACGTTCCCGTTGTAATGTTTGTTTGTTGTCTTCTGGCATTTGTAGTTAACAGTTTAGATGTGATGATAAAGGCTTCAAGAGTCTGGAAATTGTTGGTTTAGGTACCTTGAAAGTGCTTGAATTTTAGTCTTAAAAGGTTGTACGAATACTGATTTATTAACTAGCCACTTTCCATAAATCCTACTGCTGTGTTGATATTTATTTAATCGGCAAATGGAAATGAAATATGCAAGAAATATAGAGGTCCTAGATGATTTGGGAAATAAATTAATTATTAAATTAAATAAAGACATATTCAAAAAATGAATGAACGTACGGACGACTTATCTAACCATGTTTTTTGATTGTTCTAATGACTAAATAATGTACTGGATAAGAAATTCAGGGGTTTCTCCAAAACAGAAAAGGGCATCGTGTCCTTTACAATGAGAACATGTGAGTGAACAAAAGTGAAAGTGTTTAAAATAAAATTGGCTAGAACAGTCCCCAACCTTTTTTTGTCTGATGTAACTGTACCTCATAATCTTTCCTTTTCACAATTAACTCATCTGTCCTGCAGGAAAAGAAAAAGAAGTTTGAGAAAGAGAGTGAAAAATATTACTCCCAGGTCGACAAACACCTGAATCTCTCTGCCAAGAAGAAAGAGAGTCAGCTTCAAGAGGTGAAGTACAGCAAGTATTCATCAGTTGGTAGTGAAATGTAGAACTGAGTAGAACTGAATTTCCTTTTTTTTTTACTACAGGCTGATGACCTCCTCGACAAAGAGCGAGTGAACTTCTATGAATCGTCAGTGGAGTATGTGTACCAGATCCATCAGGTGCAGGACAGGAAGAAGTTTGATGTGGTGGAGCCTGTGAGTTTTACCTGTGGCCACTCTTCCTCTTTGTAGGCACACACACACACAAGAGATTGGGGAAATATACATTACACTAGACAGACAAATCCCAGTAGTCATTCATCCACTCTTTATGGCAGCCGTTCCTTTGTTTTGACTCTTCTCGACAGCAGTTTTAAGTATGTAATTCGTGTTTTGGCTGGACAGGTGCTGGCCTTTCTTCACAGCATCTTAACGCTCAACAACCTGACAGTGGAGATGACTCAGGACTTCATGCCTTACAAGCAAGAGCTGCAGCTCAGCCTGCAGAACGTAAGTGGTGTTACTGGCAACCGATGGTGCCATTAGCGAGATTTAATATCCTTTTAATCGGACATCCATAAGATTCTAAAGTGCTGTCTGGATTTGCCTGCAGACAAGAAACCACTACGAGAGCACCCGCGAGGAGATGGAGGAGCTGATGAAAAGAATGAAATACCCATCCCAGATCTGTAAAATGCACAGTTTTCTGCCGATGGAGGGTTATCTGTATTGTCAGGAGAAGTGTAAGTGTACTACATGTTTATACAGAAGCGTGATACTTGTACAAGCTCTTGCTTGAATCCCCTCTGACAAGACCCGTCCTGTTTTTTTTGTTTTTTTTTGTTTTATGTTTTTTTATCCCAACAGGGGCTTTGGGCGTATCATGGGTCAAATATTATTGCAAGTATCACAAGGAAGGGAGACAGCTGGTCATGGTGCCTTGTGAACAGAAACCTACAACTAAACAGGTGCTTCACTAAAAAGAGAAATAGACAAATATTACTACATATCACCCACTCATCATAGCCACAGACAAACATCTGAGTACCTGTCTATCTGTAGCCAGTTTCTATCCTCAGACTGCGTACTCTACTGTCATTGTCTCCATCGCATGTACCGACCACTTTCCAACTTTGTCTCTTTCCCTACAGGGCCCCACGCAGCTGACGCTTAAGTCCTGCATCCGCCGGAAGACGGAGTCCATAGACAAGCGCTTCTGCTTTGACGTGGAAACTACCGAGAGGTTAGCACAAACAAATCTTACAAACCGTGAGATGAGCTAACGCGAGAGCCCTGTGGGATAAACAGGTTCAGGCGGCGAGGTGAACAGGTGGCTTACAAGGACAGAGTGTGAGGGCTAAATGGACTGTAGCCCAAATAATCCCCAAGCAGCGGGCACACGCTGGAAACAGATGGCAAACTCAGTGATTTCAGGGGAAGGAACACAACAAGCTCATGTTTATATATGCAGGCCATTCAGTACAAAATGCACTTAAGCCATAGGCTGCTCTGTCATATTCAAGTGACTTGATATCTGTGGAAATACTTGGAGTGTTGACAGGGTGTTTTAAAGGTTTAAAAGCTGCTTGAATTATGCATTAAGTGCTTGAAAGTGTCTCTGAATGTTGAGCAACTCATTTGTGCCAGTGTGTGACGTGAACAACAGCATAATGAGGAGTTGGCTGTTTGATATAGTGAAGGTGGCAGTGCTGTCTAGTGAAGAAGATAATGTTGTTGCCTCAAGATGTTTTAAGGCAAGCCACCCGCCCACCTGAGAGTACCTGAAATGCTCCCAGTGCCAGTACCTCACCCTGACCTTTGACCTACCTAGAAGGCTCCTACAGAGCTTCCTCTGCTTTTAATATCCTGGGTCATTTGTTTACTGAAATTGTCTTCATCCCAGTTTGCACCACGGAGACGGAGAAGGACAGCGTACATGAGTGTCTGATTGGCTGTTTCAGGTGTTCTGACATGCTGGAGCTTTTGAAACGAATCAGGAAAAGCGTTAAATCACTAACATCATAGAAACTAATTGGGATCTTCTATGCTCCTATAAATATCAGAGTTATCTATCTAACTGTTAAAGCTGATAGAAAAGTTATTTTTTAAGGTTTTGATAGTTAGTTGATCAGTGCAGTTGGCAGAAAGAGCGTTAAACTCGTAGCACAGTTGTCTTAGTTAACAATTGATCCAGTAGCCTACAAGCTGTGAAATCTGGCACCAGATTTTGTTGCTTCTGCAGCAGACAGATTGCAACAATGAGATTTCATCATCTCTTCCTGCTTGTCTTATTCATCTCCTTTTATACCTCCTATCATTACCACACGGGATTCAATCAGTTACTTCAAAGACTCTTCCTTCTACTTGTGGTGTTCTTGTTATTTTGTCTACCCTGTTTTGCCTGAAAAATGTGTAAGAGCTTAAAAAAGAAGCTCAAAGTTTCAATTCATAATAGCTGGATACTGTAGCACCACTACATCCTGTGACTGAATAATTCAATTCTTTGCCTCTTTAATGGCATTTCTTACTGTTTCCATAGGAACACGCCTGTCACTTTCCAGGCTCTTTCGGAGGGAGACAGGAAGTTGTGGATGGAGGCCATGGATGGAAAAGAGCCTGTGAGTTCATTTCTCCTCTCCTCTCATTTAGGATTATTCTTCTCCTAGATATAATCTTTGTGAAAAATGCTTTACTGCCAAAATATCTTAACTGCAATATGGAGTCTGCTACTGTGGGGGGAGCGGGTGGGTGGGGGTTTACATGGCTACTGGCTATTGTGCTGACACATAAAAACTCCCAACGCCAGTTTCCATTTCCAGTCTGCAGATCAGAGTTCATCCAAGCCTGTGTTAGTTTTTTGGGGAATAAGATCTCCTTAAATGTTGGCAGGTAGTTAAATCTGTAATCAAAACTCTTTTTTTGGGAAGAAGCTGTAGTTATCAAGATGTCATTTGCAGCATCTTAATTAGATTGCACCTAATTAAATGTGTTTTATCTTCACAAAATCTGTTGAACCCTGTAGAGAGAGAACTGGAACAAATGAGAAAAAAAAAACTTGATTTGTCATCAAGTGTGTTGTTTTAAATGGTATAATCTGTCATGTTTTATTTGATCAAATCCATCATGTAGGGCACGTGACAGCTCACATTTGTTAAGCATTGCAGGATGCAGGTATGGAGGATCTCATTATGGCTTTAGGTTTAGGTTTAGGTTTAGCGGCGGATGCCGCGTGGGTTGTGGACAAAACAAATAAGCCGTCACTGAGGATGTGAAAATAACAGAAGGCACACTTTTCATTGCCCTCTTCCTGTGCAACTTCCCTAATGACTTCTGTATATTGTGAATATTTCACAAGAGCATTTCCACCAACTTTGCCCAGATATCTTCAAGCAAACATCCACTGCACTTGTCCTGCTGCCAGGTATGCAGAGACTCTGAGCTGTCAGTCTGGACAAGGATCAACTCTGTGGTGTTCTTCTATAATAATCTCTTCTGCCAAACCAACCCTGTCCACTTTTTTACACTCTGAATGCCCTTTAGCCTTTTTGAGTAGCTGAAATATAAGGTGCAGCACTGCTTCTTCCCCTCAGTCATATGGACACTTTATATTAGCTTATTAGCTCCTTAAACTGTTATGTGTTTCAGCCTAGGGATGTTTCGGTACATACTGCATCTTTTGCATCATACTCTGCTGTCTTATTGTTAGTCTCCTGAGCCCAGAACTTTGTACATTACATTTACAAGAAAATGCTTTCAAAGCCGTGTTAGTGTGATTTCCCTACCATCATACACTGACAGTTGAAACCATTAGTCAATCAAGAAACGTCGTCGGCAACTGTTTTTATAATAGATGAATTCAAGTCATTTTATCCAGCATAAATCCCAAACATTCACTGGTCCAAGCTTCTCAAATGTGAGGGTTTGCTGCAGTTCTTTGTCATATGATATGATAAATGTTGGCAGGTAGTTAACTGAATATATTTTGGGGTTTTAGACTCAGACTCGGTCAGAGAAACAAGCAATTTGCAGACGTCACCTCAGGTTTTCACTATTTTCTGACATTTTACTGACAGAACATTTACCACCTAATCAAGAAAATTATCTGCAGATGAATCTGTAATGAAAATAATCGTTAGTGGCAGCCCTAGTAGACGCACATTGGCCACCATTTCAGAGGTTTTGTGCCCATAATAAATATCCCCAGGAGCTCTGGAAGCAAAACCAGGCTGACTCCGGTCTCTACAGGCAGCCAAGCCGGTCCATTGTAGTCCGTAAGTCTCTGCCTTGGCAAATTTGTCACATCTCCAAACCAAGAAGTGGTTGACATGTGTGAACCGGTGTGCCAAAATGACGAATGTAATATTACACTTACAGATCGCTTCAAGGCCCCCCTTTGTGCACTTTCCACTGCATCTCTTAATAAGTTAAAACTGTTTGGCACCAAAGTGTAGGAAAAAAAGAGAAAAATGCTTGCATGTTCCTCTCCAAACTTGCCTAAGCAATAGGACATTTTGGCAATTATGTTTTTTAGCCACAGAAATGAAAACAACCTTTCAAATATTGGAAAACAAAGCTGAGTTTTCACTCAGTAATTCCTTTCTCTGCTGGTAGCTTCATTATCTTTACATCCATAGATCAGATTTGTCAGTTCTAAAGCATAGCTACCATGTGGTTAATTAAAGTAACTCATTGCCAGGTGAAAAAACCAAAACGGAACACGTTACTTTAGTAAACATTTGTGAGATTTTGAGTAAAAACAAAGCTGAAAATGAAGTAGTTCTATTCTCAGGTCTTAATCAATAATAGGGCGTGACAGTGATATTTCACACTTCAACCGCCTGTGAGAACAAACACGCACCCTGCTGAGGAGTCCTTGAACAAGACTCTACTGTACTGTCCCCAGCTGCTCTGTAGCCGGCCCTGACCCCTGACGTCTGATAGAGAGGAGGGCAACGGAGTGGGGAAAAAAACAAAACGACTGATTAGACAAAGCTTTGATATAAAGACGGTCGCTTCAGACAGTCTGACTGGTCTCTGAGTTGGATGTCCCGGGTGTGACTTACTGGTGACTATGCCTGTAGTCATGTACTGGTTTTAATATTAAAGCTTTGCTAAACTGCTCCCAAGAATAAATTCTTTTCATTAGTTTGGTTGTTTCTGATTCAGGAATCGTTCCTGTTTTCCACCAGTTAACAAGACGCACATTGTGTCTCCATCCTTCCCCCCCCCCCCATTATTATTATTATTTTTTATTATTTTGTCATTTGAATCTGCTCATGTAGTCCCGTAAACTATCATTGTATTCAGGAAGTTGGTTTCAGTGGAGCAGCTTTGTGTCCTCCTGCCATCCTCACGTGTTTATTTTTTCTCTCATTTTCAGTTTAGTCATGCTGAAATATCCAAAGCCAGTCGTAAATTTCTCCATGTATTTCACAGTCTTCAATTTCCTTTTACATTTTTTTTTCATTTCAGATCTACCATTCCCCAATTCACAAGCAAGCTGAAAGTAAGTCTGTCATCATTGCCCTCAAAGTTAAGTTATGATGTTGAGATGTAGACAGACAGTAATACAGTCATGTTTCTCTTTATGTCTTATGTCCCTGAATGCATCTGTACTCATGTTTTAACAATAAGAAGTATTTTCTGTTGTTTGCTGTTAAATCTGCTCTTTTTTTACGGCTTTTTTCTCTCTTCCAAAGTGGAAATGAATGAAATTGGATTCAAGTTTGTGCGAAAGTGCATCAACTACATTGAAACAAAAGGTAAAGGGTCCGGTCTGAGGTTTACCCCAGCTGCCTGTAGTTCTGTTAGTTTGCCTACTTGCCCTGAAGGGGGCGCAGTTGAGTCATAGGTTACATGTTGATGCCACACTGCTCTCAGGGAAAAAATGTCCTTCATTACAATACTAGTAGTCTTAAATAATGTTCTATTTCAGATAGTACAGAACTTTAATCATCACATCTTTATCCCATATTATTAAAGTCTGCCTGTCTGATTTTCTTATTTTAAAGAATGATTTCTGACTGGTATTTCTTTAACAAAACCCAAACAAAACTTTTCGATAAAACTTTAAAGCCCAATAAAGCTTTAAAGCCCAATATCTCAGACTTGTCATCTTATAATTGTACAGTCACAATATGTTTCTCCTGTAGGGTGATTCATCTTACAAGAATGGAATTAAGCACTCAAGCCATAAGCACGTAATTTGACTCCTGATCCGAGCATGGAATGCTGTTCACTCTCAAACTAAGTAGAAACGTTCACAATCAGGAAAGAACATCTGTATTTTAATTCTAGCTCATCCAGGCTCTGTTTTTTTCATTTTCCCTCCCCCTCTCCTCTTCCCAGGAGTCACACAAGAAGGAGTGTACAGAACAGTTGGCAGCAACATCCAAGTGCAGAAGCTTTTAAATGCCTTCTTTGGTAAGGAAATAAACCTGTGAACATGTTCTACATCTGTCCATTCACTGCGTTTCTCCTACCTTACTCTACATAACAGGTTCTGCAACTTGTGAAGCTTGTGTGTGTGGATGATGAGGAGATATCAGCCGCTCTGGAGGGCTCTGCCTCAAAGTGGCTTTAAATTATATTTCTATTAAAAATCAAATAGTAGTGTAGTGGCAAACCCACAGAGAATTATCACCCGACTCTGCTGTTCCATTCAGCCCAACTGAGCTTTTAACTCATTGCTTTAATTTTCTGGCCCACAACTTTAATGTTGTGGTTCACTCTAACCGCTCTCAAAGCATTGTTTTTGGCCGCAGCAGGCAGCTGTTTCCAGTGAAAAAGCTCTAAAGCAGCAAACACAGTTAGCCACTATCTAGCTGACGAACATGGCAGCTAAAGAGCCATATATTTCCCTCCCTGTGTGGAGACCAAAAACTGAGCTAAAAGAGAGTGATCGTGGCCACAAACACAACTCCAAATGAGCAAGAGTGTAAATAGGCAACTGTTTGCTAACAAATTAGCCATATCAACTGACAAGGTGATAATATGGTGATAACATTTTACAGCTTGTTTCTGCTGCCCCCAAGTGGCCAAAAAACTCAGTTATTGCTGGTCTGCATTATGTGTACTTTTTTCATAGCAGATATTTCGACTCGTCATAGTAGGAAAAGCACATGTGTTAATAATACCTTTTAATAATGTCTCCGTTCTATTCATGTGTCCCAGTAAGTCATGACAGTGTGGCAGTGAGCCTGGACCCTGAAACTGAAGCAGCTAAATGGAATTCAGCCACCATTAATTTTATTATTTATGCATTATGCATTATATATACATGTATATACTGGAATTCCAGGCCCTATATTGCTTATTATTTAATTATGACCAGCCAGACAGCTAGTTACTTTGATCAGTCAAGGTGTCAGTCTCAGCTTGTTTTCAGCGTTGTTTACATGGGATTTAACATAATGGCAGTAAATATTTTCTGCTTGTTTGTTCTAATTTGCTCCTTCATAGACCCCACAAACCCAGGAGATGTGGATCTCCACAGCAGCGACTGGGACGTTACAACCATCACAAGTGCATTGAAGTTTTATCTCAGGTATGTTTGTGTGTGAGTAGACACGCGTGAGAAGGAGACACAAAGTTAATTTGTGGTAAAATACTGTATCACACTGAATAGTTCCAAATCTATGGCTGTTCTTTATGGACACTGTTGTAATTATAAAATCTGAGTGTCTGTTTTGTATTTTATCTCTTAGATAAATTAATTATAATATAATAATAATACATTCATTATTAAATACATTTCAATTGGTCACGGGTCTGCCTCATTTGAAATTTGTACTTGTACAAATCCCTGCTATTCCAAGGATTTAGGTACAACAATTTGTTATAATAGCAGATGCAGCCTTGACAGAGGTTGCGCTCTCTGAGTGCCTTCTAATGTAATTGTGTAACGAGTGAGTGCTGCTGTTTGTTTTTCTTGTGTTTGATGTGGTGAGTTATATTGCACTGCGGTCCTGCACTCTTTTATGAGTGTCTGTATTCATCTGCAGGAGCTTGTCTGAGCCACTGATGACCTACAGTCTACACAGAGACCTCATGTGTGCTGCAAGTAAGACATGTTTTGGAAATTATCCAGCGCTAAGATTAGGGAGTTTTGTTTGTGCGTTTATGGTTTTTTTTGGCCTCCTTTTTAAACTCTCCTCACCAACTCACACTGGTGTTTCCCCCAAAATCTGAAGGTGTGCCACAACACTCCCAAGCAAAAAATGTTACAGTAATTAGGAAGGTTGCAACTCATGTGCTTTTGCCTAAAATGTGTCCTCACCTGTTTGCATGCAATAGAGAAAAACTATTTCTGCATGCGTGTATATTCACGTTGTACTTCCTAAAATCTACGTACTTCCTTTTTGCAAAGATGAAAAGAAATATGAAATTGTGTGTGCATGGAACATACAGTCTGTGTACACTTGTAGCTTAAATTATGTCTTTTCTTGGTTTTAAGGACGTGTTGTTATTTAAGTGACGTTTTCTGAGCTTAATTGACCGTTGGCTTGTACAGTCTATAAAGTATAGGATAAATGCACTAAGCATTGCCTGGATTAAAAACCTGGACGCCAGGTACAAAAGAGGCATTAGTACATCAATAGTGTGCAGGCTGCAGGTTCGGCACTTTAACAAGCAGCACTAGGTCAGTCTGCAAGACACTAAAAGAAATCCGAGTCCGCTGTTTGTTTTCATCTGTCACACAACATCAATGTAAAACAGAGAAGACAATGAGTTTAATAACATCAGCCTTCTGTCAGGATGCTACAGTAAGACAACTGGTGGGTTCAGGTTCCTGGAAATGTCATTCATTAGTTGAATGGGGGGGCTCCTCATTATACGGCCGTACTTTCTTTTATTACTCTCATGCCATGGTAGTGTATGGCTGTGCCCTATTCCATATTGTGTTTAAACAATGATGTTTATATGTAACTGTATCATTTCTGTTACTCATCACCAATATTTTTAGTGCTCCTGAATTTTATATTATACCGCCATTATGTAAATGAAAACATAATTTCTTTATCTACATTATTAATATGGATTTTTATTCTCATGCTGGCATCTTGAACAGTATGTTAATGATTTATTAACTTTATATACGCTGTTCTTTCAAATTCCATTAGGTAACTTTGTATTGTCTTTGTATCACAGAGTCAGATAATCTGGACTTTCGACTGAGTGAAATTCATTCGCTTACCTATAAAATACCGGAGAAGAATCGGGAGATGCTGGAGATGCTTATCAAACACCTGGTCAAGTAAGTGCTAGCTTTGTTGTGATTTACTGTTTTTACCGCTCCCACAGGACGTTTTGTTCTCTTTCTTGAAATAAGCCGAGTTAATGTTTCACTGCTCTTTGTTTAGTCACATTTTATTCAACCCAACTTGACATTTGTTCACAGTGTGTGCAGTCACAGTGAAGAAAACCTAATGACTCCTTCAAACATGGCCGTTATCTTTGGACCCACATTGATGAGAGCAAAGGAGGAGACGGTGGCGGCCATGTTGGATATCAAGTTCCAAAACATTGTCGTTGAGATTCTGATTGAGGACTACAAAAAGGTACGTTTTCAGAGTATGCAGCCTTTGTTCAAGACAAAAATTTTAAAACACCATCAGAGTGATAGCATTTTAAAGGAGCAGTTCAACATTTTGGGAAATATGCATATTTGCTTTCTTGCCGAGAGTTAGGTGAGAAGATTGATACCACTCTAATGTACGCTAAATATGAAGCTACCACCAGTAGGCAGCTAACTTAGCTTAGCACAAAGACTGGAAACAGGGGGAAACAGCTAGCCTGGCTCTGTGTAAAGGTAACAAAATCCACCTACCAGCACCTCTAAAGTTAACTAATTAACACGTTTTGTCTGGTTTCTAATCCATACAAAAAACAACAACAAGGAGTTGTGTGCCAAACTATTTAACTATTCTTGGCCAGGACCAGTTGCCAGACAACCAGCGGAGACTCCAGGAAGTTACTGGGCCTGGCCAAGAAATTGTTCGATACCTAACCCCCAGTAAAACGGCGAATTGGTTTTTATACGTAATAAACAAACGAGATACAACAATACCATTGGACTGAGTCAGGCTAGCGGTTTCCCCCTGTTTCCAGTCTTTATGCTAAGCTAAGCTAGCCGGCTGCTTGCTGTAGCTTCATATGTAGCGTACAGACATATGAGTGGTGTCAATCTTCTCATCTAACTCTCGGCAAGAAAGGGAATAAGTACATTTCCCAAAATGTTGAACTGTGCAGCAGAGGCATTTGTTTGCCATAGTACTCACTAAGTCACTCATTTGGTATTTGTATTTAGTCCATTTCCATAGCTACTGAACCAAATTGTGACTGTAACTTTTTTTTTTTGTGGTCACAGATCTTCAGTTACATGCCAGAGGACAGCTCCGCCCCACCTGTCCCTCCTCCGCGGATCACCCCGAGAAAGCGGCAACCCATCACAATCTCCAAGCGGCCACCTCGTGTTTATCAAGCTCTTAGTCATGAGCACTTTCAGCACACAGAGAGTAATTATCAGCCTCCTTTGGCCTGATTGTCATCATCATCCTCATCATTATCCCATCCTATCTGTGCTGAATGTACAGTATATTATTTTTTAATGTTGTTATAAAATACTCCAGAAAGATTTGTACCAAAACACACCTGCAGAGCCATTTCTTAGCATTTTCTGAAGTACAGAAAAATTTGATTTACTGTAGTGTGTGTGTGTGTGTGTGTGTGTGTGTGTGTGTGTGTGTGTGTGTGTGTGTGTCCATCAAATACCATTCCAAACAATTATTACATCGAATCATTCGTTTGTCAAAGAATGTCAAATCAAAATCTATTCATTGTCTTTCTTTATCCTTTATTGTTGATAGGAAATTCCTCTGGTGCTTTTTTATTTCAAGTACAAATAAACTTATGTACTCTACATTTTTTTATCTCACATTAGTCTTTTTTTTTTCTCAATGCCTCTGGCTAAATCATGTAATTTTCTGTCTGTTTAAACCCCTCGTTAAGTGGGTGTGTCTCCATGCTCTCATACACTGTGGCAGAGAAATTTGGAGCACCTGCAGCTTGTCCTCCCTGCGTTGTGTGATATTTAACTGTTCTTAACGTACTACTCGGTATAGCCTAATAACCAACTCTGCATGATTAATCCAAACTTTGGAATGTGCTTTGAATTTATTAGCAAATCATTTTTGCGTGGTTTTAAACCAGTGAGGTGCTGTGCCAGTAGTTGTATTACCAATTTAAGTTCATTTTTGACATTTATTATTGCATTGTATTTGTTATGTGACCGTCAGTACATTTTTCCTGTACTTTGCATGCTTTTTTTTATCTTGCACATTGTAGTTCATTTTTATAATTTCATAGAGGAAAACATTTGCATTTGATCTAAGTTACTGTACTTGGATAGCAAGAACGACATCACATTCTTTGTCTTGATGTTTAGCTGCAGCTGAGTCCACTCCAAGTAATCAGTACCTGGCATTAATCGCTATGTTGTTTCTTTGTAACAGATGGCCAGAACTTCATCTCTGCCTTGGACGGGGAAGTCCCAACAAGCCCCGTTCCCCTGCAGCGGACAAAACCTGTAAGCTGTGCTCCACTCGTTCCAAGAGAACCTCCTCCGAGACAACTCTTAATGCCCAGACCAGCCAACCGCCAGGACAGACACTCAGACCCTGACGTTGGCAAGATAGGTGATACAAAGCAAAGGCCAGATTCTTCTTCAGCTGCAAACGGGGAGTCTGGAGTCTATGTGAGCCGAGTACCGTCCTTCCAGAGCAGAAAACCACCTCCTAAAGGCAGCAATAGAGAAGGTATGATGCACCCTCTGTGTGGGGGCATAATAAAACTGCAGGAAAAAGAAAATATTGAACATTGCAGCCAGCTCTTGAGATCTGCTCATTTTCCCTCGTCAGTGCATGTGGCTACATCCAGTCATTCAAAATCAATTTCTTTTTATTGTGGTTGTTTGTTGTTGCAGTAGAGGTAGTGGTGGTGCCAGTTGTGTTGCCTTTTATGACTTGGGCTGCAACAACATCTGTAATTGGTTTTTCACCATTTCACTTTATAATTATATATTATATATATTATAATTTTATTTGAAAAAAAAAGGCTTGGTTTTAGCTTGTTCATGTCAAGTGAACAGTGTTGCTAAGAAATTGGTAATCAACGGAAAATCAGATCAGTGTTATGTAAGTATTTATGGTGGATGATAAAGCAGTCACTGTTAAGAGGTGGGTTGCAGACAAAGTCTTTGCTGATTTGTAGGTCTAATGCTCAGCATGTCGTTGCATGTATTTTTTATAATATAACAGAAGATCCATATTGTAGTGAACCTCAAAACATGTTTCCTAACCTCTTAATCATCACAGCCTTTAGTCCTTAATTTAGCCATTTCCAATTTTATTGCACATCCCTTCATTCCTGTTTGTTCTCATGCATTGTTACATGAAGCTTCAGTACTGTTTTTGTTTTTCAGGAGATTCTGATGGTCTGACCAGAACGAGGTCAGAGAAGCATGCCATTTGTAGACCCCCTGTCAGGCCTCCTGAGCCCCCCTGCAGATACCCCGCTCCACAAAAGACCCCAAGTGCAGCCAGCAGCGAGGGCACGCCTTCATCCTAGTGAGTGCAAAAGTCTGTTGTCACCTTATTCAGGATATTATTATTATTAATATTATTAATAATATAATTATTATTATTATTCAAGAGGTCCAATAAATATTCAACTACTGGATCTGCTGTTTTTATTAAAAACAATAGAACTCACAATTTAAGCAACATTGAAATGGTGCCGATTCCAGTGTGTCAGAATCCGCAGCCCTCAAGACATTAGTTAGGCATTTGATCATCACGATCCAAACTGTCCGGTCAAAGAATGGGCAAGTTGCCTGATTTGCTGAATCACACCTTCTGTTGCAGCATACTGATATCAGGGTCACAGTTTTGCCTGAACACAGTGAAACCTCAGATCCATCATATGTTTATCAACAGCACCAACATGTCGGTTTTCCTCTTTTTCTGCAGTGTTGCCTCTAAAACTAAGTTTTTTGAGAATGCCTCCAGGCACGTTGGCAGGTATGTAAAAGCCTTCTTTTTTTCTGTCTGTGCTCCAGTTTGACCTCAGGAAGTTCAGGATGTTAATCAGATACATGTGTTTTTATAGTACAGTAGATGAAAGTTAATAAAACCACGACAGAAGGTGAAAATGATTAGAATGACTATTACTTGTAATAGCAGTAAAAATATCACTTTTAATTGAAGTCAGTAGCACAGACATCTGCTCTTTTATGATTTGCATGGATGGTTCAAGTTAAGGTCCTTGGCCTTGCTGCGCTCCCTGTGATGACGGCTGTAAATGAAGAATGCCTGAGTGGGAAGAGTTTGTGGGAATTTTTATCTAAGAGAGTTTATCTCTTTCTTCACTGTAATTTTTTTTCTGTCAATGTTATTTACAGTTAACATTAACGTGTCCAAATGTCAGGGTGTGCTGACGTATAAAGCTCTCAGTTGTCCTTTAGACAGAGGAAGCACAGATGACTTTAGTGATTGTTATCCCTGAGCTGAAGGAGTTTCTGAACAGACGTTAGTCGCACAGTCTGACCTGTTTGCAGTCGTACATTCCTGAAAATGTATATCGTACAGTCTGACACAGATTGCATCCAATCTTGGTGGTCGAGCTGAAACCATGAAGGGATTTATAAAGTATTTGTGTTTCCTCTTCTAATTTAGTCCACCGGCCTCTCCGTCGCCGTCATCAGCAGTGACAAATGTAAAAAAAGAGGTGAGATTTACTGTAATCTTACAAGTTATTCAGTATTTTTCATGCTGTTAAATCTGTCACAGAGTGTACCTGTGTAACAAACTGAAAAGTGTTTCTTTATCTTTTCATACCTGAGACAGACTGTTTGTTTTGTTTCCTCAGAACTGAAGTTAAGGAGACTCAGACCACATCATGTGACCTCTACCTGTGCTGTTGGGTGCACATCAAGCTGGAGTGAGTCCCCGCTAATGAACTCAGTGGATCTTCATCTATCAGATAGACTGAAGAAATGGCTCTCCATAGAGCTGAATGGATATATTTGATTCCATTTGATTTTTAAAAGTAAGAATGGTGTAAGGCAACAGAGTAGCAAAGTGAGCTCGCAAAGTAATTGGCTCAGTGTTTGATCATTATTCCAAAGTTAGGAAGGAGTATGATACTATTTTTTTCCCTCATTGACAAAATGTAGTTATTTTACAGTGTTAAAAAGTTTGAATGGCCAATTTTATTGGAGGGAACTAACTGCTTTTACTGGTTATAACTTAGACGTCTTCTGGTCTTCACTCCTAATGCTTGCATTGTAAAATAGATCTCCCAAAGAAGACTAATTGATTAAAATGGACTCAATCAGTTTAATCATTATTAATTGGAAAATGTGAAATATTAGTCTTAATATTAACGATTTTATAAACCATGTAGACCATGTAGTGGTCTGTCAAGGAGCTGCATGAAGCAAATTCATTTTAAGCTACATCTATGGAGTAATTATTTCTGTGGAAGTTATTTCAGTTGGTCAATTAAAAGAAAAATTAGATCAAAATGTGTGTCAGTTGAGACATAACGTGTCATTCAAACATAAGTCACTTTTTAAAAGGCATTACAAAAGTATTTTGCTATAAAGTGTATTCCAGTCAGTGTAGTTTGAATTTACACTGAATATAATGGAAGTGTAGGTTTTATGGGGAATTATTGAAACTGATTCACTAGTGCACGTTCCCTCACTTCTGACCTTGGTGTCGCTCACTTCTTACCTAATGTAGGTAGGCCAGGTTGTACAGGAGAGTCCTCGAATTTGCACCTGAATTTGTTGCACCTCAAATGTATTATTGGGATTAAAAATGTGTTTTTGTTTGTTCTTAAAATGGTATAATGTTAATTTTACACTTGTTTTTTTTGTTTGTTTGTTTGTTTTTTTTTGATAACCCAACTTTCTGGTTGCTGTAAGTAAAATAAACATGAAGAGTTCTTAACATGTCTCGCGGCTGTTTTTAAAAAGGAGCTGTGTATTACCATTCACCTCTGTGTTGTTGCATGATGTTTTATTTCTATCTCTCAGTCAAAGTGCTGATGCTTGTAATCACTCATATGACTTCTATTCCACATTCGTACAAAATGAATATGTGTTTTTTATTGTAAGTGTTCTCTCTGGGGTGGGTGTGTTGCAGAACAGTTAACCGTTTCTTCAAAAGATGTATCACTCCTTAATGTGATGTTAACAGGTCTTTTGATGCCAAACCCATCTATGACATCAAAGTGCAAGTTTACCTGTGAAACAACAAACAGACAAGATGTGTAATGATGCTAAAATTGTTTTTTTTAAACGACTCTCTAAGACCTGTTTGGGGAGATTCGAGGTAACATCAAATGTTTCGCTCGTTTCACCACTGGCTTTACATTCACAGTGACATTCATGGTGACTCAGTGGAGAAAATGTGACAAAGTAAATTGAATGTTAAGTTATTCATTCTTCACAAGTTTTGTTAGCAGATATAAATCGTTGTTGACAAGGTGACATAACAGTAAGTGCGTAAGTGTAGTCATGGTGGAAAAATGAAGAATAATTTTCTAGAGACTGGGTGTGCGGTGAAAATTTTGAACTGACATATTTGTTGCACTTGTTTAAAAACATCCAATCGAAAGCATGTAAATAAGAGGAATATAATGGGGCCCAACATTGAACCCTGTGGTATTCCAAATAAAATGTCTGCAAAGAATGAATTGTTGCCCACTTTGTTGGCTAAAAATTATTGGAAAGATGTCCCAGTTTTAATGTTATTTTTCATCTTTGCCATGACATTTCATAACCTCACAAAAGAAGACTAAGAGCCATGCTAGTGGCTCCGTGAGGCTGTAAACTGGCACAGTGGTTCTTTGAGCAAAATGCATGTTAACATGCTCACAATGACGTTGATATTGCTGATGTTCTGCAGGTATGTTTATCTTGTTCATCATCTTAGTTTAGCGTGTTAATTAGCTAATTTGCTAATTAGCACTAAACACAAAGTACAGCTGGGGCTGATGGGAAAGTTGCAGGTATTTAGTCAAAAATAAAGTATTGGACAGCTGATAAAAAATCAGGGGATCACCAAAGTTATTACTATTCACCCTGAGAGAAACAAATGTGTGTACAAAATTTCATAGCAATCCATCCAATAGTTGTTGAGACATTTCTGCCACTTAAGTAAAACAGTTAAGACGTTAAATTTTCCCACCTAAAACATTTCAAATGAAAAAGAGGAACACAATGGTTCCTAGCATTATGTACTCAGTGGTTCAGTCTGTTTTAAAAACCCGGTTTGCAAGTGGGCATTGTATCTATTTTGCCATCCACTCCTCCTACCACATTCCTACCTTGACTGCCAGTCAGAGCCTTGTCTCCTCGCCTCGGCCCCCCCTTTTTTTCTTCCACATTTAAATCTACCGGCTTGTACCTCGATTTCTAACATCTACAGTGCCAGCCTCAGCAGTGGACCGGCGGAAATTCCCATGCCGATTTCATGCCAGTTCACAAGACCTTGAGCTTCAGTAAATTAATATGCAGCCAAGTGCATAACTCTCTAATAGGGAAGCACATACACAAGAACAAAAGAGTGTGTGTTCTCCTGAAGGAAGCACACTGTTTACTGGATGTGCAAGCTGAATTAAACATGTATTCCACTACTACCACCTGATACTTAGGTAACTTAGTTAACAGCATTATGCCTACCATTTGTCTATGGTACATGTCTCTGTGTTACTAAGATTTGAACGTTATTACTTTTTCTCTTTTCCAAGTTTAATTTTCCCTCTTACCCAGCTTTCATGCAGTGTGTGCAAGTTAGAATCCCAAACCCAATTAAAATGAAGTAAAAGTTAAGCCTCTGTATGGCTCAAATCTGAGTTGTGCCCAGCATTTATCTTTTTTTCATTCAAGGAAGACATAACCTGTATTTGGAGTTAAAATGATGAAATTATATACTCTGGCTTGTACAATTGCTTCAACTTTCAAACAAACTCTTATCCCATCTTCAGAGTCAGAATTATTTTTAATTGTTTGCCTTTAAAAGATGATGCAGCTTTATACCTTTGAAAAACACACATATTGAAAAACACAGGTCACAAAAGGTATAAATCATACAAGAGATGGCTTTAAAAGTGTTTGGACACCAAAACAGACAAACTAATCAATATATACAGTTACTGTAGCATGTACAAAGAACAAGGTTAATATGCAGTACATTGGGCACACACCAGCTATTGTCAATTGACATAATACAAACACTGCAGCCTACTGTGATTACATCATATTAGTATTAAAAATGTACAAGGGCATCTACGTGGCTCATTGAGGTGCATGATCCACTGGCACTAGTTAATGCCTTAATGTGTGTAATGCATAATAAAGCTAAGACAGCATAAAAATCACATCAAAGATAAAGAGTAACAAAATGTTAAGTGTAACAACAGTCTTACAATATAGTGCATTCAGGAAAAGTAAGAAGGCTTGATTGATATCTATTTCTGAATTTTTGAATTTGATCAAAACTTCAGCATTATGTGCTGTTTCACTCTGTTTTTGTACATGCAAAATATATAATCTGGGTTCTTGTCAGGTCTTAATTAGACTTCTGTGTAGTTTCAACTTTCTCAAATGACAGCAGACACATTTATTCAAGTGTCAGGGCTATAACTAGCTGTCGTGGTCAAGTCTCGTGTACCTGTACTTGTCCGTAGCTACTGGATGCCATTTTCTTCCCCGATTCCCTTTCACATAGCAAATATTGTATAAAAAGACATGAAGACATTCAGATGAAGTAAAGTACCCTTAACACTTTACATTTCTCAATGAATCAGTTACAAAAAACTGTGAAACTGATTGTCATAGTCAACTGTACACTGTACAATGAGATGTTATCATGCCTTCTGACAGATGCCCCATGCATTGAACAATGATGACACTATCAGTCAGCATACAATAAACAGGTGCTTGGATTGCATATCCCTGCATTGCTTTGCTAAAAACGATACAGAGTTATAAAACATTGTTAAAAGTTATTTAGCGATGCAGAATATACCACAGAAGTCAATGTGAGATTTGTTTGTGTTGGATTGTTATAAACACGGAGCAGCTGGACTGAGAGAAGTTCTGATCGGCTACGTTTCTGGTTCATTCACTGAAATATACTGTTTCAGTCTAATCTACACTCTGCACCATGTAGCATGCACCTTTGTATGTACAAAGTGCCTAATGTTTTTTAAATAAAACACAAAAACTGATAATCACATTCAACTCAATGAATTAATTCTGTCATTAAAACAGTTTAACTCAAGTGTCTGTGATCAATTATCTTCAAGGCATTCCACAGATTATTTTCTTGGTTTTCATCTCTGAGGTTTGGCAGGACCAGTCAAGGGCTTTCTACTTCTGAAGCCCTTCCAGTTTTGACTTGGCTGTAAGTTTCTATTTGTCGTCTTGTTGGAACATTACTGCCCTAACCTAAGATCCCTGGCACTCTGAATCAAGTTCTCATTCAGTATTTGCTGCCATGCTTTCTTCCTTGTGTCTCTACAAGTCTCCAAGTCATCTGCTGCTGCAACCCGCCGCTCACAGCACGACGCTGTCGACACCATGTTGTTCAGCGAGGATGGTGATTGACGAGTGAAGAGCTGGGTACTCTGCACTTAGCGCTGTGCATGATAATGGGTGACTTAGTTTGCACATTTATCAATGAATCTTTTGCTTCAAGCTTGTAATTTCTGCCTTTGCTTTGCATTTACATGCTTTATAGAAAATGCAAAAGTAAACCGTAGGGGCGTTCAATACTTTCTAAAGGCGCTATATCTAAACGTACACAGTTTGGCAAGATCATGATATTTCTGTGGCAATTTCTTTAAAGTTGCATTATGAATTAAACTTTTCATGGAACATTCACCAAGATTTGGTGCAAGATATATCTGGTAAGAATATAATTTACAGTTAACTAATACCTACCAACTAATTGTTGGATTGTAAAGCCATCTTAATATTTAATTATCAATCCTTCTGAAGCTGTGCAGTGGAGAAATAAAGTATCAAAACATCTTGATGTTACTCTTCATATGAGTAACATCAAGAAAAAAAGCTCTACATGTTTGCTGCCAACATGATGAGAAAAGGTTTTAAGTGCAGAGCGTCAACAAGCATGCAGTTGTGTTCTGGAGATGTCTGCATTGTGCTGCATTGGCGAACAAGGTCAGTGTACTGTGTGAAGACAACGTGCAAATGATTAAGTACTCTAAAGCCATCTTTCGTTCTGATAACAAACCTGTAGATAGTGTTTTAACAGTATATAACTCAGGTTGTTTCTTTCATGACTGTGAGCTGCAATTTTACATGATGCTGTACTTTATATAAACTGTACTGAATTCAGAAACAGACAGGAGCAAATAGGTGGTGAAATTTTCTTTTAATGTTTTGGTTGTATATCTGCCATCAGACACAGCACCTGTCCTACAACCTGACATGACCTGTCATCTTGTCCGCTGCTCTTATCATTTTGTACAATCATTCTGATTTTAAGTGAATACTGCATGAACACAGCCTGGCATATATATATATATTATATAATATAATTCAGCTGCCTTTGATTGCTGTCAGAACCACTTCTACAGTAAATCAACAACCTAAAAAAGCAGTAGATACAAGTGGGAGGGATTTCTTTGCAACCTAGTTGTTGAGAAGCATGTAAGCTCGTTTGTGGCAGCAGCGCTCGATTTGTAATTTCAATATTTAGTTTCTAATTAAGACATCATATGTCCACACAGTATACTTTAGCAGCACTAAAACTAAAACTGTGTATTCACACTGCAGGAAAATCCTTTTTATTTTTTTCCGGCAAAATCAAGTTTGTGTTTCTCAGTTGGAATACTTGACTACCATATCTACACTGATTGTTGTGCTAATGACTCAGGCATTTTTACACAGGATAGTGATGCACTTTAATGTCACGGCAGGATTTCAGGATTTTGCCCACTTGTTAGAAAGTAGAAATAATAATAGTTATATAAAGCAATAGAAAGAAAATAGAAAGATAAGTTCAATTATGTAACTTTTTTTTAAACAAATCTGATCTAGATTTCTGATTTTAAGGCACTTAAGCACTTAAATGCCTCCCAAGTTTTATTTACCCACAATTTCACAAGCAGGAACTTAGTAGGTTCACCTGAAGGCAGCACTTAGAAAAACAGATTTTGGTATGTTGATGGGAAACAAGTATTTGTTTATTTCTGTCATCCATTTCTCATCTGCTCTTTGGGCAGTCTCTTGTTTTTTAGTATTTATGAATACCTTGTCAAGTATATGTATAATGGAGGTCACATGCGAATCTTAATGTTTTTAACCCTGCTACTTTTAGGTTGCTGTAATCATGATTTACAGACTTGCTTGCGTATGTAAAGTAGCACCTCTGCTCCAGCTGAAAACACAAACTCTCCACTCAGAAATAGCAGAGCTGTCAACAGGTGATGCCTTGCAGCGCTTCAGATAAAAGCTTTAAAAGTTCTGAACAAACTATCTCAATTATGGCTAAAAGGGAAAAAAAACTTGAGCAATAAAATAATGATTAGAGGACAGGGCTAAGAGCTATTAGACTGAAAATGCAGGGAAACAGTACCTTCGTTAAAGTTTATGGAGGCAGCAAAGATGAGTCACTTTTTGATCTAAAAAATCCTTCTACTTGTGAAACAAAATTGGTTTGGCCAAACCTGCCAGGATCTTTGGTACATGCACTGAGATTATTTCTCCAATCATCTCTGGAAAGCTGACCTTCGTGTGGAGCGACTGAGCTTGGACAAAAAGGTCAAATGTAAACTGATGGAGCTTCTTGACCGTCTGTAACAGAAGAAACACACAAATAAACACTCAAATTTACTACAAGCAGTGCTTTGACAATGACTCAGGAAACATGACTTATGAAAATATAAGGTAAAACAAGTGGCATGTCCTTAAAGTTTGAGGACTGGAGCTCTGAATCATATTAAACACATCCATGAGGCTTCTTTTCTACCCTGAAGTACGGTTATTAGATTTTAAGGTTTGATTTTTAAGGTATCAGATTCTGCTTGTTCTAGCTTGAATGCAGCATTTTTTTCCTGTGCGCTATTAAAAAAACACAGCATCCCCTGTGATTTAATTGCATGCATTGCCAAGGAATGTTTTGAGCAAATTAGTAGAATTACAACTCTTGCTTAAGACTGTTTCCTCTGCTTCTCTAATTTGGTCAAATGCATCCACATGTTCAGATGTCTTCGGCTTACACAAACTCTTACAATTCAGCCATAGCCATAACTTTTCCTTCTGCTGGGGAAAGTAATGTGTACATATAACGGTTAACTTGAAATCATTAGAAGCAGTGTATCTCACCATCTGGAGAGAGTCCAGGAGTCGGGTGAGTTGGTAGAACCTCTGAGAACAATTAGCAGTCATTCGATAGTTAATGAGGCGATCGAGTTCGTTGATGTAGGTGAGACGCAATTCATCAAAGTACTTCTGACTCTTCAGGCCCTCAACTGGAACTGGTTAAAGCAGAAAAACAGCACTGACTACATGCTCGCAAGTTACATATCCTGCACGTGCACTTCTGGGATAAAGTAACGTAGTTTGTTTTGACGTTTTCATGCTCAGTGCACAGAAGAGCACTTACTAATGCTGAAGAGGAGCAGGGCCTTCATGCAGAGGAACTCTTCCTGAGAGATCTGCAGCAGCAAGAACTCCTGTGAAAGATGTCTCATCCGTATGCAGTGCTCATACATGGAGGAAATGTGCATCCGATGTCTGCAGAAGTAAAAAGGTCAGGAGGAGAAATGTGAAATAATGGAAATGTTCAAATCACAAGAGGAGAAGGACAAATTGCTTCACACCTTGCACATTTATTCTGTAATGAATAACTACTGAAGAGGAAAGAATGTCAGAGGTTAGATCCATATCTATTAATGGCGTAATGGGGACATTGACAGAGAATTATCTTTATAACAATACAGATTTCTGCGGCGTGATCTTTGACATCTGGAGCAAGACGTTAAAAACACAAAACTCTATTGCACGAATCTCCTCCTTTATAATTGGCTTTAAAGTTCAGTAAAATGTTTTAGCCATTTATATTTTAATCTTATAAGAGGTGATTGGATATTTCATGTTCATCATGCCTGAACAATCTTCAGTTATTTCAACAAGCATGGGAGAAGAAGAATGGGAGAACAGATCAAAGTTTGCCATCTCCTGCAATAGGAAATGATTCTGCCTTTATTATGAATCAGGAAAAAGACAGTTTGTAACGTATTCTTATGCTGTGAAGATAAAGGTGAAATAAAGCATAAGGAATGGTTAACAGATTTAACAGGTTTAAGGAATTTGTTTAATGCTGAAATTTCACCAATTGCGAACCACAGAAAAGACCTCAAACTGAAAGAAAAAGATACAAGATAGAGCTAAACGTTCTCCATCTGTCTGGATATGGATGCAGAGTTTCACATATTTAGTTATATAAATGTATAATATACACAAGTCAGTGTATAATCCATTTGTTGCAAAGTTTCTGGATAAGCCAATACAAACAAAATATAGAAACTTGCAAGGATGGTGATGTAGATGGTTGGTCATTGGGGATGATATTGTTGCTGAATTGACACCCACCTCCAAACACTGATCAGAACTACTGTACACTGAGCTGCTGCACCTGCTCTTAATATGCCACGTAGCAGACAGTATGTGACCTCATCGTCAGACGGCTGAACTTTCTGGCTTGAAATTTCATATATATATATATATATTTCAGATATGAGAGTGGTATCAATTTTCTCATCTAGCTCTTGGTAAGAAAATAAATAAGCTTATATCCCAAAATGTCAAACCTATACGACCATCATAGATTCAATTTCTGTATTAACTGTCTTACAAGATAAAGTATCACAGCAGATATCTGTTCCTTCACGTGAAGACCTATCTTGTTATAGCAATTAAAGTAAACCGGGGAACTGTATGTCTGATATGAGTGTGGTGGGGTTTTATAAAGGTGAGGTATATGAGGACACCTGCGCTTTTCGTTCAATGGAAGAGCCCAACAATCCTTCAATTTCTCCTTATTTCAGTCTCCAATTATGACTGTGCCATGGTTTTTACCTATTTTTACAAGGACAGACTTGACTTGGCAGGAGATGGTAAGAAGCTAATTTAAAAGATGATAAGGAGCACTTCAGTCCATTAAGACTTTATGATGAAATTTCTTTCAAATAGCTTAAATTATCCACCTTTCTTACCTATATGGTCTCACCAGCCCTAATTCAGTCCTCAAAATCTGAACTACTGATCCACCACATGTTGAAAAACAACTCTTCTCCTATCATCATATCAAACTTTTTCTTCTTTAGATTCCAAGGTGTGGATTTTGGCTTGAGAAAAGGTTATGGAAAATTTTGGGGGAAAACAATAAAACTTTCCCTGTTTTTTCATTTCATAACCTGAAACTTTCACCTTTAAACTGTTGGGCATTCCCTGATGTTTCCTGATCGGTGCTATTGCATTATGGCTTTATTTTTAATTAATATGCTCTTTTTATACTTTAAGGATGCAATACCATCTTGTTTATTTAGCAATATATTAATTGGTTAATGGAAACTAAAACTAAAATGAAGAAAAATCTGAATCGTTAAAAGGGGCAATTCACTGAATTCACACACCAAGTTCATTCAGTTTTATTCAGCCTGTGAAAACAGTTGTATAATGTCTGCCGTGGCCGTGGAGCGGCTTTCTAAAGTCTGGCAAAATGACTGTGATGTTATCAGAGTTATTTCGCTTTGGGCTTGGAGACTACAGATTTTTTGCAGAGAGCCTGATTTACAAACTGGTAGCAGGAGTTTGAAAGACATGACCATTTACTAGGCAGACATGGTTTAATGAAAAGACACTATTGAGTTGATTTATGGGAAATGGGAAAAAGGATTCTGTGTTTTGGGGGTTTCAGCCATACTTGAGGTTAAATGTCAGAATATCTCGGCCTCTGCTGCTTTTAATTTTTTAATGTCTGCCAACTTTATGGAGAAGCACAATACTAAATCACTGGAATTACCCCGTAATTAAAATAAAATACTTTTGTGTTTAACCGAAATACGATTTCTTTTCTTTTGCCATAACATCATGATAGTATGTTAGTCCGTGATTCGACAGTACACACTAAATTTTTAACTCATCGCTGTTAGTAGTGAATATTTATAGTTCTGTATTTATAGTTCGCATCTGTGCTGTCATTCACCAAATAAATAACAACACAATAACATAAAACAGCTTTACATATACAACCATATAGTTTATTGACTCATGCCTCTATGTTACATTTCTTTTAAATACGTTTAAATAAGGATTAATGGGCGATTTGATGTTCAAAAATGTGCCCGCGGAATTCTGGGTCATGGTAATTATGGACATGCGTAGTAATGCGTATAGCAAAATCCACACAGAAGAGTTAGCTAGTTTCAAGACAGCAAGTAAGTGAGAGACGAGCAATGGACTACAAACTCAAACGCGGGTTTCAGAAGCGAAAATTGAAAGAAGCAGCCAATGATGTTTTTATATTTGTCAAGGTGCGCCGTCACCAATAAGTTGAATCGGTATCATTGTGCGCTTTTAGCAATGATGTTTTCATATCTGTCAAGGTGTGCCGTCACTAATTTTTTATCTGTTATGGTGCTCCAACACCAGATTTTGTCAGTCTTGGTCTTGCTATTACCACTCCTCTTCTATAACATGGCTGACTGTTTTCCTAGTAATAATTGAATTTAACTGTGCAGTGCATTTCGCTGTTGATGGTCGTTTTAAAGATGCGTGCTTTCACTTCTTTCATTTGTTACTAACATTAAGTCTGATGATGAGGGGCCCAGTTCTGCCTCATTATGCCAATGTATTTAAGGACAGTAAAAAAAGCAAAAAGGGAAAGAAAACAACACATTAATGGAGCTCCCTTATTAATTGACACAGTATAGAGCTGTCTAACAGCTAACCTCTACATGTAATTAAATATAAATAACTAAATGTACTTTTACTATGTCTATGTTCATGTCTATGCTATGTTTGCTGGCCTTTTTTAATGCACTCATTAATAGTGTCATCAATGTGAGACACTTGGCTGCTTGGATAGTTTACACAACAACTTTTTTTTTAAAGATCTATTTATTCAGTGCAGGTTTGCTGAGTGCATATGTCCTTTTTCAGCAAGACCCTGCCTCACACAGTTACACAATCATACCTGGGAGCTGGGAGATGACTACTACTGTCTGTCAGTCACTGAGCAGCTTCCATGGAGCAGTTTGGGTTTTGTTGCTCATTTACTTCCCTGCCTCGGTTTATCCTGCCAGTTAAAGTTCGAGCCAGCTGCCTTCCAGTTACAACGCTATTACTCTAACCTTGTTAGTTATATTCATAAACGTAAATTCTTCTTGGGGTTTTCTGCCCAGTAAATTCCACAGAGATACAACAAAAGAACACCCAAGGAGGAAGTTGGATGAACATCGTCCTTTACAAAATTCTAGAGATGTCTTTGTGTTTGTGCAGGAAAGCAAGTGAGAGAAAGAGATGAAGACAGAGAGGTGTGTGTATTATGTACAGCAGCACCAGCTAACCCACTGGGTTTATCTCTACATATATAATGAGGAGCACAGCATGTTGGTCACTCCCTGATAAAACCATTTTAGAGAACATAATTGAATTCAAGAATTCAGAGCTGTACATACTCATTGAACACAAGATCCGGGGCGAAGTAAAGCATCCTGCTGTTGACGTTCTTATAGGACCTCCATCCCAGGCCAAACACCATCACCCCCATCCATGAATGTTGAATGACAGTCATTTGGTCGTCCACGTGGAGATTCCTAAAACCTAAGGACAAAGATTCAGCATCATAAAATATGACACAATATGACATATTTTGTACTAAAAAAAATACAAGTTCTTTTTTTTTACATTTTTACAGTACCACAACATTTATATAAAAGTGATACTCCACCCAAAATGCAACCCATTTTAAATAGACTGAGGGAACACATTGGCATTTCTGGGATAGCGTTTGAAATGGCCTGCCTCCTACTGGATCTCTGTGGCAGAGCTAGTGTCTTTATAGATCATAATTTCTCAAAAAAAAACAACTGTCAAATAACTTGTGGGGTTCCCCAAGGATCAACTTCAGGGCCACTACTTTTTACTCTATATGTGATACTCCTTGGTGATGTCATCAGGAGGCCGGGGCATCTCTTTCCATAGCTATGCTGATGATACACAGCTTTATGTGGCCATGTCTCGTGATGACACAGGACCAATGGATTCTCTTTTTATTTCAGATATAAGTGCCTGGATGTCACAAATCTTTTCACACTAGAAGTCAGTTGAAAGCCTGGGTGTGATTGCCTAGCATGTCTGCTTCCAGCCCCTGGCAAATATAGACATTTTTGGGTTAACCCAGAACTGGAATGGAAAGAAAGAAAGAAAGAAAGAAAGAAAGGGGAAAAAGGAGAAACAAAATAAGCTTCTAATGAACAGGCTCCTTCCCACAGGGTCTGGGGGCTGCTCAGGATGGGACCTCTACCAAGGAAAATCTCCCATAATCCCCCCACCAACAATAATAACGGTAATTATTGTTGTAGTTGTAGTTACTATTATTAGACATGCGTGTATTTGTGTGTGTGTGTGTGTGTGTATATATATATATATATATATATATATATATATATATATATATATATATGTAGATAGATGTTTATATATATTTATATTTCCTTGTCTTTTTCAAAATGGGAGCCCTGTTTGCAGCCCATGCTCCCATGGGCTGCAAACAGGGATCATCCCCAATGACCCCAGGTGCCACCCCGCTATCCTAAACTATGATTGGCTTACTGCCCAGTTAGAGGCGGGACCTAATTTGAACAGCTTGGCCAGAACTTGCTTTCTAGTCTGCAAAAAACTTAGACAATGATTTTGATTTGAAATGCGAATAAAGAGCTTCTTGAAACTTTGGAGAAAAGGGTTTGGCGTGGAGCGGACAACACAGTTTGAAGTCGTCGTCTCTGGAGATTCTGGGCTCTGAAAAGATGTGAGTAGAATTTTTGATACATCTGCTACTGTGGTTAAAAACGTTTTAGCTGTGTAACGTTAGGTGGAATTCATTTGAACCGGGGTACTGCGTTCAGGCTGCAGCGGTGCGGGCCGCAGGGGGTGCTGCAAAAAAACGCAGCGGCCTGCAGCAAAAAAGTTGAAACAGATTCAACTTTTGGAGAAACGCAACCTGACGTCACGCTGTGGCAGCCAATCACGCTGGCGATCAGACCAGCAGATGCCCAGGTGAAGAAGAACTTTGTTTACCATGTAGCATTAGCTGTTTACCTTATTATTCTGCTGTTTACTGAGCGACTGTGAAGATGGAAGAGAGACTGATCGATCGGCTCCGTGATTACTTTACATCAGCTGTTCCTGCCACGAGGGAATACAAAGACCTTAATCGCCGTGCAGTGGCTTGGCTTGTATCGGTCTTCAAGCTGGGACTGCTGATTTAGTATGAGACACTCCCACACCGCTGCACAACCCTGCAGCGAATCGCCACAACACCTGATTCTATGTGAAGACGTTTCCCCCGTCTCGTTTGATGTTCATGATAATGTGGTGCAGGTCTGTCATCTCAGCTTGCTAACAAACCTGTCATCAAGACGGGTTATTGTCAACGATGCTTTGCATTTGTATGGTGCCACTGTGTTGTGTTGTGATTGGTAGGTCTATTTATTTTTATAAATAAACTTCAATCACAGGAATGTAACATTAGGCTATTTGTTAACAGTGGTAGAAGTACTCGGATCATTTACTACTAAGTAAAAGTACCTATACAGCAATGTACAAATACTCACAAGTAAAAGTCCTGCATGTAAAATCCTACTTAAGTAATAGTATCATATAGGCTAAGTATATCAGCTTTAAGTAGTGGTTTCGTCCCTCTGACTGATATATTATTATACATGACACAATTTGATTATTAATACTGAAACATGAGTGTGTAAGCAGCATGTTACTGTTGTAGCTGGAGGTGGAGCTAATTTGAACTACTTTCTATACAGTTAGCTGGTTTAATCCATTGGTTCCGGTCAGGCCCCTCCAAAGATGATTAAATTGTTTACAAGAGCACAAACTTGTTTAGAATAGCACACGTTCTTCATAGCTGTAGTCTCTTAATCTTGCTCTTAATTTGCACCAGATTGATGCATTCAACTCTAAAATATAAAAACAATTCTTCCCGGGGGGAAGATTGGCCCCCCTAGAGGGTCCGAGGTCCACTAGACTTCATGCCACCCCTGTGTAAGTCAGTGCCCCACTTGGGCCACCCCAGTAAAAAAAGTCTGGACACGCCACTGTCTACATACACGCTTACACTCACCACATAAACCACACAGGTTTGCAGGTCTGCCCACCTCTGTACAGCATCTTTTGTCACCTATATGATACACAGGTCCAGTGTTGTTCACTGTAGTCTTTTCTAGTCATTCTGTTGTGACAAATCTAATCACCCACTCTGTCATGTTCTGTCTTGTTGCACTAATTAAAAGAAAAAGGAGAGCTATTGTCATGTCTAAATTGCTTCTAAGTCTCAGAGAGAAACTGGCCAAAACATTTAATTCTGAAGGACTTACTCCTAGCCAACAAGCAAGAAACCCCAGTGTCGTCTTTGAATTAAACTTTAAGGCTCATGAGTCACCAAATCTGCTTTTTATCATCTGAAAACAGCTAAAGTGCAGCCATTTCTCCCTCTGAGTGACACGGAGAGACTGCTTTTATATCCAGTGGGCTAGTGTTTCCCAAACTTCTCCCAGAGTACCCCTTGTTCTGCATGTTTTAGAGCTCCCCCTGCTCCGACACAGCTGATTTAAATGATCAGCTTGTTATCGAGCAGCTTCAGGAGTTCATAACGAGTTGATCATTTGAATCAGCTGCGTTGGAGCAGGGAAAGATCTAAGGAGGTTTATAATGTTCTCCTATCTGGTCTACCCCCCCCCCCAAAAAAGTTATAAATCAGTTAAAATTGATTTTGAAATTATTTTACTTGTTTTTGAAGCACTTCATGATCTTACACCAGAGTATTTGTGTTACATGCTCACAATGTACGAACCAAGATGGCCCCTCAGGTCCTCTGGCATGAGTCTTTTAGCTGTTCCAAAATGCAGGACGAAGACTTTTGGTGAGGCAGCTTTTAGTTTTTATACTCTGAGCTGTTGGAACAGCCTGCTGGAGGATCTGAGATGATAGTGACATCTTTAAACATAAACTTAAAACCATGTCTGTCCCTCCTTTCAGCCTCAGTCCCACTTCCCCGGGCCCCTGCATTTCTATAAGCTTTGCAGTGATTGCCATTCTCCACCTGTCCAAGACGCCCTCAGACTCATTTAGCCCCCACAGCATTTATATCAGCTCCTTTTCCCCAGTCAGTGGCCAGATTGTCAATGTTGCCTCATGCCTTTGCTTTCCAGCCCCTTTAACCTGAACCTGTGCCTGGACTGCACCTTTTACCTGTCTCATTCCTGTTAACCTGAGGATTATCGGCTACTTCTGTTTGGACTTGCCTTTGCCTGTAAGCTTACCAATTATCATTTTACCATTAAAATCACTGAACTGTTCCCGCCTGCCTCGTTGTCCTCGTAGCCTACACACCCCGTGACACATGTACTACCCTGTCTAGCTTGTCACGCATGTGGGTTGGTCTGCACACATTAGAGCACCTGCCTCCTGCAGTTTTTATGTACATTAGGAGCCTTTCTTCCGCAGTGAAAACTGCTCATGATTAGAATCCATTGTAACCAACAAGCTGACAGCATCATGTCCTTTTCCACAATAAAGCAAAGCCTCTTGAGTTATTGCCTCTGCATGCACATCACTACAGCCTCTCCTAGCTAACACATGATAGTTTGTTGGGAGGACGGTATTTCGACTTGCACTGCAACCAGGACCAATGGCAGACAGTTAGCGACTAGCTGGTCAACAGAGCAAAGCATTTAGCTGCCAAAAAGCCAGACATTCCCCTTAGGAGTTGGTGGAGAGCAAAACAGAGCTAAAAGACGCGTGAGCATTGAACTTACATTTATCAGGTGGACACAAACATGACTTCAAATGAATGCTGAATGAATAATGTTGCTCTGTGTCTGGATGTGTAAATAAGCAGCTCTTTGCTAACAAGTTAGCCATATCAACTTAAAAGGTGATAAATGTTAGTGTTGTGTTTACAGCTTGTTTCCGCTGCCCCCAAGTGGCCAAAAGAAAAATCACTTAATGCAGGTTTAACATTGTAGCACTTGAAATGAGGGTAACACAAGAATACATAAATTGATAAATAACTCTCTGTGCTTAAAATTTAAAATCAGCTTATCAACACTGCTTCAAAAACATCAGCTTGTGTCCTACCTGGCAATCCTTTTGCCCATTTGACCACTTTGACCAGTTGTCTCTCTCCCAGCTCGTTGAGGCTGGTCAGCAGGGTGGCGGCAGAGTCTGGTTGTCCGTAGTCGTGTCCTGCATTCACCACCTCCGGCTCAATGGACTCCAGGATGTTGAGGAAGACCAGTTGGGAGTTGAAGTTCAGGCCTGATTTAGGAGAGATATTCTGGGTGACCTCTAAATGTTCCTGAACAGGATGATCCTCTTCAGGGTTTTTCTGTTGTCCAATCTTCTTCAGTTTACGTGCTACAAACAAAGGCAAGAAATTAAGAATCAGTTTATTTTTTAAATGGTTCCATCTTAACCTATGACAATTAATGTTTATGCTGTTTTGTCACACAACCAGTTAACAAGCAAGCCTAGTCTTCAATCTCCAATCCATGTGGTTTGCAAAATGATAGTAAATCACGTTACAGCCATTGAATTGCACAATGTACGAAAAAGAATAAACAGCTAAATCCCCTCAGTTCAGGTTTGACACTGATTGACTGTTGAACCCAGCTTCTCCTTGCTCTAAAGACTTGTGTCTGGAGGCATGATTGATTTTCTGCCTTTGATTTTAAGATCTTTTACTGCACAATTGGAGCCATTACAGCTAAATGCGGTGTGCAGAATGAACAGACGACGTTCCAACAAAAAAAAAGATCACAATCATAGATACTAGTACAAATACTTTCCTGTCTTTATCAGCACTGAATCTTTTATTAAAAATCAATAAATTACATCCTCTCAGGTCATCATTGCTAAATAACACAATCTGAACATACGGTATACACACTATGGGTAACTGTTTTGAATGTTAGAGGAAACCAAAACTACTGTGCTGAGAATTAATGTAATTCTTCTTCCTAAGTCATCAGTTAGAAATGTCTCATACTGCAACTGTGGGTTTTAAGTAACCTTTTAAGGGAAATATCAATTTTACCCAACAATACTCAGACTGATCTACTAATAGCTTTGAAGATATCAAATCATATTCCATTTGAAAGAAAACTCTGAACAGATGAGCCTCATCTGGTGGAAAGACCCTTGGTCCTCACGTGCAAGAGCTTGCTGGTGATGTGGCTGAATATAAATGATTTTTTCCCCCTATTATTACATTTTTTCTCCCAAGATGGTTTTGCAGAGTGTTAGAAAGATATCCTTGAACTATACCACTCACTAAATCATGCACATCTGCATTACATTTGTGTTTCCTTAAGCACCACAAAGCATATACAGTCAGGATTAAGAGACAACAAAACACCAAAAACCACAAATACTCGATGTTAAAAAAAAACATAAAAAAAACCCCTGCTCCCCACATCAATGCAATGACAAAGCTGCAATTTCTTTCCCCACAAATGCTGAAACTCCTGAGGCAGCTGCTCCATATGACAACCTGCACTTACAAACTAAATTGGAGCCCGGCCTTTGATTTGGTGGAGTAGGCTGCCATGTACAGTAAGCAGCAATACAATCAGAATGAAATAATTATATTCAGCCTTACAGCTGCCAGATACATTTAGTTTAGTTCTTTAACAGGTTTAAGACTGCCACCCATTCACTGCACTCAGTAACTGACTGTTTTATTGCCACCAGTAATACAGCAGCGGACAGCTTAGCTTCAACTCAGCCTGTTATTTCCGGATGACAGCTGTGCTGGAGAGTGAGTGACAGGCAAATACTGAGTGCATTGAAGAACAGGCATTTTTCAGTTGGTCAGTTATGTTTAAATTTGTTACAGTCTGCAAAGAGGGATACGCAACAAGATCTTTAAAATAGGTGTAATCTAATTCAATTGACATTTTAGCTTTAACAGGTTAAAAAAAACTAACATTTATTTAATCAGGGTTCGTACAAAGTCTTGAAAATTCGGAAAATGCTTAATTTTAACCGTTATGTTTTCAAGGTTAGGAATATGCTTGAATTCGAATATACTCCTTGAAAAATGCTTGATTTTCAACATAATCTGGTGTTTCATCATCTACACAATCACTCATGTGAACCAACAATCTTTTAATATTTGAAATGAAATGAAATTTAGATGTGATGATAAAGGCTTCAAGAGTCTGGACATTTTTGGTTTAGGTACCTTTTAAAGTGCCTGAATTGTACTCTTAAAAAGCTGTACGAACCCTGTTTAATCCATTTGCTCAATTTTGACGGACCATAAAAACTAGCAATTTCCTCTTGCAGCTTCTGTGTGGAGAATGTCTCATTAAAACTGAAGCCTGGCTTTTTTGGATAAATATTGAATTGCCAGTTATAGACATGACTTAAGTCTCTCTCAAAAGTAGCAGGGTTGAAGGCAAATTGCAAATTACATAAGAAGGATAATTTCCACTTTCTCACACTTCCATGTCTGATCCAATAATAAACATTTCAAATAAAAATGGTTAATAAAAAATCCCTCCCTGGGATTCTCAGTTGTGACACAGGCAGGCCTCTGATCCTTGCAGAGTACAGTGTAAACAGGTTGGGTTGAGCTAACCTTTAGATCCCTGTGTTTGAGCTGAAGCCAATATAAACAGGAGGTTGACATCCAAACGATGGATTCAAGCATGGCCTTTGTTACTCTCACAGATCACATTCAGAGGAACAATTAATTAGTCAAGATGTTGTCAATTGTCTCTATAAAGAGTTGCTGAGCTGTGCATGGCGTCAGTATTACACACTGTTTCCAGCTAAAACTGACCTCCAGTGAATAAGCTGCAGATGTGCCCATTACAAGCCCATTTTTACTCAAATCAAATTGTGCATGTAAAATTATTGGACATTTTCTGCTGAATGTACTCACATTTTTGGTCCACTTCCTTCTATGTCATTACCTTCTTTATCGTAACTGTCTTTTTAGGTTGCCAGGTTGTGAGCTTCATTGCACAAAAGCCACGAAGGTCAGTTGAGCACTTTTTCTTCCTCTTGAAATGTCTCTTTGTAATGTGTGCCTGTGCAGATCACACTTTACTCTCGCTCTGGTGTCCCGGTTGTAGATGTCATTGCATCATTAGCCCACTGCTGCAAGTTGTGTTTCTGGAAGGGTGTGAGGGGAGCGGCGTGTCAGAGAGTCCGACACGAAGGGAAAGAAGTGAGAGGAGTCTGATAAACCTTCCACAAAGTCACTTCCTGTCACTTAAAACTGTCACACTTCCCATTAATCTCTAGTTGTCCCGTAATTAACGGGAGGGCACTACAACGTAAAGTTACACGAGCTGTAGTGATTGACAGTGGGTAGCACTCTGTATAAGAAGGAAATAATGGGGTGATACCTTGATAATAACAGGGTAATAAAAATAAATATCTTTTCATTACTAAGGTTCACTTTTTGGGCTATAATGAGGTGATGTTAAAATCTTACATATGACCATTCAGGGCTGGAAAATGCAAAAGCATCTCTTTTTTTTCTTCATTTAATGGTTATTTTAATGATAATACTTTGAATGCCAAGGCTCATTATCTGGAAACACATATGATAGTTTCTATGTAATAACCCGAATCAAGGCTGGAAACGCAAAAAAAAAACAAAAAACACCCATTTAATGATCACTTTAAACTAAACATCAAAGGCCAGAATATTTACTTAGAAACACAGTTTCTCTGTGATAATGACGAGTAAGGGCTGAAAAATGAAAAAACCTGTTACTTAACTCCACTGACATATTTATGAAAAGCCAGGGCCATTATCTCTTCTTAATTATAGTTATACTTAGTTCAACTTAACACCAAACATAACCACAAACCACACTGAAATTATTATTCAATGAATTCATTGATTGGCAGAAAATTCATTAACAACTATTTTAACAATTGATTAATTGCTTCGGTCATTTTCTAATAAAAAAAAGGTTTTCTGGTTCCAGCTTCTCCAATGTGAGGATTTGCTGCTGTTTTCTGTTTGATATAATCATACATTTATTTGTTTGATCTTTGGACTGTCGGTTGGACAAAATAAGACATCTGTCTCCTCGCACTCTGGGAAATTATAATTTTATAGACAACATGATTAATCAATTATTCAAGAAAATAATCATTAGATGAATCAACAATGCAAATAATCGTTTGCAGCCATGCCCTATATTACGCCATTATTACCTTGTTATTACTGACATGCTCCTCTCCCTTATTCCTTTGCAATATTTCCCCTAATGTTACCTAGTAGAGTCACTAGGAGTCACTACTCCTTTGCATTTAGAGCAGGTAGAAGTAGCTACTAGCTGCCTTTCTTTGGGAACGACCAACCTCGGGACAGATGAGGACCCGCTGCAGGGTTTAGAAACACTTTGGGATCCCACAGGAGAAGTCAAAGGGAGTTTGGTTGCTATGTTAATATGGATGGATGGATAAATTAAAAATTAAAACTTATATACGAATGCCCAAACAACAATCTGGAAAGTAGGTTGTACAACCTGATACAGCCTGCTCATCACAAAAGAGATTAAAACCAAGTCCATATAAAATTATCCAATGGACTGAAGAGATGAAGAGCCGCGGCCATTCATTCAAGAGATTTCATCATTCCTGGAAATGAACTATGACTATGTTAGAAAGATAAAACATTCTTTGAATGAGTCATATATTTAAACTGGCAATGGAGTGGTTCCAGGACAGTCATCACTGCACTGCCTTTTGCCATTAAGAAGATGGAGGAGAATAGCAGCTTCTGTAAATCACCAACTAACTGTCAGTCGCTGGTAGTGAAACAGTAGCTCAAGTGGCTTTTGTTGCATGTCTCATATGTGTGCCAAGGTGTACACACATTCGTCCTGGAAGCTTCATGGCAAAAAGCGTCCAGCTCCAAGAAAGTCATGGGCTGAGGTGAGGTTGATAGACGGTATGATAAAAAGTGTATTTGCATTTCAACACGAGAAGCCGAAGTGCAGATGTGCAGTGAGCTTCCAAAATGAGACTGCTGTCATGCTTTCAGTAGCCTCCCTCCTCGATCGGCTTCTATTTGGAGATGTAATTAACATTCCAGGAATAATATGGAATTCAAATTATAAAAATGAATCCTTCAAGCAATTTATAATAACTGCTTTTTCAGTCTTGAACAGATGCCAAACTCAACAAGATTCAGAGATTTCATTTCTTCCAAACTATGAGGAGGGAAACAAATAACAGATCTTAATGATATGATCTAATGATACAGAGCTTATAATTTAATTGATGTAGCTGCCAATACATTTGTAATTTTGTAATAAATTAATTAAAATCAAATTAGTCAAACTAGAAGTCTCCTTTTCTTTCAGTAATTTATGACTTGGCTGTAGTACTTTGAGTAAAAATCCTCTGGGATAATAAGACCAAATGTATAATTTTTCTGCTGCCACTGCTACAAATGGTTGTCATAAATTTTCCTGTGAAATGCCGCGAGTGAATTACATGTCTAGGATGAGAACATAAGTGAAAGGAGGCTCTTTTTAGCCACAACTAGAAAAGGTGTGCCTTTTTCCTTACAATCACAGCATTAGATCACATTTTCCCTCCATGGGTTTGTCAGTGACTGGTGGCAAAATTGCCGGCATGTCTGCTGCTTTAATTCACATGTCTCATGTCAGCTTTGTGCTTCCAGTACAATTTTCACCGTTAACAGAATGAGAAAATGGAAGAGAGTGAAAATTGAACACAAGGCTAAAATTAGTCCACTACATGTCAATCTTTACAGCCTAATATGACAAACAGGTCTAGGTGACAGTAAGGAGAAGTGAATGAAATAGGTCTAAATTGCATGGCAGCTCAGTCAGGGGCTTGATTATCAGTAACATCCCCTATTGTGATGATGCTGCAATTGAAGAGAGCCAGCTAAGATGTGCGGTGTAGAGAGAATAAAGTACTTGGAACTTGGGAAGCCATTAATAGTTTCACTTTTAGGACTTCGCTTTCTCTGTAGTGTGCTTTGTTCATATAGTATGTAGCACACAGTGTTTATTATAGTCCATCCTGCACAAATGAAAACATATTTTAAATGTAAATCCATACTACGCACATCCTATGTCTGAAGTGAAATGCAACTAATGATAACAGGTATTACTAATAAAAGAAATGTTGGTTGTTAGGAACGTTGCACTGCAGCAATAAAATAAAATAAAGGATCATTGTTTCTTTTAAACATCCTACCTCCGAGAGTCATTCCAGCTTCAAAACACTTCTTCAGCCGACAAGACGGACAGTTCTTTCTTCTTAGCTTATCAATAGTGCAGTCATTTTTGCTTGCACACAGGTATTTCTGTTTGCCTACGGGGACAGAGAAACACAGAGGTTACTTGTTGAAAGGTCGAAAATATCAAACACAGCATGTACAGACGTCATTCCAATTGAAATAAAAGGCAACAGGTTTAGCTGTCGAATGCTGGCATCAATGTTAATGCATGGGACACCAGACTCAGGATCCAAGTTACCCCCCTTTAAGCTTTACCTTCTGCTGCTCTTTTGAAGAAAACCTTGCAGCTGCCACAGGTGAGCGCACCGTAATGGCAGCCAGATGCCTCATCTGAACAGATCAGGCACACCCTCTGCGGTGGAAAGAAGAACTCCATGGGGAACATGTGCTCTCTGCCAGCCTCAAACCTGCAGTCAAACATATGAAACATGAACAGCTACGGGACACTCATGTAAGATAAAAAAAAAACAAAAAAAAAAAACAAGCTGCTGATTTTCTGTTGATGACTGTCATTTGATTGTTGGTCACTTATAAATCTTTATAATATTATTGTCATTATGTTTATAATGAGAGCCCATTGTTGATGTTCCTTAGCTTGGGTGTATGAACTGGGTCACTGCACAGCATCTTATTATTCATTGTTTTGGTATTTCACTCACTGTCAACATTTTGTGTTCTGTGTGACTTTGTTACCTTGTGAAACTAATAGCCCATAAAGCCTGACCTTAAACTCATACACTACAGCAAGTCCATAATTGCTTTTTACTTGTTTAATGCTGTCCAAACTGTAAAAGCTGTTACTGTTCATTCCCCGGAAGCGTGCCAAGGCCTCTCACTGTGTGATTTAAGGAGGGCTCGCAGAGAGTGTCATGACTGAGGATGGTGTGGGAAAGATTTGAGCTCCAACACCGTGGCTGAGGGGGGGGTGCGAGGGGTAGGAGTGGGAGAGGGGGTGGGGGTGCACGATGGGCGCCCAGCTTCAGCCTTGAACACAGAGAGATTGGAGATGGCTCAGACATAACGTTGCCTCGGTGACGTGCAACTTAAGATATCAAGGCTCGGTGTAAAAAGTGACAAGGATGAAGCTCCACTGTGTGCAGATTGGTTTTAGGCCACAAAGGACACTGGGAAAAAATAATTCAGATGAATAGAGAAACTGGAATTACAAAATCAAAATGAATTATGCTATACATCTAGCCTCTAAGTATCTCTCTATTCAATATTATATAAACCAATGAATTTCAGACTGACTTCATTCACAATAAGCTATGAAACTTGGCTAATTAGACCTCCATAGACTTTAGAGTGAGTCCAGTCTTAGAGTCGTGTGAGATGAGAGATCAGGGCTGTGAATAAAAGGAGATTTGTAGTTTAAATAATGAGAGTTGAGGTGCTGAATGGTTCTGCGGTCTGGGACGCATCAACAATAAATGTGAAAAATATGCATGTCAAGATCAGTTTGCCAATGCTCTGTGGGTTCAGTTTAACGAAGGCAACTGCTAATAATCCCCAGTGCAACAGATACAGAATACACTTTGGATTTGCACGTGATACTTAAGAGGTGTTTTTTTAAAACTGAGACCTGACTAAAACTTTGCTGCCTATTATGCATATCCTAATTCTTTTTGAATAAGTTCCCGCTGCAGGCTTAAACAGTGTAATGGGTCAAGTGTTTAGGCTGACACAAAGACAAACACAAGAAATGGTAAAAGAAGGGAAGAAAACCATGTTATTTTAACACGTTTACTGATTTCATTTCTCTTGGATGAAGCCTGGTGGAAAGCATCATGACATTTTTTATAGTATAAAAAGGGTATAATGTTACCTTACAATTTTAGAAAAAAAAAAAATCATGATTTGCAAAGGCCTAAACAATTGTCCAATTAAACTTAAGTCCAGTCCAGAGGATGGAACATGCTGCTACATGAGGTTGTGCTATACATACAATATATACACACACTTATCTTTATGTGTTGATCAAAATAAAAAGTCATTATTTAATCAGGTGGTCTCGTTGAAATCAAGATCTCTTCTTCAACAGACCAGAGAACAGCAAAAAGATGAAAATAAATGTATAAAAATGCTGTAATTAAAGCCTTAAATTAGCTAGGATGACTAGAAAATTCTGACTTTCAGTGTCCGTGTTATGTGTGGAGAATCTAAGCAGTCCTGTGAGCTGGACGTTTGTGGATTTACAAGCATGCAGGGATGAAAGATCCTGATGTAGAGCTTCAACATTCAGTCTTACTTTCCAGTTTGTGTGGTTAAAAGATTTTTTTTTTTGACATACTGACTTAAATACTGATTATTCTGTCATCTTTAAAATGATCAGCTTTGAAAATATTTGGTACAGTAGCTGATTTGTTTTAATATTTTTGCTATGATCATATTCACGTTTACTCACACCCTTGGAGTGCAAGAGACATATATTGTATACATGACATACATGTATATGTATATATTCTAACGGATTATTGTGCAAAAATATAAATACATAAGATGCACAAGACAAAATTAAATACTTTGCAGAAACACATGTATTCACCTACACAGATAAATGTTTTCTATTACATTATACTGTTACTGAACCATTTTGTGTGAAATGGCTCCACAATTTACAAAAAAAAAGAATGGCCTTTCTAACTATAAAATCTAATTTAAGCCAGTGTCCATGCACAATGGTGTTTGATTAACGCAGCAGAGTATCATTATTTCCGCCTCTGTGTATTCTATGTTGAACGTGTTGTGGTGCATTAGCAATATTTTTCTCTGATGCTGCATGAGCCACTTTCATGAGTGTGCTTTCTTGTTGCTTCAGCTTGTTTCCCGTCGCTTGATTTGAATTTGTTTGCCTCGTGCCTTTGGAAACAGTGTATACGGTGTCATGTGCTTGAGCTAAATAGTTTCTGTTTTCACTCATTTGTGAGGTAATGACATGCAGCTCCGCCTTGGTCAGAGGACATACAGGGACAAGCATGATATATTTTGACACAAGTTTTGGATTGTAGATAGATCTCATATCCTTTAAGAGCACCAGTGTTATTAGTGATAGCTTTCTTTACTGAATTCCTCTACTACACATTTCTCTCGCTGTTCATAGGTAAATGCTTTGCTCCCACTCTGGACAGTCACTTCACTCTACACACAGATGAGTCCAAATCTGCGGAAGGTCCACTTCTCACTCTGCTCTCTGCTAAAGACCCTGTAAAATTCTTAAAATCTGGTTGGCTGTTAAAGATAAATCTATCACTTCTGTCTGCTTGTGTGACAGTTAAAATAAAAAGTTTAGCCCACGCTGCCAAGGCAATCATATTAAAACTCTTTGGTAGAACAATTCCAGGAAATAACATCTCTGTCTAAGACTGGACTGCTGGTGTCTTAAAGTGCAGGAAACTGCAAACATTTTTTTAAAAGAAGCATACAACAAAAACACTTAAAACCTTTTCTAACTTTTTAACAGACCAGCATTGCCGGTAAGTCAGCCATAGTCCCAGAATTGAATGAAAATTACAGCTACACATAACTGCCATATACCCTCAGCTAGCTGCGCCGATTCACTGCCACACATGGCCATAATGGCACCGTACTACATACTGTTGATATTCCACATGTTTGGACTGGGTGAAACTGCAATGTGTAAGAAGTCATTTCAAAATGGAGCTGCCTGGTATAGTGATGAGCCATGTTTTAGTTAAAAGACACTGAAAAAAATGTGGAACAAAATCCAAACAGCTGTGTGATATGTCACACATAAATGGGACTAACTCAGACTCAGAATAGTGAAGTGCAAGCTTGTAGAGGCATCTTTCTGGATAACTTTGTAAAACTCATATGTGGAGCAGGGCCAGATCCAAGACCTGCTCTGGATTTTATTCAGCAACAATGTCCAGATAATTCAGTACACCTGCCGCGTGAACAAGCCGCAGGACTTCAGGTGATAAGCAAGAGGAAAGCTGGATCTCCCAGTCTTCTGGTTTCTCCACTTGGGGACATCCTGCTGACCTAGGAGTCTAAACTGCAAAATATACAATATATAACCCCCATGAACCCGGTTTGAGATCTGGCTGGGGACCTCTGTCACAGATATATTCAATAAAGGCAAATTGCCATAAAAATAAAACATAATCAGTATGTATTTTTGCCATTAGGCAAAGTATATTTAGGAATCTATGTCTTCTTGATTCAAAGCAGATGAAGTCCGGCAGACCGTGCTGCTTTACCTCCATGTGTTTCTCTGCAGAGATTAGAGGACAAGCAGCTCCTTGTTTGTGATTTTGCAGCTGGTTTCACTGTCCTCGCATTTGAGATTGCCGCTGATTTCTGCTTCCTCTATATTCCTGCCCTGGATATTTCTGATTTAGTAATTTACTGTACATGCACAGTTGTACAGGGTCTTAGTGTACTGAGCTCTGATAGCCAGAGACACATGGTGTCATTATTCACCAGCCCAGTGAAACCCCAGACAGTCGGAGAAAGGGCATGATGACGTCAGCTGCATGACACCTCTGTCTGGTGTACACGTTACCTTGTGGCTGCCGGTCAACATGTCCGTTCTGTGTCCCTTGTATTCCTGGAGCAATACTGGCAGACCATCGAAATGCAACTTGAAGTTCAAATGCGTAATATTTAAGAAACCTTTGGAAACGTTTGTAAATTGTATAAAATTGTCACAACTATCAACACTCACCTCCACTAAAAAAAAAAAAGAAATAGTCGTCAAACATTACTTTGCTGTAAATCTTTTCTGTCCATTCTGTGTTGTCACATCTGGCCTATTTATGAAATGAATCCACCAAATTCAGTGATAATATCCTCTTCTGTTTACAAGCAAAGCCACATATCAGAAGAGCACATTTCAGTGATACATGTTTTTTCATTGGTGCATTATAGTAGTAACTACTAATAATAAATAGTTGTAACCCAATTAAAGAATAGAATCACACTTTCTGCATCCAAATGGATTTTATGAGCAGGTGCCGCAGACAAAACACAGAAAATAATATATTTTTTATGTTTGATGGAGGCCAAACTAGTGGAAAAAAAAAAAAAAAAGCACGCTACGAAAAAGAAAATTGGTCTTGAACAGAACTTTACGGATTTGATGTATAACAAATCTTACAGATATTATTATTTATTTTACAATGTTGACATTCATAAAGCATATCTTTATAATGGCTCAAATTAAAGGTGAAGTGGAAAATATATTTTAACAAGGGCTGCTTCAACTCTCATATAATCTGAAGGGACTTCATTTTAAAACTTAGTAATATATTAAATAGAAAAGCATGAAATCAGCTTGTATCTTGCACATGAATTTAAAATGCCATGGATGTAAACCAGCCAGATATATTCCTGGCCAGATATATAATCTGTTTAAAAATGCATTACAACCGTTTGATGAGCTAAAGTCCCAACGCATTTATTGAAAGTAGCCTGATAATATCCTAAAATACACTTTTGTCTATGCCGTAGAACCATTCAGTTTGACATTTGGTTTATAATTGAAAAAAATAAATGTAGAATAATTCATTGTCATTAAACAAAACACCATGACCTTAAACAGCTGTCTGTAAAAGGGCAGGATGAATCTATTCCTGTGATGGAGTTTGGGTTATAGTATGATAAAGAGCAGATTGTCAATCTACACTTGGCCAAAAACATCTAGGCTAATTTATGTGGGAGCAACTCCACAGATGACAGACTCTTAACACTCATGTCTGGGGTCAGAGTAAGGTCAGACTGTGGTCAGATTTGAGACATGAAGCATAAAATTTAAATTAAAGTGTAATTTTTGTTGCAATATCTTCTAGAGGTCAGAACAAACTCACCCTTTTCTGCCCCTAAACATTATTTCAGATACATTTTTATTATTATTATTATTATTATTATTATTATAGTTTACCTGGTGTCATTGTAGGCGACATCCAGCCATTCGCCGACTTCTGCCTTCACATAGTTGGAGTTGGGATAGGGCGGCCTCAGCATGCCGCCGGGGTACCACTGTTCAGGGCGCATGACGCTCCTCTCATATGGATTACATATGAACGCGGTGCTGGCCCCTGTGCTGTGCGCATTCATGCACTGCCTCGAACCCCAGCACTGAGAGTTGTACTTGTCATTAAATGTGTAATTACTGCCCCACAACGCCCCGGCAGATACACTGTCCTCAGATTTGATTTTGACACTGTATTGTTCTGGCTGATAACCGCCGAACTTGTTCTCCATGGCTTCCCCGAAGTCTCCCGCTTCGTCGGGTTGCTTGTAGACTCGGCACGGCCTATCTGTAGCCGTCTGGCCGAAGTGTGCCAAGTTGCCTGGCGCGGATTGGGCATAAGGGCAAGAGGCTGCACGCGCTGTGTCCAGGTGATCTATCTCTTCTGAAGTTATGTCATCAGCCTTGCACAGTGTGAAGTTTTGTTCATCCACAGATGTCCGAGTGGAGGTGAGGTGTTGCGGAGGCGCAGCAGGCTCTGAACCTTTGAACATTTCCACCAGTTGCTTCTGGCCGGACAGGGGCCGGTCATCTCGCTCGGGGCATCTGTAGGACTCGGTGACGGCAGCATGGGCTCCGGGGCAGTTCAGCGGCACGGCTCCGACTCCGAACAAGTACGCTCCTCGCATTTGGTCATTTGCAGCGCACGGGGGTAGGACTGGGTCCATGTCGCTCGTGTCATTGGACTCCGTGGTCAGCCCCAGCGATACGGACACCGCTTTGCAGAGCTCCCTGGCTGTTTCTGAGATTGTGGCGCAGTCAGCGTTTAACAACTCCTCCCGAGGAGCAGCAGCTGTTTGACAACAGTGCGTTTCCATGCCACAGGCTGGCGGGTTAATGAGTCCGGATCCGTAAATGTTCGCGTCTGCATTGTCGGACAATTTCAGTCTGCCGGGGCCGTTTCCTACTGGGTTTTTGGTGAAATGAAGCCGACTTTCTTCAGTTTTGAGCGCCATGCTGGGAGCGCTCACAACGTCGCCTGTCTTCATGTTCTCCCCCCCTTCCCAAATTTTGCCACACTCTCGGTTAGTTTGGCTCATTTCCCAGAAAGTGTTTACTTGGCCAAGAGACCGGAACTTTGCACGACTAGCCTAGCCTACTCTTCAGGTCCCACCGTAATTGTTAGAGCTCAACCCAACTCTCACGCTGTGAAAAGCGTTGTGGTGCAGGTCCTGGGAGAGCTACAGGAGTCACAAACTCCTCCTAAACTGAGATGTTCAGAGTCAGAGGCGCTGGAGCTCGGTTTGATTAAAAGTGAATTCAGGAAAGCGCTTTTGTACCCGTCAAACATCGGCACCTTCATCCAATGGAATAAGAGCAGGGCGTTTAATGATTAGCTTTATTGGTTAATTTTAACATCTTTAGATGCTCAGGCAGAAGATATGTTAATTCACTTTTATTATTATCGTGACATATCTGGAGGTTACACACAAACCAAACCTCTCATTTATGTAATATTGTGCTTTGTGTCTCCATTTGTTTCATATTAAACTCTCTCTAAGTGTGTGTGTGTGTGTGTGTGTGTGTGTGTGTGTGTGTGTCGCATGCTTATGGACTCGCTCGCTCGACTTGCTTTATTGTGGCACAAGCCTATTTCCTATGTCAGCCCACACATTTCAGTCATTTCTGTTTTTTCTTTTTTCTTACAAGATAAGATGAAAAAAGTTAATATTTTTCCAGAGGTATTCACACACTAGGCTGATAAAGTTTGCTGATAAAATGTCTAAGTATTTGGTCAGTTATTAAGATAATCCAGATGTTACACCTGGTAATATCAGCATAAATCACCAACACTCAGTCATAGACTCCTTATCTAGAGTACACAATGTCAATTTAATTATCTGTAATACATTTATGCCTCTGCAGTCATAAATCCCTTCTACAGATCAATTAAATGCACTTAAATCAGTGTACCGAATGAATGGCTGAAAAGGACATACAATGCTGTTTTAATTTAGTGGGATTCAAGATCAAGATGAGATTGAATTACAAACGGGCGTGTTTTGTACATTTAGTAATGTACAACACATTTTCTAACTGGCATCAAGAAATGTTTGACAGAGCCACCCATTAGCAGTCAATAAAAGCAATGTTGCAGTTGCCACCACACACTCAATTTAAGAATACTTTTGTGCTATAAAGTGGGAATTGCAGAGCTCATTTTATAACACCTTAAACTCTGCTTTCCCCTGAGTATTTTTAAAGTCCCCCTCTACTCAAAAATATGTTTTGCTTATTGTTACTTCACTTGGGTGTTTGACCTTCACCGTGCAGAATGATGTATGTGCAGACGGCTGTTTTCACATTCATCTGCTGAAGGGGGGGAAGTTTCTCTGTGCTCACCTTATGTGTGAGTTAAAATCATAATTTTGTGATGTCACAACTAGTTTGGAAGTCAATCATGATCCGATATGAAACTTAGACAAGTGTGATGTGGAAACCTGAAGCCTCCAGTGCCCAAACACTGAAAATGGACTAGAGACAGCTTGTGTCTTGGTTCAAATTTTGAAATTAACAATATTTCTTCAAATGCTTGGATTCAGATTTTTCAATGAGGAAGAAGGACTTGATGTAATGTAAGATTTTCTAACAAGGTAATTTAACTTTTTGTGGAAAAAGACATATCGGACACACAGTATTATTCAGAATATTTTTACATGTCTGAATCCATAAAATGCATGTGTGTTTTCATTCCTACATAAATCGGTCTTTAGCGACCCAGAACTTATATAACTCAGATTAAGCCACATATTAAAATCATATTGCTTGTAAACTTTTCAGGATGTATTATTAATAATAACAAACACACAAAAAAGATTTTTGCCATTAAATAAATGTTTACAATCATTTATACATGTCAGATAAAAAAAAAATGAATTTACAATTTCAAAAGTTATATTTAATGTTTATCTTATACATAGGCTACTGTAGATTACACTATCCAACAGTATATGAAGTAGTTAAAATCAGCACAACCTTAAACATCTACAGCAGTAAAATGCAACATACACATTAATGCAGCAGTAATATTAATCCAGAAACAGCATGTATAATAGTAACACTGACAGGGAACATTTTTCTGCAGACAGAGTACCTACATTTACTTTTATTACTTTAAGTAAGTTGTGCTGATAATACTTCTATACTTTTAAGTAAAGGTTTTGAATGCAGGACTTTCACTTGTAGTGGAGTATTTTCATAGTGTGGTACTGTGGCTACTTTTATTTAAATAAAGGATCTGAATACTTCTTCCACCACTGATAGTTGTAAGCACTGTGCGCACCACTCTACTGTTCCACGGTCAAGCGTGGATGATACGGATGCGGCATCTTCAGCATTTTTGTGGTTGTTCCTCAGCTGAAGCGGCTCAGGTTCTGGAAAAAACTTCCAAAAGACTTTTAGAGCATCCATCAGCTTTTGGAAGTCGTGGCACCTCTTTCCTTTTCTCCAGCCGTGCTCAGAACAGCTGACGGCCGAGGTGTTACAGGAAAGCAAAACGCTTGTGAGATGACTCCCAAGTTGGACATTTGGCCAGAAAAACTACTTGCGCATTTATAGAAGCAAATGCGATCTAGTTGAGACAACTATATGAGTTTTCCTCATCAGTCCTAACTTCTTTCATCATAGTTTCATCATTCTCAGGCTCCAGTTCTGCTTAAGTAACTGATCTGATTCATAAAGGGCACAAGAACAAATTCCTCATCAGTAGCTTCAGGTTCATCTTGCTGTCATCAACACCCTCCAGTATGAAAGCAACCGCAGCTCTGCACTACACCTGACACCCAGGTGCTGCACCATCATGTTTCTGTGACAGTAAACTGATATAAACAAACTTTTTCATCATCGTGTCTGTATGTAATAGTAACAGTGCCATCATGAATCCAAACAACACACAACATCACTGCTATCACTCGCATTCAGTGTACTGCGAATAAAAAATGTAACACTCTTACCTCGTGTCTCTAGCTACCCTAAAAACTTTTTAGAGAAAAACATTAGAAAAACAATGCTTTTTTTTGACACCAAAACATTGTTAACATCAAATAGTTTGAGGAATACCCGGGAGCTGAGTGCTTAATTGAATGAAATGGATGAATTAGACAGGGTGTAACATAGTCTGAAGACACGAGGTATCCATTTAAAGGTTAAACATGTCTGAATCTTAAAAGGATTAATGCACTGTGACAATATCACATATGATGTAGCTGCTTCTTCCATCACCATGAAATCAAATAGAAATATTCTACACATCTTGTGCATCCCTTTTTCTAGTCTTCACATTTCCCCAAAATCCAGCATGACATGTTTTGTTTCTTTGGAAAAGTTTGGATTTTGACTAGAATTTAAAAAATGTTCTGCAATATGAACAAAGTTTGTGATGCGTGTGTTAGTGGACCTGAAGAGGTTAAATAAACCTGTTAAGTTATGTGTATCAAAAGCAGAGGCAGAAGGGACTTATTAGATGTGACTAACTATTTATTGTTTATATCACCTCACCAACTACAGAATGTAATGCATAATGCACAAACATATAGGGATGGACGATTTAGATCCTGCAGGGAAAACAAATGACAAACAGGATGCATGAGTCCTCCTACCTAAATGACAAAATATGTCCTTTGTGAAAATGATGAGAGTTGGCAGGAAGGTTTATATAGATGTTTAGCTTACTAGCTTTAGCCTACTACTATAGTATTTACTTCATTTTCCCCACATAGGCAACAAATGAATGTGAACACACTAGTAACCATAGTTATACTACTACAGGCATGACTCCTGCTCCATTAGAGGTGCAGTTACATTATTTCAAAGAATGTGCACCGTGCTTGTGAGTGCATTTTTCAGAAACTGAAAGCTACTTAATATTGGTTTATGCAGGAGGCTGTATAGGGAACCAACAGCAGCAGACCTTTATTTTTACTAAAGAAGGGATTTTAAATGAACTGCCGTGATGAAGATTCTCCTCCATCTCATGGTGTGTTTCATGCTCTGTGTATTGATGTTTGGACTTGTGCAACATATGAGGTATGTAGCTCTTGGCAGCCATAGATGTCAGTTCAACCCAACCATGAAACAAGTGAGCAGTTCGGCCAGAATGTCGGCTGCTTGATGATACACAAGGGCAAGCCAAAGCACCAACACTTGTTTCACTTTTCTAAAGCGTTGATACATTGCATCAAACGCTTGTTTCAAATGATAATCACCTCACATGATTCAGGATGTTTGAAGCTTCAAACAGTGGATCTTTTAGAAAGCTGGAAAACTTGGCAGCCAGAGGAGAAGTTGAAACCTAGTACAGTGCAGTAAGTATTATCTCTATATAAAGACCTATAAAATAATTATTAAAGCCTGTTTTCCCTTGTTGTACCTTTCTTAAATCACATACTGTAAGGTGGACATACAGCCTAAGCCACATGGATATATTTACAAGTATTGTAAAATTGTCTATTTGGGCAATATTTGTGCACCACAATCACGAACATCACAGACGTCTTGTGCACATATGAGATTATGAAATCATTGAGATGTTGTGCCAGTACTTTGGCCCTGGTCTTGACTATAAACAGATGCTACAATTTCTGCAAACCAGATATCACTTTCCTTTCTGTTTTCAGTGCCCCAAAGCTGAAAACATTTCTTCAGCAACAAACAGGAAAAAAGGCCAAAAAGCTTCAAAAGTCTTTGTATCACCATATACTGTATTCAATGCCCCAAAGTTACTCATAAAAAGCACAAACAGGAAGAGGGTTTGAATGCTTTGAGATCTTATCTGCGCATCACTACTCAACCTATCCTGAATGGGTCTATCAAATGATCAAAAATGAAGCTTACTGAAAAATGAAGTTCAAGTTGTCCAGCCACTCCTCACCTCCCCCAGGTCCATGCATTTCTGAGGAACTTCCCAGACCTGCCATTCTCCACCTGTCCACAGATGCCCTTGGACTTTCCCACCAATCCTGATCACCTGACTCCCACGTCCACCTGCTCACCTGTTCTCATACCCAAATCATCCCCACCTGCTGACACACATGCCATTCATTATCTCATCAGTGTATAGAACCAGCTCATCAGCCTTTTCCTTTTGACAGATTGTCATGTTGCAGGTTGTGCCCTTGCATTCCAGCCATTTTTACCTGTTGAGATAAGATAGAACTTTAATCTTGAGAGAAATTCTTGTATCTGCTACCCGTGTTTTGACCTGCTGCCTGTTTATGACCTGCCTGCCTTGCTCCTTCTGGATTTGTTTGCTAGTCTGGACTGCCTTCTTGTCGTGCCTGACTGTGAGGATGTTAGTTTGAACAGTGGTTTAGTAGAGCGTCAGCATTTGGGTCCTCAGTCCTATTGCCTCGTACACACATCCATGACACAAGTATCTAATAACTTTGTCATGGACCAAAGTGCAGGTCAGATGTAGAACTGACCTGACTCTGTCTGCCCATCACTACTCAACACTGATTACAATGAATGAATAGCATATGGACAGGATTCTGGTTTTTATGTATAAAACAGGATGTTTACATATTTATAGTTATAAAGATACTGTGTCATAGACTGAAGTGTTGGTCAGATGAAGGACTACTGCCTTTTGTGGCACATCTGTGATCCAGCCTGAACTACAATCGCTGAGCGCTGCTTTTAAAGCTGCAACCTGTTGTCGATGTACCCTTGGGCCGCAACAATCACAGTCCACATGATCTCCATCCTTAGTGCATCCCTCGTAATCGAAGCACATGGTCTGAATTTTAATGGGAACACATCTGGGCCATGTGGACACATCTACTGTATTCTTCTTATTCAATTTTGAGATAGCGTTGTGACCAGACTTGTTTTCTCCATATTTAATTCACTGCTGGATTAACTTTATTTTAAGGTACCTCAAAACCATTGCTTCTTATACAGGGTAAATGACGCGTTGCTCAGTGGTGTTTGCAGATGCAGCAGGCCTATCTGTCCAATGGCGTCATTTTTATGCATTTCATTTTGAAGCTAATCAGTTTAAGTGGTTTAAAGTGAATGTTAGAAAATATATGTAGTACCATATATTTTTTTAAAAACTGTCAGCCTTAGAAATCAACCGGTATTTGTTTGTACAATTGTCACAGATACTGGAACTGTGTACTGATGTACAGCATCAATACCACTAAATGTCATGTCTCTATAACTTCATTGTATGTACAACATTTATAATAATTTCTTTATGGTAATATTTGCACCAAGACCCCATGATTTCTAAAAGTACATACTGTGTATCATAAAAACAGCTGATCTGTGACTTATCACTTAGTCAGTCCAAAGACACCCGTATAGCATATGGACATTTGCATATGAACATCTGTCCTACATTGCCACAGTGGTGACATGTTTGGGAATCTATTCTCTGCTTACGCCGTGTCCTTGGTGCTGTGAATTTGGTTTGACACTTATCATGATAGTGGATCTGTGGTTGAGTCCTGATCTGAACTTTTCTTAAAGGGTGGCCTTCACAGAGTTTTTTTTATATCTCCCTTATCTGACCATTTTACCCATTGCCAGCTGGGAGAAGATGACTCGGTGTGGGAGGCAGCCTTCTGCCATTCTGACACAGTGGTCGTTCTTGATGAACTGTTTCTATGAGAGCAGGGCCTTAGCGCTGGTGCTGTTTGTCTCTTAAAATATGCTGGCATTTGTCCTGTGGCTCTCCCTTAAAATGTCAAGGCCTCTCATCATCGCTGGTGGGACCCTTCAAATGATTTGCAACACCAAGACTCCATGTCTGGTTACAGCATATTTGTGTGGCGTAACCACTGTAGAGCAAAAGCAGTTCTTGCAGCCTCTTACAAAGTTTGGAGAATTTGCTTATTTATTTACTTGCCATTTTCTTGTCAAACACTTAACATATTGTTGATTTTCAGAGCTAAGACTGCTCTGAAATTCACAATGATAACTGCAGCTTTGTCTTGTCTAAAGCTATTGTATTTTTTTGTTGTGAGTGGTCTAGAGTATTCAAAGTGATTTATATGGGGCTTAAAATGAGATGAGTCATTTAAAACAGACAATAAAAAGGAAACTAAGATTGAAACGAAATAAAAGAATAACAGGGGAAGTCTTAAATGTTATAGTGCCGTTTCAGTGCAGTAATAAATAGCCCCAATTTCACTAAAGCGAATAAAAGTGTCAATCACATTTTCTTGCAATGCATTAAACTATTCAAAATAAAAACACGAGAATGAGTAAATCCAGAATGCATCCGTCCAGATAAAGACGCAAATGCATGTTGTTGCATGTCAACCCTCCCTGCCTTTTTATGTTTACTGATACTATCTGTTCTCAACTACCCCATAAACCCCAAAAAGTCTGTCCTTAACTACACTGAACTTTGAGCAGTGTATGTTAATTCACAATGAATGAAAACATCAAGTCTTTTGTCTTAACTTACTGAAAACAGATATACATATGAGTCAGTTAGTTGACTTGGAAGTCTTGATGGAGAAGTTTGATTGATACAATGAAGAAACGTTTGTTTGTTTTATAGATTATATTATCAGTAAAGTAATCTGGGGCCACTAAGTGTTTGGGTGTTACAGCATCAAAAACCCTCACCCATGTGACCAAGCCTTGGCTTGTTACCAAGCAGTATATAGGCCAAGGATCCCTCCTTTTGATCCACATTTACCTTGATGTTGTCCGGGACAACCATCTCTGCAACCTGTGAGATAAACTGGTGGGACGTCAAGATCAGCCCGTTAAGCCAGGAGGACAAGAACTGAGGTCCTTTAGAAGGCAGTTAAAGGGGGTGAGACTGAGAAAGAAAACCCAAAATGATGTTCTGATGAAGAAACGGTTGAAATTATTTACAATAATGACACTTTTCAACTTTAAAAAAAAAACTATTTTATTTTAATAAAACAACATGCATCTCTCTAAATTGCACATTACTGTCAGTTGTGCCTCTTACATGAACGGAAATCAGGATTAAAATGTTTGCATTTATTAATATTCTACAAGCAATGACAGAACATGATATGCATGTGTGCATCATTAACTTAAATTATCACCTCTTTAACTCTCTGCTAAAGATCTCAGAGGTTTCCCCAGTGAGGGTTTGGCGCCCAGACTGGGAACCCTCATGCTGCTCATTTGTAACCTTGAATCTTCACAGATTTCACAGTTTTTCAGGAGAAGAAGGTCTAATGTCTCAGCCTTGGCATTTTGCCTCTTAGAAACCTTGCTTTTTGTCCTCTGCTCTCCCACACATTCCCGCCTTTATCTCCACCCTCTTTCAGCTTGAGGGTGAGGGTAATATTAGGCTTCATATACTACTAACTTGAGTCAGAAAAAGTAATGGTGACAGTAAGGTGTTATTGTGAATTCTTGCCAAATATTTTCACAGGCAAAGTGTCATTTGCATGTTAGTTTTCTCACTGTGGAACACAAATGGAACATTTCAATGTCACTGCACTGGTATACTGTCATTTAACCTGGCATGTTTCATTACTATATATAAAGTCTTAACATAACATCAATTTCATTAAGCACAGCATATAAAATCTCTCTCTCCAAAAATCATTTTTGCTGAATTGTGTGTTTGGTAGACTTAAGCAAGGCTACTATAAGGCAAGAAAAAAGTACAAAATGCAGGTGTTAGATGTTGCAGTCAGCCTTCTTATCGGGGACATTTCTGTCTGGCAGTCATTCATGGCCTTCGTGGTGCTTGCTCCTGTTGGAACAAAATTCAGTTCTTCAAGAGGCTTAGTAGTAGAAGGGCTGTGTTGAAACTCATAATATTATAATTGTCTATAACACATAGTGCCAAACCTGCCCAGCTCCAAATCTCAAGTACAGTATGTTATTGTCTACATCAAACAAACTGAATGGATGAGATGGGAAGGATATCCAAGAGGCACTGTTTGTCCAGTATGTGGTCATTTTGATGTAATGACAAACAAACAACAACAAAATTTTTGGACTGGATTGAATACGATGGAAGCTTTTAGAAGCCGTTTTTTGTTGACAGTGTAATAGATGAGTTGTTGAATTCTCTGGTAACTTCTGAGGGTGTAGTTTTGTGGTTTTATGCCACAGAAATCCTGCTGAGAGCTAATCGTTCCCTCTTAATGAGCATCAGACAGTTTCCATTTTAAGCAAATGCTGCCATAATTTCCCAGATGTTTTTTTTTTTGACATATTAAATAATTTTGTTGCTTTTGTAGAAACTAATGTATGTGATTCTCTTTAAAGCGACAAGATCAGTCTCGTAATGCTTCGTTGTATTTCAATACGTTCACCCTAAACAAAGGAACACGATCAGCAAAAATGTATGCAACTGTAATTATCTATTCTAACCTTCTGTAATTACCATTATCCGGTAATCAGATGACTGATGATTGGCTTAGAGAGACTGAGAAAAATATGGTAGGGGTCTTGACTTTGGTGCTGCGTTCGATTTAATTTATCACAATTTTTTTTGATTAGAGAAACTGAAATGTTACAGTCTCACGAGGACTGCAGTTTTCTGGCTTGACAGTAATTGACCAATTGGAAACTTTGGTCTTTTTTGATGGATCATGGTCAAGTGTAAAATCTACTAGTTGTGGGATACCTCAAGGAAGCTGTCTAGGACCATTATTATTTGCTTTTTTTTGTTTTTTTTGTTTTACAAATTATTTACCATTAATCCTAGACAAGGAAAGGGTTGTATGTATGCGGATGACTCAACAATATTGCAAACAGAGATCAGAGACTTGCAGTCAGTTGTGAAACAAATAATAAGAAACTTAAGTTGCATGTGAAGGATGTGCCTATTGAGCAAGTTCAACACATCAAACTTTTGGGTGTTATGACTGACTGTAAATTATCAAGCATGTTGAAATGACTGTGAATAGCATGGGGACAGGTGTTTCAGTGTTAAGGAGGTGCTTTAAGTTAAATATAAGGTGACAGGAGGTGTGATGTCAGTAGTCTTCATTTTGGTCTGGTGCCTCCCACACTCACATTAAGATATTGCAAATAGCTCCGAACAAAGCAGCCCTCTGTGCTCTTACAGAACACATGTTGGTGACATGCGTGACAGTTTATCTTGGCTTAATGTAACAGACAGATTGGAAGTCTCTTAGAGTATACGTTTTTCTGTAAGTTGCCAGAAATCTGGATGTACATTATTATACTAGGCAAGTTATTGGAGGTAAATTTGTATTGCCAAAAAGCAAACAATCTCCTTGCTCAATCTCCGTACTCATCTTAGAATTTTATATTGATATAAAGCCAAGTGGTAATATACACTCAGTTATTATATCAGTCACACTTAAATGTTGAATTGATGTAATAATGGCTAAGTTGGGTTAAATTATATGACTTTTGTTGACATACGAGGCACTTAGCATTGTTATATTGCTTACCTGTAAGTAAGCACAGGTAAGTAAGTTGTGACCTGGTGTTATGGTGTGTTGGAATGAGATTTAATTCTGTCTGTTAATGTTTGTTTAAAACAGGAATCTAATCAGGTCAGTATGACATTGCATGGAATGTACTCTAGTAGTAGTAAACAACAGAGATTTGCATATTATAGCTGAGTATTTACACGTACTGTTCTATTATAAAATACAAAAAGTTTAATTTTCTCATGTATGTCGATCATTTACCCCACTGTATTGCTAGAGCTGTTGCTTTTAAAGCATTTTATATGGTATAAGTATATTAACAGAGAACTTACAACATTACAGGTGCCAACTCTGCAGTCACAGATTGTACTTTATGTTCCAAGTCCAGCTTCACATGGTAGCACCTGTGGTGCAGTCAAAACACAGAAAATAACCGTTTTCTAAATATTATCATGTCCATCAGTTTTTCTCCTTTCTTGAAACGTGTTTTCCTTAATCCAGATGCTCTTCACTGAATAAAAAAATCCTTCCCGGCAGACAATACAAACTGCCTATCTACAAACCAGATTATACGGATTCAGTCACAGTTGTCTTTGAGTCCAGGCGATGGTGGTCAGTAATGTGCTGTGTCTCGACTGTGTATTCTGTATTCATATGACACAAAGCTTTTCTTGTGCATTTCATGAAAGAACAGTGAAAACAGTATATACCATATGTGTTCTCAATTTTGATAGGCCTCAAGTTTACGTAAAGAACTTTATAATTGGGTGAAATAATGCCAAATATGGCTGTGTTTGCTTTTAGATTCTGTCTGGGAAAAACTACAGACTGTAGATAAACATGGATGTCTGTGACTTCATCCACAGATTTCTGAGGGGATGGTTTTAACTTTATTCATACTCATACATGCTTGCTTGATTGATTGAGCAAAAACATTCCTAAACACACCTCTCTTTGAGCTTCAACATCTTTTTAATGAAGTGTTTTTTAAAAAGCGTTACATTTACTGAGACCACAGTGACATTGGAGCTTCAGTACAATCTGACTTTCCTTGTACCCAGCATCTAGTGGCTAATAGAGGAACTGCATCATAACGATACAGTACGTACAAATAGGAAGTGATGCATTTTTCAGTTATCATTTTTATTAAAGGAAACTGTGACTTAACATGAAAAAGATCACCAGCTAAAGAGACTAGAACTGTGACTGTGACTTCAACACCAGAGACTGGTGTCTACTATACGTATCCACCTACAAGATACTGCATGTCCTAAGAGCAGTGTTGCATTTTAGCCTTTTATATACTCTTCAGCGGCTCAGAGTTTTGGCAAAAGGCTGGAGTACAAGACCAGGCCATTCCTGCAGGATTACACAGCCTTTGCTTTGACCACTGAACTGCACTTGAACATGCATTATAATCTATTGCATCGATAAACATATCCTTCTCGCTGGTGTTTTGCTGTTTACCTTGCAGCCCATCCAGATAATCTTTTGTATCAGCAGGAAATGGGACAGTAGTTTTAATTTCCTGCTTACCCAAATACAAAGGTGTGCACTCTGTTGCCCTCTCAGATGACAGGGTTGACGGTAGTTGTAGCTGCTGTAGCGAAGCTTCAGTTCACCTTCAGTTAGTTCACATCTGCTTCACATTTGTTCGCAGTCAGTGAAAGCTCTAGTATGCAACAAACTCTGGATTCAATTTTAAATCCCTGAGTGTAGAGTGGTTATGTAAATACAGTACCTGTCAAATGATTATGATGGCAGTAGTACAGTAAAACTTACTGTACACAAGTACAACAGACGTACAGGAAGCCTTCTGTATGCCAATATGAGCAGTTTTGTCAGTGACATTTTGGTTTTTCTTTTAGTCATTTGAAAATCATACAACTAATATATTCTCCAAATAAAGCAATGTGATATTTTTTAGATTCTGTGGTTCTTTAATTCATCTTTTATTACTTTTTATTAAGTAATTTTGCCTATTTGATTTTTTTTTCCAGACTTGGCGCAAGAAATGTGGAAAGTCTTAACACCTAAGCATATTAAAAAAAGGATCTGTTTTGTACCAAAGTCAAATATGACATTTATTTTGCCTGAAAGTGGAGTATGAGGAGGTCTCCTGTTTTGTAATTCAACATGCAGTTTCACATTTATAGCTCAAATCAACTTGAACAGCGGGCCTTGTATACAGGTCACTTTTATCAGGATAATGAAATCACACTTTGTTAGATGGATGCAGCCTTCTTGCGTTCACATCTTACATTTATCCAAGGAACTGAACAAAAATCATGCTTTGTATCATTCATTATGTGAGGTTTAACAGGCCAGTGAACGCAGAGAGGTTGATTAGCTTAAAATTAATACAAATTATTTTTTTGTTCAAGAATAATAATTTCAAAACAAAAGCATCTATTTCATCTTACTAGAGTCATTTAAAACTCAAAATCTAGGGTTACACTAAATTTTCTCTCAGTATGATATTTTGACATTTTTGGAGCCGACTTGAAATTGGAATTGACTTTGTGCACTAAGTCAAATCAGATATATTTTCAGATATATTGAACCTGTCAGTTCTAGAGTTAGTCAGGCTTGTTAAAAAAGTCTGATTGAATATCAAAGTATCACCTTTCCTCTGCAGGCCTGTCTCCCTTGTGCTCTCATTTATTGGCTGGAGCAGGAAAAACACAGTGCATTCATTAGTTATGGCTGTCTTCAGGCGGCTATTTAAGCAACTAAGACAGTGATCAAATTAGGCAAAGCACTGGCTTATATTTAGCAAACGTCAGAACTTATTTAACCGTTAATAGCTGCAGAAGTGCAATGTGTTAGCTGGTCAGTTCAGAAAGGAAACTGGAAAGTAAATGACCAAGAAAATGTACTTGAGTACAACATTTCGTCTGAACTAAACTTAATATAGTTTTTCCCTTTTGACATTTTCTCAGCTAAACTTAGCACCTCTGATGTGCAGTTGCACTAAATGGAAAATCCTGAATGATGCTCAGAGGTTGACAAGGGCCCTGGAAATTGTCTGGGATTATAGTAAATATAGTATTGTTTCAGAGCACTGAATACGATCTTTTTAGGGGCCCATCATTTCAAGAACACTCGTCATTTTGTTATGTATTTTGTTTCAAGGTCTATAGCAATTGCAAGTTTTAGCTCCTTAACTTCAAATCATGTATATTTTTTGCTGAGCATTTTTGTCTGCATGCTATAAATGTTCATAAAGGTGTGCTAATGAACTGGCATTGCCTCACTATGTTTTACACACCTTCGTTGATTAATTACATAACTAAAACAAATTTCACCTTTGTGCTAATAAATATTTCTGTTGTATAAAAATGAATGGAAACCAGTGTAACAGTTGAAATAAGACTAGAGTCTACAGTCATTAGCGTGTTAGCATGCTAACATTCGGTACTTAGTACTAAACACAAAGTAAAGCTGAGGCTGATGGTAATGGCATTAGTATTGGATACAGTGACACTGTACCAAATGTATAAAAATCGGCTTTTCATGGGTTTAAAATGACTCAACACGGCGTCTGCTGTTTCAAATCAGCCCTGAACAGTGCAAGGCAAATGTCAACCAGTTGGGACCTGCCTACGTCATGAAATGTATATTTAAAAAAAAAGACTCTAAAAAATTCAACAAGTGAGGGAACTACAACTGTAGGAGGTGTGGCCTCGTGGCTACTTAGTGTGTGTGTCAGGAGACATGGGGGAGACTGACTGATACTGATTAAATTTGCTGGTAGAGAGGGTTCTAGCTGAATTTGAGGGTGTAGTTACATTTTAAGTCACACTGCCAACTCTGGTTCACTTTGGTGGAGTAAAGAAACTGAGCAATAATAAAATCACAATAAAATCTCATTACGTCTCTTAGTGAAGAATGAAGGCGAAGGTCTAACTACAATGCGGGCCAATTTTTTAAAGAAAAGTGTTTGGGATTTTTTTCACCTTCTGTAAGAGAAAAATATATTTTACTGTTCAGTATTTGAGCATTTAAAGGTAAAGAGTTCTCGTTCTGGCTTAGTGAATGCACAGTTTGTTACAAAATAGGAGTTTAAATCTATGATCAAGCCTTAAAGGTTTGTTTTGACAGTAGCAGCCTAAGTTAAAAAAAATCTCTCTAACTGACAACTTCATTCCAAGTTTTCTCCCTTTGACAGACACATAAACACCTTCACCTTTGCCAAACTTTGCTCAGATTGTCTCATGGATGGCTTTAATATAACCTTGGTAATAGTCAAAATGCAAAAGTAATCTGTGCAAATCAATCTTAATTATCTTTCTTGTTGATGAAGCATTTCGGTGTTACAGAGATCCCAACACTTGCCAGAACATGCTCCATTACATGTTCAGCTGTGTGTGACTCACCTTATGCTTTACAAATGAATACCACGTGTTTGTCCTGAGAAGGCAATTCCATTAATACTGACCTTTCAACTGCATATTTTGCACATATTTTTCTTTTTACTGCTGCAACACACACGTATAAATACAGTATTTTATTTCAAATGCAAATGTATTTCAATTTTGAAAATACAATTAATTAATGTTTGTTTTAAACTGTTGACAGCCCTCATACAAATGGACCATGTGAGCAAATATTCAGCAGAACTCAACAAGCGCAGTGCAAAATCTTGCTAGGTTGCTAATACTGTGGCATTTGTGTTGCTCTTCTTATCATAGCAACCCCTCTCTCTGTTGTCTTATTTATACCTTTCAGACATACCTAACCCACCGAAATCATCTACTCAAACAAAAACCTCTTTCCCAATTAAGATCTCATTGCATGAGAAACGACTGAACATATTAATGATGTTCAGCCAGTCACCGAAAAAGTAATTATGTGAGCTCAGTGATGTTTTTATTTGAATGACTTTTTTAGTAGCAGGCAGGGACCCAGTAATCCTCCTTCAACCATGTTTCTACCTCAATTAACAATCTCTTCCAAAAGGATGCTCGGCTCTTCCAACACAAGTCAGAGTGACACTGAGAGAGCAACATCCACAATGAACGAGGTCACACTGCACCACTGAGTAGGAAAGGCAGTGCTTAGCTAGTTTGCTTTTCTGCAACATCAACTTATATGGCAAATTATTTGTATTTCATTCAACCATTGTTGAAATAAGACAATGGGGAAAAAAGAAAATGTAGGCTGTCTCTCCAGAACATTCAACACATTTTACAGGAGCATGAGTTCATCCCTGGCCAGGGTGTTTACCAGTATGGACATGAAGAAGCTGAGCCTGTCACTCTAACTGTTATTTAATGCAGCACTGCCTCACACTTAGTCTGCAACACAACGTATGAATTGATCCTACTAATGAATATTGTCTGTGCACCCAAAGCCTGATACATGTTATTCCTCTGTGCTGTAGAGCTCTATATATGTCCGAAGACTATTAAAAAACGCGAGCCACACCGTTGCACTGGGTGACATGTTCCTTCATTACCATGAACATGGTACTGTAGTTTATTTTGACTCAGTCCCACATACACTGTCTACGTGACGTATATACTCAATAGCACACCAGATGTGTATTAGTCCTTGGCTGAAAATAGTCTCCAATAAATGCTCTATTTACTCCTGTTTGAATATGGTTTGCTAGAAACTACAGTGACCAGCTGTTTAGAAAATGAAAAATTTAAAAAAAAAAAAGACCAAGAGTCTACAGCCATGCAAGCAGCTCTGTGCAGCTTGGCACAGTGGTGCTTTGAGCTAAAAGCTAACGTCAGCATGCTAACATGCTCACAATGACAATGTTAACGTGCTGATGTTTTAAGAGATATTATATTTATCATCTCAGTTTAGCCTGTTAGCATTTGCTAATCAGCAGTAAACACAAAGTACAGCTGAGGTGTCATGCAAAGTAGTGGATTTTGACTCGATGATGGCGCTAGATGGACAGTTGAGGGATCACCAAAGGAACGTGATTAGCATATTAGCAAACTTCCCAGCATGCATTGTTTGAGGGTTAAAACTCTCTCTCTTGTGGCACCCTGGAAAAGTAGGTAGAGTGGAGAGCCTCCCAGCGTGCACCGGGGCAACAGGTTTGTAGACATTAGTCAATTATGCATGTTTCTGTAATGATACTAGTATTAGCTGGTTAGTTAGTTATGTTATTTATTGTGTCATGCACATACAAGTGCCCAGTCCCAGACTTATACAACACTAAAAAAATACTGTTGCAGTGGGAAACATTTGTCAGACATGAATATATGACTTCCTACATATTCCTACATATGACTTCCTACATTATATTTCTAACGAGGAACTTTGTCTTCTGTCCCATGCGCCCCCCTTACTATTATACACCTCAAGTTTTTTTAATAATCATCCATCCAGGAGGAAATTAAGGGCATTTCACTAAAAAGTGTAGCCCTTAAATTGTCATATAATGAAGTTGTGTTATAATGAATGTGTCCTTGGTGTGATGGGTCTGCAGAGGTTTTCCCTGTCTGTATCCTGACACAGGAGGTGTACAAGTCCTGCAGGGTGGGCAGGTCTGCGCCAGTGATCTTCTCCGCACACCTCACCGTTTGATGCAGCCTGTTCCTGTTTGGAGGCTGATCCGGACCAGACTGTGACTGACATGCAGAGAACAGACTCGATACTTTGCTGTGTAAAACTGGATCAGCAGCTCCTATGACAGGTTCAGCAGCAGGGGGTGGGGTGGTACCTCAAAATAGAGAGCAGGTGAGATCATGATGCAGAGAGGGAGGGTAACAATAATTGCAAAACACAATTGAGTCATTTTGTTGTTTCAACTCAGGCGATGTAGAGTTATCACAACACTGTTACTTACATTAAAAAAAAGTGCAATTTGTTTAACACATTGATAAGTTACCTGTGAGATGCGGTGAGTCTCGGTGCCCTGCTATTTATACTCTCCAAGCTTTTGGGAGCTGTCTAGGGACAAATGAGCCTCCGTTGTTAGAGAGGGGATTTTTTTCCATTATTATTTTTATTGACTGCTATTGATTAACATGTTACCTATGGATTTGACTTCATTCAGGATTCCCCCGTGACACCTCAGCCTCTACCTCCACTTCATATCCTGGAAGACTGTAGATCCCACAGACCAGCGAAGTCTATAGGTGTCAATGTATACATACTCACAGTAAATTTAATGTCATTAAATAAATGTACAGGTGTGTGACATTTCATGTCAATTCACTCTATTTTTTGAAAGAACTGTGCTATATTAAGACAGATTGACTTGTGAGCGAGTGAGAGAGTGGGTTTATGGTTTGCCATTGTTTGGCTGGTTGGTTAATTATAAGCTGAAACACCATCGGGCAGGTTACCAGCAGAACAGAGCACAGAGCCATGCTGCTGCGTACTGGAGTTGTTGAGCTGGTAGCCTAGTAAAGATCACGATAACTGTCATCTAAATTTCTGTGTTACCAAGGCTGTTTACCCTCTGACGCTGTTTGAATCATGTAACTTGCTGAGAGTGTGTGCTGCCTTGGCGTAGAGACTGCCCGATTGGCTGAGCCCAGGGCAAAATGTTCCCCAGAGGCATCCTGGACGTTGCCTTTAACATAACTACCATAGCAATCTGCACAGACTGACTACTTACTCTCAGAGGGATACTCACCAAGTGCTCACACTGACCTGCCAATATGTTCAGGTGATTATTGTTGAATGAAGTTTGGTTTAATTGTGTGCTCAATGTTTCTGTGAATTTCATTCCTCTTCTGAAAATTGACTGAATTATTTTTACTATATAAAATAAATAGCTTATATTTTTACACCCTTGTGTTATCTTAGAAGAAAATGTGCTGAGATAGTTTGTCAGTGGATGTTCTGAAGGAATGGTTCACGTGTGTGCTTTTGAGACTGTCCTCACCAGAAAACACAGCAGCAAACCTTAACCATAGCAGTGGTAGATCAAAGAATGGTCCTATGAATAATTTCTGTAACAGTCACATTCATAGGTCAAAACCTGGGCTAAAGAGAGGTTACAAGGATCTTCATCTCAGGAAGGAGGGATGCTGGTTTTGAGAAAGAGAGACTGAACCAACTACTCAAGGTGGAGTAACGTGAGCACAATGAGACTCCAATGGGACTTCAGTGACACATTCCACAACCTCACCTTGAAGCAGATACTCTTCCTAGAGTGGATGGGAAAAAAACTGTCCATATGTTTGCTTCCTGCTAAATGGTGATGATGAGTATCTCCAAAGCCTCAAGGACTATAATGGAAACAAGCACCTCTTTATCGGCAATCTGATCCATTAGATCACCATGGAACAAGGATTTTATTCCAGTTCAGGTGCAGGAGTCAGACGATTACCCCCCTTCTGTGGTGGTGGGGGCTTTCTCCTGTCTGGCTATACAGCTTTGGTCATATACAATATGTCCCAGCCCATCACCATTCTTCCCATTGATGATTTTACATAGGAATGACTTAGTCCTGATTCCCATATGGGTGTGAAGATAAGAGGACTGCAATTTCCCTCCAGCAATGTAGATGAATGACCCTTGCTATTATAGATATAGATATCACAGGTTCCTTCCAGCTCACTTGTATCTTATGTGGCTCAGAATACATGACCCTAATCTGAAATGCTTTAGCAGTACCAAATGGTAATTTACAGGTAGCGGCAGAGCTTGTTGGCACTAATATACACTCAGTGGCCACTTTGTTAGGTACACTTGTACAGTCTAAAGCAATTCAATCCAACAACAACAGCTCTGCCATAAATTCTACATTTACAAACTTAAAGTTATCAGTTTTGGTTGACACTGTCAGAGAGATGTTAAATGATCTCTATGTTTATAACTGAGGTTGTAGTTTGTGATGGTGTTGCACTGGACTGCATGTGTTTGCAGTATTCTGCCACCCTCATTTATGTAAATGTGATGAAAAATAATATGACAAAATACTAGAAACATGTTAATGCTTCAGATTACAGCTTGAGTACTATTTAGTACTATGGAGTATCAGTTAAATACTTACTGGGTACCTATACACGAAAAAATATATCAAGTGAAGAACAGAATACTTTAGGGAATAGAGGGTAACAACTTTGTGATGGGACTTAGAAATAAATTACACTGTAAGTTTATTGTAAATAACTATTTACCTATTTGATAATTACATGGCACAGTGATGTTGTTAATGGGTAGCAAGACATGAAAATCAGGGTAACAGTGTTGATATTACAATGAAATTGGTCATGGCATCATGTATTTTAAAATTATGATAAACTTACAAAAAGGTACTTTTGGAAATTACATTGTTAAAAGGTTTTAAATCTAGAATTCTTATTTTAATCAATATGTTTTACATTATTGTTGCTTGGTAACAAAACATTTGTCTTAGCCTGTGAACAAGGGTGTACCTTTTATAGCTATAGCTATAAAATAGTGTATGTTTTTAAAGTGGTAAAATTCTGGGGAACACTAATGTAGTTTGGGGTCAAATGTCTGTTGATCCACACTGATGTTAGAGAACCTGAACCAGCTTTAATGTCCTGTATATCATAAACAGTTAAGGAGCTGGGTACATATAATTTCACTCAGAAACAAACTTTATTGTGGTTTACTGGACAACATACAGTATAAAGACTAGCGTGGGAAGCACATCATTACTCACACATGATATGTCAGTCTTCCTTTTTGTTTTTACCAATTTATTTTAGGCTTGCATGAGCGATTCAAGCTGGCGGTACTCTTTTAGTAACAATGTACTGCCATCAGGACAGAGCATTGAAATGTGGGAGAAGGCTCCCTTATCGTTGTGTAAATCCTGGATATATGGGCTGTAGAATAAAGCGGTCCCTTGTTCACCTGTTTTATGCTGTAATTACAGTAAATGCTCAATATATTACCTTGTAAAAAACAGGAAATGTTTAACATCATCATATAAATAAGTGCATTCGTGGCATTTGTCAACAACACCATCAACAATGTCTCACTTCTGTCACACAGAAGTCCTGACGGAGTTGTTGCTCCACGCAGTTGACAAAGATAACACTTTGCTACATCGACCTCATGTTTTAAATGGGAAGCATTTGTTTTTCATCTTAATTCATTTCAGTATCATTTTGTTAATTTTATTAGGCTGCTGTTCCTCAATTGTATCAAAGTCTGCTGCTCCATGATGGGAAATTCACACTCCCAAAACTTTTCTCCGCAGAGCTACAAATTATTTTATTGTCCCATCGTAAATCTGTGATCTAAACTGGTCTCAACACCCCTGAATCTGTTGAGCACGGCCCACCCAGGTTGTAAAAAATAAATAAAGCAAAGTCATATGCTTGGAGGGTTGGAAGGGTTGAGAAGTCAATATTTTATTATGTGTTTCTCATTTAGTAGCAAAATTCACCGTATTTAGCCTAAAACCACTCTGAGACCAGGATTAGATTACATTTACCAAATATCCAAAGAGAACCCCATTTTGCACTGTAAACCAGTAAAAAGATGTGGAGACAAAACTTTGAATTCTCACACATTGTCATGATCCCAAGGACTCTAGTGTGGACTTGTGTGTTTTTTGTTTTTGTGTTTCCTGTTTTACTTTGAAATTACTGTTCTTGTTTCATTGTGTGCTGTTTATTTCCTGTCTTTGTTCCCGCCAGTTTTGATTGATTGCACCTGTGTCTGGTTACTCACCTGTGTCTGTTTCCCTCGTTGTCTCCTCCCCTATATATACCGGTCCTCTCCCTTTGTTCTCTGTGGCGTCATTGTGTGTGATTATGCTGTGTTGTGATCGTCTTCCCACGTCAAGAGTTTCCCTGCGAAACCTAAAAAAAACTTTTTTTTTCTAAATGTCTTTCGCCTCATTGTGAAGTTTAATCAATTTCTTGATCCTGCAAATATATCTTTATTGGAAATAAGTATCATTTTGTATTCAGCCTATAGGTTATGTTTGTAAAAACTCTATCACTCACTGGATTTTGAGAGGATTCTGGCGGATGAGGCATCGCATTGTGCGTCAGCGTTTTCAGCATTCAACACTGAAAATGTTAGAAACCACTTTTAGACATCAGCGATCCTGAGTGATATTATCTCACCAATGCAGTCTGACACTTTTAAAATTAGACTGAGTGTCAACGGGGTGCTTCAGTTAGAGGTCAGATCACAATTATCCACATGTTAGTACAGTAGGGATTGCCTTATTGAATGCAGCAGCAGATTAAGACCACCAGTCACACAAACTAAATGGTCCTCTTTTAACAGAGAATATGACAGTACAACCAGATATTTGTAAGGAGGATGTAAACTGACATTTCAGTTCAGTTTTAACCCTAGTTTCTTTTTTGCTGTTTGAATGATTCTCTCAACAATTTTTAGTATGGAATACAGTTTTGGTTAGTATTTATTCATGGTTTTATTTTCTGTGTTTTGGTAATAAGTGTTGCTGCTGACTGAGGGTAACCATGTTATTCATGGGGTACAACATGTTTACTGTAGCCTTCATTTCATGGCTTATGGAGTACTGAATGCAATACATATTTACATTGTATCTTCTCATTAATAAAACCTGCTTATAAAACCGCAACAAATCAGAATGTGTTAATTCTGTTAGTGGAGCCGAGTGAATGTGACAATGTGACGAAGTCCTGTGTGTCAATTCATGCAGACTTCTCCTATACACCCCTAACCTCCATCTCTTTGTCAGGTGAGAGAGCCTCACTGAGCATGTGCAATATGCTAAATCATGTTTTCTTTCAGGGTTTGTTTGCTTTGTAGTGTAATACAATACATTTGCAAACAGCCCTCATGTTGTTCAAGCCATTAGTCCCAAGTTCAAATGCTTTCCTTTTCCCCAATATCTACAAATTGATCCCATATGTACAGTATTTGTTATCTCTGGAACCAAACAACATCCCATGGTTCTCAAGTTACTTGTGTCAATCACAGTGGTTAGGGAATATTTAAAAAAAATGATACTCCCCCTCTGTATTAAGGTTTAAAGAAATAGCAGGGAACAATCACGACCTGAAGTGTTGCTGTTGTGATCACTTTCACTGTTAAAATTAGGCTACTCAGTGTAAAAAATAATAGCAAACAGCTGATTATCACCAATTATTAGGAGCTCTTATGAGACATTTTCAAAAAAATATTTCTCACTGATGAATGTATCACAAAATGATGACACAATCATCAGCACAGACTCAAAACTTTAACTGCTGTTGCAATCCTTACCAGTAGATATCTCTATCTTTTAGACATCTCCAAAATACTTTGGTGCCAGTGTAGATTTAAGAGTAGAGTTTAATAGAGATTGTGTATTGTATCTCTATAAACAAAGCAGAGGATCTTTGAGCCTGTGGTGTGGCACTATTAATCTAATACATGTTTTAGATTTGATCTTTTCACTTTTCAATGTGAAACGGACGTCATGAACTGAACTGATCAAAGAATGGAGCTCTACCACCACTTACTGGGCAAACAGAGCGTGGTGGTGGAGTTTCAGCAACAAATGCAGGACGGAACACAGCAAAGACAGGAAATAAAGAAGAAATACAGAAAAGCTAGGAATGTAGTGGCAGCTTGAAACAGAATACTATGAGATTTTTACATTGTTTGGTAAATGTTTTAACAATTTCCTACACACAAGTCACAATTGACGACACATTACCTGAATAACCTCCCACTGAATTACTTCACACACTATAATTTCACAAGAGTGGAGTGAATCCACCAGATACACAGATAACTTTGGTGTACGTGTTAAAACCTCTAATGAATGACAGGCTGTAACTGCTCGTTTGACTGACAGACAGACAATGACACTTTTTATTTTGCAATTCCCATGGACATCAGGTAGTATTGCAGGTGTGGTTTTGACTTCATTTTGGAAACAGGGGTGCAGCAACACAAATAAGTAATGTAATGCACAATTTGGCAGCCTTACTGGAGGCCCATTGCTCTTGTGCAATGAAACAGATTGCATTCCCAACCATTTGAAGAAGGCACACCTATTTGATGTCTGTGCTGTGTTTAATGGGGAACTGATCTTATAAAAACATAAAGGATCCTATTACAGACTCAGTTATTCACATGGCTTTAAAACGTGTTGGAACTCCTGTTCTAGACCAATGTTAATTTAAGAACATTTCCAGCAGCCTTGGAGGCCAGACAAGACCCGCTTACAGTATACAGTACAACTTGACATTTGGACATTTGGAAAGCAATAAGAGCATCATGATACGGTTTGTGGCTGCAGTGCTTCACAATGTAAAACAGTATTTTCAAAATACTTTGATTGGAATTAAAGAAATCAGTCGACTGAGTGCCATAAAAACTACATCTGTACCATTTCCACATAACCCTGTGTGTCATCCACATCATTTTGTTTATACCAAGCATGCATGTTTGATGCAGATACAAACCACAGCAGCAGTGTAAAATGCATTCATTTCTGCAGCCAAGACAGAGTGCGCATGACTTACACCATGTGTTACCAGCAGCCAATGATGCACAGTAGAAGACACTAATATAGTGCTGGATCGTAGTAGTAGATGTGCGTGCTGCCCACTGACATCATGCAATGTAGAACTTTTAAAAACCTTTATGAGAATAAAGCCTCATTTGGTGCAATGTTGAAACAGCAGTTAGACACAGTTAGTGAGAATGAGTAGCCATTACTTGGTATTTGAATGTCAAACTGGCGTACACATTTGTTGTTACACGTATAGGCAATGCAGCATGACCTCACAGGAAGAGGAAATGCAAGGCAGACCGATAAGTGTCGTCTTTTAGAAGTCAGTTGGATGATAAGCTTCTGTCTGCAGCACTTCCAGCAGCTTTGGAATATAAGTATAGCCCTTGAGAGATCACAGATCAGCCTGTGAAAAATGCACCTCATTCACCTTTATTACACATGGTCGATGCATTTTGGCAGATCACGTTATCACACATAAATTCCACAAAAGATTAAGAGGACAGAGGCTCCAGGGTCACTGTATATTTTATTGGGCTATTATCTTCCTCTCTGCGTGTCGACCAAGTCGGTGTCTGATTTTCAGAGCAGCCTTCCCTGTCCTGAAAATAACAATATGTGGCATGACAAGACTGACAAACAAAATTGTGTTAGGCTTTTTTGGTCAATAAACCTACTAACACATCTCTCTTTTATTCATACATCTCTAGGAAGTCTTTGTTGATTCATTAATTACACATATTTGGATTCTCGTGGGATAAAATTAATATTTCGGTTAATTAAAATGATGATATGTACGTAGAGTAATTCACATATGATTTATCAAATAACTGACAGTCAAACACATGATACAATGACTAAGCATTTGTCTGTCTTCACCATAACCACTGTAAACCTTGTTCCTTATCTATATCCTCAAAAGTTTCACAAGAAAAGCGTTTCGAGCCTGTGCCCTTGGCGTTGTCAGTTTCCTTTGTGTGGTAGAATAGATCGCCCTGTGGAGCTGGCTGCTCAGTCTGTGGAGTAACCCGGGATGGGTTAAATTTGTAGACAAGTGACACCTCACTTGGGGTATTTGACAAACTGACACTCACTGATACAGAGTGTCAAACTCAGCTTGTCAAATACACTAAGTGGGGGGCCTGATCTCGCAAAATCAAAGATGGCTCTGTAGAATAAATGAACAAGACACTGGTAGCACTCCAACCAAACATTATCAAAGACCTAAAAACATGCACATATTTCTCTTTTTACATAAAGATATTGTTTTCTGTTCACAATATTTTAGAAACTGGATACCAATCTGTTACCTGAGTGCTCAGATCTGTTGATGTTGAAGCAGATGAGTCCGAGTGCGACGCTCCTCTTTCTCTCACAAGAGTTCACAATGATGACACTGTGCACAAGACAATTCGTTTGACCATTGAGCTTCAACGCTGCAAAGAGGAAGTCAAAACAAGGAAGATAACTGCAAAGCTAGCTCGCAGGAAATATGTGGAAATAAAGTGTCAACATGTCATGGTTGTGAAATGCTGTGGAAGGCTTTCGTGGCTCACAGCTTTTGAGATAATGGTTTCAGCAGTTTTGCTTGCCTTATGTGGCATTCATGTGTTTACTGTTGCATTCAGAACAGGCTTATGGAACTGTATGTATGCAGCTTTATAATGCTAAAAATCAAGGAAGTAGCCACCTCCCTTGTGAGATTTAATTAATAATAATTTCAGATCAGTCAGTGTAGAGTATAGATGGAATAGTGTTAAAACTATGAGATCAAATTAAGTACCATGGTCTGTTTTATTATTCTGCATCTTGATACCGTATCTAATGACAATGTCAGTAGTATGTTTCTCTAATTTTGGAACATAGCCATCATCTGCTCTTTCCTGCTTCAAGGATAAGTATCAGTGTTTAGTCTACACTGCGGACTGGTGGTCTATCTGTCAGTTTACCCCTCTGTGCAGGAAAGCTACAAGGATCAGGGCAAAGAAAAAGATTACCACCTGTTCCAAAAGCCTTCCCGTGGTGTGGGACGTTGCTTTACTTTGACACAGAGCACCCAACAACTTCCTGTCAGCCTATCCATCCCACCAGCACTTAGTCCCGTCAATGCTTTTATAATGTCTGGATTTCTAAACTTCCAAGGAACACTCTGTAAAAGCTATTACTGTCACGTTTCATTGCTACACTATTTAACATTACCCACATATTTTTGCAACGACCAGAATGTACTATGCACGGTGCTGTGTAACTTCCTCATGTTACTCTGCACCAATGCACCAATAATCACTCACTGGACTTCCCTCTGCAGCCAAAACTGTACTGTATGTTGAGCTTACTTAATACACAAAGTGACTGAACATTTGAGAAGGCTGAGGTCCTTCAACATCTGCAGGACGATGCTGAGGATGTTTTATGAGTCTGTGGTGGCCAGCACTCTCCTGTTTGCTGTCGTTTGCTGGGGCAGCAGGCTGAGAGTGACGGATTCCAACAGACTCAACAAACTGATCAGAAAGGCCAGTGATGTTGTTGGGGTGGAGCTGGACTCTCTGACAGCGGTGTCAGAGAGGAGGATGCAGTCTAAAATACGTAGCATCCTGGACAACACCTCCCACCCACTCCACAACGTGCTGGTCAAACTCAGGAGCACTTTCAGTGACAGACTGATTCCACCAAGATGCACCACAGAGCGCCACAGGAAGTCATTCCTGCCTGTGGCGATCAAACTTTATAACTCCTCCCTCAGAGTGTCAGACACCTGAGCAGAACTCATTTACGGACTCATGATGTGCAATAACGTATTCATAACTAAGTGCAATAACGTATTCATAGTATTCATAACTATGTGCAATAACTTCTTCATTTCAATGTGCAATAACCTTCTCTTTATTATAACTATAGCTATATATAGCATTTTTTTTCTTATTTGTACTTATTGTATTTTACACTTATATTTTATGTCTATTTAAATTTCATTTATTTATTTCCTTTCCCCTGAGGGGATCAATAAAGTATTGTGATTCTGATGATTCTGATATACCAATTGTTCAGAGTGGACTAGTGGATGCTAAGCTGTTTCAGTGTGCCCGTGTGTGCCAGCCTAATCAAAATACTCTTTGCAGCAGCATGCAGGGGAGGAAACATCAAGGGCACAGATACAGGAAAGAGGCTGGCTGTGATGAACCCAGATTGCTTAGAGAAGCCAATAGGGGGAAAAAGGCCTAAACTGAACTTAGATCTTAGATAAAGCAACTATGATGCATCATCACTCTCCGCCTCATCACATCGATGTATAAGACCATGCACTTTAGAAGCACCTATGACCAAACTTTACAATGATTCTAGTCTAAATACCCCCATCCTCAGCTAATCAGTAAGGCACCTGCACCCTAATACAGCTCTGTATGTGAACCACCTTCACTAAATGCTGAAGTCTACAACATATAGCATCCTGTGACTCATGCAGTGAATATGCAAATGTATACGTACATACTATCTGCACCTGTAAAGTGTATTAGCTAGTAGTAGTAATAGTAGTATAATATAGTGTAGTGTAGTATAGTATAGTGTAGTGTACATTATAGTATAATGTAATGTAATGTAGTGTAGTATAGTACAGTATAGTATAATATAGTATAGTATTTTGTAATGTAGTATAGCGTAGCGTAGTATAGTATTGTGTGGGTAATATATAGTATAGTATAGTTTACTATACTTTAGTATAGTACAGTATAGTATAATATAGTATAGTATAATGTAATGTAGTATAGTATAGTATTGTGTGGTATAGTATAGTATAGTATAGTATAGTATAGTATAGTGTAGTGTAGTATAGTACAGTATGGTATAATATAGTATAATGTGATGTAGTATAGTATAGTATGGTATAGTAGTGTAGCGTAGTGTATTAGAGTATAGTATAGTGTAGTATAGTATAGTGTAGTATAGTGTAGTATATATAGCATTATCTTAAGAGGATATATCAGTCTTTCATGTGGGTAATGGCCCACATTTTGTTAAATAACTTTCAGTTATTCTAATGCTGTACTGCTTTGGTTTTAATATTTCACAGTTCAAATACAACATGTTAAAGCTGTTAACTAATATCAGTAGAACCTAGTATGTAGTTAGAATTGCCCGACTTAACCACACCTAAGGGAGAGGTGGCAGATCAGAAACAACTCCAATGAGAATAGTTTAACATTTTTTGGAAATACGCTTATTCACTTTCTTTCAGAGAGTTCGATGGGAGGATTGGTACCACTCTCATGTGTCGTACGATAAATATAAAGCTACAGCCAGCAGTCGGTTAGCTTAGCTTAGAAGACTATAGGAACAGGGGGAACAGCTAGACTGGCCCTGTCCAAAGGTAACAAAATCCACCTTCCAGCACCTCTAAAGATTTGTTTTTGTTCCCTCCCAAACTGTGTAATTTTGGAACCTTTTTGTGAGTCTCCAGTGCTGTGAAAGTTTTACGGATTTCCATCATTAGACAAAACCCTTTGGTAACATTTAGAACAAACTACTGGACACTTTGAGAATAAAGTATTAAAGTAAAGGACTTGTAGGGCAATGGGATGTAGTTCCCCATCTGACAACCTGAAGAACAATGAAGTAAGGAAGCGATGAAAGCTATTTACAGTAATCCTGACTCATTCTATGTGAAACACTGAAGTATAAACTATGAGTTTTGCTCATACAATAAGACTCATGGCAGCTTATCTCTAAGTGGCAGTTCAGAGTGTGAACCATTTCAACACCCTTTTCAGGCCACTCATACCACAAATATAGGGGAAGTGGGGGATGAAAAAACACCACCTCCCTTTGGTGTTGAGAAAGAGAACTGAAGTCGAACTGAATTTCCTATTGCAAAAATAGCTGCACAAACTTTGTGACTACTTTATTTGGTGAAATATTTATTTAGCTACTACAAATAATTGAATTAATGATGTAGCTACCACAAGCAGAAAAGGAAAGAACTGTCCATATACTGCAAAAAATATTATTTTCAGTTATTTTTCATTTAACATACTAATGACAAAATGTTAAATGCTGTTGCACTCAGGTGGCAGGAGCTTGTGGCTGTGCTCCTGTTTAAATAGAAAAGGCAGAAGCTGTCTGCATCTGCACCCGGATTCATAGGTTTTAAAATGCAAATCAAACAGAGTTTCTTATTTGCTTGCCTGTCAATCACTGGGTTTATTATATATTGAATCCTCCAAGTAGGCTTTCAAAAATGTAACAAATATGTGACAACTGAGGCTTTTTCCAGAAGGGAAAAATCAACTCTGGGAGATATTTCAGTGTTTACCTTTTTAAAATGTTTGCAGAAAACAGTTTTTGGAAGCCCTGTTTAGCTGTTTTGTTTTCTTATCTGGTGAATGAGACCTTGCTAGTTTTAAAATTATACGAAAATCTATGAGAACTTGCTTTGGTAAAGTAGAGAAAAATGAACCTCAGTCGCATTTATTTAAATGTTTAAATATACTATGTACAGATATGTTCACTATCGATTAACATGACCTTTATGTTTATGACAATCCAGGTATCATTGACCAAAAGTTCATTGATGTGAATAAACTGAATCACTTTCAAATTGTTGCCATGTCTCCCTCATTGCAGACTGAGGGTAAACTGCCACCATGTGGCTCATTGCAAGACTGCAAGTAAAAGCACAGCAGCAGGCGTGCTGGTAACGTTTGATTAAATCCTGTTAACCATAGGGCCAAAAGTGGATCTGACGAGTATGATTATGTAGAGTCAATGTAAACATATAAATGAATTGCATGTATGTCAAGATAAACTTAAAGAAATGCGGGGTATAAGGATGCTCATGAGACATGACATAATTGAAACTGGTTTTATACTTCAGTTATGGCAGAAACAGTTGTTGTAATAGTAATAGTTGTAAAATGCAGAAACTGCCAGGAGAAGAAAATACAGTTTAATTTGACTTTTATTAATTTTTTTATCCTTGGTGAAAGGAAGACTTGAAGCAGCAAGATCTGATGAACCTGGGCAAGGCACCTACTGTCAATTTACAGTATTAATTATGTTTCAGTCCTTTTTGCTTCAAGGCAAAATATTGAGTAGCATCTTTTAATACATTTCTTTTCCACACATGATGACTTGAGTTCAAATTACACTTGATTCTTAAAAGAAGGCTGTCAATACACGGTGCTTCAGGTAGAACATACAGTGCAGCATTATAAAGGTTATTGTCAAAGGCATGGAAAGGTATCCAAAATAGCAACAACTGCATTTTTATATTTCACGGCACATACAAGAACTATACGCAGCAATGGGCGAGAATACTGTATATCAAAATGCATCTTGGTACAAATGACAAATGTTCATTCAATAAGAGAAATAAAATAAAAAGAAATATTTATCACTAAAACACATTTACATTTGAATTTGCAAAATAGTGAAAATAAATCTTTCAAACACTAATTTCTAAATATCCAAGAACAAGCAAAACCCTACGCATGTCTGAATGCCAAAATGTAATCTGGGACAATGGCACAAGGAAGAACGTCATGTTCATTTTCTACAAAATCCTTTGGCCTGGTTTTAAATGTCCATTCATGGTAACATACCATGAGCAGAATTTCCTGTAGCGCCTGGCTTTCCATTGTTCCTATCACAGGCTTTCGGGTGTTGCTTGTTCCATCAGCTTACTATCGCAGCAGTGAGCTGTTCAATTAGTTTATAACAAAACGCTGTTTTCTTTCTGAACAAAAACTGTTATCTTTGACTAGTACTTCTAGATTTTATCATACAAAAATATCCTCCGTGGTGTCTATTTGTCACCTTCCATAATTTTATCACATCTGAAAAATCCAAATTACAAAATACACAAATGTAATTAAATACATACAGTATATCAAAAATGCATGCGTTGGAAATGGTGCCCACCGAGGACAGTAAGTCTGCTTTGACTCATTTTGCAAAGGTGAGCTATGTTTTCCCAGTGCATGTTTAATGAAATGATTTTTATTTTATGCATCAAATTCTATGAAGATTTTGTGGAAAAAAGGTTTTCTGTGACACATGGCGGAGCATTTAAGATTAAACTACAACTTTTACCTTTACAAATGACTTTATTGGCATTTGTTCACCAACAAAAGCCAACATTACATGTTACAATTACAGTGTAATTCCTTATGCTGTACTGGTTATATCAATGCAAAAAACGTTTTTAGAAAAAGTGACAACTCAAAGTTTCTACAGATGTGGGCTGTGTAGATATATAGATATAGACAATAAAAATTCACAAACTTCTAGCTAGTGATTAAAATGCTTTTCAGACAGCAGATTTCCATCAGTTGCTTCAAAACAAAAATGCTACTTTTTCTTATGTAGCATGACAGGGAGCCTAACTGTGGCTAAAGATTGTTTCAAATATTGTACAAGGCAAACACATAGGATGTACATAGGTTTCTAGGATTTTAGGTTACGTCGTATCAATGCTATGCAGATATAAAGGAAATTGATTTATTTGAGCCTTAACAGCAAACTTTACACTAAAGCCTTGTAGTCTGACTTGAAGGTGTTCAGAAATGTAAAGACAGACAAAAGAATCTACATGAAATTGATCTTTAATATCACCTTGTGAGTGGGGTGTAAATACCGTATGATTTGTAACAGTTGGCAGATTCTGAATACAGTCAAATGAAAAGTAAAGCAAATAAATTGTAAATTTGCAAAACAAATAATACTGCTCTATTAATGCTCCACACAGACAGATTACAGTGCATTTAGTTTTATGGGCAACGGCTCATGGGAGAAATATTACTGTCTGAAAAATCCAACTTGCTGTGAAGAACCGTTGCATGTGTACAGCAGAAATATGTCTACAGGCAGGTTTCAGACTGAAATTTGGATTGGTCTCTGAGCCTTTTAATTGAGATCATGATAGAAAAATGTGAAAGAAATACATAAAGAAATTAGAAATGCTTACTCAATGAGTCATGAAATGTGGCGTGAGCCCATTACTAATATGCTACATTAAACCCCTTGTGAGGAATGTACTACTAAAATACAGTATGTCCCTTTTCAACCAGTGACTTGCCTAAATTCAAAGTTAGGAATGATAACAAATTGAGCTTTCCAGATCCATATTTGAACATTGTGCTGTGCTCGTGCAACCATGTCATGCTGTGGATCTGATATGTTTGGGTACAGAGGAAACGGCTTGAGTGAGGCAGGACTGCAGTCCAGGCAAGAATGGCCCAGCTGGGTGGGCCTTTGCATCAGTGAATGCAGACATCACATGCATTCGAACTCATCAATGCGCTGTTTGGTGTTTCCTGACCGGATCTGTCTGAGGGTCTTGTACTTGTCTCGTCCTGCCCGCATGTTCTCCGCATGGATGACGTCATTCACTGTTTTCTTGCTCTCGTCCCGAGCGTTGGCCAACTCTGAGCTTAAAACCTGGAAATACAGTCATCACAGTATTAATACATCTCACGCCACTATGTTATTGTGAACATATGAGACCCTGAATGTGCAAAATACTTATTGACAGATCAAATTTATCTCATATGAGATATGAGCGAAGACTTACGAGTAGATGTTTCTGCAAACGTTCGTTCTTCTCAGCCTCGGTCATGCGCTCCTCTTCACTGCGGTCCTTGTACGTGGCGGCAGTGGTGAACTCGGCGCTGGCCTCAGCGCTGCTCTCATCATTCTCGTCATGCTCATTCTCTGCGTTGAGGGGCTCCTGAATGTGAGCTGCCATCACTTTGTTTTTAAGCTCTTCTTTGGTCTTCTCCAGGTCATCCTGCACCATGGTGGCCTGAGGGAACAGAGAATGAGTAGGTTGATTGTGCGTTATATTTACGGGGCTCGTTATAATTTTGACCATATCCTTGACAGAGTAGACTGTCAAGGATAAGTAGACAGAGATTCAATGGTCCAATAGTTATTTTTTTAAGCAGTACTGTTTCTCCACTGGACAAACACAAGTCTATAGCCATGCTAGCAGCTCTGTGAGGCTGTACTTAGGCACAGTGGTGCTTAGAGCTAAATGCTAACAATGACATGCTCACAATGACAATGCTAACATACTTGTAATGTGTTGCATGCTAACATTCGCTAATTAGCACTTAAAACAATGTAAAGTTGAGGCTAATGGGAATGTCATTAGTTTTCAGGGATTTAGTTATAAAGGTACTGCGCAAAGTAACATATTGACCTGATGATGGCGCCAGATGACAAATTAAGGGATCACCAAAGTCACCAAAGTGAATTACAATTCATCATGAGGGGAACATGAATGTCTGCACCAAATCACACGGCACTCCATCCAATAGTTGTGGAGACATTTCCATAAAAGCCAAAAATGGCAACCTCACGGTGGCACTAGAGCAAAAGTCAGTGAATAATCAAATTCAGCTCTACCCTGCTGGCTTTGCAACATAGTTTATATTATTTTGGATACTAAAAACACTGAATTTAAACAATCCATTAAATACTGCACGTCAGCCACAGGGCATTAGAGGACAACTTGTGCTTCAAAATGGACAGAAGGGGAATTAAAGCCGCTGAGCAAGAGAAAGTAAAAACATAACTGACATTCCACTGAGACTCACTTAGAAAAGCTGACTGACCATTGCATTTTCCCTCTCTGCCTTGTTTCCCTGTTTTATTTTCTACTTTTCTGAATACTTTGGAGATATATACAGTAAAGGTATGGACATGTATATAGTAAATACAATATAAACCAGAGTGCTTGTGCTATGAGCGGTTAGGAATAAGAGCCAATTATGAGTAAGACTGGAATTTCAACTGAATGTCTGCCAAAAATGCACAACATGGAAACCACCACTTAGCACGGCAATCTCGGCCTGAATATCATAACGGTGCAAAAAAGTTCAATAGGATTTCCTTCACACAAAGACAGCCGTCACCACCACAAACAGCATGAGTCATGCTGCCAAAAAAAAAAACAATGAAGGGGCTGGACTGGCACACATGGATTTTTACCAAAAAAGACGTGAGGCGCGCTGTGAGCGTTCACCCCTCCCCCAAACACACACAACAACAAGACCTCAGGAATGTCTGTCCTCGCTGTGTCACAAGGGAGGGGCTATGTGATCAGCAGAATATCAGACAGAAGTTTGACAGGTGTTTGAGGATTAACTAATTTCTGCCATGTCCACATTAAGCTCATTTTGAATGCCAGTATAGCTGATCACATGACACAGGTGCCAGTAACTTGTATTTATGTTTTCATATGATGCAGCAACGCAGAAATGACTGTTCCCCTTAACACACGGCATTCATGAGCCACAGTAAAATCACTCCTTTATACTTGTTGAGAAAAATGTGCCAATCAATGAAACACAATATAAGTGATTATGGAGAGGATATAAAAGGGAGATTTAACCTGAGAATCATCAGAGTAACCTGGCTGTCTGTCTGTCTCACTCCTCACCACATGGTGGCTGTAATGCATACGTTTTAGTTTTAGCCGAACGAAAGAAGGGGAAGAAGAAGAAATGTAGCTGTGTAACTGTGTATGTAACTACGTTATTTCCGCTGCTATGGATGCAAGTCATTTTCATATGTAAAAATACTTTTCAGAGTGATCCGGTTATGAAACTTTGTTCAATGACAAGCAGAAAAACACTTTCATTTCATGTCATCAGTTGTACAGTTGGGCGTGATACAGTATGCTCCTTTGTACTTCCATTTTCCAACAACTGTCACTGCAATCAAGGGAAGTAGGGTTACTATAAAAAAGTAGAAACTCAGATCATACCTTCTGTTGCCACTGCTCTGCCTCCTCTTCCTTCTTCTTCTTGGCATCCTCCAGGAGGGAAATCTTGGAAGTCAGGTCAGCCAACTCGGTGGCCTAAAAGGACATTTTCTATTAGACTTTTTTCATACTGATATTTGAAGCATCAGAATACAACATTCATCAAAGCCATTGTCTTTGTTTCAGTGCCTATAATTAGACAAAAAAGAAAAAAGTTTCTGATAACTGACCAGGTGCTCTTGGTTCTTCATCTGGTTCTGTGACTGCTGCAGCAGTGCCACCTTGGCATCCTCAGCGCTCATCAGCTCAGTCTCCAGGCGTTCAGCCTCCTCCTGAGCTCTCTTCCGCTCCTGCTCCAACTCCAGAGCTCTGTGTGTTTGCTCCTCCAACTCTGCGCAGACACACATTCACACACACACACACACACACACACACACACACACACACACACAGAGAAGCACTAAAGGTAAGCGTCATGTGAGGGAAACATTGTCACCGTTCGTTACAGTACAATGACAAGCAGGTCACCCACCTTGTTGGGCCTTTTTCGTCTGCTCCTCAATCTGCTTTAATCTCTCCATTAATTCCTCCTTCTCCCTTTCAATCTTTTCCTTTTCCTTTTCTGCCACTTCTCTTTTCCTCTTTTCGTTCTCCAGCAGAGCTCTATTGCAAATAGAAACAGTACACAAGATACAAGATGTATTAGATTATACAGTAATCAGGAGGATCTTTCGAAAGTAGTTAGTAGTAGGCTCTTTCCTGAATTTACTAAATGATTTCAAACATCAGAAGTCACATGCATTTCTCTGACGCCAGCTTGTGACTCTTACCTCTCCATCTTCTTGTGATTCTTCTCCTCCCGAGCCTGAGCCTTCATCTGCTGCACTTCGATGGTGTCGGGTTTGCGGCGGCGCATATACAGCTCATGGTTGCCCATGCAAAGAGCCAGAATGCGCTTGTTGATGCGCAGTCTCGGAGCATAGAACACAAAGTCCTAAAACGGCAGCATTACAGATTTGTATTAGGAGTAATACATAGATAGATGATTTATCAGTTGTTGACAAGTTGTCTGTTATTAAGGGTTTACATACAGGGGCTTTCTTGTCAATTGGTTTAATGACAAACTTCTTGTCATTGAAGGAAATGTTCCTGATTTCACTCCAAGGAAATCCAATTTTGGGCGTCATTCTGTTGAAGACAATGCAAAAACAAAAACTCTGGGTCAGCTGCATTACATTGGACAAGTAATATTAGTATTAGTAACGATAATAAACCCCAATTATGCTGAGCATGTGAATTGATGGCAATTTCAACTATTACATTGTTGTGGAATCAACTTACTTGTCGTTCTGTTCATAAATGTTGAGCCCCAAAGCATCCACTCCAAGCCACAGTTCTGTTCCTTTCTTATTCTTGATGTTGAAGTAGTTGACTCCGTACATCTCGAGATCTTGAGCGATCTTCAGATACTCCATCATGGATTCCTCTCTGTGGGCAAAATAAGACGTGTCTTTAACTAGTGCTTCAGAAATACTGATTGAGGAGCACAAAAGCCTGAAATGTTGGAGCTTTGACTTTGAAGCACGGGGGTAGTCTACACTCTACCTGACCCTGATCACCACACAGACCTAACCAGACGACACTGAGTTCAGAGGTGGCACGTGTTCAACGTACAGCAACAGGGCTGAAAACAAGCCTTGAGAGGAAAAAGTTCAAGCTACACATTTTCAAGGTAGTGAGAGTGACCCAGTGTTTACTGAAACCTCCAAAGACCAGGTTTCAGTAAACACCGGGTCACTCTCACTACCCTGGAGGAGGAGACTGAGAAATTGTTTAGCAGACACTCCAGTCAGGTAGAATCGGATGCAATTGTGGTGCAATAATCTCCCAAATATACACATTTTATTTATTTTGAGGTAAGAGTGTGAAAGATCCTCTTGAAATAGCATTTGTTGAAAGAGCAAGTGGGCTCTCTTCTTCAAACATTGCAAGTGCATCCGTGTGTCAGTGGTTACCTCATCATGCTCTTGTGTTCTTTGTGCCACACTTGAATCCTCTCCTCCCACTGGTCCTTGTTGAGTTTGTGCTGGTCCAGAACTCTGAGGACACGAGACATGCGAGTGAGAAACATGTCTCCTACAAACACATTGACTAAAAGGTGACATCTATGTGACATTCACTGCCAGACTGAAATGGTGGTGAAACCTGGGTTACCTCTGAGGGAGCAGCTGTTCACTGGACAGATAGCCTGGTGTGTGGACTTCCTTGTTGTAGTCGGCGTACTTGGCCTGCACTGCGTAGGAGGCCAGGAGGACTGCCGTCTCTGGAGGGCAGTAGATGTCGTCATTTAAGATTCCCTCCTTCACCTGCAGGAAGAACAGCCGCTGTGTGGCGTCCTGGATTAACTCCTCCGACACATCCTCAGGGAAGAACTTGGCACGAAACTTAAACAGCAGCGGGCTTTCCTTCCTCACATCCTGGGCTGTCACCTAAAATAAAACGTGACACGGGTGAGGGGCAGAGATTATACTTCTATAAATAGACTTGAGTTCAGTCTTGACAAAGAAGGGCAAAACAGTGTATAAGACATTGTTGTGGAGCAAAATACCAAAGAGCTCACCTTCTTATTGAGCTTGAGCCACGTAGAGAAACCCTTTGTATCCTGGTATTGGAGTCCAAAGTACCAAACCTCCCGCAGCCCAATGGTCTTAACAACCTTAAAACATAAAAGCAGAACCATTATTAATGTGCATCCTCACTAGAACATTAGCACACTCCGTTACTCCATAAAGTACCAATTTTTTTAAACAAAGTGTCTATATGAAAAAATCTCTTTCTTTTACATTAACTGTATTTTGCTGTATTATCCCATGTGTTTTTACAATTGCAGTATAAAATGTTAGTAAGTTAAAGAACTATTGTAATTATTAGTATGGTAATTAGACTGTAGTTGAAAATAAAGTAACATGCCAGTTAACTGCTGCTTATAGCTTCATGTACTTTTTTACAGTAACTTAGGGGTTAAAAATACTCCCAAGAATATCACACACAAAAACCAAACAAAATCCATGACTTACTTACTTACTTAAGTTAGATTCAAAAGCTTCTGACTGTCACTGGAAAGTACAAGGGTTACAAGTCAGATGTTTCTCATACCTGGTCAAAGAGTTGCTTTCCTGTTGTATTTGGCTGAATGGCAAACTCCAGTTCAGCATCCATTGTGGTGACTCTTACACTAATCTGAGGAAGAGAGAAAATTGGAAAAATTAGCAATTTTTAAAAAATCTAAATCGACATAGACAGCATTTAGGATAAAGTGAAGACATCTCACATACATCATTGTGCTAAAATCAACCTTCAGTTTCAGGGGAAAAGGAGAGCTTCATTATTATTCTTGGCATGATCAGGAGACTCTTGTCAGGGTTCATACAGCTTTTTAAGAGTAAAATTCAAGCACTTTCAAGGTACCAAAACCAAAAATGTACAGACTCTTGAAGCCTTTATCATCACATCTAAATTGTTACTATAAACGCCAGGAGACAACAAACAAATATGACAACGGGATCATTTCATTTCAAATATGAAAAGACTTTTGGTTTACATGAGTGATTGTGTAGATGATGAAACACCAGATTATGTTGAATTTCAAGCATTTTTCAAGGAGTAAATTCGAATTCAAGCATATTCCTAACCTTGAAAACGTAACGGTTAAAATTAAGCATTTTGTATGTAAAACTTTGTATAAACAATGTCTTGTGTCTCAAAGAAATTGATTCATGTTCACTTCTTTGAGCTGTCAAAACTCACTGATCAATCTCTGAATTTTATTTTAGGGTGGCTTTATAGCATTTAACTCATTTTCAAATGACTCGTGACCACAATCAACACTGAAATGTAATTCTGTTTAATTCCATCAATGCTTAAACTGAAAAAACATCATCTTTTTTACTTAAAGTTACTATATGCAGAATTTAAACATTTCCAACTGGTGTCCCCTAGTGGTAGTATTAAAAAAAAAACAAATCAACAGACTTATACCACAGAGCATGTCTGTTGGAGAACAAGTCCACAGTCCTATCAGGCCTACTGTGAACAATCAGCCACCCAAACCATCATAATATCATGAAAATGTATATTTTGATATATGTAGAACTCATAAAAGATCATGTCTCATGGTCCCACAGTGTTCGCAACAAACTGGCAATCTGGCTCCGTCTCAGTAACTTATCTACAGGAAGTAACCACATCCTCTGGTGGCTGGGCCTTGTGAGGCATTGCTGCTAAATACTGAGCTCTCATGAGAGCCGCCTACATCCTGCCATGTATCAAGCAACCTGTCAGCTTTCTGCTAAGCTATCTACCCTAACAAGAACAGACTTACTGTAAAGAAGGTTTCGTTCTCTTCAGGTAACACCTTGTTACAGCTGGTTATTTGGCCAGTGAGGCACTTCTTATTTAAGTGACTTGAAATGTTTGTGTACTGCAAAATTATATGTCAGAAGTTGAATAAATGTATTTAACCTTAAAGCCCCCCTCGATGAGGTTGCCCAGAGAATAAACTGATTCTGTACTTAGTAAACTGACCACGTAGGCATGTCTCGTTTTCTCTGTTCTCTTAGAGATGACGAAAACAGCAGCATGCATGAGTGTCTATTGGGAAATAACTGTGCAGGCTGAGGCCCACGCCTGCCCTGAACAACAATGGTATGCATTATTTCCCAGTTGCAGGGCTGATTAGAGTTGCGTTCTTTTCCATTCATGTCAGCAGGACCCCATTTACTGCTCAGGACACTTGCCCCTCTTGTCACTTCCTGTCATCGCCAGCAGTTAGAGTTGTAGTGAAGCCTACAATCTGGGCCTACACACTGAACTCCAACACAGATGCCTAAAAGTCATACCATTCTTTAAACTGGCAATTATGAACTTGGATGAACATTTTTTAACTAGTGCAGATAAGAGTTCAGTTCATGACCGCCCTGCTGGGGTTTAAGCGGTTTCGTTTCCTGAGTCAGAATTGCAAATGTAGCATGAAAAAGGAACTACACTCATACATTTTGGGCCTGGTTAGGGTGTGTCTCTCATGGCCAGAATTCAAAAACACTTAAACACGCTATTATTAGCACATGCTCGAAAACACCCCATTCAGGCCCATGTGTCATGTTTCCATGACTTATTCTTAATGGTTTTTTATCACACCAAAACTCTACTCCACAAATACAAAGAGTACAGCAGTATGCACCGCAGTGCTTTAAGCTAAATGCTAACATCATTAACCCATCAGCACTATCATTTGTAGGAAGTGGACAAGGTTGTTTTATAATTATATGGCAATTAAGAATTGCAACAATGGAGAAGTTAACCCAAAAGTGCACGCTGGGAGACACCCCAGGTCACCATGTCAGGAAGAGGAAGCGAAACTGCTGAGGTGAATTCACAGAAAAGGTGTGATTTAAAGATGCAGTGCAGCCAAGAACCGACCAAGTGATGTAAGTAGTCTAATATACTTTTTTCTCCACTGAGATATACTTTGATTAAACAACATATATGTGGGGACATCTTCTTTATATTAAAAACATTCACCACACACATTACAGAAACCATTTGACAAGGTGATCAATAGTAAAAACATTCACTGGGAACCCTTGACATCCCAGCGTTCAGTCACCACCCTTACATTCCCACACCAGTGTTATCTCAGTCTGCTGTTCACAACCACAATCCTTCCAACCAAAGCCAAGACAACAAAAGAGATACCGCTAAGTGGTTTTGGGAGCAAGAGGGAACAAATACATTGACCACGAGCATTTTTGTCTGTGGATGACAGTTCTTTAGAGTGACAGAGCAACAGGACTTGTGAGCATGATGGTCCCCATCACTGTGTGCAATAACCTGGTTAATTTTACATTACCATGCCTGGCAAACCCGCTTTATTTATGGTCGAGGCAGATGACCGCCCACCCAGAGCCTGGTTCTGCTTGAGGTTTCTGCCTGTTGAAAGGGAGTTTTTCCTTGCCACTGTCGTCTAGTGCTTGCTCATGGTGTTGGGTCTCTGTAAATAATATTATAAAGAGTACAGTCTAGACCTGCTCTATATGAAAAGTGCCCTGAGATAACTTCTGTTATGATTTGGCGCGATATAAATAAAACTGAATTGCATTGAATTATTATGTGTGGTCAACTGACCTCAGCAGCACATGTCATAACAGGCCGTACATTTAAAGACCATATAATAAAAGAATATAGTATGAGAAATATAATGAAAGTAACTAAATGTAATACGACAGTTGCTAAATACTCATACTTCTGAGTCATGCCATCCTTAACAGTCACACAAGGTCAGCAACTCTTTAACAATGGACCCATCCTTGTAACCACAGCAACAATGCTAGTGACATCTACCACTACTACCTGATTCACAGCTTATCTGAAAGATGTCAGAGGCAACACAAATATGATGATGATACTTGAGGGACATAAGAAATTAAAAGTCAGATCCAATACAGTCAGGTGGAACAGTTATAATAAAATGTGAATACAGGGTTAGTATTTAAAATGTATACTCTAACCTTGTCACTCCCACACTAACAGTGAACAGGTTAGGTAATGCAAAGCTTTATATGAAGTGTGAAAATATGACGGTGATGATGAGCCAGTGTGAGGCACAGCATGAGAGCCTTGTTATGTTATCGCCTTGAAGCCAGTAATACAAGGGAAATCATGTGAAAAGACATGTGAGTAAGACAACAAGCATGTTTATATCCTCTGTTAAAGCCAATATATTACCATCTACAACAGTACTGAGTTTGCAGTGAGCCAACAGGAAAGTATCTATGATCCAAAAATCAATTCAGCTCCTAGTAAGTAAATACGTGAGTACTCTTATTTCGGCAGTCTGGGTTTCATGTTTGAGGTCAAATTTGGTACAGACAAAATTCCACCACTTGTCTGCCAGAATATCATTGGATGCCTGTAGAAAGAAATTCTCAACTCCTCTCATCCTGTCTGCTTTCCAGATTAGCCTGTGGCTGTGCGCTGGGTGCCTCTCAGCATTACACTGAAGACACCCCATGCATGGCTGCAGAGAACACACTGGGTGACAGGAAGAGGGAGGATGAGGTTTCTTTCTAAGCAGGAGGACAGTACACACAAGGGTAAAGGGTCTTTGAGAACTGTTTCCCACGACCACTTTTTTTTAACTCCTCAAATGTCATTATAAGCATAATAAAATAGTATTTTATCAGTTAGACGCTACTACTCCTTGCCAAATTGACTATGTTGTCTGAGCTGCCTTTCATCTGGTGACATATTGCCTTCCTTTTGACCTCTGCATTTGTTCACTAACCGTGCCTGCCATCATGTTGCCAACTGTAAGCCTCCTACTGACCAAGTAAGGGCTGCTTTATCCCCACTGGTTTTGTCTGCCAAGTCTGCTTTTGGGTTCAAATCCTGTGTTTTTTTGTTATAGCCATATACGCAAAAATATGCAGACCCAACACAAAGATCAGGCAGCAACATGGAGATAGTAATGCCTGTCTAAATGTTCTCCAATATACATTTTTATATAATAAATACAGCTTTTCATGAACCTAATTCCATGTTTCTAGCATAGTTCAGGAGCAGGACACACAACGTTTACCACACAAACACAAGACGTCCACTGATACAAACCACCAGCTCTTCTGTTTGCAGTATTATGATTTATGCTCACTGCATTGCTTTGCTTATACTATTATTTTATTATGTACACAGTTTAAACTTTGCTGGCTTGAAGGTTGTAATAGACACTTTCATTGTAATGAGGGCCAAATAATCATAATTTATTCACCTCTCATGTAATTGTAACATCTAATTGTAATAATATTTGAATGTCTATAATGGTAGGTTATATTTTATACAAAACATTAGATGATTTAAACAGAAAATAGTTAAGATGATCTGATTATTCTAACAGCACCTACAGACATAGACAAATAAAAAAAGGAAATAATAAGTATATAAAAAAGAACTTACTTACAAGTTTGATTTTCTCACAACCTCCAAAGAGAAAACCCCAGAAGTTTTGATTGTAGTTTGTCCACTGCCTCTACCTCTACACAGTGTTAATCTGCTCTGCTATGTGCACTACAGTCTCATTTAATCCCCTGCCTGCATACCTCTGGGTCTTTCCATTTACCATTTCTCCATAGCCACACTTGTTAAAAGTTTGGTCCTACTATCAAGAAAAACTGCATCTGTCTTGATTTCTACACAATGGGCTAAAATGGTAAGTTGTGCTCAAGTTTTGTGATGTTAAGTGCTGTGAATGATGAAAAACTGCTTTGAAAACAGGCTGCTTATCTGCTGTAGCAACACTGAAATGGTTCTATTGTTCAAACAGCGAGTAGGAAAATAAGAGAGCAAACTGATTCTGTCGTTAAGGCCCATTCAGCAATACAGATCAGTGAACTGGAAAAATACATCTTTCTTGTTACAACATGGGGTCAGATTTTAGCAATAAAACCAAACAGAATATTATTTTATCTGTGTTTGTTTAGTGCTTGAGAATAAATGGCTGAGGTGCTTCCTTAATAAAGCAGATAATAAGTGGCAACTACACATCACAGCAACATCTAAACAATCTAAATGCCAAAATAATGTATCTCCGCTAAAGTGTAAAATATCACTTTAAGGACTGATAAACACAGATCTACAGTAAAACCCTGAACTTGTTGCACTGCTGTAATGCAATCTAAAGTGGAGCATGGCATCTGAGGACCACGCTAGGGGAAAGCAGGGAGGAGAACAGCTAGACGGTGATGTGAAAGTCCATATAAGGCTGCAGGCAAGGAAATTACCAGAGAGGAACTGATGTAAGTGCAGAAACCTTGAGTCACAACATGACTTCCTTGGGAAACTGAAGCACTGCCAAGAGCAGAAGTCCAGCAAAGGCAGAGTTTCTCAATAATTATTGCTATTGTGAAACATCAAGGCTGTTACAGTTAAATAAACCACTAAATAAATGTAAACTGGGTCACCAAGACAGTTAATGGAAAAACTATCTTTTAAGCCATAAATCTTTTACTCCCTGAGCTAGCTAGTTGTGGACGTGACTACAAGTGGGGTACTACAAATGGGGTGCAGACTAGTGAGCATTGGAGCATTTGCTGAATCAGTGTATCTAGCTTCCTTCTTTCATACGCCTCGTCTACTGCTTTTACTAAAGGAAACAGACCACTGACTGTTGCAATAACAGGTCTGGGTTTTAACCACTTCATCACTGATATCACCATCCACCAGGTGCAAGGATTGATCCTGGGAAGGGATAACTTCGCATCCCAACAGCCTGATTTAGCCTGATGATGTATTTAGGCTTTGCTGCATTTGCAACAATATAACTTCTCTTGGTGATCTCTAGTTTATATGTTTAGTTTTGGCAACACATCATAGGCTGCTCATTAATGAATAGAAGCTTTAGTGTCTAACATATCCCACAATCCTTTTTGGTCATCATTCACTAGCCCTGTTTATTTAGAGGAAATCTTTCTGCTTCCTCTTGACCATCTATTCTGTCCACTACTAGTTTCCTCTTTTCTAACTCTTTGTTATGTAAAGGCTGAGGTCTCTACAACACAGCTGCACTTTCCCTGCAGTATCCCTGTGACTGTGAACTGATCGTGATTGCCAAACAGCTTGTTTTGAGGTCTATGAGGTCCCCAGCTGTTACTTCAGTAGCTGCTACACATACTATAAGCTACTACTCTGGTGTTGTTGAGGCTAACAGTGTCCCAGCTGCACTCCGCAGAGATTTGGCACATGGACTGACACTAAAAATACATATCAAGAGCATAGTAAACACTTGCAATAAAAATATATAGATATGTTAATGCTTTATGCAGTACAAAACATCTGAAAGGATACCTTCTATGATTCTGACAAATAATGTATCACTGCTCAAATGTATTTTGAATATAATAGCTTTTTTCTTGTCTTGCACTTAAAATTTAAAGCAGCATGTTTTGAATAAATGTGCCAATTTATTGCTAATAACTAATTAATAATACATAGCTGTTAATTGCCCCAATAGCACAAGTTCTACTACTCAACAAGTGACTTACACAAAATGGCCCTGTAAAGTTTATTTTAAAATGCTGATATAATTAGAGGAATTCCTTTTGGGAAGAGGAGGGTAGTGAAGGCTCTTTAAGTACACATTTTACATGCCAGGATGCTGCCACATTTTTTCTGGTTGACAGCTGGAAAAAATATCGAGGAAGTATACTGGCAGAAACAATACTGCAGGAAGAAAGCAGCTGCAACCCTTGGTACCATTTGTATTTCTGTTTGCAATTTGGAAGTGCAGTGAGTTCACAAGTCAGTTTTCATGATATGCTAGCAGTGATAAATATACATGTGTTTTATGTTTATACAGTTACACTCAGATATTTAATTACTGAAAGCTCTAAAAAATACTGGCACACACTGACCAAGTTACTGGCTGCTATGCAAAAATAATATAGTTTTTATAATGCATGTATCCAGCATAGAGGTGCACAAGGTAATCTGATGTTGCTCCACTGATAAAATAATAATAATATAGTGATTTAATGAATTAAGGCATGTGGGTATGACAGCTCCGAACAAACTGTGGATGAGAAGGGCCGTACACAGATTTCACAGTTTCTATATTATCTTCTAAATTCAAAAAACATTATGCTGAGTCAAAGCCCAACTGGTGCGTTCATCCCGTGCTGCAAACACAAGTTGGTTAGAAACCACTTTCACTTCAGTTAGCCACTGATGAAGGCATTGGGCTTGGCTTATTATAATGCTGCTTGAATGAGAGAAAGAGTCAAGTCTGTGTGCGGCCCTCTTTCTCTTTGTTCAGAGCTACACCAGCACCAGGACAAATCTATTCAGCTTTGGGTGCTTCTTCATTTGATATCACAGCTCAGAGCCAAATTTTGGCCTCTTTTCTTATCAGTGGGACTATGGCATAATAGTTCTTAGTGCCTGGCATTATGCCACCTCCCTGTTTTAAGTGTGCCTCCATTTGCTCCAGATTTGGGCAGCACAGCTGGCCTGAATGACAGTTCAAATCCCTCCTTGTTAGACCTGACTGAAAAGGAGGCCTTGGGAGGACTAGCTCGCTTGCTACTGCAGGCCACAAAGCGGCTTCCGCTGAAAACCGATTCTATAGATGTGATTTCAGGGTCTTAAGCTGTGGAGAGAAATTCATTGTAACGTTAATAACGCGCTGACTACGCCCAAATAGCTGAATGAACGGTTTGATTAAAGGCGCTAATTTTAATGAACAAACAGGCGGGAGCGCGCACGCGCACACACCTAACGGAAAGTACCCCAGAAATCTTCGGGTGAGCTGGAAGGGATGTAAAAGATTTCTAAATGTCGTAACATGTAGCAGAGATGCATTAAGGTTACAGTTACTATTAACGTTAAGTACCAGTGTCAAACAGAAAGTCGTAATAGCAATTTTATGGGGATAATGCAGAGAGAGACAGACAAAAACACGGTATGTTTTACATGATAACGTCAATGCAGTTTTCAGTCTTACCGTCTTCGGCATCTTTCCTTTCTTTTACGTCCGGTTCAGGTTTTATAAAAAAGTTATTAAATCAGACGAGCAGTTAGCGAGAGCAGAAGAAAACTTTTTCCCATCAGAACAACGGCGCCAATTAAACGCCTTCCCGTCTCGAGGAAACAACCGTTACTTTAAGCTCGAGCACGATGAACTATTTTCAACCTTACGCTAGTGCGAGTGTTTTTTTCTTTGTTTCGCCTTAAAGTGAAATGGGCTGGAGCTTGATTTCCTGCTAACGGTACCCCTGACTGCAAGACCACACCCAGGCCGATGACAGGACAGCAGCCAGCCAGACTGAAAAAGAGGGTTCAGGCCAGCAGACTCCGCCTGCAGCAGGCAGCCGCATCATCATGGCTGCGGTGTCCTGCCTCTCAACTCTCAGCCAAAAACTTCATCAGCACTCTCGCTTTCTCTCAGCACACACGTATAACACAGACACATGAGCTATTCTTGCTCAAAATAATAATTACTCATGTGTTACTAGCCTACAAGTACACCATTAAAGCAGGAAACACCAGACTGTTTTAAGGGTTTGTGCAGTTTGCTAGCAACCAACACAAACTTTATGATAGATAATAATCATAATATTCCATTAAGTGGTTTATTGGAGGGTTTGTTACAACATAGGCTACTAAACACATTTAACTAATAGAAAGTAGGCTACTTAGTGGTATTCAGTCTCTTGGAATCTGCTTTAGCTTAAGTACATATTTCCAATCAATATGTTTATTTTTATTTAAAATGATGGTGTCTTATTTCTTAGGCTGCCATATTTGCACACACCTGTGACATTGTATCTGAGACCCAGTAGACTACTGTACATCATGTGCTGTATACCGTGAAAAACGTAGTTCTGGTTAGCTACATTTACCTTCTCACTTAATCCGTTTCAGTGCTTCTGACTTTGATCTGTGTGCTCATAAGGAAAGTGAATGCAATGAGCAGTGCAGTCCCAGTGGCCTCAGAGGAGATCATGTAGAAACAGTGCAGAGACACTGCACCTGCATCCAGATAAAGAGGGTTTGAATCAATAATGACAGTTGCTTCAGAGTGGTAATTACAGGAGGTAGACACAATAATGCATGGAATATGACCTAACCTCTGAGGTAACCTCACAATTTCACTTCTGTAAAGTTGGGTTATATTAGGTTGGATGGGAGTTATAAAAGAGGTCTTGGCAATCAGCAGTTATGAGTTCAAAAGCAGAAAGAAAAGTGAAATATATTTTTAAAAAATGGTGACAATGTAAAGCACAAACGACCAAGAAGTTATATCACACAATCACAGTGTGAGCCCTGTAATTGCCTTTTTGGTGAAATGTTACATTATGTTTTTGAACTCCGAGTGTATTATATATACAGGCTTTCTACAATACTAAAAAGAAAGGAACAACATAATGTAATGTGGAGACAATTATCGTTACCACACACTTTACCAATAGTGTTGTAATGATGGAGTGGTGGAAAACACTTCGGGCACTGCTCCAGAAACTTCCAGCTGGGCTAAGATGTGGTGACATGGGGTGGCAGTGGAGTATGTTGTGTTGTTAAAGTTGTTTTCGCTTCTATCAAACCGTTCTGTGACCACTTGTGTCCTGTAGAGGGATAAATATCTTAGAAACCATCAGGAGAGAAATGCCTCTTTAAAGAGCTTCGTGCTTACTGAAATTTACCGCGCTCTGTCAGAGGTTCAGCTGGCCTAAACTGTGCCACAACATGTTTCCCTCACCGTGACAGAGTCCAGACTGCTTTATCATGGGAGACACAACCTCGGGCCTCTTGACTTCTTTTGGTGTGCACCAGATAGAGCACAATGACTCATCAAACCATACTTTCTTCCACTCAACCACAGAAGTGCATTTTTTGTGTGTGAATAAATGCTTGATGCTCTTATAACTCAGTCATAGCATGTGTCTCTGGATGAAACTTCCCCCTCACACCAGATTGAGAATTGGTGGTCAACTCTGTCTGAGTTGCCTGTCCTCTTTTCATTGCAGCCCAAATCACACATTTCCTTCCACAGCGGCCCCTAGCTGATAATGTCTTAACCTCTGTTTTCTTTCAGCCCCTGCCTTAGCTAAATCAGTCTGTTTCTACTCCTGCTACATGTGTCCAAGTCAGTTATTTTGTTGATGTCTGTTCAGTTAAGTTGACCGGGTCTGTCCATGTAATTTTCAGTTTGTGTACTTAACTCCTAGTATAGCCTCCAACAAATGTATTAGTTTTATTTACACATTTTTATTACAAATTTAAAGTCAAAATATATGCAAATCAATGTACACTTGCACAAAGTGGAAGTAGAGATGATGGCAGCATTCAAGGTTGAAGCTCTAAGAGTGACTGAAAAAACAATGTCTGCATGAAGGAATCCCTGGAGACCGGCTGGTGCTTTATTATTCCCCCAGAGAGCGCAGCGCAGAGACGTCACTGCGTTTCTATGTTGACTCATCCTTACACTACCAGGGCAGGATGACCTCCCACAGTCTCAACTCACTGAATGAGCTGCTCACTGCAGCCGAATCAGACAAGATGGTGCGTAACTCTCCAAAATCAAGGTTGATGCTGGCCAAAGAGAATGGGCCTTTTGTAGGACATGCCCAATCTTCCTTTATCATGACTACTACGTGGACTGCACGATAGTCTATGCAATCGGCCTTATATTCATGGTACACAATACTGATTACATGGTGTAAAAACAGCTGTTGAACACAAGGTTTCCCTCTGTAACGGATGTACTGCTTTAATTACGTAATCCTAACAACAGGTTCTAATGTTTTTTAAAATAAAAATGTAGTTATCCACATATTCATATTTTTTGCAGAGGGTTACTTGTCTCTGTGGTGTTTAAAAGAACATTTCATGGTTAAATATTCAAAAAGACAGTTTTGTTGCAGTACACAGATGTAAGTGTGAACCTTATTATCCAATAATAAGGTTCCAGAGGTCATCTGGAATTCACTGTCATCTCAAGTCGCTGTACTTTTATAGCTCGATGATGTTAATACTGAGGAATCTGAGCTTTGTCTTTTGAAGGCTGTAGAAACTCTGAGGACTTTAATGTGCTAACATTTAAGACAACTCTCTCCATATGATACTGTACATGTCGACATTGGCAGACCTGATAGCAATTGTAAAAATGTATAACATCTGAGTTCTACATGTCTCAATATGTTTTATTATAGTCATTTAAAGGAAGCATCTTTTAATTTGTTAGAAGTCAGTTGGGGACGAGAGTAGCCTCTTTCACTTTGATGTACTGTATATTGCATTAGTGAAACAGGCCGTTTTAGTGTCTTATTTAGGAATTAATGTGCGTGTCTTAATGACACATGCCCTGAGCTATTACACCTTTTAACCAGCAGATAGTGTGCATGTGCTTTGTAACCTGTTGCACAACTACTGTACAGCTGCTGTACATACACAGAGGGGTTGAAGGCATTAGATATGCGAGAAACAAAGTAATAACATGGCCTTGCTTGTGTCTAATTCATGAGGAACTATAAAAGTTACATATAATTCAAGACTGATTCATGTTTTATAATATAATTTTAAAAATACTGTATGAAAAAAATTAGCCTGTAAATCCACAAAAATGACACACTGCTAAAGGGTGGAAAAATGTCAAAGCCCTGCTTTGGCAAACATTTGCATCTTTTAGTGATGATTGACTACATGTACAGTAGTACCAGGTTTACTGTTTTGATTAGTTGCTTTCAGAGTACCTTTTAATTCAACAGGGCTTTGCCATACCACTACCAAACCTTTGGGACCATTACAAGTTGCCCAGAAAATAAAATATTACATTCTTTGGCTACATTGTTCCTAATATAATTACCTTCCTTTAACAAACAATGGAGACTGTTTTCACTGAACAACCATTTCAAGGCATCTATTCAGCTGTCACGGAGAAGGCATGATATTATTTCAGTGTGACTGAAATCTAAACTGGATTTATCTAACTTTTTTCTGCTCTAGGGTAACTTATTCAAGATGTGTAACAGTTATTGAATAGTTGGTACAGAAAAGGCTTGAATCACAGGAAATGTTACATAGTGCAGACACTGCTGAGGGATGAGAGCTATACATACTGATCAGCCTACTGAGGCATTCGACAAAGGGAAATATTTCCTCACCTTTCTTCACTTCAGACATCACAATTTCCAAAGTTTAATATGTCATTTTATCCACTTAAATTACTACCACACAAAACCTTCAATACAGTTGTGTCTCTGTAATCTTGTCTCTTTCCTGTCTCATTAAAAAAAGATAAAACACAGTTTGAACAGAATTCTGCTTTATTTATGGAGAGAAACACCTTTTGTCATTAAGACTTACATTTTGTTTGAGTCCACAGACCCAAATAGTCTATTTTTGTATAATTTTGGTCTATAAAAGCAATGCTTTCCAGTCAGTGTGGATTACAATACTGCAGATCATCACAACACAAAAAAAAACGGCTTTACATTTCCCTTTTTTTACATTGCAGACACAATGGTCTACTCGAACAGGAGACCCACACCACTTCAGAAATGTGACCACTGCATTTCTCAATGTTAGAAAACAACCAAGTATGTGTTTTAAATGTTTGTGTGATTTAACCTGAGTATTACACTGTATGTATCTACAGTCATGTTCAAATGCGTGTACCTCTTGTCATGGCATTTTGTACACCAACAATTCCATTTTTAAATTATACGGTAGCAGAAACTGCAAATACGCCAAGGGGTTCACAAAGATTTGACCACAACTGTTAACTGTGTATGTGTGTTTGAACCAATTATCATAGCAGGTACGTAATGTGTGCACATCAAGCATCACTTTGGTCTTGATCTTAGCCATTAACAACTGATTCTGAACTTAAGTTAATACGATATTGACAATATCAGTCTAACATCTTGAAAACAGCACTAGTTTAATTCCCATAGGGCCAGCTAAAACCTACAGACTGTTCATTTCAAACAACAGTATGCAAACTGGCCTCAGATACCAAAATGATGAAATTACAATTGGTGAATAATTCAATAGTAGAATAAATCACAACTGAACACACCTCTGCTTTGTCAACATACAGGGTTAGTCATTAAATCAACAGCCAAACACTCCAATAAAGTCCTGTTTTAAAAGGATCTGTATCTTGAGAGAGCATTAAACATCAAACACAAATCTGAGTAAAAACCGGCACTGAATTTAACATTCAGTGTCAGTATGCCACCGATACTGCCGCCTGCTTCTTGTCGATCATATGGAGGGTATGTGGTGACATCATCTGGCACCCAGAGATCAGCGACTGACAGATTGCAATTTCTGTATTATGCTTTAAACCGTCAGATTAGACACAGATTTGCGTTTGGTGTTAAGTTACTCTTAGTTTACAGTGTGTGGAAAAGAAATCCTTTGTCCCCTGAAATACAGAATTCATTGCATGACAACCCGTGTGTTGAATCACAAGAAATTATGTTTGACAAAGCCACTGAAGAATAACTTTGGCATGTTTTATTAGGCAAAATATATTCAAAAATATTGAAATTCCCATTAAAATAGCATAAAGCAGACATGTCAATTCAGAGGAAATAGATGCACTTAACCAAGGTGCACAGGTTACAACACACAAATTATCTAAGTATTTGAACAACTGAAGTAACTGTTACTGTTACATTTACAGATCGCCGTCTATACACACACACGTGTGACTATGTACAGAGAGGACATGATGCTTACTGCTGTACACAGGGTATCTGTGCACTTTTATGTAGCACGTAAATGTCCCTGTAAGTTAACTACTGTACCCAGTAAGAATTAGTACATACCAATGGGCTACTCCCAGTGACACACAGTGTCACAAACATTATGGCATTGATTTTTTCCCCCCTTTACTTAAATAAAACTATTTTCATATTATACATTTCATATTTTGTTACATTCAAGGTATAGATACAATTTGTATCAACAAGCAAAAGTCAATTCTAGACATTTGTGGCTTAGTTGTTTGCGGCACTTTCAAAGGGAGGGTGGGGACTATGAACCAGCATTCTGGCCTTCAGTGTAACCTTTTGGCAAAGCAGTAAAATACTGGATTGGTACATTGAAAGTCTTTTGTAGCGATAGTGAGGTTTTTTTTTTTTTGGCCTGGAAGTAGTCTATCGCCCAGCGAAAACAGAATCTTTATGGAAATAGTCTTAGGAATGGGAACAAAATTGAGATATCTCTAATGTTCAGACGAAATCTGTGAAAGCAGAGTCTAACCTTCAGGATTACGGCAGCTAGCATCAGAACTATTTTAGCATTATGGACACACATTTAACAGTCACTGGGGCTTTGAGTGTGAATTTGCTCCAATACTTGATGAGCCCACATTGTCCATGATGAGTGCATTTTATCTAATTACAGCAGTTAAAATTAAATGTGTGCAGGTCTTTATGAAACCATGAACTAATTGTGTTTAAGGACAATATAACGAGGTCTATCCAAGTTTAAATCAACATCAAATCGTTTATATATTGAACCCTGATCGTTTTCATTTTGGTAGATTTGTGTTGTGGCCTACATTACAGTTACTATTTCCAAAGTAAATGTACTCCGAGTCCATCAGGGCAATTGACTATTCCAGTGTTCAGATTAAAGAAGGATCTCACTATCGCCAAGAAACATGTTACGATACCATATTAACCACATCAGCATATTAAAGTCAAAACACTAGTGATCTTAATTTGGTCTCAATCAGCAACCATGTTGATGTTTGAAATTTTAGAGTTCTTTCTTTTATCACATCTTACAGTACTGTCAGTACAGTCTTTTAGCACTGTTTTTCTTGGGAACTATCTTCTTGGGGGGAAAGGATGGCACGCAAACTTTTAGCCAAATGCCAGAAACAACCTTGACAGCAGCCTTGCAATCTGATTGTTTCACATGAAGAAACATTTAGGCAGTTTGTTTTCACCTTCTCATGAACAGACAGGCCTAAAGTGGCCTCGTCTTTTTTCATGAAAAAACAAAGTCAGCAAAGCCCAAAATTCATTTGGGCAAAACACATTCAAATGTTTTTTTTTCTTTATGTCTGTTCATATACCACGGTTGTACCTAAACATTATAAAGAAATATATATTTTCGAAGCACCACCAATGAGAAAGTCAGGCTCACATAATTAGCCCGGTTAAAGAGTAATACCACTCAGTTTAAAAATTCTCACACAATGTTTCTTTGTAATCATGAACACTTTCCTAAATCTGTGATGTCATCAAAACAGTCTGATGCTGCTCTATTTCCTACAAATTGGAGCCCAACTTTCTAGCTCAAGAAACTCAACTCAACATCACCTCCCTGTGTTTTTAATTATTCATTAATAAAACCCCAAAACAACAAACTGTCCCCTTATCCGTTTATTTGACTCACAGTGGAGTCTTAACACAAACCTGACATGGAGGGGGGAAACTCCTCTCTTCCACAGCCAGGTAATACTATACTGTAAATTTGTAATGCCCAGTCATGCAATCCAATAGTAGGCCAAGGGGTACCATACCTGAATCCTGAAATTAAGTGGCATTTCCCTTTAAATGCACTCAAAGCATGATCTTGCTATTAGGGTTGGCTTTACATGTTACAACCTCACTGGTAATTGTAGGCTGAATGTTTCATGTGGCACTTCATCCTGAGGGTGGGGGCAGAGAAACGGCAATGGATCATTAAAATCAAGGGAGTTCATCCTCATGGGAGCATGAGTATGCTTGGCAAAACTGACGCTAATGCGATGCCATTAGTTAATATTTCTTTCCCGATGACCCGGGAGCAATACCAAACGTCATGATTAGCATCCAACATTAGCATCCTTATGCCCCCATTCAAGATCACTGGCTCAACAAATGCCAGATCAGCATATTATAAAAATATGGACAAAACAAATGGTCTTTAAGCAGCTTTTTGAACACCAATTTTTGTCTTTGGCTGCGCAGGGACCTCACACCCTAATGGACACCAACATTACTTCATCGGACTACAGCTGCATCACGTAAAGCCACCCCCTATTAGCCCATTTTTCTAGATCTCAAGGTGCATAAACGAGGATATACACAAAAAGTACAAAGTTTTGCAATGCCATCTCCACGTTTCAACTGTACATAACTAACCTTAAGGTACTACATGTTACATGTAGGATTTGTCACAAAATATATCACTACTAGATCAGAGTAGACTCTTGCCAGTAACCACTGGTTTTTGGCAGGGCAAGAGTGAAAATTAGAAAATTGAAAGCATCCTGAGAGCAATGTGCTGCAAGGCACAGCCAAACCCTTCCATGATCCTTGGAGACTGGCTGCATGTAAGCGTACTGTACATCTGTATTTGAGCAATTCAGCCTCCCATAAAAAGCCATACAGTAAATTTCATCTTCAACATGCTTTCTAGCATTCACTTCATATTTTTTATACAATTATTGAAACCTCATACTCTACAAGATATCACAAAATGAGTCCAATATTTAACTCACTCTCAGGCCTAACTGTCACAGCCAGATTCTTATCATCTATCTGACAAATGCAACATCAGTTCAAGATTCAGTCTGTTGCAGAATTCCTTGTGCAAACATTTAAACTGTGATGGTAAACAATGTTTCCATCTCCAATAGTACACTTCTACAACTTGTCCCTATCTAAGTCACATCACAGCCCGGTGAAATGAATTCTCAAAGCTTCACTTCGTTTACATGCACATAAGAAACCAGGTGACTGTCAGCAATCTGGTTAAGGCATGAAATTGGACAACTCGTTTAGATGCAATTACTGATTTCTTTAAAACCACAGTTTACACGCAGTTTGTCAGAAAGCAGATTTCTCCCCTCCTCCACATTTTGAACCAAGTTTGCCATATTTTAAGTATAACCAAATATGTTATCTAAGAAACTTTTTTTTGATTGAAGCATTTGGAATGACGGTAAAGTGAGAGGATGGGCTCTGTCATAGGATAGCATGTTTTACTGTGTGCATGTGTTTAAATTTAACTAATTCTTTACTGGTTATCTGTGGAAACAGACTAATAATAATTAATTAACTAAACCATTTACATTTATAATAGGGAAATCAATAGGTTTGTTCAGCATAGCATAGCACTTTGGATGTAATTACTCCAGATGCAATGATGTATGGTCATAAGTAACATTAGAGCCTTTAATCCTGCTAAATTACTGCCACAGTGATGATACCTGGGTAAACCAAGTTTCTCCTAATGCCTTAATCTGATAAAGGAAACTAGGTTTCTCACTTCTCATTTATGCATCAGGTACCAGGTCACTGACAAAAGCTGGAAATCATCAAAGTACTTAAGTGCATGTAAAAGTAGCCTTTCAAACAAAATGAACATGCTCCTGAGAACAAACTGCTCCACTGACAACTTGAAGGAGTCCATTAGAGCTACTGTTCGCAACAAAGATACTTTGAATATTTTCACATTGAAAATAATCAGCACAACAAATTTGACAAATATATAAATAGGAAAATCCTGGACGTAGCATCCAATAAAATCAGAAAGGTAACTATACAGTACACCATAGGAAATTATCCAAACACAGATGTTAGTGTATACTATAATCCAATCGATTCTGTGAACCAAAATGTAAAGTTATGTAGAATACTGACACTATATAAATTCTATCTTTTTTTGGCATTATTTAGCAGCTTATAAATGACTTTGAAATAATGGCTTTTGTGTGATTATATGTACATAGATATGTGCACATGTATACAAGTCAAATCTCCTTTTTGGCTTGCTTTGTGCACTGTCAAATTCTACCAAAATAGTAGCTTTGTTAAGTGAGGCTGAGAAAATATATCTCTTTAGATACTGAGATAGTGTTTTACATTTGAAAATAGGAGGCTTCAAAGACTAAGACTTCCATTGAAACCAATCGGACAATGACTAAAGCGTGAGGTCATTCAGATATAAGGCCATTAAATGTCATAGTTCATGCTGTGAGGTATGTACCTACCTCCCTCTTACTTATCTTCAAAAGAATGCACAAAAAAAGTCACAAGAATTATTTACAGCAGAGGCAGACCTAAGCACGGTTATTTATAGTTCCACTGCACCAGAAACACTTTAGATGCCTTTCATAACACATTCACAGGGCCTGAACAAGATCTTCATAAAAGCTACATGGTGTATAAATGTGTGTACTCTTGTGTCAGATTTAATAAGGCAAAATGTGGGAGATGTTGCTGAGTTATTACTTCCTATCTTGACTGCATTGCCATGTAGCTAACCTGTTTATTGATCCACTTAGTTCACATTGACTCACATAAGGAAGGACAGGATTGGATTAGCTAGCTACATTAGTTAGGATTAGATTATGGTTAAAGTTAGGTTCAAATTATGTCGTTATCCAGCTGGCCATCATAATTATGGAACCACAAAGTAATCAATATTAACTAAATAGAAAAAGACATGAAATAAATAAACGAGGATAAAATGAGTAAAATATATAAATGAACCAACAATTTGTGAAACAATTTAAGACAGTATTATTACTCAACTCATTATGAAATATTATTTCATTATTCTTATTGTAATAATACAATTTTTTGATATAATGTATTTAATTATAGAAATACCCGTATTCAAAAGTCTGTTTTATTTCATAATAGCATTTTACCAGTGACACTTATTTCATGTCCAGTTTTATTTCATACTGTCACTTCTCATGACAGTGGTGTTATCACCACTGTGACAGGAAATGAAGTGTCATTGGGAAAAATGCAATTATGAAAGAAAAACCTTTTAAAAGAGGGCATTTTGAAAAAAAAACCCAAAGTAAATTATGAAATAAAAATGAATTCCTATAAAACTTAAAATTACGAAATAACATTTCATAATAGTGAGTTGAGTTTAAGTGTTTCTTAAATTACTTCACAAATTAATGTTTCTTTTATATATATTTTACACAATTGATTCCTCTGATTATTTATTTCATAATTACTAATTTATTTATTTAATACTGAACACTTTGGGGCTCCATACATAATTTTTATACAACATGTAATCAATTAAAACACATTTAGAATTGATCTAAGGGACATTCATCAGTCCTGCCAAATGTTAGCAGACTATTCTATATATATAATTTCTAGAATTTATGCTGTTGAACAAAGGTTCAGTTAATCATGGATATGGCACACAGCTGCTATGCAGCTCCTGCTCAGGTAGTATGAATGTGTTATGAACCAGATTTCTAATAAGGTGTTACCTCATATCAACTGCACCACACTTCATATAAAAACTGAGCTTTCATATGTGAAACATCTTACAATTTGAGATAAACTTATTAGACAAACTTCCTCTATGCTGATTACTTCTATGTCATCTTAGTGATGTAAAATCTGATTGCCAGATTTCCCACCCGAGACATTTTTTAAAAAACTCCTGAGGGCAGATGTTGCACATGTAGCAACAACTTTGCAATCAAAATCCGTATTTCCCTTATCACATCACTTCTGAATGTTTAATAAAATGAACTGCTCAATGGCATGACCTCAGTTTTGTAACAATGACAGCGGCGAGTTGTTGTGGATCTGTCAAATGAGGGTTCTTCTCCATTACTGAGTGGACTACGTAAGCAGGAAAGATGTTACAAAGGTTCCGATATGTTTGATACTGGTGGTCTGGGATGACGTACCGCTCTTGGTGTTCAACTGCAGATGGCATCTCCCATGGTGAGTTCCAGATTTGTTCCATTTTGTCTGGCATGCTGCGGACCATCACCCGCTCGCAACACGGCATTAGGCTGTTACTCAATGGATATGAATGATATCCATAGGACTCATTACCACAAGGCAGAGGGTCCCAGCTTGCATGCTGCTCACGGCACAGTGGAGGTCGCCTCTGTCTCATTGGGTTGCTATCATATAGCCTTGAATCCGATATGCTGTCCATTCGAGTCATGCCAAGAGACCGTGTGGGCTGTGAGGATAAAGGTGGGAGGACATTCTGAGTTAGGGGATAGTCTCCAGGACAGCTGGACCTGGCTCCCACTGCAACATGCTGGATATGTGGTGCTAGATGAGATCCAGACTGCTTACGGGGGCCCTGCTTGGGTTCCTCTGGTCCATAACTCTGTACCCTAGTCAGTGCTTCATGACGAAACCCATGGGAGAAAGTTTGCATCCTACCCTGTGCAGGAGACTGCTGCTGCCCCTTCATGCTCTCCTCTAAGCTACTGTCCACAGAGCTTGGGTACAGGTCCCCATAAGAGGAGAACGAGTCACTGTTTGAATGGCTGAGGCAGGATTCAGGGCAGTGGCTGGGATTTCTCTGATACACACCATGCTCGTGCTCCATGCTACAGAAACTGTCGACATTATGCATGCTGCTCATGCTCATATTTGAAAAATCACTGTGCAGTGAATAATATCCATGGTCGCTAACTGAGTCATACTTTGGGAACTGTTCACTGTATGTAACAGAGGCGCCATGACTATTAGTAACTAAAATAGGAGGGTACTGTACACTAGACATGTGCTCCAGAGAACTGTGTGCAAACTGCAAAGAACCTGGCACTGGGCTGCTGGCTGATCGTGTGTTCAAGGCCCCAGCTGCGTGGCTCTTAGCAGGCTGCATGGTGGGCACACTGAGAGCAGACACAAGGGAAGGCACTGAATTTGTCTCAGACTTCCTAATAACGGACAGTGCCTCTGGAGGTTCACAGGCCACTGAGCGAATACTGGGGTCAGATTGACGTTTGGGTGCCACCCGTTTGACCTCAGAGTTGCCCTCCCCCTTTACAGTTGCTGGACCAGTACCGCATTTAGCTAAAGCCCCCTCACTCATTGTCTTCACCGCAGACAATTTGGCAAAGGCCCGTAGTTCATCAGCCACTGACCGTTGGGGCTGGTTGACACGCTCTGGATGATAGTACTTGCACTTGTGTCCATATGTGCACTTTTTCCCTTGTTTAAAGAAAGAGTAGATCAAGTCAAGAAAATGAAACACTTTCATTATGCTGATAATAATGTAACATTATTCAGACATTGCTTTGCAAAGACATTTAGGGAACTTACCATAGGGGCAAGGTTGTTTTTTGTGCTCTGGAACAACAGGACGCTTGCGGAGGAAATTTTCTAAGCTTGGACCATGTCTTCCCAAAGGATCATCAGGCGGCATAAACCTGTTCAAAAAGTTTCATTATTAAATGTCAGCTTTATTATTTCCAGCATTAAGAGTCCCTGCCACAAAACGGAATTAATAACTGGTCTCCCCGACTTTCTAATTAGTAAAGGTCATAATACAATGACTAAGTAGATTATCACAGATAAATAGTCTTAAATTGTTTTTAATAAATTATCATTTATACTAATAACCAACTTTGATATGAAATTGTTTGTATTGCAGCAGGGGAGATAACTTATTTTTTAACAAATCTCATATCCGCAAAATCTGTGGCTCTACTCATGGGCTGAAAGAGTCCTGGAGTGCATTTTTACCGTATTTTTATCATTTGGCTGCCATAAGAATGTATCATGGTTTGCTTACTTGTCATTGACAAATGAGTACATTAGGAGGCGCTCTTCTATGAATTTCTTCCACTCTGGCTTCTCATTTTGCAAGTCCCTGTAGTTGTCATTTGACACAATAATTCCATCAGAATCATAAGCCAGCTTCACTATGAAGCGATCATCATAGCACACCACTCTCCTGCCTTGAACTCTCCGAGATGGGGTGAAAACCAGGATCTTTTCTTTTTCCAGCTTGCGTAATATTTCTTGATCTGAAAGAGAAGGTTCATGTAAGTTTTAATGTTGATTAACATTTCATTAGCTCATCATAATTCCACCAAAGACAACCAATATCAATATCACAATGTATTTTGAATGGCAATTATATGCATTAGGGTATTTTATGGTATTTTATTAATTAATGCATGGTGGAGAGTGTCCCAGCACTCCCTTCTTACTGACCATGGCCACACCACAAGGTCATGCTTCAGTCACATACACCTTGATATTACTGTACTAACATGTAGGTAGACTGTTGCACTATCCTACTGATACAAATTTCACCAACTACAACTTACCAACTACTATAATTTCCAGTATAATTTCCAATAGCAGCTGCCCAAAAAATAGCTTTATTACCTGTGATGAGGGCGTCAGGCCTCGACTGTTCCTTTCTCCAGGCTGGGACAAACACAGTGATGTCTTTGTGTCCTTTCTCCAAGAACCATTCAACAGCAAGTTGGATACCACGGCAAGAGAATACCTCTTTGTTTCCATGGCTGGAAAACAAACAATGTGGTGTAAGGTCTACTTAAACCTCACAAAATGGACCTCCATTAGAGGCAAATGTTTCAGAATGCAAGTGCATTCCATATGAAGCACAGACCAATTAAATATGAGTGTATGTTTCTTACCTCATTGCCACATTTGAGCCATCAATGACAATGGGCCTGAGGTTATCATAGGTATCCACAGATTCCTCTTCCACTGACACCTCTGGACTAACAGTCTCTTTAACACAGGGGGAACGTGATATTGATGTGGCCGTACTGCTGCAGGGTTGAATTTCAGGCTCTACTTTGTTTCCAAGCCTTACTAACTCAGCAAGAACGTCGTTAATAAGTGCAGCAGCCCCCAACTTGTTGAGCACCGTCTCCACCTGCTCTCCCGAATAGCCCAACTTCAAAGCAAATTCCATCTTAGTCTGGTACTCCCTGTCACTAGCATGCTTGATCCCTGGTCCCGCGCTGGTCTCATCCTCACGAAAATCTTGCACAGTGCTACTCTGGGAAAAACTGGGCCGGTCAAGGCACGGAGAGCGACAGAGCTGTCGGTGGGGTTTTGTGACAACCAAGGGCTCCCTCTTCTTACACCTACTGTTGTTCACCTGAACCCTCTGGCATTGCTGCTCTTCTGATTCACTTTCTGAGCTGCTTCCATCCTCAGAATCGTCAGTGGCGTGCTGGGCCTCGCTTGAGTCAATGTTCTCCTCCCTCCATGGGCGTTTTTCCATTTTGAGCTTCTCCACCATCGACCATGCTGTCATCACGTTCGTCTTGACACCTCAGATTTCCACCCCATGCTTCCTCACCTCCACCGCAACCAGGGAATCATACTCAATGCTGGACTTAAGCGCTACAGGCTCTTTGTGTAGAGCTAAAGTAACACAGTCTCCCCTATATGGGCAGGCAAAATCAAACTATTAAATCCTGAAAGAGAGGAAAAACGTGTCAATTAGTAATATGTGTTCAAATATACTTAAACTTAAAATCATTCTGAAAAATCATGTGTCTCTGCTTGGGAATGACTGCTGGTTAACATGTAATGTTTATGGGCCGCAATTAAATAACTCTCATACTTGTGTAGTTGACTGACAACAGATACAAAAAAAATATGTCTAAGAACAACTATATAGCAAATTCACACGAAAACGGCGTTTTAACATTTAAACGGCTTAATGTAGATGTAGTATAGTCTTCAGCTACCTCACCTCCCCACCAGACCAATAAACCACCACCTGTGGGAAACACTGCTATCTGGGGCAAGTGACAAAATGAATCAGACAAACTGAACATATTAGTCACCTGCCCAAATAAACAAGTCACCAAAAAACCACAGCATGGACATATGTATGTTCTCTCGGTCTGACTGTGTTTCTGTGTGTCTAGTTTTATTTAGGTCTAGTTTAATGAAACTGGTTGGTTAAATAGTCTGCAATGTCTGCCAAGACTGCAGGCTATACTTTTTGTCCGACTGTCACTCCTTTTCTGATTGAAATTCTTACAAATGTACAACCAATGACGTACTTAAAGCTGTAACTAACTGCACATTCAAACTATAGCAAAGCATCTACAGTAGTGTGGCATTTGTGAACTTGTTTGCCCTAGTTGTATACAGTGAGAAAGTTACCAACAAACCTGAACAGAATAGTGAATATTTTACTAATGTTAGGTGGTAATAGCATCAGCATGTGAATATTACATAAATTCACTTTGGCACGTTTTCACAATAAACATATACATGCATACACAAAACAAACTGTCACTGATCTCCTCCTGCTTGTAGGTGCAATATGGAAAAATACAGATACAACAGACAACTTCCCTGTCTCTCCGGCTTACTGCTTTTAAAATGAAAACCCCAGTCTTCCTGCACAAAACGTGTTAATGTACTGCAGAACACTCCTCGCCTCTCTGAGCACAAAAGCCTTACTGGTCTCACAAGCAACATTCGAGCCAGACACGCATGGGGTGCTTGAGTGCATGAGTTAACATAACCTGAGACAAAGTGTGGGCTGAACAGTGTATCCCTGCGCCTCCAGCCCTCTGACAGACAATCTGAATTAAACGGAATTCCTTAGGGAACAAAGCTGTTTTATGGCAAAGGACTTCAGGGGAGCCTGCAGTAAAAACATGCAACACTGTCAACAGCTCTAAGTGTACATTTTGACATGTGGATATTGGTAATCAAACGATCTTAACAACAAGTGCATTAATGAACAGAAACACTAGACTACACTTTCCCCCAGTCTCGCAGAGAGTAGAATACAGCCAGCTTCGAGCTTCAAGAGGCGCAGCCCATGATGTGGGTTGCTTAGCAACACAGCCTTGTCATCAGCTAACTCCTTTTTACCAGTCACGACTAACACAAACACAGCTCATCATCTCTCTTCAGGCAGTCAGTAAATGCAGAACACTTACAGCTACACTACAACTCTACACTAAAACTCTTGAGGCAGCATATTTTGCAATAAAAAATGGTTACTTTGACCTCTATCAAAGTAATGTCATATTTGACCATTTAAAAAGAAAGATCAATCTGGATACTTGCATGCATACAAAATAAATGATGACCAATGTATCCGTCTGAGATTTCTACTTTCAACGTTGGTTCGTGTAATGAAATAGCAAATACTAGGTCACTGGCAACACCCTCATCAGATAATACACAAGACTGATATTTATGGAAGACCCTGAAGGTTGCTAGATATTTTGAGGGTCAATCTATGGCTACAAATGCATACCTTTTAATGTCAATATTAAGTGTAGGCTTACAGCATCAGTGGCGCACACTGTCTCATTACTGACCAGAACCTGTATGACAAGGATGGAGAACAAACTAAGGTTTGAACATTTAAAACAATTAGCTGAAAAACGAGGGATGTTAAGGTACTGTTGTGGAAATCAACAGCAAACTCACACAGCCCACTGCCATTTAAGACATTTTATGACCACATCAATACATGTTTAAGGGAGCAGAGCTCTTCCAATCCTTTCCCTTCCACCTCCAGATTCACAGGCTGAGACTCAGCGAGGCCTCCAGACTATCTCTGCACATGCACAGGCTCGTGTAGTTCTGTTTCATAGCAACAAGTGAAGCAGGTCTCTGAAGCCATCTTTTACATTGCTGACCCTACATAGTATCCAGTATGAAGCAGGGACACTATAGTCCGTGTTGGTTGCATGCACCACTTGGCTAGTTAGAGATCTTGAAATTAGGACCGACAAATTTAGAGTTAAGTGCAGCCACCACTGCACAAAAATGATCCAGCAGTTATTTCATATGAGACAGACCAATAACAGAATGGCATGTAATTGTAAGTGATATCTACACCACTAACATCCTGTAACATTATTACTAAGGTGAAAGGTGGATCATTTACCTCTTCCTTTTGCTGTTTTGCTATCTGAACACAAAGTGTAAAAAAACAGATCAGCAAAACCAGTTTCCAGTACTCTGCAAAGACAGTTCTGACTTTCAGCATGCTTAGCCACCACCTTTAAGAAGACCCATCACTTCAAAACTACAACACCTAATCAGTGTGTTCTGCCATAAGGGCATGTGAAGATCATATGGGCCTAGAAATAACTTATCTTCTGAGCTGAAAAGCACAAACATAAATAAGAGTGTACATTTTTGGTCATGAATATGCTTCAACATAACCTAGGTAAAGTCACAGTAAACTGCCATCCAGGACATGGAAGAACCAAGAAATACAGTATGATCTGATTTCCTTTTTACAGTGATCAGAAGATGACAATATGCTCCCATCTCACTTTACACTCATTAGACCAGTGACATCTCTACTGCTACAATGGGATAGCTGAATGCTGGCTGATAATCATTACACTATGTTCTTGGAGGACTTGCTCACTGGTCATCTTACACATAAAAAGACGAGACACCAAAATCCTCCATATGACCCTGGTAGATAATCTGTTCAAGTGTGTCAAGCTAACACTTAACCAAGAAAGACAGATGTCTCATTGGTAAAAAGACTATTCTTTTAATCAAATTGTATAACTCTGTTGCTGAACTGGAAACATACTGTACTTTGATCAGTCATGGTCAAAGTCAAGCAGGAAGAAAGGTATCACTTGTAGGTCTTTCCAGTTATAGTTTAAAAATGACAAATTTAGCCAGATGTCATTTTAGAGTACTGATGTGTTAAGGGGTACATGGATGATTCCTCTTCACATCTCTTGGTGTGCAGGTTCACAAACAGGCCAATCCCCCCCAGGATCATTGCCTCGCACCACAAATACAGAAAAGCTGTATCTATTCCATGTCTGTATGAATTAATGAATAGATAAATGAGGAAACAAATAGTATGAGTATGAACCTGGGCAACAACCTGCTTCATACTTTATGCCATGCTCTGCCTTCCCCATTGTTCCCATTCTTTAAAGTGTATTGTATGTCATAAACACTGCACTCAAACCAACTTTGCTCTATTGATGTGAGCTTCTACTTAACCAGATAGAAGTTTTTCTTCTCAATAATTTGTTTGGTGATTTTTTACTTTTACAGAGTTATCCGATTAATTATGTGTTTAAAACACATTGGAAACTAGAATTATTTCAAAGTAAAAACTTGGGAAATTATCCCTTTAGCAGGGGGATATTGACTGTAGGCAAAAAGAAAAGTGAGGATTGAACTATGTTCTCATTTTAAGCCAGTTTGGCCTTCACTATACAGCAAACTACATGAATGTGCAACCAAATTCACACACTGCAATGATCCTAATGACAGTGGCCATACAGGAAACCTCCTGAACTGTTGAATTAACTTAGGTGGACTATGTTATTGCATTCATCAGCTAACTAGTTGACACGTCAATACAAAAAACTAAGTGCTTGATATCATTAGCAACAGCATAATGAGTTGATAGGGATGAAATGGATGAAGGTTAAACAATGTGACAGTTGAAGAGATCTCATACTTACAATACACTTTTTCGATAGCGTTATAACATTACTAATGCACACGACGTCACCTTTGTGATTGAACTTGATTAGAGATAACTGGTTTGACACTCTTAGGCCCCGAGTTAGCACACGCTAGCAAGCTAGTCCACCGTTACTTAGCCAGCTGGAGAGTCAACATTTTAGCTACATAAACTAACCGGCCTACATCGGGTTATCTTGTTGGTCAATGGCTAGAGAACGATTAGATAACTATTTGAGCAAGCTAACGCTAACTACCTAGCTTGTCAGGCAAACCCGGTCTCTATTTAGTTAACGGTAATGTTAGCAAGGCTAGGTAGTTAGCTAACATACAGTGATAATAGCCAACTCAGTGGCTCCACAAGCTAACTTAAACGTCAGGTTGCTAACATTAGTTAGCTTTAGCTGCTGAGCGTGTGCTAACATTTTTTGCCGGAATACTACAGTAACTTGAGATAAAGTTGACGGTCATTTCATATTTCAGACGGAGGTGAAACCACAGTAACACGACACGATTCTGTACATAATCTGCACGTATACCATTGCTATCGTTGACTTCAAACGGTGCTCATCTCACCTTATTGCTGTCATCCTCTTCGCCTGTTACAGTTATGTTTTGCTGCCATTGGCTCTGTCGCAGTTTGGTCAGGGTTGCCAGATAACGCGAGGGAAACAAGTAACCTCAGCTGAGAAAAGACACCGGGGTCCGAACACCGTTACAAACTTGATTTCTGCCACCCGCCACTTGATCAGACGTTTGAGCTTTTATGATGCTTTCTTTGTGGCTAGTAACGATACTTTGAGAAGTGTCATTATCCCAAACCTGTTTGAATGCTGCCTTCTGAAAATAAGGGACATTTCCCAGAACGCGGAGCCTTGCAACCAAGCAAGGATAGACTTGTCATTGATTCCTACAAGGGTACATAATATAGGAATAACTTTATTATGAACTGAAATTGAGATGTAAATTCTAATAAAATGTAATATTGACTCGACTACTTTTATTTGAGCCCGCAATAGCTTATCCCACTGTTCTCATTGCATTAAATGCGCCAAACTCATTAGGGTAGTCATTTTAAAAATAAATTATGCATATGAAGTACATGCATACACAAGACAGGTGTCAGTGATTTCTAAATAGTGTGCTGTCATGGGGCAGCACAGCAGCTTTGTGTAGACTCCCAGCAAAACAGTCCTGGTTTTGAACCAGACCGTGGGCTTTCATGTACAGGTTTTCCTTCTCAGGTGTTCAGGTGAACTTGACACTCCAAATTGCTTATAGGTGTCAGTGTAAATGTGTTTGCCTATGTGTAAGCACTACAACAGACTATTAATCTGCCAAGGTTTCCCTGTCTTTGGCCCCAGTGTGCTGGATCTGAACAAGTGAGAGAAAATGAAATAATGAAAATGGAAAAAATGATGTCTTGTCGTGTTTATTTTAGTGTAAGGCAGTGTTCTACTCTGACAAAACAAAAAAAAATCCAAAATTATAAAAGAAAACTCAAACAAAAAGAATATTGCCAATTTGTAATAACCATTCTGAATACAATGTTACAGTGTACAAATAGCTGAGAATATAAATACAAATTCTTTGACATTTGTTCATTACACTATAAAAAAAACATCGGACAGTTTAACCTCTGACCGATCAAACATTAAATGCACAAGAAAATGATACAACCAGTTTATCTTTTGACATATTATTTCAATTCCAAACAAAACCAAACTACTTTTTCATTCCACACGCTTACAGTAATGCAATAATGGAGTGCATCATTTCAGTAAGAATGTTGCACTTCACAGGCGGTCAACCTGTTGGAAAATGGGACCAAAGAAAAACAACAGCCACAGTAAAGCCAAATTGGCTTGTCAGGTCAGTTTGAGATAATTAGGTACTGCTAGCTTTTTCCCCCCTCTACCATTTTTTACTCCGGCTGTTTCTAAGCTGTTTTGTTCAATGTCTTATGTAAAGCACTTCCATACACAGTGTAACTGCGTGTGGAATGTGCTATACAAATAAAGCAGCTTCGCCTTGCAAAGCTATCTACAGTGTGTAAATGAAATGGCAGCTGAATTTAAGAGTTTAATTTATGGACTTTAATTTCAGTCCATCTGTACTTTTCCTATACCTGCTTATACTGTTCTGGGAAGAACTAGCTGTTAGATATTCTGAGATGAATTCAAATGCAATGACAGCTTAATGCATTTCAAATATACCCCATGAAGCTCCCAAGAGACATATTTTATATTGTGGAATGAGCTATTCCTCTCTGTGAATTGAGATACTCCTCTCTTGTTGTTTCCTAAACCCAATCGGGCCTAAAATAAGGTAAACCAAGAAAACAGCTAGAAACACTAAATTTGACTACATGACAAGCCAAGATAAACCTTACAGTAGCAAAGAGAGGCTGTGAAAAAGCAGTAAACACAAATATAAGCCGGCACTTAAAGCATACAAGCATACATGTGTTGCTAGCAAGACTCATCTAGCCCTGTTCGGCTGTGCTATGGAAACTAGGCAAATGAATACCCATTAAACAGAGACCTGGATACTGAGGCTACATATATGTAGAAACATTCTAGTGAAACTCAATAGCTCAATGAGATGAATCTGTGACCATTTTCAATGCAAATGAAACAATGACTTGCTTAAATACTTTCAACGGACTGACATGTATACATGTGACCTGTGTGAAGCAAGCAACCGTTACTGTGCAAATGCAGAAAATCCCTTTTGACTTCCCAATATGACAGCGTTGTACTCAACTCAGCATGATGGCACATATTATCAAATTTCAATTAATGTCCTGTCTATCACAGTGTACAACAACTTTCCAAAGAAATCAGTTGTGCAAGTACAAATTAAGCAACAACTACTCCTTTGGATGTAACATAAAAGCACTCATTGGCACATAAACGTGTGCCAACTGTATTACTGAGAGACTTTCAATTAAAGGTTGCCTCGGGGAGTTTGTTGCAGGCCACAGGGCACGCCACATCTCTGGGTGTTCTTGTTTCACTGAGGACGGCCATTTCATCTTTAGACACACCTGCGTTCAGAGGACTCCCAGCATGAGAGATCCCTTCCCTGCTCGTCACCGGTCTGCTTTTACCACACGGATTATAGGATTGCAAATTAGTGGCAGCTTTACAAAACATATCCTCATCAACATCATCTGATAGCTCCTCCATCACTCCAGGATAAACACAGGTGCTATGAGGTAAACAAGAATCTGATTGCAAAGGAAGGTGACGCTGCCTATTGTAAAGCTCTGTATTCTGTGAAATTAAATCACAAGACACTCTGTCAGACACATTAGAGCAAAGACGTTGCGATTTACTGTTAGGAAAATCAGTGCTGGATGAACTAGACAATATTTTGTGTTTTACTGGAGTATGACTGAGGCTCTGTACTTCTTCCGTGATTTCCCCATCTGTCAGAGGAAGGCTTAAAGCCATTTCTGACGTTGTTTGCCATGATAAGGCCATAATGCTGCTACTGTCTCTAACCTCCGATGCAGACACGAGTACATTCTTTTTGTAATATGGTGAGGAATCTCTTTCAGTGTCCTTTTCAGTTTGAGGACAAGAAACGATAGCAGCTCTGTTCTCTCTGTATGTGTCAGGCATATTCAACTCAAGGCTCTCTGTGTCCAGAGACCTACTTCTCCTGTCTAGAGACAACGGATTAGGCATGGACTGACTGACTCTTGTAAGGCCTAGGTGCCGTGGGAGACTAGCAATTGCCCATGTATTGCTGATCAGGTTCTGTTCATACAGGTCTAACATTTGATAGTCACATTCAGCAAACGCATCTTTTTGTAGGTAGCTTTCTTCAAATTCCTGATAGGGTGACGAAATGTCCTCCTCCAGTTCCATGTGAATCTGCTCATCGTATTCACCCTCATTATGCATATCCACTACATCAAATGTGACTATGGTAGGTAAGGCCTGCATGTTTGGAGTGAAGGCAGAGTTTGTCTCCAAATCATCCACACTGTTGTGCAAGTTACTCAGCATCTGAGAGTGTTTTGTGTAGTCCACAAGTGCTTGAGAGAAGCTCACAGTCTGCCCATCATCCACATCATTGTTACAATCTGGAGACTGAGAATTGATATTTCTGTATGGTAGAGCCACGGGCTTGTTTTCCTCAAGATGTTGCTCTTTGGGTTCACAAAATGTTTCAAAGTCGGGGTCAGATGTGCTTCCGAATGATATGCTGCTGTGCCTTTTCTCACAAGCAGCATTCGTGGATTTTGTTTTTTCAGTGGAAGCAGGCGTATTTCCCTTTTCGTCAAATATCTCCGGTTCTATGTCATTCGTGTTTACTGACGCCTGTGGTTTTGAGTTCAAGTTGCAGTTTTTATTCGTGCCGCCTTCCTGCTGACCAACCACATTTTGTGCCAACTCCGAGGATTTACTGCATGTGCTCGGCATCTCTAGAAAATCATGACCTTTATACGGGTCAGCGCTAATTTGTAATCGATTCATTTCTGGAACAAAGGCAGAATCTGTCACATCAAGTGGCTCACTTAAATACTCGCAGTCTTTTGGAACGGGCAGTTTTGATTTGTTTTCATAATGTGGACTGATGAGACTCTCATCAGGTGCAAAAAGTTCATAGAGGGCATCGCCGCTGTAACTGTCCCTGGGTAATCTGTCTGTCCTTAGTCTGTCAGTTTTCTCCTGTCCTTCATCTGGCCCAGGGGTAGTTGAATCGTAGTAGCCCTCATCACTAGTTGGAACTGATTCTTGATGCTCACTTTGAGGAGTTAAGACGTCAGCAATTGAAGAAGTGTCCATGCCACTGGCTTGCTGGGCACTGTTACTGTTCAGTAAGTCCATATTGTGAGAACGTGTTAGGTCAGAAGTTAAATCTGTGTGGTCTTGGTTGCAAGTATAGCAAATATCCTCTGACTCGTTATTTCCCCAGAAATTATTAAGACACTCCTCGTCCAAATCTTCGGGTGAGGCCATTTCTTCACCGCCGCCCTGATAAGTAAGATAACAAGAGGCCCTCTTTCCTCCATTCCTGCTCCTTTCTCCAGAAACTGTGCTCTCTGTGATGCTGTCATCTTCTTGATCTGCAATAATGTCCCCACAGCCGGTGAGCGAATCAAAGCTCTTTAATGACGCAACATCGCCAAAAATCAGGTTTAGCTGATCCGATGAGCCAGCAGGATTTTCAGACTTCAATACAGGCTCGGACAGCATCTGAAGTTTCAGACAAGGCTCACTGTGTCCTCTACAGCTCTCCTCATATTCACCAGAAACTACGGCCACCAAATTCATTTCCTGCACTTCATCACCACACATTTGATCATCAAGCTCAGACTTTGGGCTGTTTTGCTCCACGCTCTTCTCTGATGCCATCGCATCAACATCAATACATTCGGGACCAATGGAAATGTCACATATAACATCTGCAAAATCAGGCACATCAGGTTCAGATCCCAGGCACTCTGTGACATACTGGTTGGTGTTGTCGCGGACAACAGGCACCTCTTTCTTGCATGGACGAGAGGACATTGCAATCATTTCAGTTTTATCCAATCCAACATTTCTATGGTTTCTGTGATGCTTGAAACTGTGAAAAAGACCCCTCAGACCCTTTTTCTGACGGGTGAGAGTCAGTGACTTCTGGTCAGCAGTGAGGTGACTACATTCACTGTGGCAGCTACTGTGGAGATCTCCAGCAGAGTCCCTCTGGCTGTGGTACTCAAAATCTCCAGCTGAGGCGTACCCACTTCTCAGATTGTCATCATAACTAACCTTACTTAGCCCATCGTGCGTTCTGCTTTTGGTGATTCCTTTCTTAGAAGACCACTTGCTCGGATTTTTACTCCTTCCTCCAAAAAAACTAGGTAAAAGACAGATACTTTTACGAACTCCAAAAAATGTCAGGGCAGTCCTCCTAAATCTTCCAGATTTCTGGGATTTCACCGTAACATTCATCGCATCCGACTGAAGCTCTTCCGTGATGTCATCAGGGCCGCATCGGGAGAGCTGTTCGGAGACTGAAGCTAAATTGTTGGTGTCACTTGGTAGCTCATCTACCTTGCGAGAAGCCATGGCTACCACGTTTACAGAAGCAGTTCAACAGAAGGCATGGTGGCTGAATTTTCTAAATCAGCTGGTAGGATCACTGCAGTGAATTTGTCCTCCATCTGATATGAGCCCTGTATTGAGAGAGTTAAGACCAAAATCAATTATCGACTGAAATTCAACATTGACCACATTGATATGAAGAGAATACATTGCAGATTTTTAACCTTATTTCCATTGGGATGGGGGTGGAATTTCTAATACTAATTGGTGCCATCTGTATCACTGTGACCATCTTATTTTACCTTTTTTTGACATCCACTAGTGTATTATGAGATAACAGGATAGAACAAGACAAAACATTTTTTTATTACTACTTTATATTTTTCAAGATATTCTCAAGAGTCAGTGTGGATTTGCATGAGCTGGATTCTCCCCTAGTCTTCTCTCTATGTCAACTCAACATCTGTATGGCTCATTTCAGTGTGTGCGTTATGCTTTGTATGGCCATGTGTGTCTGTCTCTGCGCTTTTCCTCTCTTTCAGACACTTGTGACTTGCAGTGATTTCACCTGAAGTGAACACAAGCCCCGACTTTGCCGGCTGCGTTCAAGTTAATCAATAAATCAATTCAAGTTCATCAATAAAAAGCTTACAGGCCTAAGCAACTTAGTGCATTAATTAAAAGATTTCATTTTATTATCTTTGCATATACGTACCCCATACTCATATTGAATCTATCATCTCTTGTATTGGATATTTGTGTTTTTTGTTTTGTGTGTATTTTTGCAAATATGTTATGTTTTGTGGGAAAATAAAACTAATAGATACTAATAGATACAACCTTATAGTAATGTATATCTAAACTTACACGCATGCCAGAAGAAGATAAAGACAGACAACTATCAGTGCATGTACGTTTAGTTACATATATAATTGTCTGATTGAACGTTAATCAAAGATCAAATAAAACCCGTAAGATTGTGACTAAAGGTGCTAAAGCAACAGGCTAGATGTGTAACTATGCTACAGCTGTACAGTTGCTCTGCCACAATAAAGACCAGCGGTTGAAGGTGGGTGAAAAATACTCAAATTTTTTACTTTAAATGAGAGCATTAACAGCGATAATAGACGGTAGCTAGCGTTGAATTCAGTCCAACTAACAGACCTTCACAATTTGAGACCGTAGTTTCCATGTAAAACCAAACTAAATGCCACATTAGCACATCCAAACGATGGAGCTAACTGAGTCATTAAGTAAACAAACTTACCAACTAAAGCCAAAATCTCGCAGCACGGAGCTGTTGTTGGTTTCTCGGCCAGGAGACGAGGTTACCTCTCAATGCATGGTTCCTGGCAACGCTAACTTGGCTTTAACTTTGGGTTACTGCGGTTGGCTTGTGGTCGACTCGGGCCCCGGAGTAGCTTAGACCAGATACGGTTTCATTTGTTTCCAGCTACTGTTAGCTAGCTGGGGTGCTTGCTAACAACGTTAACTCCACTCACCAGCGTGTGTTCTGCAGTTTGTGGCTGTAATGTGAGTCTGACAGTGCTGCTAGCGGTGTTGGATAACGTTAAACACATCGCATCAAAACAGTATGGCATGAACACGCAGACCAAATACACAGGGATTGGATTAATGTGTCTAGATTAGCCACGCATGCCGATTTTACTTGAGATGTTCACAAAAACCCCAGCGTTTAAATGCTGGATGATGACTTCCTCTCCCGACTTCTCAGGTAATTTCCCCAAATCTCCTTTCGTGACTCTCCTCTCGGCGCATGCTAGTGACGCAACATGTATGTAACGTGTGTTTTATAACATAATAATAATAATAATAATAATATAATATTTAATCCGGAAAAAACACATAATTGCATTCTTAAGGAAATGTAACCCCACTATTATTTTTTAAATATATTTTTTCTAAACAAAGCAGTAATGAAGAGTTCCTTCTACAAAATGCACGTCTATCAATTCCAGTATATCCACACCTTTATTGCTAGAATAGGACTTGGGTAAACCCTTATGTCCATTTGTACAATTGTTTTGAAATCATCATATTATCCACAAATCTATAAATAGATATATGATAATATCTATATCTATTTATCTAGATAAATTGGTTCATAGTTTTATTTATATTTTTATTACACATTTTTCTGCATGGGAAAGGGAATCTTGATGAGTTGAGATCTTTTTCATCTGCTATGGTATAATGAAAAAAAATGCTGATTGGTGTGTCATCTGTGACTTAAGGAAAACGCCTTTAGAATTTTTGTTTTTTTTCATATAAACTTTATTTATACTTATCAGAGCATAAACATTAGAACATGCCAGGGGGGAAGACACAAGACACGTACACGAGACAAAAGACATAATATAATTAAATAAATAACCAAAACACAATAAATAAAAGAATGTGAGAAAAAAAGACATTAGATGTAAAGCTAATGGAGAAAAAAATGATTGACATTGATCATGAAAACAGAGAATGATGGTTTGCTTCTATTGAATTGTGACTTATGGATGTAATATGTAGCTAGAAGCAGCATAAAGTTAGTCACAAAAGATTAAGAGTCCTCTGTCTTAAAATCAGTATAACCAAAGATAACATTTTCAAACCTCAAGGAGATTTGTGGGGATATACAGGAAATAATTTCCATGACTTGTTTCCATCTCTTGGTGCGATCCCCAGTACCAAAACAAGTGAAAAACATCTTCAATATGAAGGTCACAGAAGGAGCAGTTCACTTCAATGTCCTGCCTGAAGCTTTTTAGATACTGATTGGTAGGGTGCAGAGTAGCAGTGTCACTTGCACACTTGAAATAAAAGCCTTCACTTTTTTTTTCTTCAACATTTTGGACTCAGATGTAAAAGTTATAAAGCAAAGGTTTGCTGGTCTCAAAGCTTTGAATGTGTAATGGACAGCTATTTCAGTAACATAGAAACATTGCAAACAGACATTGTTGCAAACACTGGGAGAATGCTGCATAGGCTGTTGAGGAATTTTGAGTTTTGAGTCATTTTATGCCCTTTATGAAAGAGAAATATTTTTAAAAAAAACATTTTATCATTAAAATAGTCTTCTTCTTTACAGTTAAAGTTTATACATACATTTACAGCAAGTCTCACTGATTTTCTTTTTACAATGAAGCAATATGATGCCCTTTTCAAAATTTGGTAAAACTTAATGCTACAGTAAAAATCATTGTGATACAGTGCACAATCTGGTATTTACAGTACAGATCTACTGAGAGATAAATATGTTTTTACAGTGCAATTTTGTGTTTCCACCCCGCAAACAAGCAATTAACTGCTTACTTACTGTTGTGCTTTTATTTCAATACTGTTTTTCAAAGTGCTTTTAAATTGTTTTTGGTCCTCGTCATACATGTCCTCCTTGCTGGTGTTATTGTTGGTCTTCTTAAAACCAAGTGTTCCTGATTTTTTTCATCATGTACTTTCCGTTCATGTTTTTGACTGCCGGACATCTGTCCACTCCATTTTGGTGCTTTGCAGTGCCTGAGTCTTCTTCTCATCCACCTGCACGTAATCCACTCTGTGCTCATCAGACAGAAAGGGCTTCTGCATAGAGAAGGAGAGATGAGGAGACAATCATGTGGTTACGTTTTAAAAACAGTTTCCAAAACTAACATTGTATGACACTACACTGTACGAACACTCATGTTGCACTTAATGTATTTAAACTACTGATGCTGCTTAGTGTACTGTAAACATCTCTTGGGATCATATCTTGGATTGTGCATTTCTCATTGCAAGTGATGTTGCGCACAAGATTAAATTCTTCAGTGACATAATAGTAGCATTCTTGCATCAGCTGCTTCAAGATATCACAAGCAACAAGCCTTCAAAGATATTTGTTTTCTCACTGCTTACAAGACAGTTTGGTAGGGTTTCTTACCCTCGGAGTGAGCACTGGTTTGGCCATTTGAATAGTAATAATAAGGGTCAGTGGAGCTAATAGTAGGTAGCAGAGCTGCAACGATTAGTCAGTTAATCAATTAGTTGACTGAAAGAAAATTAATTGCTAACTATTTTGATAATCGATTAATTGTCTCTGTCATTTTTCAAGCAAAAATGTCAAACAGCTTCTTGAATGTGAGGATTTGCTGCTTTTCTTTGTCTTTTATGACAGTAAATGACGAGTCTTTGGGTTTTGGACTGTTGGTTGGACAAAAGAAGCAATTTGAAGATGTCACTTTGGGCTCTGGGAAATTGTGATGAGCACTTTTTTTGACATCTTATAGACTAAATGATTAATTGTGAAAATAATCGGCAGATTAATCGATAATAATCGTTAGTTGCAGCCCTAGTAGGTAGTGATTGTAATGCTATGCCCCTGCTGAGTGTGGGCTGGCTGAGCTGAGGTAAGTTTAAAAACAACTCCTTTTACAATTTTTGGTGTCCTCTCTCCACTTCAGACAGCATGTTTCCCAGCATGCCTCAGCAACATCCAAAGCTTGTAGCATGTAAGTGGTGTAGGTAGGAAGGGCGACAGAAAAAAGTGATAGCAATAGAAAAGTAACATCAACAATGTCATTCTTGTCCAGTTGAGACAAATCAGGAAGTCTGTTACTGTCTACAGAGGCTACAGTAGGCTACAATACTAAGCCTGTGTCATTCATCTGATCAAAACATACCTTCTGCACAGGAGAGGGGGATGCGGAATTGAAATCCAGTGACAAATAGTCAAGGTTTGATCTTCTCGCCCAGGGTTGAACCACTCCGTCAAGGGTGAGACAGAACTGCTGCATTGACTCCTGTCAGAGAAAGAAATAGATGAAGACCTTCCTGAATCATCCCTGTTCCCAGTTAAGAGGATCTGAAATACGTACAATTCCTAAAAAGTCAACTTTGCCAGTTTTTAATGATCAATCCAATTTCATATGTGCTGCGTTCTCCGTAAATCATTGATTAAATAAAAAAGGTGGCCTTAGACTGCTCATTGTGTCCAGAGTGCATCCACGTGATGCCTCAGCCTGTTTTTTGCAAGACAGCCCAGCTCACCAATACATGACTAATATGCTTTACTTAAAACTTTGTTCTAGAAAAAATCAATTTCCATGTCCAGGAACAGTCTTGTACAACATCGCACTGTTACACATTCTCACACCCTGAAAGGTCTCCAGTGAGATTACAGTTTGCTGAGCAGCATATTTTGGAAACACGCAGTCAGTTTCCACACCCACATTCTTAGCTGTAAGGAGATGTGTGCACATTTGTTTTCCACTCTCAAATGGTCGTACGATTAGAAAAATATCAGTTTGCTCTTTTTCAATGTTCTGTAAAATAAAAACTAGTAGAGTGCTGTCCGAAATTATCCAGAAAATGTTTTGTTGGTATTAAAGTCAACACATGATGGATATCACATGAATATCATTAAGACAGTTTTGCACTGTTATATATAATAATATATATAATATAATCACAATATGATCACAAGCTTACATGACAAAGGGAGGTGAAAAGGTGGGCTGACTTAATGAGCTACACAGTAGAAGTATATTACCATCAGAGCAACTTCCAATGATTAATTATATCACTAATGTCTAGGTCTATAAAATTAAAATTGCATGATGTTGTTTAAAATGTGTTTTGTGTAAATAGACATTTTACCATTGCAGTGCAGTTTGGGTCTTCAACTCTTGGATTGTCCCCGTTCTCAAGTCTTCTTTCAAGAGGTAAACAGTTCACCAAAAAGCTGCAATTACACAATAAAAATAGGAAGAATCTATGTCAGATTAGCAACCAGCTATGACGTTTTACAAATAGAAACAGAGAAACAGGATATTACCCTTGAGCTGGGTACAGTAAGAATATTTATAATCTAAGTAAAATGAGCTTTAACTCGTCATAATGTACGTTTTAATGAAGAATCTAATTGTAAACAAAACGGTAGTCCCATAACCAAAACACATAACTGGAACATGCTATTACTCCCCACTCCCAACTGAAAGGTGTTAGGTCTTTTGATGCAGGGATGATCACTAGATGACATCTAAAGTTTAAGTTATTAATGTTTTATGATGCTGTCAAAGGGTTTTTATCATTAATGTTTGTACAACATCTTTTTATATTGCCTTGTGTTTCTTTTATATCTTTTCTTAATGTCTTTCTGTCTTATGTAAAGAACTTTGAATTGCCTTGTTGTTGAAAGGTGCTACACAAATAAACTTGCCTCGGTCAAAGACATTGCAATTTAAACATTTTTATCAGTCATGTTTAGGTACTGTAGATAACCATGTGAAGGAAAGACTTAAAGAGACTTTTTTCTCTCACCATGATTCAGTCATCGCTCGGCTCAAAGGAAGATGAGTGGGGCATTCTGTGATTGTAGAGAGGCCTCTCAAGTCAAGAGGTGGGGGTCGAGCTGTGAACCAAGAAAGGACAAAGTTATTGGATTGGTTGTAATTCTCTAATGTGCCACGGAAAGGCCAGCTTTCAAACAGTGACGCACAGTAAAGATCACTGTGTGAAAAAAGTCTGTGCATCTGATGTCTGCATGAATCCTGTACTCATATTTCATTAGCACAGCAATGCAAATGACAATTTTGCCCGTGTATTAGCATGTGGATACGGATCAGAACTGTCATTATTGTTATGTTATGTCATCATTGTATACATTTGTAAATTCTGTTTAAAGCTTAACAAAGACCAGATACTCTGGAAAATTTGAACAGGAACCAATCAGGGCTGTTATGACTCTCACCTCTCCTTAAGCGAGGCTTGAGATGCCGGTGAATTGGAGGTGGCGCTAGATCTCCAGGTTTACACATTAGTGGGCTGAGGGTCGTGGAGAACTCAACACTGCAGTTTGTATTGAGGAAGCTGAATGTCCCGGGGCTCATGGGGATGTAACCATCACATTCAACGGTGGCAACAGAGGGAGAAGGGGAAGTCATGGGGACATATGACTCATCCTGGTAGCTTTGAACTCGTATGGTATTTAAACAAGGCTGTTGGAAGACAAAGCATCATGAGATCAGACAAGTGCACTGTATAGTCATTTTGGTACAACTGGAACATTTGTTAAAGCCACTGTGTGGAGAATTTGTATGTGCTTATAGCATCTTTCAAATGATTCTGATGGCACATATTTTTATTTGTAGGAAAATTATACTACCCTATGGGGCTCTAAAGGAATAATTCAACAGAGTTAGAGAAAAAGATCAATACCACTCTCATGTCTATACTGTAAATATGAAGCTAGAGCAAGCAGCTGGTTAGCTTAGCATAGCCCAAAAACTGGAAACAGGGAGAACCAGCGTGCCTGACTCTGTCTACCGGTAACAACATCTGCCTACCAGCACCTGTAAAGCTCACCAATTAACATGTTTTGTCTCGTGTGTTTAATCTGCACAAAAACAAAAGCATAACAATGACAAGTCGTGGGGGGTTCTGTGCCCTTATCTGCCGGACTATATCTTGGCCAGGTACAGTGACTTCCTGGAGTCTTGTCGTCACCATGAGGTCGCCCTGGCAACCAGCAAAGACTCCAGGTATGGTAGGCTAAGCTAACCACCTCCCAGCTGAAGCGTTAGCTCCAGGAAGTTACTGTGCCTGTCGTACGGATTAAACAAATCAAGACAGTCTTTGTGCTAAGCTAAGCTAACTGGCTGCTAGCTATAGTTTCATACTTATGACACATCTTTTCATCTAACTCTCAACAAGAATTTTAAAAAATGTCAAATGTCAAAATGTCTGTTTTTCAGCAAGATCTTACAAAAAATGTTTTTGTTTTTCTGCTGCTGCTGATTCTCTTACCAGATTAAGACTCTGCCTCCTGTTCCTCAGCAATCTGCTATCAGCATCTCCTAAAAAAAAAGATATATTATTGAAAAATGACATTCGTTTACCCTTACAATCAGCTATTGTCGACATTTATCAGTATGCTGCCCCATCATAATAGCACCAGGATTATGGTTAATTTTGTTGGGCCCAGCTTTCTCAGTTTTTGTATTATACATACTGTGAGACTGCTTTCTTATTGAGGACATACCTATTCTGAAATGGTCCAGGCTTGACAAAGAGGTTCTCCGGGGAAATAATGCAGTGTGGCTTGAGAAATGCCGTGTAATCATTGCCCTCGGCCTGTGAGCTCCTTCATCACTTAGCTGCTCTGACAGGTGATTAGGCTTGGGTGGCAGCGGAGGAGGTGTTTGTCTGTCACCCGTTGCCTCAAACGACGCAGGAGAATAAGGTTTGTCAAACTGGAAGACACTTGTGGCACAGTGATGTAGTGGAGAGGAAGAGGATGACGGTAAAGCCATGGAGGTGCATGGAGCGCTGAAAGGAGCGTTGTTCAACCTTCCGTGGGGGAACAGAGATGGACTGGGGCTAGCATGAAAGATGGATGAAGAGGAATCGTTGTAAAGAGGCGAGGGGACAATGTCCTTGGCAGCATCGTCTGATGACTTCTGCTCCAGAGATATCTCAGAGTTTGAAAAGCTGTCATGTCTACAAACACGGGGAAAGAATGAAACATTGTATTTGTTAAACATGAACTATTGCCACCATTTCGTCTTGTGTCAAAGGTTTTACAGATCCCACACATACCTACTAGTGCTTACACTCCCCGTCTCGCACTGAGAGAGAAAGAGGTAGTCCAGCGGATGAATTGAATCTAGTTGGCTTGATACAGACGCTCGCTCAGAGCTGTCAGGTGACGGCTGAAGGGAGGTGGGGGTGTGAGGAAAGCCTTCTTCCGAGCTCTCTGTTGAGAACAAGCAGAGAGCATGTCGTTTCTGAAATGTTACAACCGCTACAGAGTGATAAGGAAACTGCCCGCATGCTGACACCAAATGCTGGCTAAAGCGTGCAAACCACACAACAACACACACACAGGTTTCTCCCAGCCTGCGCTCACATATACAACACACGCTGTAAATGGAGCAGGTACATTTGAAAAGAGGAATTTTTTTTACAGGCACTTTGAAAGTAGACACATGTGAGCCCTGTTCCCTCTTTTGTTTATATATTCCTCAATCTTTTAGTCAGATTGGCCCTCGTTCAGAAATTTGTTTCATTCCACTTCACTCAAGGCCACTGAGTCAAGGCTGTCCCTGCAGAACCATGTGGGGAAAAAATCCAAAAGTCTTTGCATGTTCTCATGAAACATTTGCTACCCTTAAAAGATGTTTGTGTTCTCTTGTGGGTGCAGAACAACCTCTTGTATTCCTTTGCAAAAGTTATGAGGTGAACTCTTTTGAGATCCAGGCAGGATTTACTGCTGTCCTACATTCTTCTCACACCCTTAATTAAAGCAACATAACTTTATTCTAAAATTCTACAAAAACTACAGCAGCAATCTGTATCACAGTGGTCAGTGTGTGGATTATAATTTTGCATTATAATCGACTACTTGTGTGTGTTTTTCTGAGGGCATAATGTGATTTAGGGTAACATGCAGGGCAGCATATCAGCATCTTTGTGCCGTTGCTCTATCTCCTTCACACAGATGACAGTGTTCTGACAGACACGTCTGCTCACAAAATATCACTGTACTTTGAAGCTTTCATTTGAAGCAACAGTAAAGCAAAGGTTACAACAGCATCACCCTGACAATAGACTGTAGTGTGATCACATGTTTGCAAAAGAAGTGTAAATATAGAAATAAAAGTCAACACCATAAGAATACAGTGGTCACAGGCCAATTATAGCAGCCCTTAATGATATTTAATTCCGTGCAGCCCCAAAGCACGTTCAGGAAGTGATACAAAAATCTCATTATTGATCTGTTCATTTGAATGTGGTCTCAGCTCTCTGGCTCCCTGCTGATCTGCTGTTATCTCCTCTAATACAGCTGCAACATTAGGCTACGTGACAGGGAAGCAGCAACTACACCATTTTGAACAGTTGGAAACAGACAACACAGACAACAGTCTGATTTATGATCAAATGTGAGGTCACGTTATTTAACCATTGCTTGACTGGAGCACTCATCTAAAATCACTTCCATTCCAAAAGAGTTGTGTGAAGAGCTGTAGTTTAAAATAATGTAACATTTACTTGTTGTTGCTGCTGCTGTAGAAAGAAGACCAGATATGATATATATCAAATGGTATTAACCACAATGTTATGACGTGAGATTGTGTGTGGGTTACTAGCTCAGTTACAGAGAAATCTATATCAGCCTGAAAAGACCACAGCTCTGTGCAAGCACACCATGTTAAAAAATGTCCAGGCTTTCAGCTAATACAATGTTTTTGAAGTCCGCCACTCCAACCACAAGCATGGATCATTCAGATTGATGGCAGTTTATTTCTTCAAAACTTGGTTTTCCCCTGAAAATTTCCCTAAGGTGTTTTTGAATTTAGAAAAAACACTCCACGCTGTACTTCATTGAAAATAATGCAAAATACTCAAAACTATGTGTAAAGCTGCACTTTGGACGTTTGAAATTTGAGGACTTTATGCGAATGATGAATTATGCGAGTCGTCAGCAAACTGCACCTTTATGTTAGAACCCTGACTGCGCCAAATAAGTTTGTTTTGACCTTGTTTTGACCTAAAGTTTGATTTTCAGTTTCTCACTTCCTGTGTGGGGACAAGTGACACCAATTTCTTCTGGACCAGCAGGTTGAATCTACTGAATTGCATGTATGGGGTGACCTTCTGTTTTACACCATAACACTGTGATTTTCAATGAGACAAGCATATTTTAGAACTAAAAATCTTGCCACGTGCAGCTTTAACACGACCACATTGCAAACTGAATAGAATTAAACCCTTCCGTGTATTTACCTGCGTCCTCCAGGCTCCCGAACTGGCAAATTTGACTGATGCTACTGATCCAGCTGTTCATCTCCTCCTCAGTTTTGGCCACCAGGTAAAAAATGCGAGATGAGGTCTTCACCACAAAGAGGTGCTTCCCATGGAAGTCTCGCTTTATCCTGAGCTGCCCGTTCAGCATTTCGACCTCACACTCCTTCAGGTCGATGGTGCGGATTGGCTTCTTGGAGTTCTTACTTTGATAGTACTCCAGCACATCTGGATTACCGCTCATGCGACCTCTTCGAAGCACAAACCAGCGTTTCCTCCATGCCTGCAGGAGAAAGGGACAAACAGTTCACCATGGAGTCACTTTTAAGTTTTAACTTTATCCATACACTGTAATATTACTCACAGTACTGCATAATTCTAACATTAACGTCTCCCTTTCCAACCCCCCAATTTTATTAGTCATGAACAGTCAGACAGAACAGGGAATTAGATCACAGCTCCGGCTCACAACAGCTAACTTAGCAACTTTAAGCTCAAGTTTTTGCTTTTGATATGGTCAGTAAGCGGAACCTCAACTCAAATTTCCCAGAAGTACAAAGAAGAGGAAGTTCACTGTATTTAGCAGAAAATGTCTAACACAACGAAAGAGGTATTTATACAGTACTTGGCCACTGCTTTTTACTGAAGTCTTACTGAAAACTTAATACTGAAACTGTAACAGGTATTTATAGCTCCAAAGATCTACTTGTATGTTACGCCCTCACTACACACAGCGTGCAAGTCGTGTAGGTGTCATATTTCATGTAATTCTGGCTTAATAGATATCATTTTCACACTTGGTTTTGTGGCTTTTCATGCATTGTTGGGGCCGAGCCTTTGCTGATGTTTCTGTGGTGTGAAAACTTTTTTCACTTTTTTTTTCTCAATACACTGCCACATTTAAGAGGAAACCGTAACTAGGCCGATAGCATTTTGGTCCTATACATGTTTTGAATATGTAAAGTTTGTGCTATGAAAAATAAGTTGTTTAGTATACCCAGGTGCATTTAATAGAGGTAGATGGTGAATGTAAATGCTGATCCATGTTTTTTTTATTTCTTATTTTGCTCTTTCAGAAAAACAGAAAGCAAGTAAAGAGGTTTTCTTGTTTTCATTGAAGTGGACTTCCAATCTTTGCTTTCTGTTATCTGCAGGCTACATATTTTCTGCATATTTTCCCACACCTACAAGCTGAGGTTTGACAAAAAAAATCTTAACTCACTAACTAGTTTTATCCAGAGTTTACAACCACGTCTCATGTTCTTGCTCAGCAGATGGAGTTTGCTTACTTGACATTATGTGACCTAAGTATGGAACACATGAAAGCAGGAGGTGACATCCGAGCAAACTTAATCCACTGAGGAAGACCGTGAGATGCAGTTGAAAACTCTGGAAAATGCTGGTGAGTGGAACTTGAGTGAAGATTTTTTTTTTCATTTGGTCAAAATTTCCAAGGTCCAATTTCCAAGGTCAAGAATGAACGTTCACGCTCAAGCTGACATTGATATTTACAATAGACCTTTTTCACAGCAGACATTTTGACTTGTCATAAAAGTTCAGGTGTTACTAATAACTTCTATTCAAGTGCCCCAGTAAACCATGACAGTGTGACAGTGAGTCAGCATGCACAATAACTGGACCCTGAAACTGAAGCAACTAAATGGAATTCAGCCCTCATTCATTTCATTATTTACACCTGGGCTTTTTCTGCTGGGACATGTCAAAATATTTTCTGCGAAAAAGTCCTTTGCATGTGCAAGTTAAAAGGTTGCCAATATCCTTTCTTAAAATTATAGTATCAACAATGCTTAGTATGAGATATCAGATGTCTGTATATAGTATTTAATCAATTTATAAGATTTGCAAGAGTTTCTCTTTCAATATTTTTCTTTTCCTGTGGCCTTGGGGAGTGAAAGTTAGTCTTTTTATAAAATTCCATAAAAAACAGTGACAGAGGGCTTTTATAATAAAATACATTTCCTTAAAAGTAGCAATTAAACAAACAGCCAAAAAAACCTAAAAACACACTATGGAAGGTACAACAAGTAATATTCCTATTACCTTCAAGGGATATGACAATAATATCAGTAAGGGCCAACCTCACCACACACTGTAGTGGACTAGACACAGCAGACATCTGTTAAATGCACGCTTATGAAGCCCGAAAGTGGAAATGCAGTGTTGACAGAAAATGAGACAACAGAGCTTGTTCCACGTCAGAAGGGATTAGGTCAGATGGTTGCTGATACTTCTGTTTCTAAACAAGGTGCCAAAGTTTAACCAAGGAGCAGGAGCTGCAGCCAAATTCAGCAACTATACAAACACCTTTGTGAACACCACCACAGCACTCTACACCGAAGTGTGCTTTATTGCTGTCTGAAGATTTTAATTTCATTTGATAACGCCACAGAACAAGATAAACGTGACCAAGATAATTAAAAAATTTCATAATGTTATGTGCCTGTACATGAAATTTGAATACTGAGGCAGATAGTGTGCCTGTCGTTACAACAGTCTGAAAAACATGTATTTACTTTGTTTGTCTGGCATCAACAGGATTTGCATAGCATGCTAAAATAAGTTTCTATTTCCCGCCCCAAACCCCATCAACGCACACGCACACCTCAACCCACCCTTTCCCTGCACTGACAAACGGCCCTCCTCCACCTCCTCCATTCGTACAGAGGAAGTGCAAACAGCCATCATAAAGCTGGACTATTTCTGCTTGTCACTTAAGTCTGAAGTGTCTGACTGCCTCTGACATTACTTCCCATGTTTCACAATACACAATCCCACAAACACATACACACAGAGCAGAGTGAGTGGCCAGCCCAACATCATCACATGACCCCAACAACCACAAAACAGAGAAGGCTGTATGCTGTTCATGTAAGCAATTACATATATTTGCTGTAGGAGTAATGTCCATGTCTGCCTGTAGTACATCTGCAGTTTGTGACATTATTATCATTGTCATAATACATTGTTGTTATAACTACAGAGTGCCTCCTCAAGCCAAAACACAAAAGTAAGGCGTTATTATAGAAATGAGGAAGACGATATAAAGGAGATTGAATTACAAGCTCGGTTTAACCACGGCATACTACACCCACAGTATGTTTCTAAATCATCATTCCACACCATAACACACACACACACACAAACACACACACTCAAGCACAAGGCTCAACAGCACAACCTGACATTCCTACTGCTGGCAGAGGACATAAACAAGTGTCCGGTGTGTGCTCCTACTCACAAATCTCTTTAATTTCTTCTCCGGGGGGGATTTAATGAGCCAGCCGGTGCAGACCACATCCCCAGCACTCATCTTGACTGCAGAGCGTGTCGTCCTCACGGCTGCTGCTGCTGCTGCTGCTGCTGCTGCTGCTGTGAAACTGAGAGCACTGCGAAGCATATCCTGTGTTCTGGTATTCAGCCTAGCCACTCCAAAAAGGAGGAAGTCAAGAAATTGATCACACTGACAGAGAGAGAGAGAGAGAGAGAGAGACAGAGAAGGGGAGAGAGAAAGAGAGAATTATGTGTTTGTTTTCTCAAGTGCTCGGGGCAAGTGGATGGGGCTATTGCTCTGTGGGGGCGATAAAGGAGAAAAATACTACACATGATGATGTTTGACAGGTTTGAGGATTGAGTTGTACTGACCGATAACATACAGTGGCTGCGTCACATGCTGTTAAAAGATCTTATCTTGAAGTTCGTGTTTAATGTGATAAACGTGTCACAGATGGTTGCTGTTGTAATGTTGTTCATTTGTTTGTTTCTTCAGTGTGGTTTCTGAACTCTACAGAAACCAGAAGTGGTTTTAGCTGCGGATAACTGATGAAAACATTGTCCTGCAGCCCTTCTTTGGTGCTTAATGATAAACTAATAAGGGCTTATTTCCATGTGAGCTTTGAGGGAGGTCTTGGTGCACATATTAATAACAGTAGTGATACTACAACTATTATGTATTAGTTTGCTTTTCTTCCAGTAGCTCTCTTCAAAAGTTAATAAGGTAAATTTAAAGGTTAATGGACAATGAACTGAAAGTAAAACATATTGGTCTTATGTTAGATTCCCACTTTAAACTTGAGAAACATGTTAAAATGGTAAGGTTGTAAAAGGAAACTTACATACATTTAAACTCTTTGGAGATGGCTTGCCATTTTATGCTGCAAATATGTTTATGCATTCCATGATCTTTTCACATTTAAGCTATTATGTAACTTCTTAGTCACAAGCAGCTTCTACAACAATCAAGTCTCTTAAAATGATATACAACTATGCAATTAGAATTTTACACAGGAAACTGATAAGATCCCAGCACTGCCATGTTTATGATCATTTCATTCAATTTGCTAATATTAAACGTATCCATAAATGCCTAAATAAAAAGGTCCCTAAGGTGACATATTGGTACCTCCCAGGGTTCCTGGCTCAGTAGCTCAGGGTGCATCTATGAGAAACTGTAAAGAGCCCTTTCGTAAATCTTCCTCCTCTGCTCAATATATCAATATGTTGAATTCATTATGGATCAGGAATGTAATAATATTAAATTCAAAAGAGAGATCAGTCATGTAGTCATGCATGATGGTGCTTGTCATTGAGTTTTATGGTCATTTTATTGTATCATTGTTTATGTTTTGTGTGTATTTTGTTGTTGATTTTTGTGTATTTGTATAAATGCCCATCTAGGACCAGGCATTGCAGACTAGTTTACGCTATACATTTTGTGGTATGTGGCATTGGTCCATGCCATATAAAAATGTGCATCAAATAAAATAGGGGAGTTGTATTGGTAGTGGTAGTAAAAGTACTAATAATAGTAGTGGTAGTGCAATAGTCATACTTTTACATACTATTTGTTGGTAGTAGCAGCAGTACTGGTAGTAGCAGTGGTGGGGTACAGTTATATTAAGATTAGGCAGGCCCCTAATTTCTATAAAATATTCTAACTTTAACATCATTATCAGTCACTTGATCAAATAAATTAAATACACATCAGACACACACGCTAATGAAATACACAAAAAGCAACAACAAAGCAACACAATGGCTTGTTTGCCATTTCATCCGGTAAGAGAAGTTCACTTTATTACTTCTCTTGCCAGTAAAAGCAATGGCAGCCACCAATCATCCACATCTCATTATCACCATTTCCGATTTCCTCTCTGAAGGGAAGTACATAAATCCTCATTGTCTGAAATGAAAATGATTTCCTATCATGAATAATCAACTGCCTTAATATGAACGATTTTCAACAGATAGAAACAGGCCACTTTTATCTCCAAAATTAGCATTCTGCAGTTGATTGCAGCCAATCAATAAATACTATGAACAGACTCAATCTCATCTCTTTTCAAATTTCTTGAGCAACCACCAGAGGGCGACATAATGCTCAAGTTTATGATGGTGTCTAGTCTATCACTGGGCAAATTTCATATTCATAAATCATGACTCAGTGAAAATCAAATGGAGATTTGTGTACATAACTTACATTACACCCACACATACATTACCCTACATTTACATAACATTACAGTGCAATTAATTAATAATGTCTTCATTTAGTTAAAATATAAATCCATGGACACTAAATAATATGAAAAGGAGATTTTTTCTTGTTCTACTTTTACATCATGTGTTTTGGATGACTTTACTAAATCCGTGTTATTGTTAATATTATTATGTTGTGATGTGTTTTACATGAATAGTTTATTCAAACAACTTCATGTTATTATGGACTATTCTTCTCTGGTACCTGCCGTGTCTAATGTCTCCGTTTCTGCTCTGTTCAAACTGCCTGGAAATCGTTTCTTGATCAAGTTACTCAAAGTTAAATAAACTGTGGAGGGCAGCAGTCCACTTTGGCAGCATTTTAGAAAAATGTCAAGAACAAGAACCAGGTTTACGGCAGTTAGCAAAGAGTCTCGAAGGAAAGAGCTCGAAACAGCTGCGACACGGTGTAACAGCATTTAATACAGGGCTTAAATCTGAAATGACATTAACGTTGATTATGTAGCTGTTTACTATAGTATGACAAAAATGCTTTAATCCGCCATAGCATAAAAATAACCCCTCCAAAAAACAGTGTCTAGTCGTTTAGGACTTTACGTCACTGATATCACGGGCGACGCCATCTTTTTTCCAACGGCGTTATCCTACTTCGTTTTCTACTGGTAACCAATCTTACGTGTTCAAAGAGTCTTTACAATTACCCATGATTCCCCTGAAACGTATGACCTGTCTCTGGCCTTGGCGTGTAACGCGGTGCTGCTAGTTGTCAGTGTACTGGCTGTAGCACTTGATTAACATAAATTAGCCAGTGTTTCTGTCCGACAAGTCGGCTAGTAAACTGGGAGCCGTTACAGCGCAGAGGAGCCACCATGCTGAAATGTAGAAATGTATGGAAAAAGCTTGCACCTCTTGCTAGAGCCTCATCAACTGTGTGCCGGCAGAATGTAAGAAGAGCGGGTAAGTTAAGTAACTACTTACAGTAACGTTACGTTAACGTGCTGCCTCCTTGTTAGCTGGCTTCAATTCAAACATACATCGCTTGTAGCATGATATTACACAATGTCGGCAGTCCGTTTAACCAGACAGGGTAACTTCTAGTAGCTTTCTGACCTTCGTTTGGCTCTTACGAAGCTAACCGAGCTGAAAAGCAAATGGCAACATGCAGAAGTCGATGACATTTCGATAATAATATAATAATGGCTAACTTAAACCGCATTGCACTTCACTGTAATTATAGCCTGAAGCCTGCAAGAAAGCAACGCTATTGAATATAAAATAAACTCGTGTCACTGTCACACGTGTTTTTGACGTGCTTGGATTCAGTCCTTATTTGCAGTGTGCTTATTACAGGTGTTACCCCATGTCCTGTAACCCGTCATGCTTACAGAGGCCCACTTTGATTTGGATCACGGGGGTTTTCAACCCCTTGTGACCCTAAAAAGATAAGCACAACAGGTACAACAGAGTCCTACTGCACAGTATGCCCCTTTAGGTTGCTTGAATGTACAATGATGAAGAAAGGCAGCAGTGGGGAGTTATTAGAGGAAAGTAGTTCATGGGAGAGGTTGATCATAATGAGGATTCAAGCCTCTCTAAACCCAACTCAAATTGTGTGTGTGTGCGCGTGCACGCTTGCTGTCTTTAATTAACCTAATTAACAAGCTCAAGGTTTCTTGTGCATACATAGAACCAAAGTGTGCCCTTCATTGTGGGAATTTCAAGTCAAAGCTCATGCTGAAATGTATAGATGTAAGATTAGCTTGCATATCAGCATAATATGCTTACGTTGAAGATCTTGTAATAAGACATGTATACATTGTAAACATCTACAGGCAAATATCTCATACAGCCAGCAGCATTTACATAAATAATTTAAACTTAAATTGTTTATCTTTGTGTTTGTCTTATTCAACAATCACTTAATCGCTTGTCTGCATATTTCACATTTTCACCAGGCTAGCAACTCTGTTCCTGTAGCTGTCACATAAATGTAGCAGTCACCTTGATAGTTTACAGCTTGGCAGCCTGACTGAGCAACCACTGTCATGGCTGTATTATTGTTTTTATGCATACATTAACTGCACACACCTTTTCACATGTTATAAACTATAGAAAAGATGGTGGAACATGCCATGCTTGTTACGTCTTGCCTCGTCGTTGGTGTCCAGCCAAATAGCAAAGTGAGATGTTATTAATAGAGCAATTTATGTATATAATTTAATTAAGTGGCATTGTCAGTCAGACAGCTCCAACCTGATAAGCCTGATCAACCCATACAAAAACAAAGATTGGAGCCAGCCATGCACCAATTTGATTGTTATCCCAATACTCCACCATACAGGAAAAAGATATATTATAAAAAAACATGAATGTTTGGATTGTTTTTGTGATCACTGTCAAAGTAGTTAGACTGAAATTGATGCAGTTTTGACCAATCTAAGATTTTGTTATGTGTCAAATTGTTTTCAGGGTTAACCAATGGCAGAATACCAGCACGTGTACCCGTGGCTCACATGTCCACCGGGCCTACAGGGGGAGGTGGGCAAAACCAGCTGTACGTCCTTCTGGTTGGAGCCACCTGCATTGGTGGTGGAATATACGTGAGTTAGCTTTGTCTGTCATAACGTACAGTACATGCATTGGAAATCACAAGTGGTCAGTTGGAAATAAGCAATGTTTGTGGTGTTTAGTGCATCACTTATTACTTGTTTGTTTGTTGGGTTTCATCCAGAAGATCCTATTCTTTCTGTTTGCAAATATTCATGCTTGAAAACTGACCGTCACAGGATCTGATTGGCAGAATCAGGGCTGATTCACAGAGTAATAGCTGGACTGCTTGTGAATACAAAAATAACTTTGTTTGTTTTCACAGGCGTACCAAACCATCAAGGGAGACCAACAAAGATATCAGGACCGTATTAATGAAATTTCATCCAGACCACTTAAAGCTGGCACAGAAATACCAGCCACAGCCATCCAGTCAGAGCCTCCTGGTGAGCAATTTTTATATAGATAATAAAACTTTGACTGTTCACGTAATTCCACAAACAAGTCCAAAGATACCACTATCGGAGCCACAGCATTCTGGTGTAATACTTTTTTATTAACTGTGTGATTGATTAAGAATTTCACTGTTTTGACCATTTTATTTTATTTGTTTTAGCTGTGGAAGCCACTGAGACAGAGGGTGAGTGATTTCTCTTTCATTTCTGAGTAGAAGTTTATCTTAACATTTATAGATCAAACTCCACCTCCGTTAATAACTTAATGGGTAGTAAAAGCTAACGATGATATATTCACAACAATGAAGAAAGAGCTTGTGCATAAGCTATAGATATCTTAAGAACACTGCCTGTATAGTATCTGCTGCGTCTCTGTGCTGTTTTGACTGAAAGATCTATTTGGTGGTTATTATAAAGGTTATTTGGTGTAAGAGTAGGCTTGGAATCAGCTGACTCTGCAGTGCACGGTTTAGCTTCCTCTTTATTTCCATGTAAACAACAGATCTTGAGACTGCAAAACAAACTGTATACTGTTAAGCAACTGTTAAAACTGTATTTAAATGAGTGGTGGCTTGATTTAAATGACTTACTTTTAACCCTGTTCTCTTTTTGATTAATGAACCATCTGAATGTCACATAACACAAAAGAAATGCTGTTGAATGTCAGTTTAAGTTCATAATTTCATAGCTAATGTTTGATAATTCTGTTCATGTTTCTCTCAGCCGTCCCTGAGCCAGAGCCTCAAGCCGCACCGTCACCAGAGGAGCCGAGCCCTCCGGCCCCTGAAGCTGAAGTAGCAGCCCCCAGTGAAACAACAGAACCGCCCCCAGGTTGTCTGCATACTTTTCTATACCCCTACATGCATGCGTAACATGTGCCTCCTGTATAAACAATATGTTTGAACCAAAAACAAATTGAAAAAAGCAGAATTATGTGTACTATTACACTCTATTACATTTTGCACACATACTACACTTTGAAGAGAACTTCTGTGTCAGAAATGGCGACACCAACTGGTGAAGTCAGGTTAGTGCAACAAAAAGCAGGCTGTAAAACACACCTGTCTTTTCACCTCTCTATATACCTTGCTCATAATTGCAGCAATATGTTAAAAATACAATTTTATGGTGATTACATGTTTTATACACGAGGCCCTCCTGGATATTCTAAACTTGTATTGTCGGTGTGAGAGATTTACTGCACGAACTGTGACTTTGCCTTCTTGTTGCATGCGTTTATTTTTCATTCACCTTCTTGTATTTGGTGATACATGTGTCATGCCCAGTGCGTTCTGTTGGGTTTCATTTCGTTTGTGTCCTATAACCTTTGTAAATTAACCCTTTTACAGTTTCAGTACAACTTTGGACACTCACATACTCACCTCCATTCTGAACTGTAAATATTTCTGGTGTGCTCTGTTGTCTTATTTGTGGTACAAAATGGAACCCATCCTGTCCGACATTGTCTGTGTCTGTGTCATACTTTGGGATAGCACTCAAAAGGATTTTTTTTTTTACTGTTAACTGTAATGTGATAACATTGTTCATGATTGGAAGCTGCCCTTTTGAAGTGGATTACATTTATTTCCTCCAGACCTTTTTTATGCTGTGTCTAAGATGCAAAAAGTCTTCACAGCAGTTTTTAATCAGGAAGTCTTAAAACAGAAATCTGTCCCTGTTACTTGAGAACATCAGTGTGGTAAGACATGCTTGAGTAAAAATTAGCAGTGACATCAACACAGGCAAAAGTTACAAATCTGTACTCAGCTCCTTGATAATATTTCTGTAAAATATGACAGTTGTTGTAGTGTCTGGTATAATGTGGTAAACATGTACGTCTCTGTAGAGGTTAACCACAAATTGAGCAGCTTCCAGTTGTTCTTGTGTTAGCGTGCACGCTCTGCAGAATGTTCCCTGGGTAAAGCTGAAGAAATGCATGGATCCTGATGGTCTTCCCCTTTAATAATCTCATAAAGAATTTATTCTTAATCCATATTATGGATTGCACCAACAGCAGATGAGCCAGTGGTAGAAGCACCCCCAGAGGAGGCAGCAGAACCACCTGCTGCACCTGTAGTTGAGGAGGTAAGATTTGAGGAGAAAGGATACTCCGATCTGATTAATTTACTCATTCTATTAGAAATATTGGACATTTACTGACAGTTCAGGTGCCATTTACACCTCTGCTTTTCCATCTGACCTGAGTCTGTGGAGTAGATACATACCACAGCTCAGTTAAAGATGGATCTCACATATTAGCTGCAGTGCACATCAGAGGTTATATTATGTAACTTTGCCACTATACTACCAGAACCATCACCCCCCTCTGAGCCGTCCCCAGCTGAGCTTACAGAGCCGGCCCCTGCACCTGTTGTGGAGAGTGGTAAGCACTCCGTCAGACCTGTGCATGGAACCAGTGACGTACATTTACCATATCTGAGGATTTATTTTGTCGTAACTGGTTAATGCTCCGGTTATACTAACAGAACCTACAGCAGCAGCAGCAGAAAGCCCCGCAGAAGAGCCACCCGAGCCTCAGCCTGAAGTTGTGGCAGAGAGTGGTAAGACCATAGTCCAGCCTCGGTTGGAGCGGGGAAGCGGGCAGACACGACACTGATATTTTATCTCCCGTTTTGATAATGTTAATGTTAATTTCAAACACCTTTTCTCCTCTTTATATTTTTAACATTTTTTCTCATTACAGCTCGTCTCCCTGCCTGTTCATGTTTTTTTCACATTGTTTGGGTTCTTGTAATGATAAAGGTTAATCTCACTCACATCAAAAATGTAATTTCTTTTTCCATTCACTCCTCTCAGGTGTATTTGTGTTAGTCACGGGTACTGATGATCCTCCAAGATGATGCCCTAATGTGTCTCTCTCTTGCTTTTTGCCTTTCTCTGTCTCTCTCTTGCTTGAGTAAAAATTAGCAGTGACACTGTCATCCACACTGACAAAAGTTACAACTCTGTACTCAGCTCCTTGATAATATTTCTGTAAAATATGACAGTTGTTGTAGTGTCTGGTATAATGTGGTAAACATGTACGTCTCTGTAGAGGTTAACCACAAATTGAGCAGCTTCCAGTTGTTCTTGTGTTAGCGTGCACGCTCTGCAGAATGTTTCCTGGGTAAAGCTGAAATAATGCATAAATCCTGATAGTCTTTCCCTTCTATAATCTTGTAAAGAATTTATTCTTAATCCATATTATGGATTGCACCAACAGCAGATGAGCCAGTGGTAGAAGCACCCCCAGAGGAGGCAGCAGAACCACCTGCTGCACCTGTAGTTGAGGAAGGTAAGATTTGAGGAGAAAGGATACTCCGATCTGATAAATTTACTCATTCTATTAGAAATATTGGACATTTACTGACAGTTCAGGTGCCATTTACACCTCTGCTTTTCCATCTGACCTGAGTCTGTGGAGTAGATACATACCACAGCTCAGTTAAAGATGGATCTCACATATTAGCTGCAGTGCACATCAGAGGTTATATTATGTAACTTTGCCACTATACTACCAGAACCATCACCCCCCTCTGAGCCGTCCCCAGCTGAGCTTACAGAGCCGGCCCCTGCACCTGTTGTGGAGAGTGGTAAGCACTCCATCAGACCTGTGCATGGAACCAGTGACGTACATTTACCATATCTGAGGATTTATTTTGTCGTAACTGGTTAATGCTCCGGTTATACTAACAGAACCTACAGCAGCAGCAGCAGAAAGCCCCGCAGAAGAGCCACCCGAGCCTCAGCCTGAAGTTGTGGCAGAGAGTGGTAAGACCATAGTCCAGCCTCGGTTGGAGCGGGGAAGCGGGCAGACACGACACTGATATTTTATCTCCCGTTTTGATAATGTTAATGTTAATTTCAAACACCTTTTCTCCTCTTTATATTTTTAACATTTTTTCTCATTACAGCTCGTCTCCCTGCCTGTTCATGTTTTTTTCACATTGTTTGGGTTCTTGTAATGATAAAGGTTAATCTCACTCACATCAAAAATGTAATTTCTTTTTCCATTCACTCCTCTCAGGTGTATTTGTGTAAGTCATGGGTACTGATGAGCCTCCACTAACTGTGTCTCTCTCTTGCTTTTTGCCTTTCTCTCTCTCTTGCTGTCTCTCCCTCTCTCTTCCACCCTCTCTCTCGTGCTTGCTGTCGCTCTCTCATGCAAACTCCAGGAGTGGACTCCACACCTGCCTCTCTCAAGCTCCCCTCACACGCCCCGTACCTCCTTATTGGTGGAGGTACGGCCTCTTTCGCTGCTGCCCGGTCCATTCGAGCCAGAGACCCCGGTGCCAAGGTGAGTCAGGCCTCTGTTTCCACAAAAAGCCAAGCTCTGAATTCAGTTTGTTACCCACCTTGTTGTACTCAAGTTACTCAGTTAAATTTGTGTGTGTTTTCTTCATCTACTGGATCTGTGACACTACCCATGTTAATGTCTTTTTAAAATGTTTGCTACCAGGTATTGATTGTAACTGATGAGCCAGACCTTCCATACATGAGACCACCTCTTTCCAAGGAACTGTGGTTCTCTGACGACCCCAGTGTGACGGAAACACTGCGTTTCAAACAGTGGAATGGAAAGGAAAGAAGGTGTGTTGCTTTTGGCTTATTCAACTTAATAGCCTTGAATTCTTTCTGTTTGTCTCTGTGCCTTTCTTCCAATCTGTCTGTCTGATTGTTCTGTCTGTCTCTCTCTGCTGTGATCAGTGGTCATTACAGTGGTGTCAGTTAGACTGTGTTGTCCTGTGATGTCTCTTTGCTTTCATTACAAAATTAGAGTTTCTGTTGGTGGCACTTTTTCTATTTAAGTGGGCATCACTGTTCACATTAACAGTGATGATATGCTTGACTATGACTTCCCCTTTTTACAGAATTCACAACAAACCACTGTTGATGCAAAACAAAACTTGCACCATATCCTGTGCTGTAAATGCTTTTTTTCCCAGGAAAGACCAGAGTGTTTTTACAACTTGGTATTGCCATAATACCAACTAAAATTGATACTGTAAATAGAGAATTCTCATTACGTTTGGTTTAACGTTTGGTTTATGTATGACTGAAAATTCAGCAGACTGTGTATAAACATTGTGAGAAGCTTCTTTTTTTAAATAAGAAAAATGTTCAAATATTTGAATACCTTTGTCTTTATTCGCCAGTATCTACTTCCAGCCAGCGTCATTCTACATTAATCCAGAGCAACTGGATAGTGCAGAAAATGGTGGAGTGGCTGTTCTCACTAGCAAAAAGGTTGGTTTGTATTTGTTTTCCTTTAACAGTCAGACACTACAGTGTGCTGACTTCATATTTATATACAGTACATGATAGTAGTTAGATAAATTATTCATACCAGAAGAGAGTTTTAGTGGCAGATATAAATGTACTTTTTGACAACAAATACATGATTGAATCCATTTTAGGTGGTCCACATGGATGTGAGAGGAAACAAAGTCAAACTGGACGATGACACTGAGATTTCATATGACAAGTGTTTGATTGCTACAGGTAAGCCACTTCAAAATGCATTTATTACCGCATGTGGCTTAAACCTGGTGGAGGCTCATTTGAACTGGTCTCTTCAGGTGGCGTGCCAAGAAATCTACAAGTCATCGAAAGAGCAGAAGAGGAGGTGATGAAGAGGACAACTTTGTTCCGCAAGGTCAGTGATTAGCCACAAGGGGGCGATGGCTTAGTTTCAGTGTGGGAATATCTGGCTGATGATACAAAGCTCCAAAAAAGTGTCATACTTTGGCTGCGGTAGTAATAGTAAAGGTATGACATGATGGAAATATTTAGATGGCAATGTTTACGACTCTGAATAAGTTATTTGAAAGTGTTGGATCACAAGAAATACTCTCTGAATGTAGTTTCCACCACTCTGGAAGTGAGCAAAATACTATATATTTAGTTTTGTCCTGAAAATAATACAGTATAAGTATACCTTCATTCTAAAACCTAATATCAGATATATATTTAATGAGACAGACAACAAGGAAATGAAGATACATTGCTCAGAAACTCCAGTGGTTTTAGGGGGGCTTTAGCGTGTGCAACGTTTACTTTTGTTTGTCACTGTTTCTTATGATGTTACATTTTAAAGTTTTCTTGCGATAAGAATCATTACAGTCCCCTCATAGGTGCACAGACATGTTAACACACTCATATAAGGCCACATTAATGTGTTTAGAGTAACTGTGTGACATATACCTACCCCAATAAAAAGGAGTAAATCTGGTCAACATTTTGTTCTCTTCAACAGATCGAGGACTTCAAATCATTGGATAAGGTCGCCAGAAGCATCAAGTCCATCACAATCATTGGAGGCGGCTTCTTGGGCAGCGAGCTGGCCTGTGCCCTCGGCAGGAGATGTAAGACAAGATGAGAAGATGACAGAATAGATAAAAATACTGATGTTTAACAGAATTAGTTTGTTGCTCTGTTGTTGGATCGCTCATCCTCTTTCTCCTGTTTTTTTATTTTTATTTTTTGTCTTCCAGCAAATGAGTCTGACTTGGAGGTGATACAGATGTACCCTGAGAAGGGCAACATGGGAAAAGTGTTGCCTGAGTATCTGAGCAACTGGACAACAGAAAAAGTCAAGAGAGGTTAATGTCCAGTTTGTACTCTAGCATGTCTGAACTTTCATATCTAGTTGCACACCCTAAGAAAAGACAGTTTCATTTTTTATCTCCTAATTTTTTTAAATTAAATATTCTCCCTTTGGTTTTCTAGAGGGTGTGAAAGTCATCTCAGAAGCTTTGGTGAAGTCTGTGACCTGCAAAGATGATAAGTTAGAAATCCAACTGAAGGACGGCCGATTGGTAGGTCCAGGCTTTTTGCACAAGTTCAGTGTAATTCAGGAAATGACTTATTAGTTACTTATTACCTTGTGCTTCGCCTTGTAGGTGAAAACCGATCACATTGTTGCAGCTGTCGGCCTGGAGCCCAATGTTGACCTTGCCAAGTCAGCAGGTCTGGAGGTGGACGCTGACTTTGGTGGCTATCGAGTCAACGCAGAGCTGCAAGCTAGATCCAATATTTGGGTGGTAAGTTAATGTTCATAAGGTAGCTGAAGCATTCCAATAACGGCAGTCAACAACATCATGATCATGTATACTTACTTAGTGAAACTGATCACTAGTTGTGATAGCAACTTTGCTGTTTATGTTAAACCCCATGTGCCAATTTGAACTATATCTTATCTCCTTTCAAAAGCTGAGATCGTGATAAGTGGATTCACTTTCATGGAGTTAATGGATGTTTAGTGATACGACTCACCCTTGTTTTTCATACATAACATATTTAAACAACTCTTTTTATCACCCACTTATAATGAGAGTTGGTAAAAAGTACTAAAATGATGACTGAATTTAAATAAATCAAGGAAAAACTAAATCCACAGTGCTGGATTTTTGAGGTTTAATATGCTGCTAAGTGGGTTAAGGAGAGTCACATGCAAAGTTTTATAAATGGCCGTTGACCTTTTCAGTCCTCTCTTGTATTATAGTGCCCTCCTCAGGCAAACTCAGGTCATGGTCCAGAAACAGTGCACCTCTGTAGACATGTAATGCAGTTTTAATATAGTTAGAAATTCAGATCTTATGGCACATATCCTCAGTCCCTTCTGTCTCCATTTAGGCAGGAGATGCTGCGTGTTTCTATGACATCAGACTGGGCCGCAGACGAGTGGAGCATCACGATCACGCCGTTGTGAGTGGAAGACTAGCAGGAGAAAACATGACAGGAGCCAACAAACCCTACTGGCATCAGTCTATGTTCTGGTGGGTATTAGAGTACTCCCTATTTCCTGCTGGTGATGCTAATTCAAGGTTTTCATGGGTCACAAATTCAAACCGTTTTGCAAATGAGCGCTGTGGCTGCAAGCTATGAAACCAGCTTGAAGTGGAAATGAAGGAAAATATTTGAGAAAGCGAGATCCAGTCTGAATTGTTGATTGCACAGGTCCACGTTTCTTGAATACATTTATCTAAGCGGGCACTGGGGCAGCATGTACAATCCTGCAAATGACTCAGGTTTAATCTTTTTAGAAGCCAGATGAACATGCATGATTGCTTTGAAGTCCTGAATACCACAAAGTTCTGAAATATTTAAAATGCCTTTAGAGGACATTAGGAAAAAGAGTTTCCACCAGAGAGCTGCGTTACCCAGCCAGACATTTTTAAGCCCATCATAAATTTACTAACTCTGTTAAAAACATTACTGATATGATCGCAAGGGGACTCTAGCAGATATTCACGGAGAGCCAAAAATTGAACTACAGTGTGGAGTGTGGCCGAAACTGCTGCACAGAGGAATGCTGTGACTGCATGCTTTCAGCAGCTGCTGAAATATGACACACTGCTGACAACATGGGTTCATTGCAGTCCCAAAAACAAAAAACACACAGGGACATTAGTCAAACTATCAGGGTTTATGAACCAGAAGATGTAGTCAGATGATATGTTGATAGTCCTATGAATGCCAGTGTAATGTGTCAGCAGAATCAGGCTGTTGTGATGCCTCCTGGGCATTAAACGGCAAAGGTAAACTAACAGGACACACCACCTTATCATTATTCAGCAGCAATGGTCAGTTAGTTCATTTAAAGGTTGTCAAGTCAATTTCTTTCATATTTAACTTGTTCTAAACATACCTAAATTACCCTTTGTTTCATATTCCATTTTTACTCCTCATTGAAGACTTTCAGTTTAAAATCAAAGACCTTTTTGGTCAAATACTGCATATGAAACATACATATGTGAACTGTCAATTTTTTTGTAAACTATTTCAAGAACATTTTAAATGGTAAAACTCACAATTAAAACCAAGTCTGCAAATGGAAGTCTGTCACTGCTGGTGTCATACTAAAAGCCTCTTTATAAACATAGTTTAACAGGAATGCTAGCACTGAAAAGGATCCCCCAAAAAGTCTGGATGGTTAATAAGGATGCCACATTTAGTGTACAGGCTCTCTGGGCACAATGACCACAGCATGTCATTTGTCAAGGTCAGTTGGCTGTGACATTACTTCAGGTCATCAGCCAGCTTGAAACTCATCAGGTGGCGGTGGGGGTGTGTCACTGATGGTCACAGCTAAATTTTTGCCCTCTCAGCCCTGTTTGTTTTGTGTATGTGTGTGTTTGTGTGGGTCTAGAATAGGAGCTGTGTGAGGTACACAAACATACAGTGCTTTGGAAGCTGACAGTAAAGTTTGAATATCTAGAAGTTGCTGTACTTCACATTGGAGGATTAACTTTTCAACTATTTTCAACAGAAACTTTTTGAAGATTTTGTTTTTGCTTAGAAAATGTAGTTGACACTACTTGACACAAAATGACAGCATGTCTAGCTGCAGTGTCAATATATATTGGCTTAACTCCAAAAACAATATCATTAGGATGTGAAAAAGCCATTTGTTTGAAATAAGTTATTCTTCATATGTAGCCCTGAAAGGTCCTGTCATAGTGCAGGAAAAAGAAATCAATGGAGGGAGAATGCTTCTTGCTCTGAGAGCTTTGACTCATATTATTCCCTCAACATGTTTTCCAATCTCATGTGTTTTCTCACAGGAGTGACCTGGGTCCTGATGTAGGCTACGAGGCGATTGGGATTGTTGACAGCAGCCTACCAACAGTAGGAGTGTTTGCCAAAGCCACTGCCAAGGATACACCTAAAGCTGCTACAGAGAAGTCAGGTAGGAGCGTTCACTATATAGTGAAAAAATCTTTGAGAACCAAGGGTCAGATTTAGTCTTACCTGTTAAATGTACCGCAGGAACTGGGATCCGCTCAGAGAGTGAAACGGAGGACACGGCCATTAGCCCAGTGGCCTCTTCAACGCCTGCTCCCGCTGTGGAGCAGAACAAAGACGACTATGGAAAAGGAGTCATCTTCTACCTGAGAGACAAAGTGGTGGTGGGTATTATCCTGTGGAACGTGTTCAACAGGATGCCCATCGCAAGGAAGGTAAGCACCGTCACTTTGTAAGAAAAATGCTTTGTGTCATAGTGAGGATTCAAATACAGATTTGGTTCTTGTAAATTGTTTATATGTGTTATTTGTAGATTATCAAGGATGGAGAGGAACATGCTGATCTGAATGAAGTGGCCAAGCTGTTCAACATCCATGAGGATTAAGATGGAGGACACTCCTGATGGGAGGGAAGTTACGCCTCATGTTAAGACTGAACTTTGACAGCCATGGCCACACTCTTGAAGACACAACTGATCATACCTACAAACTGGGAGAATTAATGTAAATCACGTCATGTCACTGAAATATTTTCATATTTGGAATTTGTATCTGCGTCAACTGTTTTTGTTTTGTTTTTCTATTCAGGAGAAATTACTGTCTCATCTTCCACCAAACTGTTTGATCATGTTTTTTAAAATCATGGTCAAGATGTGATCGTCCGTCTGCTTTTCCCCACCAGGCTGAAAATGTTGAGCATGGATTATTGTTTTCCTCTGTGTGATCAGAGCAGCTTGTCGTGAGAAAAGCTGCAATAAAAGCTATTTTTAAATTGGAGTGATCCCATTATTTTCTCCTAGATAATAGCACTGATGGCAGATGAACTGCATTCGGAGCTGTGATGGTTGTTAAAGTCTGTGTGGTTGAGCTCATCTGTCCTGAAGCGTTTTAATCAATGTGTACTGCTTGGCAAGTTTACTTGGGTCATACATGTGAACTATAGTGCTCGGACCTTTAAATTGAGCGAGGTGATGTTAAACGTCTCACCTCAGCTAAAAGCACTTATTGTTAGTTTAAATGGGAACAGACCGACTTGTATAAATGGCACCTGACAAGTACATTTTTACAATGTGTAAAATCTAATTAAGTAGAGCCAGTGTGCGCTCCAGCAAAAACAACATTAAAATGAAGCTTGGCCTACTTATCATGTCCGGAGGTAAAAATGTTCAAGCATGCAGAAACATTGTTTTTTTTTTTTTTTTTTACCATGAGCTTCTTGTTATTAGGAACGCATTCATGCTTTGTATTCTCACACATTTCTTATCCTGTTTGACACCGTGGGCTCCAGAGCAGCCTTTCAAGTGTGAGCTAAACACGTGCAGCCATAACGTCCCATCGCTTTCTTTGACATTAATTTTACATGAGTAAATGGCTGGACTGCCTCCCCCTCCGTATGGAGGAATAAGCATGAGCTTCCACACTCATATTTGAATTTGTCCAGCGATTTGAAGATGAAATAATTAGACCAGAAACTTTGGACAGCTCTGCTATAAACAACCTATGGATGTGTACTGACACTTACAGAGACATGTTACTTGAATTCATTTAATGCTTTCATCCTATTTTCCTTTTGCTTACATTACATATTGTGTTCTTGTAATTGTAGACAGTTCAGTCTTGATTTAAATGATCAGATCTCTCTTTGTATAGGAAGTTATATACTGGTGGCACTTGTCAACAATTTATCACCACAACATGAAAAACAGTAAACAATGTGGAAGATATCAGTGTCATTAAAATTTCTGTGAATGTTCTCAACAATCATCTTTATTTATGGCACTGGAAGAGAGCTGTTGATATCCAATAATATTTCATATTCATTTGCTTCTTTCAAGTTTCTGGATTTGTGGTGTTAATCACTTGGAGTGCTCTGTGATTCCTCAGCCATGTTTGATAAATGGTAAAACATGACACCTTATTAAAAAATATATTTTTATCTTTGAATTTATTTTAATCAATTGTATCTGTTTTATTTTGTAGCAAAAAATGTGCTTGTGAATGTAACGTGGTTGAATCCCAAATATTTCTGCTAATCTGATGTCATGATGAGCAATGTTGGCCACTCTGCTTTGAAAAAGGTCCTGTCTCTTTAAATATTCTTGCAGTAATTCCTTGAACATGCATGTGGCTATAAAATAGAGATAAAGCTTGAAGTCATCCACACAAACACGGGCAGAAAAAAACCCCAACCCTTCCCTAGGATTTTGAATTATACAGCAGCAGCTTCCTGTATTTTACACCTGCAGAGGGAGGGATGCTCAGCTGAGTCCAGAAGACAGAGCCTGGCTGGAAGAGCAACAACAAGTTCCCTGCTTCTCTGCTTTTTTTTCTTTTTCTGTTCTTTCCTCCATTGGTCTTATATCTATTCTTTCTACTAACTAAGAATGCTATTGCACATCTTGTGTATGGTGTGGGCTTCATCTGTCATTTTTCTGCAAGGCAGGTAAGAGGCAATTTGAAGTTGAAGTATATCAACCTTCCTGAACTTATCTGTAGGAGAAATCTATAAATTGCTGTGTGGTTAATGCAAATGCAGGTTTGTTTGACAGTGTATTTACTGCATTTGAAATGAGTTGACTGTGTATAACTATTGATCATAAGACATTTGATGATCTTTGTGCTTCTTTGACCAAGAGGCACGTCTACATTACTGTTCTCTTAAAGTGAGAAGATTCATGCATGAAATATTTTGTAATCTATAATTAAAAGACAACAGCTCCATTAAGGGAAAATGTTCATTACTGTAAGATGCAGGATTATACAGAACAGACAAAAAAAGAGAGAGAGAAGAAGAAGCATGTGATTGATTTTATGTGACAAGAAGTGTGCCGAAGTAATTTCACAGAAAATGTGACTATTTGAGCTGCGTCTTTGTATAAAGATGTTTAAAACTAGTTTAATATATTTAATCTGAATACTGTTCAATAAACAGTATATGCCAATTTTTAAGTATAAGTATTTTTAGTATAAATTAGATAAAACCTTTCCTAAAGGAAAATTGGTGGTAGTAAATATTAAGTTAAGAAAAGAAAGAAAAAAACATACATAACATACATATAGGTGGTATTAAATATTGGTGGTATTAAATATTAAGTTAAGAAAAGAAAGCAAATATATATATATATATACATATATATATATATATACATATATATATATATATACATATATATATATATATACATCTATATATATATATATACATCTATATCAGTACATCCAGTTGTCCTGTCACCTGGCAGGTCTGTGCTCTGCAAGGAGATGAAGCTCCCCAGCAGGGCAACCAAGCCTCCCTCTCCATCTGACTTTCTGGACAAGCTGATGGGACGCACATCTGGCTATGACGCTCGCATCAGACCAAACTTCAAAGGTAACATACAGTGGGAGGACCTCCTTCGTCAGGACAGGTGTGAGAAAGCTGATGCATCTAACTGATCAATTTGCATAACAATCTGGGCAGTAAAGTAGCACAAATCATTGACAGATGGGTCAGAAGTGAGAGATGCTGCAGGCCATGATGTTTTCACACAGAAGCCCTGTTTTTTTTTTTTTTTTTGTCATGTGTTGTTACTGTTTCTATGCTGACCCACAGCCCTTAGGTTGTGATATTTTTACACAGACTTGTCCTTCAGATTGTTTTTTCTCAGAAATGAGCAGTTGCCCTTGTATGTTACCCCACAGGCCTATTTCAGTCCAATCTTGATCTCTCATTGTGAGTGAAGCCAGCAGATTCTCTCTGACATACTTCCCCCTCAGCCTCTGGGGTTGCATTTCATATATATTTCATAGCTACTTGCTCCACATCCTTGTCAGTGCACGGTGGGTAAATCCCGGCTGATTATCTATAAATACGCTAATGTAACTAAAGGAGAATCAATAAATTATTGCCTCTCAGGAAATGAGTCACTGAAATATTTAAAGTTTCGGTGGTCGGCAGATGGACCACACTAATAGGAACGCACTGGAAATGACAACACAATTTCATGCTGGTTATCTTGGATAAGTCTATTTATCGGGACACAGTGTGGCGCATTATGGAGAGAACAAGCAGATGTGATTTTGCGGGAACGCTCTGTTCTTTACCGGCTTCAATACTTCATGCGGTCTCCTCAGAAAACATCATCAGTAGTATTTAAGAAACCAGTGTGACTATCATGTGTGATGACAATCTGCTTCTGTCAGGTCCTCCCGTTAATGTCACCTGCAACATCTTCATCAACAGCTTCGGATCCATCACTGAAACAACCATGGTGAGAATTTTCTTTATAAACCAAAGCGGTCCCGCTTTATTTGGATGGTCTAATGCTGACAAAAAACTTAGATCATCTGGAAGATACAACATCTGCTTTTATCATCTGATTGTTGGGTATCTAAATACAGTGTTAACAAAATAACACACATTTGCTGACTATTTGTCTTCACTGTGACCTTAAGGTGTCACTGCATCAAGTGCATGATAACAAAGAGTTCAGCAACAAATGTAACTACAAGTGGCAATTCTGGTCTTCAGGCGAAAGAAGTACTCAGATACTTTACTACTATTTAAAGGTTGCAGTACCACAGTGTAGAAATACTGTGGTACAAGTAAAAGTCATACACTGAAAATGTTACATAAATAAAAGTACATAAGTATTATCATCAAAATATACTTAAAGTCCCAAAAGTAAAAGTACTCATTATGCAGAATGGCCCCTTTCAGAATAATATATTATATTATTGGATTTTTTTATTGATGCATTCATGTGTAAACATCACTTTAATGTCGCAGATAGTAAAGATGGGGTTCATTTGAACTACTTTATATACTGCTGGGTAGCTTAATGTATAATAATATATCATGATTTATTTGTTGATTATATTTTGTAATAAAAGCATCAACAATAATCTGAATCTGAGAAGTAGCTAGTCAAATAAATGTAGTGGAGTAAAGAGTACAATATGTTTTCCTCTGAAATGTAGTGGAGTAAAAGTATAAAGTAGCAAAACATGGACTTACTCAAGTAAAGTGCAAGTTGTACGTATGTACAGTACTTTAAATGCACTATGTTACTTTCCACCACTGTATTTCAAAGCATTTGAATGTCCAAATTTAAGGCAGAACTGTTTAGGATCTGTTTTACCATCAGCCATGAAAATGCAGAACTTTGCCATTTATACAGGCTGGGAGACACACGTACTGACAATGTATGTGTTCTCTTGAGTTCATGAGGTTAATAATATCTTGATGTACTGTAATTTAAATATTTAGTTGCCTAATTTGTTTCTTAGCTATCCCTAAACATCATAGTAAACATTACTCATTGAAAACAAAGAGTGCAGACCAATGAGTCACGCATCAGAACTGACTGATTTTATTTGGAGATATTAACTGGGCTTAAAAAAGCCTCAGCTCGTTTAACTTGCTGCTGCCAATGCAGGGATTTCAGTCTATGTTATTTGGACGACAGAGCTGGTGAACGCTCATTTATCAGATGCATCAGACTCTTTGGTGTTTAATCATCTGAAGCGTTTCTGGCTCTTCTCCCTCTGTTTGGAGAGGCCGTTTGGAGCAAGTTCCATGATGCCTAAACATACTGCCATTAGATTATGACTAATTAATGACTGTAAGCACCATCTTGTAAGTTCATTAAATAATGTCAGCTATGATTTTCTCATATCTCTGTCTCTGTCAAATAAGGGACAATCCTTTATTTATGAAGCCCATGCAATGTTTTTTTTAAATTTATTCAAGTTTAAGTTAGGAGGACTCATGCATTTTCTAAAATACCTCTAGGGAGGGCCATCAAATTTTAATTGATGATATTGTAAGTGGAGTTTTCTGTCATTCAGGTTGTGAGCACTCAAGCCTGTTTGTCAGCGTTTGTGCTTCCTTTTTTAGAGTTTGCGTGGGCACAGTGCTCCTCACCTGCTGAGAGTCGCTGCAGGTTCATTTGCTTCCTGCTTGTGACCTATTCCTGTTCACTTAATCTTGGCCCTCTCACAAGGTTTATTAAAATGACACCATAGTTAGATGCATGGACTTAAGTCCAGTGTTATTGAATATGTCCGACAAACCCATACAGTCTCTACTATGGCATGAATTCCACAATGGCCACTCGTGGTTATATATTTTGTTTCGGTCATTTATAACTAGTTTAGTTTCTAATTATGACTTAATTCCATAGGACTACCGGCTCAATGTATTTCTGCGACAGCAGTGGAACGACCCTCGACTGGCATATAAGGAGTATCCAGATGACTCTCTGGACCTGGACCCCTCAATGTTGGACTCCATTTGGAAACCTGACCTGTTCTTTGCAAATGAAAAGGGAGCAAACTTTCACGAGGTTACAACAGACAACAAACTGCTTCGGATATTCCAGAATGGAAATGTCCTCTACAGCATCAGGTGATTGTGAATCTGGCTGAGTAATGCACCAGGATGTACCTCTATCAGACATGACACATCCAGTCCCATGGTTTGTCAGGTTGCCAGCTGAATATGAACTTCTGCCTATATGAGTTGTAGTCTAAACCTCTAAGTATATGACCCAACATGTTTGTTTCACTCCAGTTCAGTTCAGTTGTCATTGTACTGTCCAGCACCCACTGTGAATAAGTTCATGGAAACAATAACTGCAGACTAAAACAGAATCAGGTCAGTAATGTGGCACTAAAGCAGTGGTGAATTGTAGTGTAATGGTAAGGAGTTAAAATTAGAATGTAAGAAAAAGAAAGCAATGTTTAAAGCTCTAATAGCAATTATGTTAAACATGAACTAAATGTTTACTGAACCTTACAAGGAACCCTTAACCTTAGGGGGATCAGCCTGAATTGACCAACTAGCTAGATTACCATTTGGCAATTTTCTTTTTTTTTTCTTTTCCAGAAAATAACTGGGTTAAAGTTAGAATCTGTAAAAAGAAAAAACTCTGAACCAGGATCATTCACTTTCCTCTTCTCTGTAATACTGCTCATTTGTGTGAGATACGTCACTTTGTCCTTGATGGAAAAATGAGAAGAAGGGTGCTTAAAGTGAGCAGTGAAAGACATCATGACTCAACAAAAAGAGCAGTGGCAGCAACAGAAACTCATTGCATGCAATGTATTAGACATCAGTAAAATCCTTGCCAACACCTCTATTGAGGACTGGAATGCTCTTTTTTTTAAATCTTGATCTCTATGTCTTGTGAGGGGGGAAGCACTCTCCTATTTTTACTGACTGTGGTGCCGTGTTCTCAGCCCACTTTACGTCAAGCCCTCCATAAAAGGCTGACATGTTGTCAGTCAGCACCTGTCAGTCCTCTGTGTGGTTTGTGTGGGGCGCAGTGGAGTAGACAGATAGAAAGGAGGACAGGTGTCAGAGAGGTTGCAGAGCTGCTTGATGTGACCCTTAATGTAGGGCGAGTCTGCAAAAAGGGTTTGAGTGACACATATGCAGGACATGGCTGGTGCTGTGGGGTTAGTGCTGTGGGCTAGCTGGGTATCCAGCTGGGATGGAGTGTGTGGGTATCACCTTTTCATTTTACACACCATTCCAGTACCATTACGGTGTTGCTGCTCTGTTTTCCAGGCTGACACTTACCCTTTCCTGTCCCATGGATCTGAAAAACTTCCCCATGGACAGCCAGACGTGTACGATGCAGCTCGAAAGCTGTGAGTTCATCTTTCAAGGCAGGCTTGAAAACATTACACAGAGATTATTGTATTGCATACTGTATACCTTCCCTCTGTCTCTCTTCTAGTTGGCTACACCATGAATGATCTTATTTTTGAATGGTTGGATGTGGGAGCGGTGCAGGTGGCTGATGATCTGACGCTCCCTCAGTTTGTGCTGAAAGAGGAGAAAGGCCTCGGCTACTGCACCAAGAACTACAACACAGGTACATGACATACGACAACCTGCCAACCAGCATCCTCGATAGATACTGTCAATCAACTTCTAATAAGACTGTCAGTTTGTACCTGTATCTCCTCCTGTGGTTAGGTAAATTCACCTGCATCGAGGTCAAATTCTACCTGGAGCGTCAAATGGGTTACTACCTGATCCAGATGTACATACCGAGCCTGCTCACTGTCATCCTGTCCTGGGTGTCGTTCTGGATCAACATGGATGCGGCCCCAGCCAGAGTGGGACTGGGAATCACTACAGTGCTCACCATGACGACGCAGAGCTCTGGCTCCAGGGCCTCCCTGCCAAAGGTCAGACAGTTTGGTTTGTGACACTTTACAGAAGAAAATGCAAGTTAGTTATTGTTTATTATAAATTCTGGGATGATTTCAGGAAAACGTTGTTACTAGATTCTCATTTTGAAATGTTTCATTACTACCTGTTGACTCATAAGGAGGAACCTTCCATATATGAAGCTGACATGAGACAAACAGAAGTGCTGCATCATTGTCATATGTTTATTGTTACTGGAAGCAGAGATGGTAGCACCCAGGTCTGTCTTTCTGATTGGGCAGGGAAACAACTTTAAAATGAGCCATTTCAGTTTTTGACCACAGGTGTGTAACTATTTGTTCCAATCAAGTAAATTCTGCATAATAAATATTTTACTTTTGATACTTCAAGTACATTTTGTTGCTAATATTTTGTACTTTTGAGTGGAATTTTGAATCTAAAACTTTTACTTGTATGGTAGTATTTGTATAGTGTAGTTGTGTTACTTCTTCCACCACTGTTTAATGTCAATGAAGATACACAAAGTAATCTAACATGTAACTCCTGACATAGAGTTTGTAACTCCATCTTTCTTCCATGTCACTGCTTAGCATGACATGTTCACTGACTGATTTCACTGATTTGATTTTCATGGTTTCACAGGTGTCCTATGTGAAAGCCATAGACATCTGGATGGCGGTGTGTCTTCTCTTCGTGTTTGCTGCACTGCTGGAGTATGCAGCCGTTAATTTTGTTTCACGCCAGCACAAGGAGTTCTTCAGACTGAGGAGGAAGCTCAAAGAGCAACAGCGGCAGAGAACTGTGAGTGCAACCCACCCCCTCAGCTCCTCGGGCGGCTGTCACCCGCTATTCCCTGCGCCCAGCTATGCACGAGCTACACAACTCAGCTGCATGTTGCACTCCAGCTGGGCAAATGCAGAAAGCGTTGACCTGCAATTAATTCAAGCCATCACCTTATTCCAGTGTTGGCTGAATCTTCTCAACATATTGTTGCCTCACTTTGGATAGCATGAGAAGAAGAAAAACAGGGGAGGCAAAATAGGCCAAACCACCTTTAAATATAAAATATTTCTTAAATGAAGCAGTGTGACAGCAGCTGCAGGATTCATTAATACCTTGTAATATTTATACCACAATACACAAAACATCTGCTTGAATCCTTTGTACTTCATTTGTTGGGATTATGCAATGCCACTGAAATTTGCTCTGACTACATCTTCAAGCTGTCTCATTTCACATTAATGTCTGACTTGTATTCACTTTGTAAGAAACAGATGCTGATTGCTTGTTAATGTACAAGGTTTGAAAGATACATGCAGCTCAGCGGCGTGTTTGTCGTGGTTGCAAACTGTTCGATTAATGCAGTCTGTTTGATGATTACATCTATGTGCTTGCTTTTTTGTGCCCCCATCAGCAGGCAAGTGGGGACAGTAAGGTGAAAGGAAACAACATGTCAGGCAACAATGCTCCTCACGGGAACGCAGCGCAGCAGTGCAGCGTCTGTGCCAGGGTATGTACTGTCGCCTTGTTCAGTTTAACACCAGCCAATCAGCGGCTCGCAGAGAAAAGAGACATCAGTTAAGCTGTGTGATTCTCAATGAGAGCAGATGGTTACTCTGTGCTGTGTCTTTTTCTTCCAGGAGGAGAAGCTGGCACAACAGGGTTTACTCTTCCAGAGTTTTGGACTTGCACTGTCAACAGGAAGTGCACCGGAAATGGATGCAACACCGGTTTTTGCTGATTTACCTCCTGGTTTAGGTTTCTATGACATACGCAGGCGCTTTGTGGATCGGGCCAAAAGGATCGATACCATCTCCCGGGCTCTTTTCCCCATGAGTTTCCTCATGTTTAACGTCCTCTACTGGCTTACCTACAAAGTTCTACGACATGAAGACCTTCTAGCTGCACTGTGACAACACAACAACTGAAGACTATAAAGACGCTGGATACGTTTAATTCTGCTCTCTTCAATGAAACATTTACAGGCTGAGAGTCCTCAGCTGAGCCATGCAAGATGCGTTGTGACTGCATGTCCAGTGCCATTGGGAAATTACATGACATGGAAGAGTCCATCGGTTTCTTTTAATTTTTAATACTTCCAAAGAAATGCACTTTTTATTGGCACTGATGCTTTATGCATTACACGTCAGTGTACAGTATGTGTGTGTGTGTACAGTCGGCATCTTAAGTATATCAACGCACACTTTTTTGGAAACATTTCTGTATGTGCAGTTACTGTAGCTTCACATTTATTTGGACTGCAGCACATCCTTACCAGGCCTACATTTTTTATTGTGCACTAATTTTACTGGTGTCATGGTCAACAGTGTCCGGAGCTACAGGTTTCACAGAGACAAAACATATAAGCAGGAATTACACTTTGAAACAGTAGCATCTCTGCTGTGTTTCTCAACTTATGCTTTACAGACCTGGGAAATACATTAATCAAACTATTTAGTTTGTTTGTAGGCTGCAGAAATCTGGGATTGAATGCTATATGTTTTAATGACATGACGATTTTATCATGATCATAATATTTATCAGTTCAATTACATTTTGAACCCTCCAATTGGAAATCTATCTATAATAAAGACAGGACTCTGTTTTTGAAACATGTTACAAATATTATAATATTATATTGATATAACGGCATGGCACACAATTAGCCAAACATAGTATATCTTTTAATTATTATTATTATTTCTCGCCTCAACCATCTCAGTCATTAGTTCAAGTCAGAGATTTATATTATCAGTATTAAATCCTTCAACATGAGTAACAACATGTTCATGTAAATTAAAAGCAGAAATGCGGCATTATTTGATGCTAACAAGCTCTGGAGAGTGGTGTATAATACCAATTAGTTTCCATTCACATTAAAATGAATAGAAATAATCATATTACGTATATCATGTCAACAAAAAGGTTTAATTCAGTTTGTCTGAGGTTGGCTTACTTAATGGGAATGGCTCATTAGGCTGCATGGGAACAGTTATCAAAACATATATTGCTTAACTTGTACCAAGTTCTCCTGAGGCCTGCACACTGAGAATAAACTGTCTCTGTGTATTTTTTTCTTAAGAAACAAATACATCCCTGAAACTCTTTGTTAGTCAATATAAAATAAAGAAATGCTTGAATATGAAATACTGAATCATAGTGTAACCTTTTTTATGTATGATGACAGTTTTTAAAGGATGTGTTCATTTTGATGATACGTAATATGAGAAAATATGTTTTTCCTCTGCAAATGTAACAGCATGCCAGGAACTAAACCAAAGGCTTACACTTAATTATCATGATATTGAAATTTTCAGACTATGGCTTTCTCTACGGCCAGAAGCATCTAACCAACACCAAACTAGTTTTCACTAGATTCGTCTTTGCTCCTCCTCAGTCAAGGTTATTCTCAGTCCTCACTTTAAATGTGCAAAATGCCACAGCAACAACTGCCTCTTGAACTCTTCCTGTGTCCACTACCTCACACTGTATGGGTTTTTAACATATTGCTAGATAAGCATTTCTGTGTGCACATGCCTAGAGACTATGTCCATCTCTAGAAACCTAGTCTCATTTTAAAAATAAATCTTGTCATAAAATGAAGCTGTCATATTAATATTTCATTTAAAAGGTATAGCTGTCACATGCATATACAGTATAGGAGGAGCAGGGCTGCATACATCAGCGCTATGAGTCTGTGTGAAACACAGATGGGCTCTTTTTCTAAATAGCAGTAAAGGAATGATGAGAGGATCCCTGATACTGAGCTGTTGACTAGTTTGCGAACATCAATCACACAACTATGAATTTTTGAATCTGGTATGGGCTAACCAGAACTTAGCCCATACCAGAGACAGGGACAGAAACTCAAGAAAGCTTGTTACATTTATACACAGCACCTTTGTTTTGGCTGCAAAATGAATTGCTCAACTTTCACTGCATCTATCTAATGCTATAAAATCTTTGAGACTTTGCATCTCTAGCCACAAGAGGGTGCTGTTCGCTCTTTTATGTCCCATGTGAGCACTGTTGCACTATGCCACACTTGCCAGGTTAAATACAGAACAGAGACTCAATGTGAGGTTTGAGATTGACTTTTACATGTAGAATTACTAAGTTACATTTTCATTTGGTATTCATATTTCTGGTGTGTGATAGGCATATTAACTGACAAATTATAAGTTACATGCACAAGATTTAAATGTGTAATGTCTAATATAATAATTCCTCTTATTTTTCTACATTTTATGTTTTGAATTGCTACAGGCTCTGCCAAATGTCAGCCTAAACTATGGCTATCACTCAGTGTGAGTTAGCTTTTCTAATCCAGCCCAAAAGTATGCGTTTACTCTGTTTGACGTGTCAAAGACAAGCAATTAGCCTAAGCCAGCTCCATGCATTAAATGAGAGGGTGATTTCACTCACTTAGTAGTGTCTCAAGACAAAAATGGTAGGCTGGTCCTGATAGACATCTTAATTGTGGGGCAGTTAAGGGAACAAATTCTATTAAATGATGTTGAAAGGATGGAAGGAAGGCAGACATTGAGGAAATACATAGCAATATAACCATTCCACAAAAGATATTTAATATCATAATGTATTAGTCTGTCCCCTGTTCCATCCAAACTTACTGAGGATAAGTGCTAAAATCCTTTGGGGATGATGGAATCCTTTCCAAGTGGTGTGCTATTTCCATATTATTTCATTTATTTATTTATTTATTTATATATAAGGACAACACACATTAATCAGCATTTCTGCAAATGTGTTAACCAGCTGACTAATTTTCAACTGCAGTCCTTTAGCAAGATGTTTTGATAACCTACCAGTAAGATGTAGAAAGCTATGTCTAAGGTGGTATTTATGATGGGATATAAAATTGAGCAAGCAACGTACATGGCATATAAAATATATCACACAACACAGCAAAATATGCAAGTTAAAGTATGCAAAATAATAATAAATAAATAAATAAAAATAATAATAATTATTATTATTATTGTTATTCCTGGTGGAAGATGCATGTTGCACATTACTCATTTGTGCACATGCATTCTGATTATTGTATTAATGTTTGCTCCTTTTGGCACAAATGTAGAAAAAAGCAAGAGAAACATTCTATTTTTTCATTGTACATGCGGTAAAATAATCATAAATGAATTAGGAATGCTTGCAAAAAGAGGTATTGAATTTGCAATGAGTTGGTTTTCCATTTTGGGAGTGGGGTTGGTCTCCCCGGGACCCTCCAACAAAGTGTCCACTGGCTGGAGACGTGGCAGCGCCTCCGGTCATATGATTTTAGTTCATACACGAACCCCACCCCGTTATTCCCATCCTGAAAAGATTTTTTTAAAATATCACTTGTCCGTTATTTTAGTGTGAAGTGACACTTTAAACATCTGCCAAAATCTGATAAGTCCTGCAAAATATTCCCTGCATAACTCAGCCCAAATACTAGACATGGATTAGTGGCGGTGACCACCCCAAACAGTGCCATTTTTAGACGTTTACTGCTGACGTTTACAGAGGCTTCAAATAGCTTCCGTTTTACACTGGTAGTGATTGGACCGTGCTGTACTTACCCAGTGAGCTAACATAGTGGTTGAACCAGTCCGACATTCTACACTTCAATGGAGGAACAGCCCAAAGATCGGGCACAAGAAAGGCAATATCACCACCACGGAGAGGACAGAAACTCTATTCAACATACAACTTGTCTAAAAAATGATCAGAGCCACTTCCAGCGCCAGCATCAGGAAACGCAGACGAAGAAAACAGGTTGGGCCATCCGGAAAAGTGAGCTAACGCTTGCTAGCCTTACTCAGCTAATGTCAACGAGCCGACTAGCATTTGCTAACTAATGTTACCTCCATTGTGGTTGAGGGCTATGCCTGCTAGCTAGCTATTTATTCAAACTATATGTTGTTGCCCAGAAGAAGGGTTCCAGCTGGTGAGTAGCTGATTAGACCGATAGTTGGCCACTGTCGGACCAGAAGCCAACCATTAAGTTAGCTAGCTAGTTGGCTAGCTGACGTTGCGTGACAGTTGTCGCTGGTGGTGGTATGACATATCGGGGATTGACCTTGTGCGCCGGTTTCACCACCCATTTTTCTTTTGCAAATGCAACTAAATCATTTCAGAAAATCCCGCTGGGTCACCATGTGTTCTAAACGCATTCATTGTTATATGTGCATGGCGATTCGCCTTCAACAGTAGTCAAAGCTTTCTTACTCATTTCAGCATGCTTGTGTCCAGTTTAGGAAAACGAGCCGGCTCCACTGGAATGTTCTCAGCTGCCATTTCTTGTCGGCCATGTTAGGATATCACTGCGAGCTAATGCTATAGTTACCTGGCTAGCTAACATTTTTTGTACAATCACGATACTTTGCCGTACTGGCATGTCGTTGTCGTCTTTTGTCTACTTGGGTCGCTGGTGTTATGCTGCTATCTTTTGGCATTAACTATTGGTGCCAGGGCGTGTGAATGCCAAACGAGTCGCCGGCTAGTTGACATTAGCCAACGCTAGCCATCTCTCTGACAGGCCTGTTGCATGTTGTCCAGTCAACGTGAAGCCACGCAGCAACTCGATTTTGACCACTTGATAAAGATATGCTTTGCTGCAGCTGAACAGACACTGTAACCATCGACCTTACGTTTGCTGGCAGCTATGTTAACACGTTGGCTTGAAAATGAGCGAGAACCTGCCTCTGTATAATAAGAGAAGCTTGTGTGTGCTGTGCCCACAGACATGAGGGGCAGCATCATTGAATGGGAAGCCCCTCGTTGACACAGCAGTTCCCATGCCTCTGTGCAATGCATAGAGCTAATTGTGGTTCACTACCAGTCCAAATGTATTTCATAAATGCTGCTGTGAACACCTTGCAACAACTGGTCTTTGATGTGGCATCAGATATTATTATTTAGAAAGGTAATCGGCGAACAGTCCAGTCCAGCTGACAGTAATATATTATATGTGCATATCTTGTTAAATACTGTGAACACCCAGCTCATTTTGGAATGTGTTAGGAGATACATTTTCAGGCAACACTATAAATATAAACTAGCAATGGCACGAATGTTTTCTTCTGACTTATCCTGTCTTTGTCTCACTGCTTGGGATAAAAGTTGCTGGACTAACCTATTGTTTCATTTGATAGCTTTCTTAATAACATTGACTGCTGTGATAATTGATCAGGAAAGGAAAAAAAGTTAGCTATGAACACAATAAATCGATTATTATTAGACCTGTACATATTTGTGGTTTGTATAGAAAACACCAGTTTAAATCTGTGTGGATAGCAGAGACACATTTTTAATGGCCTACCAAATGTGAATGAAATGTGGATAATTCATACTTGGATTTATTTTGAATATGAGTTTCATACTAGCATGATAGTATATACAGCATACTTTTTCAGGTTTTGCTCATCACTGCATTACAAATACTTTACCAAAAATGTGGTATAGTAGGGTACCCCAAAATGGTTTAGGTATGGTTTTGCATACATTTTATTTATGTAAGTGGGAAAGGTCAAATGAATTGCCAGTGTTTATTTGTACATAGTGCAGTTTTCTGCAAGGTAGTGGAAAGAATGGTTGAAGTGTTCTGTCGTTTCAGTATAAACTGATTTTGTTTCCCCTTTCAGGCAATAAAAAAGTAAACACCAGTGAGGAGGAGGGGGAGAAGAATCCACATCTGTCTGATACTCTTTGTATGTCGCATTCCCCCAACAGCAATGGTAACAGACACACAAGTAATATAAATGTGAAGCAGAAGTCAACACAAAAACTGTACACGACTGTTCCAAAAGTGAGCAGCAAAGGACTGGACCATAGGAAGAATATGGACCTTAAAAATGACAAGGAAAAGGCCCTGGATTTGAATCATCACGAGGGCCAACCTTTGGATAAGAAAGACTCTGTGTTGCTTCAAAATGGCGTTGTAAACTGTGGCTTAATTACAAATGGCTATTCTAGCAAAGACAATGATGGCAGCGGCTCTGAAGGTGGATATACTACTCCGAAGAAACGCAAGGCCAGATGTAACAATGCCAAGAACACTGATAATGTGATAAGAGAAAAGGAGAGAGACATGCAGCAGGGCAACACTACACAGGAGCATGGGGCTCAGTCAGCAGCTAGACGGGCTGTTGCGACGACAGAGGCTTCAATGGGTGAATCTCAGAGGAAAAACTCTGATGGCAAAACAGTGGGCACCTTTGGTAAAAAGACTGAGGAAAGGCACAAAGCCAAGCATTCCTCACCTTCAAAAGAGGACTCATGGACTTTGTTCAAGCCCCCTCCAGTATTTCCTGTGGACAATAGCAGTGCTAAAATTGTTCCCAAGATCAGTTATGCAAGTAAAGTAAAAGAAAACCTCAACAAAGTAGCTCAAGGTGGAGGAGAGGCACTGCCTCCTCCTGTTAGACTGTCACAGGTCCCTATGTCTGCTATGAAAACTATCACCTCAGCTAGCTTTACTAATGGTCCTGTTTCTGGAAATGGAAACGGCTGCCCATCAGTGGGTACCTTCTTTGCTCCTGCTGCTAGTAGTATTCCGTCAGCCCTAGTGGCTATCCCAAGTGGCGAGAATGTAGCATCTCCTATGGAAAGTAACTGTAGCTCTACAACTAGTCCTGTAGATGGAGAAGCATATGAGCTTAGAAAGTGTGCTCTTTTAATTTACCCTTTAAATATGCAACCTGTGCTCCCTAGCGCTCGTCACCTTGACCCACCGGCTGCTCAGACAAATCAGAAAGCCTTGGGAGATATCTTCCAGAATCAGTGGGGGCTTTCCTTCATCAATGAGCCCAACTTGGGGCCAGAAGGAGGAACTGGCCAGGTGCCTGCAGAGGACAAAACTACTGTGGTCACACCACAAAGCGAGTGTCAGGCTACGGCAGCCAAGGCTGCCCAGCCCTGCTTTGATGTTAGCCCATCATTCTTAGAGCCTGGCACTTTGGCTCAAGACCCTGAGAAAAGGACTTGTGCCCCTTGCAGTGCGTCAAACGCTTGTTCTCCTGCTTGTGTGATGAGTGAGGAGGAGAACAAGCTGCAGCCATGTGGCCAGGAAAAGACAAAAGTTGAGGCCAAGGGTGCAGGTTCTGCTGTGTCGGCCCCCAGTAAAGACAACGGTGCTAAGCCTGCACAGGGCCAGCTAACCACTTTGTTGTTTGGCTCATCTAAAGAACAGGTCCACTCTAAAGACATTGGCAGAAGGTGTAGCTGGGGGTCCTTTGATGTTAAAGCTGCTGTCACTTATCACACTAAAGGTAACTTTGATTATCTACTCTATTTATCAAATTAATTTGTGTAACTATTTAAGTTGTAATCCTTAAGGTCAGTTCAGACCAAAGATTCGCGACGAGACGAAACCGTTTTAAAACGTTGCAGGGAAAAGTTACAGCGGTGTGAACTGGCCCGTCTCAGCTCGACTCAAGCCGGCTGATGGCGTCGCCTGCGACTCAGCTTGTCAAATCGCCAGTGGTTGGTTTTAGAATGTAAGGCACGTCACCTGTTTCAACAGCCAATCAGCAATTACAAACACTCAGGTTGATATAGCTTTCTCATCAATTAAGTATAGCCTACTTTCTTTATTACACTGATTATTAATACAGTAATGAAATAATGTACTAAATGACTAATGGAAGAGCAAGAGCAAGAAAAATAGAGTAGCCTATAGTTGTTATGGCAGTCAGGAGGATAATTCTAATAGTTGAATCTGCCCTCTTTTCTCTTGTAAAACAGTCAGTCATGTAACTTCTTTTATCTATGGGCTGTAGCTCACCTGTCGCCAAGAAGCGCAGCGTTATCATCAGCCATTCCCCTGGTGAAATGCTGTCTCGATAGTTATTGTTTTCTCTGCTGATTAGAGGTGACACCAACTCCTCTAAACGACAGAACTGCTCCGGGAATAGACGGGAGGAATTGACAAAAGAGGGGAGATCTCCTGTCTCAAGTTCGCGGCATAAATTTGCATAAGCCCCCTGGGTGTTCCGTTGAAGCACCCCTGGACGGCTCCAAATTCTCGACCCTCTCATTTTTTTATGTTTTCGCCATTTCATCAATACTAAAAATGCAAATGTAGCAAGTAACTCACTATTGCCATCGTCATTCATATTTTAAGACGCTACAAATTATGTTCAGCTGCAAAAAACACCTGAAAAGCCAGCAGTTACAATGGAAGTACAAAGAGTCATTGCTATGGAAACGATATGCTGTCTCGTCTAGTTGCTTTGGTGTAAACTGGCAGGTTTCAGAAAGTTGCAGATGGGCACGTTGCAAGTAGTTGCAAGTTTCAACTCGTCTCGTCGCGAATCTTTGGTCTGAACTGGCCTTTAAGGTTTAATTCCTGGTAGATTTAGCGACACCTGTGGTTATTGGAGGTAACAGCAAGTATGGTTTAATACCACAGCAAACACTCAATGTATGAGCAGCTACTTTGTCAGAAATACAACAGAAGAGCAACTCTGTTTACAGTGCCATCAAACAAACTTGCATTGTCGCATTTAGTAAAGAAGTCTGTCAATAATTGCAACTGCAATCTGATTTCATGCTGTGCAAGGCGCGAGTGGTTTTCCACATGACTGCAGGGCACTGTAACAGGAGCTGGTCGCCTGCAATTCTTCATCTAATAGCTCTCTGTGGCTGCTCCCACTTGTTCCATTATTGCCTTGCAAAAATTCAAAAAGATATCCGCAGACAAAAAAATGTAGAAAATGACACATATTTGATGAACAATCGTGGTTAGTTGTCTTTTGTGACCGCTTCACAGTAAAAGCCGCCCCGTGTTTCAGCAGTTGAATGCTTTTAATGTGAAGCATTAGGAAATGTTCGGTTTGCATTAGCAGTAACATAATTCAGCTCTGATTTGACTGTGGGAGAATGAAAAGCAAACAGAGAGGCTAATATTGATGAGATAAAAAAACAAACCGTAACGCTGAAGGCAGTTTGAATCCATTGTGGGAATGGCGGACTCCGCCATTAACACTGAAAACTAATCTATATAGAGAGGTAATTACAGAATGTAAATGCATTGAAAAATGCAATAGTATCAAAAACGTGGTTTTGTTTTATGAAACTCTTATGGATTATAACTAAGCATCGTCAAATCTCAAGAGATTTGATGTGCCCAATGTTTGAGACAATGAATTAAGAAATGATGCTTATGTTTTTGGAGAGATCAGTATTGCATTTTCTGAAAGTATTCTTCATGCCCAATTAATGCAGATGCTGAAATAATGTGTTTTTCCTTCTACAGAAATGGAATCCATTTTCAACTTGCAAAAACAAGGTAAACTAAACTCACTTTTCCCTAACCTCTATTTTTAGAAATGTTTAGGCACTTCAGTTTTCTCAATAGGAATTGCATCTAGAAATGTGAGAACATATAAAAGAAACACTTTCCAACATTCATAATGGTGGGAGGCCAGGCCCGAAGTTACTTATATTCACAAATGTGCAGAACCAAGTGCATTGGTGTTTTGCTTCTGATCCAAATGGGATGTAAATGTAGAAAAACAAAAGGACTTTGTTTTTCACTTTTTATGTGGTTACAATCAAATTATTGTGCATGTACATCCATTGACTTTTACCTCCATAAATACTGGTGACCTGCTTAGAAAGATCCTGATGCTTTTTTGGCGAACGTCTTGTTATAAACCAAAGACATGCACAAATAAAATGTTGTTCTAGTTGGGCCATATGGCAGCATGTGCACAAAGGCTTGCATTAATGCCTCCAACAAAAGGCCACATTTGTTTTATTTCTAAACAGCAGAAACATAAGCAACCCAAGGTAATCACCACCAGAGACTTTAAAAATTACTGAGTGTGACATACTGCTGGTGTATGGTCCTCTGGTACTGCAGTCATGCCAGCTGGCAGGTGAAATACAGCAATTATTCCAAACAGTCTGTTGATATCAACACAGGCATGAGTTCAATGATGTTTGAGGCCATGTTAGCTAAATGTTCAACCACAAGCTAGAAGGAAATACGCCATTATTACCAGGGCTGGGTATTGTTTGAAACCTTTTGATACTGGTGCCGATAGTTCAGTTTTGGTACTTGACTTGAGTATAAACATTTTTCCACAAAACCAGTTTTTCATGTAACACAAGAAGCCAAAATTCACAAATGTTGGCCTAAATAAAATGCACCAAAATTTTGATTTAAATCAGGATTATTTGTTGTTATCCGTTTAGGAATTCAGTAGCAAATTTCCTAACATCAGTTAGACTGATATGTAGAATAATCTAACCCTTTGCCTCCTTTCTCCCCCCCCTCTGCTGTAGATCCAAAAAGAGTAGTGGTTTATGATGAGACCAAGGATGGACCTGATCAGTGAGGTAGATCGTCTACAGTACTTACCTTCTTCTCTTCTGGGTGCTGCAGTTATCTACCTTGGAAATCATAAATCCTGTTGGACAGATAAAGTGACAACTGTGAAAACATTGATAGCTTAGCATGACAGATTTTCCTTGGAATCTCGGGTGGAATAACAGACTTCTTTGGGGGCGTCAGACAAACGTGCACACACACTCTGGAGGGACGATAAAGGAGCTGACTGGTGCCTCTCCAATGGACACTTGCAACTTTAGAGCTGTCGTTTGTCTCATGACTCTTTAAGATGATGTTCGGGAGTTCAACAAAGGAAGGTGTCATGCATTGCACCTCCCTAAGCCTTTATCCTGTTGAACTGCGGCAGCCGTCAGTCTGACTATGGGATGCCTCAGTCATTTTCTTTCTTCACGCATTTGAATGAGTTCATTGTAGATATGTTAGACGTTATACATACACATCTGTGTGCAAGCTTGAATTCATTGTGGAAGAAAGGAGAACACACTTTTGCAAAGAATGCCTTGAAGTTGTGGAATAAAGATCTTTGGAGTCCTGTTAAACTGTAAGTTAAGTGGAAACTCATAGGTGAGGCCCCATCCAGGAAGGGAGAACCTTGTCTTAAACCAGAGCCCAGAAATGAAATGCTTGCTTTTTCTTTTATATTGTTTTGTCTGACCTAACATGATAAGTGTTATCTGCACTGCAGTATGACCCCAGAGCACAGGTACAGAAATGCCCAACTTGAAGGAAAGCTACGCCCCTTCATTTCATTGTTTATTACAGTTGTGCTTAACATTTTTTAAAATCAAGTCTCTGTTAAAGGCAAAACCTTTTTAATCTTCATACATTTCATGCGGATTGCAGTGAGGTCAGTGCAGACTATTTTTAAATTCAGATTCGCATACCTTCTAATATGTGAATCCTGAGTTTGGGAATGAACTGAGTGACAAATTGTTAAGCAAGAGGCATTGCTACCAATAAGGTCTTCTGCATTTTGTGCTATTTGTTCAGCAGCAAGACTCAGGATGTCCATACAGATTATTTTGCCTGCATTTCTGTCTTTAAAAACTTAGATTTATTGTTTTTGTTTTGCATTTGGTCTTTTCCTTTTCTGTCTTACAGCATTGTATTTCTTGCATGTTTACTGGTGGAAATGAGTGAGTCAGAGGTCACTCGTCATAGCCACACAAAGATAACAGTAACACAACAACAATTGCAATACTAATCTAGGTTCCCCCGACTAGCCACTTTGTCAAAACTGTGTTGAAATGTGAAGATGAGTTGTACTATTATGTTTTACTGTGGATAACATTTTACATTTGCAAACCAGTGTGCAATAACACCGTGTGATCCATACAGTGTGTGAAAATGGGTTATATGGAGCTACAAAATCATCACCCAAGATGCTGGTGTGGCCTGCAGTTCATGTGTTCAAAGTGTTTCAGGTGCGTTTTCAGTTTGTTGCACAAATTCTCGAGTGATTTTTTTTTTCTTTTTTTTTTTTTTTGCAAAAGAGCTCACGTTGAAAGATCTAATTAAGTCTAGGGTGCCCAAATTTGCTAACTGCTAACTGGCCAGCTGGGACATCACTTTCATCACCATCTCCAAATCAGGATTGGTTTATTCAACATAACGAAGGAACTGTCCAAGTTTCCTTTCTCTAGAAGATATGATTTGGTTAATGTGTGGATTAATAGCACTTTATGTAAACTAATTGCTTTTATCTTTTAATTACTAGAGATCTATATGTACTGACAAGAAATACTCCTTGAAAGAATGGCTCTGGGCTGTTACTTTTCAGAAAAAAAAATAAGTTGATGAATACAGAATTATTAAATGTAACTCAGGTAGTGTTGATAAAGCCATGACTATGTTGAATATTGTTTTTGCCAAATGGCCCTGTCATGTAGTGTTCTCAAATTGGAAATGTTGAATTGGGAGTCCTATTATATAGAGTCTCATATTATGTTGTGACAAAACACCAAATAATGACTTGTGAGGAAAACGGTCATGGCATGCAAGGTGCTGTCATTGATCATTTTGGGCTCTAAAAATAGAAGTTGTCCCGTTTATTTCCCCTTTAAAAAACAAAAAAACAAAAAAAAGCACATTGCTCCATGCGCTGTTTTCTATGTACGCTAGACTGTAATCTTCTTGCAATCTTTGATGGTTGATTTTCTCCCTCGTGTTCACAGTGAAGCACCTCTTGATTTATTATTGCTGAACATCAGTGAGTGTTTCTGTGGGGTAGCTACAATCTGGGTATGAGCTTTCAAGGACACTTGTTTCCACTGCGTCCTGATTAGGCAGCGCCGCAGCTTGTACTTGTGCGCGGAGAGGGAAAGTCGGAACTGCAGCCAGTTGTCTTGACATTTAACTCCCATGTCCAATCTCAGTCAGCTCTCTGGTATTTAAAACACTTTGTTTTCTTTTTGGCTTCCATTGTACAGTGTGACTATCATCAGATACCGCCCTCCGAATAAGAACAGTTGTATCGGAGCTGGTCGATGAGGAAGCAAAGGTATTCGAGGAGATATTGCACATTAGCATTTACTTTTATGTTTTTCGGTGCTTGTGCAAATTGACATTTAATCTGTCATAAAGTTACACAAAACTCACAATTTAATTTCTTCTGATTGCCCGTAATCCATCGACGGAGTGACATAATCAGGTTCCCATATGGTAAATGCCAAATTGTTCAAAGCATTATCAGTGGTGCATCTATAGGCTTCTAAATGTAAAACAGGGTGATCAAAATGAGTAGTATGTGACGTTACTGTAGTCTTACGACCTTTTTTAAATATATATTTTTTTTTTGTCTTGTTTATTTTAAGAGGATGGTCCTGTACAGGGAAATCAGAAAATCTCCTATCCTCCCACCCCGAGGCTCCTCCTTTTCAAGCACTTAATACAGCAAAAAGGCTATGTTGAGTATGCATTTATAAAGATAGAACTATTGTTTAGCATTGTAGCCTGCAAACCAAAAACAGGTTCTTGAAGCTGAGTAGATGGTTAATCAGTGATTTTTTTTATTTTTTTTTTTTTGGGTGGGGTGGGGTGGGTTAAGTGACTGAAGAGCCTGATCATGTGGAGCTTCTGTTTCCACCCCCTCAGGATGTGCAATCACCTCAAGGATGCTGATGCAAGCTTCCAGGTTGTGAGTGGCCAGTGAGTTTGGCCTCGTTGTTTTGTGGGCGTGTGCGTAGCGAGTTCTTCCTATTATATGCAAGTTCCTCTTATATTTCAAACCCCCTCCCCGCCCTCCCTTCCCCTGTTGTTTCATGTTCAGGTGCCTGTGTGGGGGGAAAAAAAAAAAAAAAAAAAACTTTTACAGCAATTTTGATTGTTTAAAATCTGCTTCCAGCATATATCCGTGCCATTTTTGTTGTCTTTTTTTTTTTTTTTTGTAACATTTGCAACGCTGTTGTAAGTTTTCTTACAGCTAATCCTACTTTCTTCTTTTTAAACAGCATGGAGCGCAGCTGAAAGCACTGAGCATTTCCATGTGTTTTGTAGGTTTTGAAATGTTCACGGCTTGTGTTCAGAATTATGTGACCTGAAGCCAAAATCAGATTGAATGGGACGGCTGACAGACGTTCGCTGGTGCATACTCATGCCAGTCCATGGTCAAGTTAATGTCTGAAGTAGCACATAATTGATTTGAACTGATTTAACAAGTTAAATGTTTTAACATGTTTTAAAAAAAGTTTTTATTTCTTGAGTTATAACCCAATTTATCCATAGTTGCACAAGTAGGATGAGACTAAAAGGAATAAATTATACAGAAAATCAAGATGTGTCATTTTTATGGAGTTTTAGATGATTTAGTTACTGATTAAGGCTGATGTAGACCTGTGTTCCTCCCCAATAGCACCAATGTTAATATATTTGAAGTTGCTCTTTTTACTTTAATTCATTTCTTGAAATAGTTGTGATGGAGTGATAAGCATTGACACGCTGCATCCCAGAGTTCCTCTTTAATATATTTTTTATTTGTAGTGATGTTGATCATGTCGTGGGGGGGGTATTATTGTGCGGTTCAACGACTCTGAATCTGCTTTCGCCAAAGGTACACTACTCAGATATTCAGCTACTGAATGGCAAACGCACAGACGGGGGAGGGGTTGGGGGAGGGGTGGCGTTGATGATGTCATAACCAGCCTTCGGACACCGTGCTGGGCTTGGAGGAGTTTTTTTTTTTTTTCACTACTGTAGCAGCTGAATGTCACGATGAGCGTGTTATTATACGGTGTGAGAGAGGAGAAATCTAAAAAAAAAAAAAAATACATTTAAAAAAAGATAAAACAAATACCGAAAGTGCTGCTTCTTCATCCAGTAATCAATCGTCTGTAATGGGAAATGCTGGACTTGGTGTTTGTGCTCGACTTAAAAACTGTCCCTCCTTTTAACTGTCATTGCCTCTTGTGGAAATGTTTTAATTTACGGGGCTTTTTTTATTTTGTTTGTTTCATTCAATGACACGCGAGAGGTACAGTGTTTATGATTCCGCACATGGGGGGGGAGGAACAAGGGCAACGTGTCTTTAAAGGGTTCAGTCACGAGAAGAGGTGATATGTTGTGCCGAGTCATCTTTTATGTTTCTCCGTGTCATCTCATGTGGCTGTTGTGCTTGTTGATGCATTTTCTTTTATTCTTTATTTGGGGTCTGCTCCTCCTTTTATCACTTTTACATCTCTTGCCCCCCTCCCCCCCCAAAAAATATGAGGCAATAGCATTTGTTTTTCAAATGTCTTGCAGGTTGACATTTAAGTTTTTAAGTGAGCAGTCTGATTTATTTAATTTAATTTTTGAATTTAACAAAAGTGTCACATTACAATGTTTTGTTTTTTTTAAAGCATGAAAATAACCCTCAAATTCCAAACGATGTAATAGTCAATAAAAAAAAACCCTCCAGTGTTCACAATTTTAGTTTCCATTAAAATGTCAAATTTTCATGAAGAATTTGGTGTTTTGTGTGTGGTGTTCTGTCTGATGTTGGTCGGTATTGAAAAGCTGTCACATGTGAACTGTTCACATATTGCAAACTGACAGTATATTGGCTTGTTCACCATCTTTATCATGTGTGCACTGCCACAGATAAGTTCCAAATCTTAAATAAACCTGTGACTCACTTCAAGACAAGGCCTCAGGATCAGGTAATATAGCAGGACCACCTCAAGGCATTTATCATTAGCAGTGATGGAATGTAACAAAGTACATTTACTATAGGTATTTGAGTTTTCCTATTTTGTGCTACTTTATACTAGACTCCAGAAGGAAATATTGTACTTTTACTCCACTACATTTATTAGAGAGCTTTAGTTAGGTTACTAGTTACTTTAGTAATTAAGATTTTTTCAAACAAAGCATACAGTATGATCACATTTTAATTTATGATGCACTTGTTCCTTGCAGAAATCTGCTTCTTATGAAGTCATTTTAGTCTTTGAGTCCTAATCTCTAATTTTCTCAAAACGTGAAAGACTCCACCAGAGCAGTAAGAATATTCCAGCCGGTGTTCAATGCAAATCAGTTTCAAGTACTCTCTAAAATCAGGTTTCATAGGAAAATAAGGTTTTCAGGACCCAATCACAGCCAGAATTGTCTTTATAAGATTGGGGCTTTTGCACTGTTAGAGATTGAACGGCCCAACAGCATATAAAGTAGTTAGAATTAGCTCCACCTCGACTGGCTACAGCAGTAAAATGCTACTTGCACATGAATACATCAGTAATAATAATCCAGTAATATAATAATAATAATACTATGAAATGGGCCATTCTACAGTACTTATGATACTTTAAGTACATTTGTGCTGAAAATACTTCTTATTCTTATCCCCAAATAGATTTTCAAATAAATGATAAGAAGTGTTCTGAAAATATAATAGATTTATAAATAAATTAGCACATACCATAAGTCTGAAGCTTTAAGGGGCCCCGGGACAGTTGCCAGTGTTGCCCGTTTGATAATTCAGCCTTGGTATTTATGATAATCTATGATAAATATGTCGCAGTTAAATCTAAAGTATGAAAAGAGGAGCTCATGTCACAGACTGATTTCTTTAATGTCTTCCTTTTGTAAATGTGGTTTCAGGAGACAAAATGTCCAATATATGAACCATGCTGACAAATGATACCAACAGCAGGAATCTGATCATCCGTTGAGTCTCATAGGGACTTTTTTTTTAGTAATTTGGGCGGTGCTGAGATTTTTTTGCTTTGTTGTTTCATGATAATCTAGAATAACCGATTTACAGCAAAGCTCAAATCAGATTTATCAGATGTTTTTATTAGATAAAAAAAAAAAAAGTTTAGCAACTTATTCAAAAGTTAGATGTAATTCATCTTTTTGGTCAGCAACACCAACAAAAACTACAAATCAAATTGGAGGTTTTCTTGGATGTGCACAGATGTGTTTCTCAGAACTCCTCTGTGCTTTTGCAGCGTATGTTAGGAAATGTTCCTGCTCGGTGACGGATGTGTTCACAGTCACTTTGTGTTCTGACAGGCTGCTGGAGCAGGGACAGCACTGGTGGAAGTGTGCAGCCCTTAATGAGCTCAGCTTGATCAAAAGGCCTTGGAGAGCTGCACCTTCAGTGAGCAGAGGTGCTGGTTGTTGTTCAAAGGCGCCCCCTTGTGGATGAAGGATTAGTACACATTGACTGAGTCACAACAAAACTAAAGAGATGCTGGTTTTATCTTTTGATTAACTCAACTCAGATTTAAACTGCTCTCCCAAATGCTCCAAGTCTTTAAAAAGTTACAAATTCTAGAGTTTGATACAGATTTTTTATGATAAGATCTTTCTGTACTATTCGTAAAGAAATTGCAGTATAAATCAACATATTTTGTTTTACCTTCAACCTTAACTTTGACTTGTAACATGTAGATATTTTTAATGCATTTGTAATATATATCCAAATGGAGTATAATCTGATTAGTTTAATATTAATTTTATTTCTAGGCTATTTAGGACTGCTTCGCCTGCTTCATTCACTTTATCTCTAGCTTTCTAAAATGAAAGTATCTGTGTCCAGGACATGTAAAACAGCTGATGTTGATACACAGCAAAATTCGAAATGCTCACTCGCATATCACATGACACACTGAAAATCATTTTATTCACTCTGCATGAAATGTATATAGGAATGTTTAGACTTTTTTTTTTTTTTTTGCCACCTGTGTAAGTCTTGGACTTGTTTGATTACTCGGATCACTCTGAGAGCTGTTGACACTGCAGGTGGCGTCATTTCACCACAAACACACACACATACACACACATTTTTTCCCCACTCTGTCCATGGAATTGAACCGGTGTTTACCGCCGCCCCCTCAATTTGTACCTTGATTACTCTGTACTTCATGGAGGCCACATGGGGCTTGATGGTTAGTGCACCGGTGCTCAGAGAGATTGTCCGATGTGCTGGAAGGTCACTAAAAGGTTTGATCTTTGTTTCAACAATTCATCTCTGCTGAGGTGTCTCTGAACAAGACGCTGAACTTCTTCTCACACCAGGACTGCTGCGAAAAGGTTGAGCACAGGGTGACCGTTTTGGCAAAGAAAAAGAAAAAGGTGACAAGCAAAGAAAACAATGTCCTTACAGAGGTAAAGAGGTTTCACAATCTACCAAATCTTCCTTACCTGTCATTAAAATACATACAGTATGTATTCCACCAGCATGTTGACCTGCATCTGTTGAATGTGTCTCCTGTTGCTGCTGCAAGATGTGGATCAGGCTTTCATTATTTTACAAAATCAGGCATCTGAAAAACATGAATACAATATATACAGTATATGAAGTCTAATGTGTCCCATGGAGAACATACTTTTTTAAATACTACATACTATATGTAATTTCCTTATTCCACTATTTAATCAATTTAGCCTTGACAGACTCATTTCAATACAAGCATCAAGCAACGTTTCCACCGTCAGTGAAAATGACCTTACAAATGGATCTTTCTTATGTCTCAATTCAGCACAAATAATATTTATGTTGCTAGGAGGTCTGTAAATGAATCTCCATCTATGACATAGATCCATTACTGAGACATTTACTGATGTGGCACTAGTCATCAGTGGTGGAAGAAGTATTCACAATCTTTACTTAAGTAAAAGTACCAATACCACAATGTAAAAATACTGTTATAAGTAAAAGTCCTGTTCAAAACCAGATACAGAAGTATTACCAACAATATGTAGTTAAAGTATCAAAAGTAAAGGGCTGTGCAGAAAAATAACCCCTGTAAGTGTTATACATGGCATTATTAGATTGTTATTACTGATGCATCAATGAGTAGGCAGCATTTTGTTGTTGTAGCCGGTCAAGGTGGAGTTTTAGCTACTTTACATACAGTTTGGTAGTTTAGTCCAGTGGTTCCCAACCTAGGGGTCGAGGCTCCTCCATAGGGTCACAAGATAGGGGTCTGGAGGGTCGTAAGATGAGGTTCTGCTACATAAGTTTGTATCCTTTTTATTTCTTTTACTTTCCTCTAATCTTTGCATTTTTTGTGAAAACTGGATAATTTTACCTCTTTGAACCTCAAATGGTTATTTAAATGTGAAACCATTTGAGAAGTTAAGAGGGGAAATCACTGCTAACAACTCATAAACAGCTGAAACTTGACAAGGGGCCCCGCTAGACACAGTTTTTTTGACCCACTGGTTTTACACAAACTTTAACATTGCATTGTATTTTATCATCTTATCGTGCTGTTTATATAAACTCTCAATCTGGAAAGTAACCAGTAACTATAGCTGTCAAAATAAATGGAGTAGAAGTATAAGTAGCATCAAATGGAAGTACCTCATAATTGTACTTAAGTACATTAGTTGAGTAAATGTACTTAGTTGCGTTTCACCACTGGTAGTTATGGTACCATCATGAAGAACAGTAAAGAAGATTGAGGCTCAACAATGCACGAGAAATGTTCTATTTAAAAGTAACCAAGTGCAAGAAATGTTAAAGGTGAGGTAAAAAACCCCCACAACATACTAAACAATAGTAAAAACTAAAAGTTCACATCAAATAAAGTCTATCAATTCTAACTTTATTTTGACCCACAGGATGAAGGATTTCATATAGAAAACACATTTGCATTCTGCTTAAATGGGGCTTTTAACATTGATCTGCTCTATGGCACAGTATGTCAGATGTGACACTGAGCGGCCAGTTTCTCTAAAGCCGCGTGTAGTCGTGCGTCTGTTAATCAGGCCTCATATTTGTGCAACATTGTTCAATAGTCCGTGGTCCTACTCCTCTGTTGCTTTTGCTTTGGTTTTGTAAGACACAACTGAAGAAATGTGATGTATGACATTTCTCAGGTGTACAGGTCAAGAACTGACAGTTTTTCTATAGAAAGCCCTCGCACATGCTGTTCGTCCTCGACAGGGACAGAAACCAGGAGCAGTGTATCACCCAGAGTGCATCTCCTGCTTTCTGGGATGAATATATCAGCTCTGAGCAGACAGTCCCTGACATTTAGTGATCTGTGATGATCACCATAAACCTTACATCATCAAATGTCAGACTGAAGCTCTTGCCAGAGTTTGCAACTGATCTGATGTACATCACGGTTCAAAGAACAAATACTGCAGGCTCAGTCCCAATGTTCCCCGGGAGCTTTAAAACACTGAACCCTCACAGACTTTAATTAACATCAGCCATGTGCTCAGCGAGAATGTGCGAGTGCACTGAAGGTACAAGGGCTCAAAATGCTTTACTAGGAATGGGACAGCAGGTTGTGAAATCACAATGTACCAAGGGCAGAGTAAAGTAAAGTGCATGGCTCATATTTCTGTGTTAATAGCTCACTCTATATACATTTATATTTCAGAAACACACTTTTTATTTTGGTATGCTTTCAGGCTGTCCATCATGGAGCTGAGAGCTACATCATGCAAATGATTTGAATCAAACCACCAACCTTATGTTAATGGACCACCCTCTCTTCTGCCAGAGCTACAGCTGCCCCCATGCATTTTAATAAGGTATGGGGGAAGCTACGTAGACACATATAGAATATTATTTTTGGAATAAAGGGTAATAGACAATTTCCCAGTGGTGAGTTTCATGTGCACGAAAAAGACGTCCTCTGCACTGATTTCAGAGGATGATACCAACTAGGGTGTCACTTAGAGCATGATTACATGCTCCAGGTAGAAAATTAGATACTTGGAGGACTTTCTGAACCCATTTTGAACAAGAGTAAGAGTCTACAGCCACGCTAGCAGCTCTGTGAGGCTATACTTATAGTGGCATAGTGGTGCTTTGAGCTAAATGCTAACGCTTAGCATGGCAACACAGTAACAATGTTAACATTCTGATGTTTGGCAGGTAATATTTACCCATCTTAGTGGAGCCTGTTAGCATGCTAACATTTGCTAATTAGCACTACACACAAACTACAGCTGAAGCTGATGGGAAGGTCATTAGTTTTGCAAATTTTGACATGATGGTGGCGCTAGATGGGAAGAGTTTATCTTCCAGCACACTTGACTTGAATATCTGAATGCCATGACAATTCATCCAGTGGTTGTTGAGATGTTTTACTTGGAACTACAAGTTTAGTAAAAGTCATGAGATCACCAAAATCAGTAGGATTCATCCTGTGGGGACCGTGAATGTCCGTAGAAAGTTTTATAGCGATCCATCCAATAGTTTTGAGTTCTTTCAGTCTGGAGCAGAGTGGAGCGATGGACAGATCAGCATTGCCATTCATAGAGCTAAAAAAATAGTTAACCTATATTTCTCTTTTAGATGCCTAGACTGTTTTCATAATTATGATCAGCATTTTTATACAACAGTTCTGTTGAGTCCATGTCATTGTGAATATATTTTTGGAAATTGTTTTGTTTTTCAAACAGATGACAAACTTTACAGAGCAAAATGTGATCACGTCAGTAGCAGGTGACTTTCTGAACTCTAGTGTAGGAAGAAAAGTGATGCGTTGTGATGATGAAATGATGACACAGTGGTAGCTTTGGTCAGACCACAACCTCTCAACTACCCCTCAAATATAAGGCAGGACATGATATATTGTGCCTGTAATGTAAAGGAGCTCTGTAAGACTCTTATTGTAAGCTGCAGTGTTGAGGAGGCCTTATTATGGCTCACTGAAATCCTCTGATTATGCACTGGACTGTCATCATCCATCACTAAAGCTGTCCATATATTTAGGCTCAGTGGTCTCACAAACATACAGTATGTCTCCAGCTCTAGTCTGTCTAGTCACAAACACCAGTTACTTACACTCCGTCTCTTTGCATGTAATCCCACAGGGCCAATCATTCATTTCCTGTTTACTTGCACTCCCCAGTGGCCACTCTTCTTGACGCTTGTTCATGACGGAGGCCCGGGGAAGATGGAGTGAGTTCCAAACGACTGGAAAATCCATATATATATATATACGCAGATACAGATTTAGATGATCAAAATAAGACATGATACAGTCCAGCTATAATGGTGGCACTGCAGCTTAAAATATATAAAACAAATACATGACGAGACAGCGTGCCCAGCGGTGCATCCACACGATCTCCACAGCAGGGCCGCCAGTGCTGGCTGAAGACTGTGGCGAGTGCAGCTGGCCTGCTGATGATTTCTTTTTGGTCATCAGTAATATTCTCTCAGCAAACGGCTGCATATTGTTTGCTGCTAGGTGGAATTAAGCTTTGTGTGCTGGTGGGCTGCTGTGGAGGGGGGAGCGAGGAGGGGAAGGGGAGGCATTTTGTGTGATATGGGCCATTGACTGCTTTTCCATAGCTCAGGAACAATAATGAGATTTTTTTTTTTTTTTTTCTGAATATCAGTGCCGCCATTCAGCGCACTGATTGTGTTTATGAAATTGTGCATACATCTCTCAGTGCTGGAGCAGGGGAAGGGAAAGCTATTTTCAAAACATTAGCAAATTGTTTTCTGTTATTGTGCAGAGATTGATAAGAGCATGTGTTGTCTAAACACACACACATACATACAGGGAGGGGAAAAAAACATAGAAAAGCAAAAGCATGCTGTTACGGCTTGGAATTGCCTATTGCTCTTCCACCAAGAAAAAAGAGAAAAAAACCTACTTAAAAAATATAAAGTGTATCACCTTACCTTCATACTGTCATTAAGCTGTAACTACAGTAAATTCAATTGTTTCTTTGCACAAGTTTAGGTGTAATCCTGCTATAAAAATATCTTTTGGGAATTGTGCAATGTAATGTATGCAATATGTGGTTGCTGTTTATTATTATTATTATTATGTATTACTTAAATCATATGTATGCATCATGCATTTGATGTATAATGGCATTACTGTGCTGCTTATCAATCTTTTCTGATGAGACATGAGAATGACCTTGAGCTTGACTTTGAAATCTGTGTATTTCTCACAAGCAGATCTTGTGTTAAACGACTTGAGATTTCACACAGATCCCCTTTTATCTAATAAAAACCCTTGGTGTGGCAGTGTTAACCAACGAACATGCTCGTGTTCCTTCTCGTGCATGCTAGGTTACAGCTCTCATTAGTGTTTGCACTTTAGACTTTAGAGGCAGCAAAACTGATTGCCTGAGCTTTTCATTGCGTTGAAAAAGCATGGTAACGTTTTTATCATAACGGCAATACTTTGCAGACGCCTTTTATGATAATACCACATCCCAAATGGATTACACTGCGCAGTGATATGGCTCTTACTCAGAGGTGTCAAACTAAATATTCGCGTCCCTTTGAGGCCACTTCTCTGACTTGGTTTTTAAATGTATCGCAAATCCCACAAATACAGTATAAAAGCCGTTGAACTAATCTTCTGAAACAACATTGCAAATAATACTGTAGTCTTCATGGGTTTTTTTTTTGGGTTAATTAATTAACTGCAGGCCTTTCTTTCTAGTGGAGGTCTGTGCCATTTAGACAAGCAAGTTAGCATATTGTGATGAAAAATAATCAGCATGAGGATGTTTTACACTGGGAAACATTTTGATGTGAAATGTCAGAATGTGTTAGAGACACATACTCTAACTGTTCTACTAAAACAATAATAGATTTAGCAGAGTCTATCCACATACACATTCATCTCTCATTAATTGAATAGTTTTGGGATGCCTCAGCACAGGGAGGACTGGAAATGCACTGAAATCTCAAATATACCTTGGGTATATTTTTCCCAAAGTAGAGACTACAGGCTGTGAAGTGAACTTTAAAAGCCAGAAATTTGCAGCACCCAGCCAAGTAATCATTAATCCATTGGTAATGATCCCATCAACACCAATGCCTCCCCCCATCCCCCACCCTCCCCACCCCCTTTGGCATTTACTTTGTATTTTTGCTCTGTCCTCCGGTAATAATTGACACTCTTACCTGCTTCTACAGTCTGTTGCTCACTAGTTTGCTCTAAGGCAGCTATTGATTCTGGAGCATCAGATCAATGAAGACAATGATGATGAACAATGAACAGACAGCTGCATCCTCTGTGATCTGGGCCAAAACTGATGGCCTTTGTAAGCATGTAATGCCTCATCTGGTGGGTAATATGAGAGAAAAGAGGGACACAATATGTGGATTTTCTGAGTCAGTTAGCTCATGGCCTCCTCTGCTTTTCATGCTCACAAGTCTAAATATTGAGACCATAATTACTTTGATTTTTAAAAAAGACTGCAAGTGTATGTTTTTTTGTCTGTAAGAAACTCACTCACCTGTCTGCAATCAACCATAAAAAAGTGCCGGAGATAATGATTCTGCAAAGCTTTTTTTTTCCAATTCCATTTCCACGAAGAGCATTATGTTAAACTTGTCATTTTAATGTAATCTACAGCTAATTAATTTAATCTACAATATGTAAAAAATAAAGTTTAATTTCCTATTCTTAAGATTTTCAGATTATAATACTCACTTGGAGTTATCTATCGGATTATGTTACAGATTATAATTTTTGAGAGTTCATTTAAAAGTCACTCCAGCCATGCGTGGGATTATCTCAAAGTGTCTGCCAGATCGACTGACTCCTCTGTCGTTATATGAGGTCAAGAACAATTTCTGAAAAATAAAGCGAAGATCAGGGCACAGTAAAACTCATTCTTGAAAGAAACTCAATAGTCTCACACAGCACGCTCCTGTTTGTTTCTTATTCCTCAAAAACAATCCAGGCACCAGGTTCACATATGAAGCTGTCTGCGTTCTTGGCTGCGGACTATTTTGCCATTCCCAGAAGGTCATTTGGTTAATGCACATTTGAGTTTTCATGGACTCTTAACTAGTTTTTAATCAGCAATTATTAGTGAATTGGAAGGCTGTGCAGGCGCATGACTCTCTGCTGGCGGGAGAGTGCCCATCAATGTCACGTCAATTTCCATGCCAAAGGCTACATTAGGCCTGGAGTCTGGGAGGAAAAGAGCCACCTGAGTGCCTCATCTCCCCATCCACAGCAGTCTTCCCATCAACTATTGACTCTATTACACAGCTCTGTCAAAAAAATTTTCCGCTTCAAAAGAGGAGCAACCATTACATGGCTGCGCAGGGAGATAATTTAGTGATGCACATAAAATTAAGTGCATATCCATTGAACATTGCTCATTATTGCACTTGAATTCCTACAATGCCAGGCTTGTGTGAGGATCCTGGAAGCTTCCCTATCTTCCTTTTCAAGGTATACACACAGCTTGATTATTTAGGCTGATGTACTATATAAATAGATGTAATTTTCATCTATATCTAACCTACCTGTAATTGGCAATTAAACATGCCAGCATCTCAGACTAGCTCTTAATTACCGTTAATAAATGCTGAGGGGCCCTGAGGTGTCCCCGCAGGCTGAGGATGGGGGTTGTGAGTCTCCTGCAGCACCACATCACAGCATGAATATGCATGGCAGCCAGGTATTCTTCAGCTCTCTCCTCTGCTTTTCAGGCTGACGCACACGGAGGTGGCAGCAGACCGCCTCTTGAACCACCACTCCTTCATTACACCTCCACAGCGGCCTGAGCGTTGTTGCCATGCTGCATCCTCGCAGTGGCATTTTTTGCACACTGTGGCTTGTTTGTGTTTTGCCAGGAGCTGTCACATACAGCCCGTTAGTACTGGCCCATGGGAAATTTACACAGAGCCGCTGGTATGAGGTGAGGCCATCAAATGAGGCGGTGACATGCTGCTCGACACACACATATTTGGTAAAGTTTATGTGTGTCACTGTATGTATGCTGCCAGTCAAAAGTTGGTGAACACCCTCAATTTTACTGTTTTTTTTTTTTGTTTGTTTTTCAATGTCAATATAAATGTAAAATTATTCTCTATTCTCTAAAAATATAGAGAAATGTAAGAAAGAAATAGGTTTAAGTGAATTGAGAAATGTTATTAATATAGGTGATATATCCATAATATAGGTGATACATTTTCATAGTATAGGCCATGATACTCAAATAATACTTCCAACATTTTTTACTTTAAAACAAACTTTGATTCCACAGATTAATAACAGCTTCCTTTTCTCTGCTGTGAGCTGACATTTAGCTCCCGTAATGACTGCTGATTGTCTTGCAGTGTTCCACCAAAGACCTGAATCCTTGTGTTTAAGGGCCGATGAGTGTTGAGCTCTCTGATCATAATGGCACTTTTAATTAGCACTTAATTAAAGGCAGGTGGACTGGAAAGGTCAACCAGTTAGGCCTGTACGTTAAAAACACAGACGGCGCGGGCATCAACTCTTTGATGAATTTGTCTGCCAATCACAGTGACCGGGATCTGGACAAACTCCAGTCAGATCTGCTGTAGGTTAATAACAAAATATGTAATATGACAGAATCACACAGCCACAGACATTTTTCAATCCATTTGAACATATTTCTAATTTACAAATGTTTTATTCTAAGTGTGCTTACTATAATTCTACACCTAGATTGCTTGGGATTTTTACAGCAATTTCAAAATTGTAATTTAACCAAAAAATGTGGAATTACTGGGCATCTAAAAACATCTGACTGTGTTTTGTCTGTTTATATATGATGGTTGGTGTGTTTGAAATGTGTGTATGTTACGTGTGCACATACCTTATGACCGGGCTCCACACTGGTCTATCAGAGAAAGCCAAAAATCAAAAGCAGCTTCTGCGAAAGTGAAACAATAGTCCGGACTGTCAGTTGGATTATCATAGTGCTCATTACTCAAACACAAAACACAAACATGGCTGCAGTGTGATCTAAACTTCTAGTGCCTCGGCTCTGAAAAACAGAGCTGGGAATAGTATTGATCTCAGTCAGAGTTATAGATCACCTTGTCTGAATGAGTGATGAAGCTGTCGGTCTGTTGGTCTCACCTGACAAGCACCCACATTAACAATCCTGATCCCAGAATTTCAGTGCAACAGTCACATTATGTTTAACCATCATGATCTAACACAGTAAACATGTACAAGAAGATACTTTGAATCTGCAGGAGGATACTCATTACATAATTATTATAATACTTAGCTATGTCTGTGGTTGTCAGTACAAGGTATACAGTACATACTGGAAGACTCACTTTAGTAAAAAAAAATGGAACAATCCAGTCAGAAACCATGCTGCGTGGCATTATTTTAATCTTTAGAAAACAGGAAAAAAAAAAGTCAGAAATTATTTCTACCTTTTCAGCGGTTCATTCTTCTTGTTCTTATCAGAAAATGACTCGTTTTTTTTTTTTTGTTTGTTTGTTTGTTTCTGGCATCTGAAATGAAATCCTCCATCTCAAGTACAAGCAGAACTGATCACACAAGACAAAGACATCAAAGGTAAACTATAATACTTCATGTGTGCGTCTCGACTATTGTCCGGCTCCAAAAGGCCTGTCATGCAGCAGCCTGTTTGCTCATCTACTCATCGCATCTTCAGTCGTTTATACACTGAGCCTCAGCTAATATTGATGCTCTCCATGTGGTAGCCTAACTGCTGCTGAAAAAATAAAGCACTGGTGGATTCCCAGCGCTGGGGAAGATGCAGCTCAGAGACCACTGAGGGGCAGCAGAATTACACGCCGACTCCTGTTTGTTCACCGCTACCCCAAATGCACCTTAGTGCTCAGACTCTATTAATCCTGCTGACTTATGAGTGACCTTGAAGGATCCCGGCGCCGATATGCTGAGTGTGTGGTCGAGTGAGAATGTGAAAGAAATAAATAAAAAAACCCAGTTGTTTGTAATTTAAACATTTAAATAAGTACACACAACAGTCTTGTGTCAGTATCCAGTTATGGGATGTCAGCAGATGTTCAACACTATGGGAAGTGAATGTCTCTTTAATGTGATGGTTCACTACATAACTACACGTGATATTGAAATGTTGAGATAAATATTATAACAGAGAAAATCTTTTTCCATCTTTGGCATGTATATTACAAAAAAATAAAAATACAATGAAACAGTGAAAACAAGTAATATAACAATTCAGTTTATTTTATTTATTTTCCAGACAGACACATCAATTTCTGGACCACAGTAGAGGATGGAAACCTTTCACAGACATATTTTGTCAATATTATTATTTGAAAATACAAATATAAAATTAGACTTTCCACATTTGATATGTGAGAGACCCCCATCCATATTATTATTAGTTTTTTTTTTGTGTGTATATTTTACAACAGGGCTTAAGCAAGCCATATGATAACCTGAAAGATGCTTTCAGATGTCAGTCAAGTCTGTCTGTCTCTCGCCATAAAAAGTCGGTTAACATAAAAAAAAGGGGCAAGTGTTAGGAATGGGCAGACAGCAGTGAAGAGAGCTCTGTGCTCAGCCTGCAGAAACATGGAAGCACAGCAGAGCCTCACACTGCCGCCCATGCAGTCTGAAGAGCTTCCAGGCTCCCCTCTAGGCCATGCGGTCTGCTCCAAACTCGACAACACGCCAGGGGTGAACTCTCGTGTTGGTGAACATAAGCTAATAATGACGACTATATGAACCTGGGCGTAGCTGTGTGAGGGATATTCTGTATACAGCTGAGGTCTCCAGTCTAACATTGTTCAGACAAGTTCAAATGAGTGAAAATTGCAAGTATATATTCATCTATACACACATATATATTGCAATTGTATGTGTATATTTAAGCAATGAGCGTGGGTGAGATGGCAATGGTTTGGACTGAAGGAGAAATTCACCCTAAAACACGACAGTACAGTTGAACTTGTGCTATTGCTGTCACCTCGGAGAGTTCAGTCCAGATTTGTGACCATGAAGCGATCTTTGTTATATCCGGAAACAAGAGTTTGGCGTTCGTGAGAGCCGCTTTGTGGACTTGGGAGACTAACTTTGTGGTCACTGTGACAGTATCCAGTATCTCTCAGAGATAAGGGGCACATTGTCTGGTTTAAAACCAATAGCACCACTATGAATAAGCCTTGTTTGGGTATAAATGCTCGAGAACGCTCAATGAGCCTTCAAAGTCAGTCTAATTAATTGGAAATGGAGCAGAACCTGAAACAGTCCTTGTCTGATGTCCCAGCTTTTGGGAGACAGTTGTTCATATTCATAAAATAGATTTGAATCCAAGACGACAGAAATCTCACAAGTGCGTATGGCTTCAGGGTGGGATTTCCCCAGAGCGGATGGGATCAATTGTTTGGCCATTGCCTAGCACTTGCCTCAAGATTCAAGTTTAAATGGATACGGTAGTACACTACAAATGTCAACACCTTCCAGGTTGACTTTTTTTCTTTTTTGATTATTTTTTTTTCTTAAACCAAGACCCCTCCCCTCTCCCCAAATGGATAAGCTAGTCTACTAAGATGTGTAACATTCATCAGCTGTAAACTGCTGTCAGTTTAAGATAAAATGAAATTACAGCAACAGAGCCATGCTACCTTAAAGTCCAAGCTACAGGATCACAAAACAATAGAAGAGTCAATTTTCATGTTGGAAAATGAGCCATTTCAAGTTGATATTTTTTTAGTCAAAAAGGGTTAATTATAGTGTAAGAGCCACCAGGCGCTGCAACAGTGAAACAAACACAATATATTTCATATTTGTTGCACTGTTATTGGTTTATCAGATGAAATGGCAACCAAATTGGAATCAACTACAGCTCCTAATGAGCTTCTTGTAGGTGGTTTGAGTTACAGTTTATTATTTGATAAAAATATGCAGATAAATTCAAGGGACAATGCTGCAAATGAACTGGAGGAACACTTTCTTTTATCCTGTCAGAATAAAACTTATCTAGCGCAGAGAAGTTGGTACACTTAAATAATTGAGTCCTATTATATTTATTGGTTTTCTACTGTTGAGATATTTTCGACACTAAAATGTGCAAATGAGGCAAACACAAGCATTAATACTTGGAACATGTTCTTATTTTAAATAAATTAATTTTAGCTTTCCTTTGTTTTTCTATAGTTTTGGGAAAATACTTTATTTATCCTGTATTGTCCAATGGGACCAATTACTTGTATAATTTTACAATAAAGTGTAATATTATTTGACTTGCTGAACATGTTGACATTGTCTTTTGGGATCATTTGTCTATTTTTAAATGAGACACTGTCCTGTATACTTGCAGGATTCATTGGAATAATTAGTCTATCAGCGGCCATTACTGTACATACTGTATGTAATTTGACAGTCTATACTGGATGAGAAGAATGAATAGACACTGATGTTATTTATTAATGTAACAGTATTCAATTTTAAGACCCCATGAGGTGAAATTAATTAAATAACTGATAAAACCTAAATTATGTTTAACTGAAATTATACTCAAAGAGTAACTCGATCTGTGGTTGGAGTGTACACGCAGCTTGAGCTCCTAAATTGAATTGGCTTTATAATAGGTTTGTTTTTGCTTAAAACACAGCTGCCTGTGTAAATCTAACAGGTCTGAACACTGGACAATGCTCTGACGTGGCATTTTGAGGAAACTTTGAGCATTTAAATTCAAGTTTTAATGTCATCTTTTCTGCTCTGATTTAGCTTAGCAATGAATCACAGCTTTAGGGTGCTGGTCCGACGTCAGGACATGAATTTAACCATTTATTAGCCTTGAAACACACCTCATCATTTAACACCTTTTCTGTGTAATGGAGTCTTTAATTAAAACAAAAACTATAGTTCCCAGAATCTAAATTATTTTGAATTATTAATACAAGTTTTGAGAGAAATAAGAGATCAAAAACAGTATTATCTAAAAATAACTGTGCCACAGGCATCTGGGACATTTTCAAAGTGTACAAACATTAAAAGATATAACAGGTTATTTCAACAGCACTATGCCTGATGTTATGACTATTGTGGTAATCATTGGTATGTTTCTTAAAAAAATATGAAATATTTTTTTTTTTTTTACATAAAATCATTTCCCATGATTATAGCTCGTGTCCCTCTTAAAAAATAATCAAAAATAAAAGTTTTGCATATCTAGCATTAGCATTTAAGGTAGTATGGCACACCCCTTTTAAAACATTCAAGGGTGGGGATCCAAATAATGCCTTGTGAACAATTCCATCTTACAGCAACTGTTTCTCTATTGTTCATCCATGAGAGCTTTGGTTAGCTGAAACCATGTGAGAGTGGCAAAACCAAACCAAAAATAAAACATACAGGGAATAAATTACAGCGAAACCTCTATCAAAATAATTGTCTGCAAATATCAGAATAACATGATCATTTAGAGAAAGGTCTATCTTGACTGGTCCTAAATCCACTAATCACTACAAGTATTATATTAATGAGTCCTATATAACATCTACTTTGTAATTACAGGAGATAGAAAAAGAGCGCGAGAGGGAGAGGGATAAATATGAGAGAAAGGAGAGGTAGAGCAAGGGAGAACAACAAAGACCACTACACTGGTATCAAAGACAGCACTCTGTTTACAAGTTAACTGTGATTTCTTTACACACTAATGAAATACATGAATGATCAACAAAAGAAGTAGGATCTCTGAGGATGGGGAATGGAAAGAGAGAAAGCAATGGATGCACAGTACATTTTAATAGTATATTACAATTATTAATATATAAACCACAAAGTATCAATAAAACTCTGATTAAACTTGAAATCAGCAAAGAAGCATCTTTCTTTTTTTTTTATAGTTTTGTATTTCTTATTTTCTTTTACATTTGAACATTACAAGGGTTTTTTTTTTCTCTTTACTCTTTAAATTATTACTTGATCACACCTCCATATCATTTACTTTAGAAGTATCCAGCATATTTCTTTACCTGGTTGTTTTGAAATAAAAAGAAATGAGTGGGTCAAATGAAAACAACAAATACACCTGCAGCAGGTAAAGTATTTCAGAATACACACCATTCACCCCATCAATGATTTTAAAAACTGGACTGCACTCTGGAGCATATTATTATTAAATGTTTGTCATGAGTAAAATCATTAACCACACATACTGTGTAAAACCTGGTGCAGCGACAGATAGTGAATAATTCAGTGTCTTCTTCTGACCCTGTATAAATATCTTTAGATGAGACATGGGTCTAATATATAAAGAAATCCAAGTGTACACTGCGACATATCAGTTACTATTTCCCAAGCTGTTAACTCACCTCAAAACATTGAAGCGTTTGTCTAGTCGAGAATACATTAACCCAAAAATCCTTCATACTATCCCAAAGCACAGGGCCGTTTTTAAAAAGCCAACATATACATGTGCAAATAGGAAAATGGCCTGTACTTTACTACTCACAGTGCAATGATTACTCGCTTTATTACCTTTCAGTGTTTTCGTTTGTTTCTGCCACTAGAATAAATTAAACCTGCCAATGATTCCACAATAGAACTCACAAAGGCTGAGGTATGGTATCAAAATGTTTACTTTCCTAATTCATTCAAAAAAAAGAAAAAGAAGAACTGATTCAGAGAACAAGCGTTACATAAAGGCTCTAGCACAGAGCCCAGATATTGTGTTCCAAAAATGAATCAGGAACAAGCAGGATGAAACAAACAATAACATACAACTAACAAGTTCCTCTCAAGAGTATAAAAGTGTCAGGATGCACAGAGCACTGTAAAATGCCTGGTTCAAGTTCTAATCTTCACATCTAAGTACAGTGTGCTTTGGATTAAATCATCTTTTTTTTTCTCTCTCTCTCTTTGAAATGATACCGATATCTTAACAGTTAGACAAAAGATACCAATCAGGCTCTTTTTTTTCTTTTTTCTTTTTTAAAGTTCTTAAAACTGTGTTGACTTAACTCACCGTTTGTAAATTTGCTGGTATGACACTTGTAAAATTATTCAGCTTCAGTATTTACAGAGCAAGTGTGTTCTGTTTGTCTCTGGGGTCATTATACCGTCTTCCAGCAGAAAAAAGTATAATAATAACTGTTTACAGCTTTTTCTTCTATTCACACGCTATAACATGTTCTTTTGACACACCATCACAAAAATATGCTATTCTCTCACTGAGTTGGTTATATGCAGTGACTGGAATAATATGTACAGCTACATTTCTTTTTCTCAAGTTTGAATTCACAATGTAGTTATATGAAATTTTGTTATAGCATATATATATATTTCTAAACAACAAAAACAACACTTATAAAAAAGGACCATAAAAATATTGGAGTCCTCTTTGTATTGCCCAAAAATAGGTAATTATGGTTAACAATGAGACATCACAAGAAATAAAACAGCTACTAAGATTTATTACTTAGATACCCTCTTTAAGTTTTCCTTAAAATTGAATTTTTTTTTTCTCCGAGTCTCTCCACACTGAGCTTCATTTTTTTTTTTTGCGGAAAGACTGAATGGAACATCCAATCATTTCTCCTTTACACTAACCCATACAAAGATGAAGACATGACTTGCAGATATTCTTGGCTATGACCCCCGCACTTCAAACAAAAGCCATTTACACAAATATACTAGAAGATAAAATCAAATGACACAAAATTAAAAGGTTAAACTAAAATGACTTCCTAAAAACTAATCAAAACAAAAGCTAACAGAGGAAGGAAATAGGTGAATGAAGTCGACGTGAAACATCATACCAAACCAGGTTGTAAAGTTATAGGAGGTTTGGATTATAGTACAGCAGTTGTTATTTTTCTGAGATGACTAACGTTTTCTTTTCTTCTTCATATGGTTCCGACTTTCGTTCTTTTTGCCTGGGTGATGCTGTAGTGCTTGAAGTTGGATAGCATCACCTGCACACAAAGCCAATTAGAAACTTCGTCCTGTCTTTCCTGGGCCACCAGATATACTCTGCTGGGTGATAAAGGAGAGAAAAAAGGATAGCAACAGCATTAGAAACCATTCATTTAATCTGCATAAATCCTGACCATAAACACTGTACTCTGTAAGATTCACAGTGACATTTAATGACAGAAATCTGGGGTTGTTAATATGACTTCCAAATCAGATATTTTGGATTGCCTGCTGAGGCACAATAGCATGAAACAAGTGTGACAGCAATTATCATAAAGTGCAACAGGTCAAAACTTGGTGCATGTATGTTCACATTTTAAAATGTCTACACTTATGAGTTCAACACACATCACACACATCTACGAAACACAGCTGGAAGCAGACAAAAAGCTCAAGACATTTGGCGGTGTGGTTCTACTGGACACATGAGGGACAATAAAGATGAATTACAGTTACAATTAAACATGATGAAACTGAAATATTCGGTTCCTCATAGACATTTACTGCTTGGGAAATATTATGATTCAAGGGCACTGACTTGTTAGTAAAAAGGTCTGGATTTGAGATTTATTTTAGTCACAGCGGTGAAGAAGTGTGATGCGAGTTCTGTCCTTGGACAACCAGAGCTTAGATCATGTAATGACATCAGAAACATTATAAACTATTATGTGACACACTGTATCGTTGACAAGTTAAGTGACAAATGGTTTGCACTAGTAAAATATCTGTAAGACTCTTTTAGGATGGAAACATTTCAAAATGTTAATAAGAAAAAAGAAAGAAAAACTGCAGAACTGGTAGTATGTGTGTGTGTGTGACTTAAGTATACACTTTTCCTACAGTAAGTCACACCAACAAACTGATCATGACTGAGTTATTACTGAATTACTGATAATCTTTTCTACTGTCATCTTTTGCTAAGACATCATACAGACCACCTCGCCAACGGGGGCCTCCTGATGTGTGAGGACACACACCTTCCGCCACACTCACACTTTACTACCAGCTCTGTCCTTTCGAGGGAGGTGAATAAATAAACAATGAATAAAGTGACGAACACATATTAAGAGAGAGAGACTGATAGAAAGGCACAGTAAATAAAATGCAATACCTCTGATGAGATGGCAACCGGCCACCTGCTCAATGGTATCCATTTGTAAAAGCTGTCGCAATCAACGGGCCCTAAAAGTGTACAGTTAGTGCTTTTGTCAGTATGCATTTCAAGGAAAGAAAGGTGAGTATCATATCAACTATTTTCAGCTAGCATGATTGTGAACTTTTTGATTCAGTTTGATCATGTTCAGTAGCAGAGCAGGAGACTACATTGTCATATATATCATACAGGTTCCTTGTATATTCTGTGATTTACACACACTGCAAAATTACTACAGGAAGTAAGACTCATTTAATGGTAAAATATGTAAGTAAATGATGCCATACTGTGTAACAAGATACAGTAACTTCAAATCATTTTATTTTCTGTCAATGTAGTTCTCAGGTTACAATAACCTGAGTGAAAAATATGAGAAGGAGATAATAATAATAATAATAATAATAATAATAATAATAATAATACACACACACACACACACAATCCCTATTCATGCCAACATACACATCTGATTTGATCTGAAAGCATGCAGAGAATGGGATCGTAAACACCCCTCAGTAAGAGTATTGAATGGTTTTTATTATGTAGCTTTATGTATTATTGTATTGTATGTATTAGTTATCAGGATACTGTGAATATTGCTTCTGACAGGTCTGGAGAAATCCTTGAATTCATACAACAGTGAAAAGAGAAGCACTTTCAACAGCGATTATCTGTCTTTATCACTTCAATCAGCTAATTGCACTCTAATTGTCTTGCATAAAAAAAACAGTTAAGTTCATTACGGCTTCTTCACAGTGGCTGTTTTGATATTGGCTAAAGGGATTAATAAAATCACTGGAGCGTAAGAGCGGGGGACAAGTCAGTGACTCTGAAGTCACCCATGAGGTTGTGACATATGATGATCTTACATGGATTCAGTTCAACAGCATCCTCAGTACAAAAAAAAAAAAAAAGAATTATAAAGCACATTTTAGTTCTGAATCATTTCCTATTTTAATGTTCTGAATAGAGAGATCATCTCGCCGAGAGCAGAGAGTCACAGGGCTGCTGCATCACCTCTCTGCTTTATTGCACTCTGTTTGATTCACTGGGCAATTCTGAAGTGGTGATTTAGTACGTGGTATTACAGACACAATTTGGCATTCTGCAAGGGGATCACAAAACCTGGCCTGGAATATATGGGTAAAATACAGTATATTCTTCACTGATCTCTTTTATAAATCAGGCCTTTTAAACTGTTTTAAGGTAAATATGATGAAAAACCAAACATTTCTATTCAGGATTTATAGTATTTGATGCACAGAAAGACTTGTTTTTACATTCTCTAACTCACTAGCACTAAACTATGGTTGCAAACTGTTGCAGCAAATGGAAAATAATGGAAACAAATCGCCTCATTTCCATCTGTAAACTATCTGCTGCTAAATCTGCTTTGAAAATGAGCCAGGCTGGTCTTTCATAACAAATATTTTGCTTCCTACGCTGAGACCAACAGATTATGGCAGATAGCCACTGGACCTAAAACAATTAATAAGAGAGGCTTTGCTTAGGAAGCAAAAAGCCAATAAAATGTATTTTTCTGTTAAGCTCTGTTTTTGTTTAGATATCATAAATCAATTACACATACTTATTTAAATTAAAATGTGCTATTTTGCCTTCTCGTGAGCCATTTGCACATTTGCTCCCAGTGACACTACCCAATACCGACAACATTACTGCTATATAAGTCTCATATTCACTTCACCCTTGCTAAGCCGTTACACTTCCTTACTCCCTCTGGTTTAATGTATCGCACAAAGTGATGAATCTCCTGCACTATTTCTCACAAAACACAACCACAATATGTGATTCCAAAACACGAAGTAAATCATACCGTGGCCAGACAAAATGATAAACTTGCCTTAAACTCAACTTAAAAAATACAACTAATAACTACAAGAACACCACAAACACCCCAAATTAATATGTCTCGTACTTCCTGGTTGCTGTAGTAGGAAATTCAAATTAATGATGTGGACTATAAAGTTTGAAGAGTGTCTTCACCCTGTAGTCTTGCAGTGCTCGCTTGCAGTACTAATGGGCTTGTTGTTATTCCACCTCAGTTAAGCCATGCATTAATTAGCTTCTTTCAGAAAGCAGGTGTTATTTTCATATAACCTATACTGTGTCACTCAGTTCAGTCATGTAAAACAGTACAAACATGCCCCAACAAGCCTGCCAGTGAGTCCAAGAGCTTAGCCCTGCTGCACCTTGCTAGGGGCCATAAAATTCAGATGGCGACATTTTAGATTCATTATTCAGCGAGGTCCAAGGTAGACCAACACACACGCGCAAAGTAAACAAATGGCTGATTGAGTCGTCTTTTGGGGAGTTTGAAGCTTGTCCCTTCGTTGACAACAGGGCCCTAAACATAAGATAGAATCTCTTGGTTAACTTGCTCTTGGCGAGCGAATCCATATGCTTCAGTACCTGAATGCACCAAGTCACTGAAGGTGACACTGAAACAGGATGAAACATGTCTTCAGAGGAGAAGTTATAATTAATCATTAATAAACACTTGTTCCAAATGTCCCTATTGCTGCGTACAACTACATTATAATGTGTTACAAACCATTTATTAAATGTTTATATACTGCTTATACATGCTAAATAAGGTAGCTTCATTATTTCAGCTTGGTTGAAGTTACTCCTCAGATGTTTTTATTGGCTTTAAGAGGCTCTCTCCAAGACTTGAGGTTATAATAAAAGAGAAATCTATTTTGCCGATTATATTCCCCGATTTTTATTAAGCATCACTGTCTTGCAAGGCTGTCTTCATTGACAAGAACGCTCAGGTTGAGTCCTTCTGAGCATTTTTTTAGTGGCTTCTTTTTGATTACAGTGAAAGCAAGAGGCAGGATTATTATAACAGGTTGCTGCACATCCTGCCACACAGGCCAAGAGAGACATCTGAGCACATGCACAGCCAGTAGACATAGTCAGAGTGAGGACACCTCTTTGTTGCTATCACCTCTACTAGCCCTGCTAGTCTTACACACTTATGAGTTGACATGGCAACCAGCAGCTAACTGATCAGCAAGAGGAAAAGTGCAACAGCACCGGGCTGAGCAACTACACTTGGACAAGGACACTGGGAGAGACAAACCCTGCTTGGAAGCATTGTCCTAGTGACGGAGCAAACTGAAGCTCTGGGACAGATGGGTTTCTAAAAATAAAGGAAATTTGTTCTGGGAAGGTGACAGAGTCTGAAGTGAGGTGATTTGGGCAACAGCTAAGGGGAATAAACATTTGCATTTGACACAGATAACTTTCAGAGCTAAGACAGAGTTTACCCTGATGTACAAAATGATTATGTGACCTCTGACCTCAATGACAGTAGAGACCTCTCTGCTAAGAAATAATCCAAACTCTTACACTGTACTGTTTGGTTGCTTTGAACTCATCTGGATTTCGAATGTTTATATAGAAACTCTAGTGTTGAATTGTTTTATGGAACGTCACAATCACAGGCAGTGTGCATTGGCTTAGTGACTAATTTTAGTGGTGGTATTAGATTAGATTTCAACTTTATTGTGATTGCACAGAGTACAAGTACTGAGAAATGCAGTTTAGCATCAAACCAGGAGTGCAAAAAGCAGTAAAGTGCAGAGCATGTACATATGTATAGAGGTAATATATAAGTTAACAGTAAGGGGTAGATATAAATATGACAATATGAACATGTGCAGCAGTTACTCTAGTATAATATATTTAGTGCAGGTGTAAGTAGAAGTATGCTAATAGTAAGACATTATATACAGAATAACAAAACAGCTGGAGGTATACACTATAGATCTGATATATACAGTATGGACAGTAGTATAAACATGTATGTGAGAGCATATAGAGTGCAGGTAAGTGTATGTGCAGTAGTGTGGCAGTAGTGGGTAAGTGTGAGCACAGCGGTATTCCGACACAGAAGAGGCAACTGAGCTCAAGGTGCCGTCAGACAGTCTACGTTTGAGTACTCACTGTGATGCTGGGGCCAAACCCAGAGCCAGGCTGAGGGCTAGCAGCACTGATGTAGTTGCCCACAGCCGAATCCTGGCTGCTAGGTCCGTACAGGTCAGGCCCTGGACTGTTAGCACCAGGGAAACCTCCAGGCCTTGACGGGTTGGCGCCTGCATACAAACACAGCAGGGAGCAGGGCAGCTTAGAAACACCCAACAACCGCCAGTACAATTCTTACTTGCTATGACTCAAAGGGGACACATTTAAATCAAAAGAACACATTACTGGATTCATACGTTTGTCTCGAAGGACTTGCTTACGGTTCACATTACAGGTTACAGACACTTAACTGCTTGTAAAACTACATATTCAATTTCATTTGACATCAACTGACAAAATGGCGCAGGATTTAGATTTAACATGATTTTAAACAACCAAAATTAAGGGTGAATCCAGTATGATATTCTAAATATAATCTACATGCTGTGTGTATTATGCATACAGTAGGAGTAACATTCACTTTGTATAATCATGCACAACACAAAACAAGCACGCTGCTAGAAATACTTCCACCATGCTAATAAACTAGTAAGGTTGCAGTGTAAATGTTGCCATGCATAATGTGAAGGAGTACTTGGTAAAACAACATTGGCTGTTGCATAAAAAGAGTAACACAGGATTAACATAATAAGGGTTTTAGACTTCACCTGAGCATTTTGAACCCAGACAACCTAATGACTCATAGATACAGACAAGAACTAAGAAATATTCTCTATACTTTCAGCTTTTCAGTCTGCTGGAGTAACTCCAGGCATAAAACAAAATAGGTATGTGAGACAAGAGAAGGAGGCATAAGGGGGAAATATAAAAGCTTGACCCGAGTTCATCTGCAGGTCCAAACTCAGGGGGGATAAAAAAGAAATACTGTACATGACTTACCACCTTTGCCCTGTGAGTAAGAGAAACTCAGACTAATAAAATGTCTTTTGGAAATCCAGATGCCTACTAAAGGCCAATAACACTGGCAATACAGGGGGAAAAAAATAGTCGGGGAGAAAGAAAAATGCAGTGATCTCTTAACAGCAATCTCCTCTGCTGTCAGCTTCACATAACCCTCCGTCTCACCCTTATTCAAAGACAGACTGTGGAAAAAAAATAACTGTACAGCTGCATTAAGAAGAAAAATCGTCCGGCCACAGAAAATGCTCGATCTCGATCTGTATATATGAGCTCATGAACCCTATGATGCCTGAGAGGGAAGTCTTTGTAGTACATGTAAAGGAATACAGAGTGTAACTGCAGTACATCCAATGGGTTGATGCAGACACGCACGCAGTACACATCATGTCACCACGTTTAACATATCACTATCAAAGCTATATTAGACAGGTTTGGTCCGTTAGAAGCACCTGAAAACATACTCTAGATATCCGTGTATAGCACTCCAGAAAAATGAAGCCATCTCACTAAACACATATCTAGTGGAGTTGACACTGCTGTTTGACTGCAAGGACTTTAAACAGTGAGCAGCTAGTGCTCTTATCTTGCCTGCACAGCCCCCAGTAGGCTGGCTTATTATATAATTAAGGATTTTTTCAGTTGAAATGGCAATCCTCATTTCCTATGACTGCTGATTTTTATTAGAGTGTGGCTCACCCCTCTCCTTGTGAAGTTCATTTTTTCCATTTAAATGTAGGGGCTGCACTGGTTCTGCATTTAGCTTTGGGAGCAAAACAATTCCAAAAAAGTGCAATGTGGGTCAGATTGTTCAGAATAGGGTCCACTGTAACACAGACTAGTGTGTTACTATTCATTTGGATTGTTTTTAAATAAGGAATGATAGTGTTAAGTCTTTCTTATGCTTCAGTTTTTGGTACTTGTGGCACAGATACATTTGACTGAAAGGAGAACTGAAAAAGACTGGAGAGACTGTGATTACTCTGTGTGTGAAAATGGGAAGACCTGAATTAATGAATGTCTAAAGTATGACTCTATACAGAGCACTGTGTGCTACGTTGCCTGTCTGTAATGCAGTACTAGAGAAAAGCATTTATCAATGAGATTTGCCATCAAACTGCATAACTATACTATTCTCCCTTTCAGCCTTGAATCTGTGTGGCACAATCTCCACCTGTGGGCTGAGCACTTTGTGAGGAGCAGGGCTGCTCACCATAGCATTTGAACAATAATGACATGATAAATGAAATATGGGTATCTATGACCTACGGCTGGTAATCATCATAAGGCACCTAATGTACACAAAGATCAATTATATTTCCTGAAAACCATCAATTTCTGCTCTTATCTACTTAAAACAAACATCCAAATAAACAGCACCATTGGGATTCTGCTTAGCGTAATGTGCTGTCTGATTTTCATATCATTAGGGTCAAGGTTGGCTACAAATACAAAGTCTATTTCACAGACAGCCAGCACATAAAGTGTGTTACAGTGTAATGTAATCAAGCTATGTTGACTCACTCAGGATTTGAACGCGTCCTCTTGGGCGAGACAAACCTGTGCTTTACTAACCAAGCAAAACTCAAACAAAAAACAACCACGCATCAGCAGAGTCCAACACAGTGACTTACAGTAGCTGCTGCTGCTAAAAAATCTGAGGTGACTTGTGACACAAACCCTTTCTACTCTTATGTCAACTATAATGTGCAATAAATGAACATGCGTATAACCAGGCCTCAAAATCAACAGAGATAATGGCATTGGTGTGTGTATTGCACTGATGTAAAGTAGTAGTAATCTTCCCCCTGCCATGCAGCTGTGTTTGGAATAAAACACTTCACACTGCTTAACAGATCTATAGGAAGTAAAGAGTATGGTGAACTATGTCTGTAGTGCTACCACACCTGCAGTAAAGTGTTTTGACAAAGATACTAAAACAGCAGGCCAACACGAAACCCTTCAGAACTCCAGAAAATCACATCTGCGTAGTTGTTTCTATGCAACCTGTCTCTGTTTTTTTGCTATTTGCTGTGCTGAAGTTCATACAGACAGTCTGTAGGAAATGCCAACATCTGCCTGGGGCAGCTGGCCAATACTTTAACCATTAGGGGGAGAGTTGGCCTCACACTTACACACTTACTTTATTGTTCCAAAAGGGTGAGAGGACAACCCCTTTTGTTTTCAACATTGTTTTTCTGCTATTATTGTGAAGTGGAGGTGGAGACACAGCAGCGAAAGCACAAGACTAAAAGCTATGGCAGGATTCAAGCCCAGCAGGGGCACGTGAGTCTCCAGAGGCCGGGAACCTAACCACTGTGTGTAGGTCAACACTGTCACTGGCACATCTCCCACATCGCACGAAGGCACTCCACTAAACTAGACCTCCTTTACTTACAACTACTTTACATGAAATAAACATTGGTGGTACGTCATGTCAGTGCAAACATGATAATGAGGATATAACTATCAGAATAAAAAACTACATAAACATATAAACACTGTAGTATTCAAAAAAAGGTTGTTAATTCTGAAGACTACTGTCTGCTCTCAAAAACATAGCATAAATTTATAACTTTTTTTTAATGCATTGCATGCAGGTACTGAAATGGCAACGTGCAGTAGATTTTATTTGTCAGTGGAATCTCCTCCCTGGCTTTTGAAAGCTCTGATTACATAAGGTAGATAAGAGAACATCAGAAAAAGTACACACAAGATGAAAATGTGCTTGTGTTTTAGAGTAATGGCTATATTATGCAAAAATGTTATCTTTTAAGTGTCTAACAGTGTTTCTTCTGATTTCCTAGTTAGACTTTCACACACTAATAACATGAGCAATCATTCTTACACTTAAAATACTTAAAGGGCTCGACTAAAAAATGACACTCACTCCCACACATTAACTTGTTCTTTTGCTATTCAAAATTCACATAAACTTGAGCTCTTGTTAGAGAGGCCAGTGTACTCTCAGACATCATCAGTAGTTATTTTGTTCACATGCAAATGAAGGATTACATTCTGTATGTGTCGGCCCCTTATGTGCAAGCAGGGGCTGGAACACAACTTCACAAAGAAACAGAAAATCTACATTATAAATTGAAAAAAAGGAGGAGAAACATGCAATGCTATTTTGTCAGCAAGACTTTTTTTTTTTTTTTTTTTAGAGTTTTTCTGAAGGGGGGGGGGATTTGTTTCTTTCTTTAACAAAAGCAAAAGAAAATGTAAAAAAAAAAAAAAATAAAGATTAGATCATCTGCATGGAATAATGTCATGAATCAAACTGAAAAGTCCAAAAAGTGGATGAGATAGATGCGCATATACAAACCTGGGTTCTTAAATTGATCCGGGCTGTGTAGGTGCTGGAGGGGGGAGTTGCAGGCGGAGGTGGCATGCTCACTGTGCAGCATCTGAGCCGCTTGGGGCCCCAGGGAGCCATAGTCAGCAAAGGAGCAGGGCCCCCCCCTCTGGTCACTGGGCGCAGAGTAAAACCCATAATCGGGGAGGCCTGGGAGATACAGTATAGGGTGGGGAGGGGGAGGGGAGGGGACTCCATCATTGTGGAAATCAACTTTTTCATTGTCAAAGTCAATGTCCAGATTGTTGAGCATAGCTTAGCGGTGTGTTACACCATTTTTAGGTTACATCCTTGCATTTTGTCTGCTTTAATTGGCCCTCCCTGCCCTCCCCCCCAGCAGCTCCTGCCATGTGGCCAGGCCCCCTTGGCATATGGTCCGTGTTTGATACGCTCAGCTGTATCTTATACATTAGCTTTACAATTATGGATACACACTATCTCTCCCTGAAAGGGTACAATTAAAACCTCCTCATGTAATCTAATGCCTTAAATTGATTCAAATGGACCAATAACAATAAATACAAAATACAGCAAGGCCACAGCTTTGATATTTTGGCTTTTGCATAATTGACCTGTGTCCTCCATGTTTTCTTGCAATCATTAAGGAGTGAGATAAAACCGTAGAATCATTAAAACACAGGTCAATACATTTCTCATTTCAAACCGACAATTCTTCGTCGAAGTACCTGAAGGAAGCTTTTGTCATTTAAATGAAAAGAAACAGAAGTGCACCAATCAATAATTAATTTAAAGCCTCTTTTTTTAATTACCAATAGCAACAGATGATAAGGTTTTTATGTGAATGAGATACAGAGACATTGGTGTTTATTGATGATAGGCATTCTGAAGTGCACTAAGCACTCTAAGCACGTCTCAGATTGGCCTCTTCGAATGATTCTCTCTTTGACACAGATGGTGGATTATCAACAGTTTAGAAAATGTCTTTCAGCAATAAGTCGTGCTGACATTTATTGCTTGTCCTCTTAATCTGTGACAAGGTGCTCATATAAAGAGTGCAATTAAAAGAAACTGCTCCTTCTCACACCTCTTTGATAACAGAGCTAATCTACTCAGGAGGGACTGAGATTGGTGACACCGGCTTTTCCATGCTGGGTTTCCCCTGCTGTGTGTTTGTTTTTTTATTTGGGTCCTGGAGCGAATAGCCATTCAAAGCCACTTCACCTCTACCATTCAGAGTGAGACAGTCCACTTCTGCCAAATGGAATGTAAGCACCAGCCATGTTTCTCTCCGCCAATGCTTTTTAGCACTCTGATCTCACCACTTGTGGGCTGTCTGCCCACTCATCAAATTATAGGCTCCAAATACGGCAGGCTTCCCACGTACGTCACATAATGCCTGACACATTGAACAAAGCTCAAGAACCAATCATTCCATTTACTTCACTTAGACAAATGTCACTGAAAATTGATTGGCCTTGCTAATGAGGAAAACTGGATCAATGGAATAATTATAATGGGGGAAAAACATTTGACAATAGCTCAAACCATGTTATTGAGAATTCATAAAGGAGCCATCCCAAATATGTCACCAGTTTAGAACAGTGTAGAGACAGGAACCAAACAGGCATTACTTTCCATTTGATCAGTTTTATAACCTTCACTATGCTTCATTAGTGACCATATTTGCAAAATTCACTTTCATATAATAAACAACTGACCATGAACCATGTTGTGACAACAGATCAAACGTCATCTTGGTAAAAGTTGCAACATCTTTCAAGGGGTTAGATTATATGAATATAGCAAACTGGACATAAAGTCATTTTTTACTCATGAAAGGAGAAGATGTTTCTGATTTGCATGATGCAGACTGGTGACATAATAATCCCACATTAAAATATGTGTATTATTGGTAGTAAATTAAAAAAATTGTTAGCAACAGATTATTGAAGTGTCAAAATTGGACAGGGAAGTTATTTCCATTTGAGATCAGGTTCTAATTGTAAGTAACTGAACCAGATTAAGCTGGACGGACACTGTGTTTTCTTTAATCTTGCACGTTGTGTTAACTCACATTACAGGTTTTAATTGGCCTTCGTGCTCTGCCAGAACCTGCAACTTTTATGCTCACACTGTACAGATCAATTGACCGGCCATGACGTGGTGAACACAGAACCCCCGATCGATTTTGTCCATTGACAATTTTAATAAAGTTTATGAAAACAAGATGACCACGTTCTCAAGGCAGCATTACTTTGTGAAATTCTATTATGAACGGAAAGCAAGAAGAAAAAAATGAAAATAACTGAGCTGCAGACTGCTTGAAGATGCAGACAAAATGGTCCGTCAGTTCTGCAGCGAAGTTCACTTTTATATCTCAGCAGACTACAGTTTTAGCCACAACAGATAAAATACTACTCCATTAATATTAAAACAAGCTAACTACAGATTGTAAGGGATCTTTTGACAGCAGCGATGGTGAGTCGGACCGTGGAACTGCTCAAACTATAAAACAGCAGATGGAAATTTCTGATGACGAATTTAGCCCGATTGAAAAATTTGCTGTGTTTGTAATCTGTACAGTGTCTGCCCAGCTTTATGCAAGGTTCAAACCTCATTAAGTGTTATTCAAACCAATAACGAATTCCCAAGGACAATAAACACCAAGTTTATGTAATTTACCCATTCAATCTACCAACTACCACATATCGAGCAGCAGTAGGTGTTGCTGAGTGGTGACATACAGTAAAAAATGTTCTGCATACACTGTACAGTAAGTATTTCCTGTAATGAGGTGAAGTCAAGAGATCTAGATTGTATATAACATTTAGCTGGGTAATGAAATGTGAGAACATCTTCAGACAATGCATGCCGCTGCATTGTCTGCAGGTGTGGCAGGCTCAGGTAAGAAACCGGCTTTGCTAGCTGGATTGAGGCAGCTGGACAAGAGGACGACTCAGACACTCGTGCACAAACACCCAGGCACACATTCTCCAAGCCATATATTTTCATCAGTGGCTATCTGATCTGTTATGCAGGATGAGACTGGGCAGAGCGTGCCCACAGCTGCATCAGTATCACCGATCATATCACTGTGCCTCAGACCTTCCCACTATTAATATTCACACAATCTATCCAGAACAATGGGCCTTTCTTGGACTTCTTTTTTTTCCACTGGCCACTAATTGGATGTAATTACTCATCTACAAAACAAATGAGCGTGCTGAGGTTGCCTTGGAGACTAGATCAGGGGACCCAGCAGTGCGAATCGTTCGCAGGGCTTCATTTATACTGGTAATTATCTCCCCTACCCCCACCCTCTTTCCCTTCTGCCCTCAGTGACCAAAGCTGGCTGCGAGGCGATGGAGAGGGGAGTGTCTTGCAGTCATCTGTTACTGACATCATCGGGGTGGCTCTCTTTAAGTGGATAAATGCCCTGCTCTCGTTCCCACTTTGCCAGGTGACTGCCTTTAAGGAGGAATCGCAAACCTTGAAAGTACTGCTGCTCTTTTTCTCACTAGTTGGAAAATAAAACTAATCACGCTGATGATAAAATATAGCGTCATGCTCCCTGGCCTGTTGGACTTCAGGATGTGAAAAATATTTTCATAAGTTTGCCAGTGTTCTGCGTCCAAGTTTGTGATTATCCTTATTTTAAATCCCACAGAAACCCAACATATTAACTAATACATACACCCCTTTAAAGGCACAATCTGTTATCCAAATGCTAACAAAACTCAACAAAAACAATTACCCTTAAATTGATAGATTGAATGTGGGGATGTACTCTAAACAACAACAAAACCTGTATTTGTAATATATTTTGATGCTGTTGTTGAAGCTTTGCTAAAATCAGTAATGTTTGCAGACACATCAGTTAAAAAGGCCTTTATTTTGAATACTGATCATCTATAAGTCGACTCTTTGAATATACAGTACATAAATAGACCTGTTATTTCTACAACAAATAGGGAATACTGGGAATTAGGGGAATATAAAAATCTATTACCAAAAGGTATTTTCATCTCTGCAAGGAATAATTTTTCATGAAGTCGCTCCTCCCTCTCCCTCGCGGCGCCAGAGAGATTCCTTGGTGGCCATCAAACCACATCACTCTACAGAAGATGTCAATAAACCTGACATGCTGCTTCTCAAATTAGCTTTGAATTTTAGAGCTACCATAATTAGCTTTTCCATTTTCACCAATGTCATTTAAAAATAGCGTGAAAGAAACTAACAGCTCTTTTGCTGTCTAGCTTTGCTTTCACTTTCCATTTGAAATAATCTTTTCTGAATGAATGGCTGAGTAATTAACAGCACTAGACACCCTTTTCAGAGAGCACAGACATTTCATAAATAATACATATTTAATGTCTTGTCATTTTGTGTTCAGAGAAGCTTGGCTAATTAATTTTAACAGATGATTTCTTCTTGCATTTACTCACCCATACTCAGGCCTCTGTTTTTTTTTTACTTTTCATTTCATGCCTGCTTTTCCCTTTTCTCGCTGTTCTTTCCAGTAATGGACAAACTCAACAGAGCTACTGATTTATATTTACCTTCAGCCTTGGTTGGGGAATGATTGTGGAAAGTTACAGAGGAAGAGGGACTATGAACACTGAATCATGGGCCAAACAATGTGCAACAGTGTAGTAAATCAGTGCTAATTTACACATTAAATGATTTTAATGCAGATTTTAACCTGTGTGGGATCTGGTCTAGTTGGGACTGAGTGAGAAAGGGCACCCAGTTATCTACAGTCGGCACAGATTATCCTATCGTGAGCAGGCTCAGAGCTGACAGCCCTGGCCTTTTGGTTGAACACATTTTTTCAAACATGTCTGGTCAGGCTTATGTGGTCTGAAGAAATCTAAGACTCACTATGAGTGAAATCTGAGGGTGATACTGGCTACATCTAATGGTCATTTAGATACAGAGGGAAGGAAAAAATGAATTAACTGGATGAGGATTTGTGTTTTACAGCAATGCTCACTCAGATTTGGTATGTTAATAGAATGCCAAATCTTCTTGCATCTTAATTTGGAGGCATTTATCTCATAAAATTATATATAATGTTATCATGTGTATTGAAGCAGGTATGCAGAAAACTATGCAATTGACTTTTCTGTATGTAATTACAAATAACTGAAAAAAAGTCACATTAAAATGTAAAAAAACTGAATGTATGTAATAATGTCACTTCAAAATAAATGTACAGTATGATGCAAATGAAGGAGAAAAGCCTGTACTGATTAGGAAGGATACAACACATAGTGTATTTCATAACTAAATGTACAGGACTGATGACAAAATACTCCCATTAAGCCTTCAGTAAGTTTTCTTTGGAGAGTGTGTTACGTATGCAGCCCCTGGAGGGCAGAGTGGTGGTGTCCCTAAAGGCCTGTGCCTGTAACCTCAGAGCATCTGCTATCCACAGCTGTGAGAGCCACCGCTTCGTGGTGGAGGCGCAAAGGGACACTTTGCCCTCCCCGATGTGTCACATCTTTCCCTGGGCCTTGAACAAAAACCCAAGCAGGATGGGCTTGGCGTGGCTGCTCATGTTATTTTGCACCAAATACATGTAAAGCGCCTCTGGCCTCAGAGCTGAGCTCTGCAGATTAGCATCTGGGACAAATGGACCTGAGCTCACTAAGAGCCAGACTGATTAAGACCAGTGCACACAGCCAATCCTGGTGTCCTCTCAGGCACTGCTGACGATCACAGAGCTTGTTGGGAGGAAATTGATAATGATCTTAATTTAGAAATGTGTCACATGAGTTTCCTTCTTTTCATTGGTGAAGAAAAAAGAGGTGGGAGAAAAAGCGAGATGGGTAAAAGAGAGAAAAGAATAAAGAAGAGGAACAACCAACTGAGGGGAGGAATGGGTTCTAAAACATGTGAAGACCATCCTGAGTCCCAATAAAACTGGCAGAGACACCTCTGCAATTTATACTGCAGTCCAATTTCTGCACAACACTGACCACAGCCAACTCTATTTCAGTTTTGAACACCTGAGTCAAGTCAGACATACTGTACATAGCAAGTACCCAGACCTCTAAAAGCAACTGAATGGGGCTTTGTGTACACTGCAGGTAGAGCCAAGATCTGAGACTGACATTTGAGCTTCCCAGAAAGCTCAGAGGGACTCAGGAAAACACTCAACCAGAGTAGACTGGGGCCTGTGAAGTTCCCTGGACTGTCAAAACCATCTGCATCACTTGCATTTTTCTCTGTTTTTATCTGACAATCCTATAGCACAGGAGATTTCAGGTAAGTCTACTTTAAAATGAAGAAAACTGAATGATAACTTGCCTTCTTTTAAAGAATGAGCACATTAGTGACCTTCTGTTTCATTAGCTGGACATTCATATAAAGTATTTCCTGTATGCATATCAAAAAGCAAGTTATTGTTTACATAAATGTCTAATATTAGCATTCAGTTAATGTATCAACTACCTGTCAATCTCACTTAAAGTGGCAACTGTGCTTCATTTATGCAGGTCCATCCTTCATATCAACAGCAGAGGTGGATTATACCAAAATGCAGCCCATGTAATGGTGCATGCATTAGTCATCTCCAAATTAGCAATTTCCTCCTTGCTGCTTTACTATGCAGATGTTCAGCCCCTCCAGCTGATATAATGTGACTTCCCTTTGTATCCTCCAGCAGTACCCTGTAGTAGTAATAGTTAAAAGGTTCAAATCTGTGGTACCAGCTTATAAAGCCAAGTATGGGCCAGCACCTCTCTACCTCCAGGCGATGATCAACTCTGTGCAGTAGCCACATCTCTCTGATCTGCTTCTCGCCTGGAGCCATAGTCTCTCAAATGTCCTCACAAACATGTGTCAAGACAAGCCCTTGTTCTTGCTCTTTAGCTGTACAACATGCTCCTGGTAGAGATCAGGGCAGCAAAATACCTCGCCATCTTCAAATACAGACTGAAGACCCACCTCTTCAAATAGCATCTGGACTGACACCACCTTGGATTCAACTTTTACTAAATAAAACATGTTGCCTAGCCTGTCCTAGAAGTAACCACAACTCACTTTTTTCCTGCCTTAAAATGGGAAACTTGTCTATGGTTACAAGCTGTCAAAACTATAACTAGCAGCCTTTCACAGTAAGGAAACTTTTGTATGTGTTAGTAAGACAAGTATGACGAGCTCTTGTGTAGTATTTAAATGTAAATGTACTAGATAAATACTGTACTAGACTGCAAAAGATGCAGCTTTCAAATTTTGGAAATGTAAAAATTAGCAATAAGATCTTTTCTAGTAGCTTAAGGAAAATGTTAACATATATGTGGCATTTACAGTATCTTAGCAAAGTTTGAAAGACGGTGCAGAGTCTACATCTTCAGTAACTTTTCTTGTTATGGTACACAACTACGACTGCGTCTAGGGTAGTTTGCTGCAAGTGGCAGGCCACAGTGAAAAGTCCAAAATACACCTTGTCATCAGCAGTGGTCCGTCATAGAGAGGGAAGTCAGCATGCTGTCATTTTGTTTTTTGAGCTTTGGGAGTAGGGTGAAAGTGCCCTCTGGCAGGGATGGAAAATGTCTCCCACATTCTCACGACACTCTCTGTGTGTATCGCTGATAAACAAGCATCACAGCCCACACAAAGGCAATGTCTACACAAAAGGTTCCTTTTTAAAGAAGCATAAATCTAAATAATAAATGTGGTTCAAGTGTCAAAATATAATTTTACTTGGGATATATCTAGGGATGTTTAAGAAGTTGATCTTCTGTTGTTTTGAGGGTCAATTTAGGTGACACTCCACCACCCCTGTATCCCTCCTGCTGGGTAAGTATATAATATGTGGTGCTCTATGGGAACTGTAGGTGGAGTCAAAGCACAAAGAATCCACCCTTACTTCATACATAAGGCTTTTTTTTTTTTTTTTTTTACAAAAAAACCCTCATCTGCGCTAAAAATTAGAGAATTTAGCAAAAAATGAAACCACTAGAATTGTTATTCCTGACTTGATTTTGGGCTGAGCGTGCTGCAAATTAAACTGTAAGATGGGACGGAGATGCAGCAACATCCCCAGACATTACACGGAGAGGAAGGTCAAGTCTAAACAATCTGTGTCCTCGGTTCTGTCTGCGTCCGTATAGAGAGAAGAGACCACTGAATGTATTAATCCATGTAGTATGTTATTAGCATCATCTCAAACCCTTAATAAATCATCAATGAATATTTTTTTCACTCGGTCAAAAAGCCACAAACCACAGAACGAAGGACTGCACTTGTTGTATCATCAAGATGCATTGGTGAAGCTTTTCTCTGCAGAATAGAACAGTTGATAAATGGTAACAATAAAACAGGATACAGCTGATTTAGGTAACAACCTACAAATTTTAGAGTTCAGTCAAATCACATTCATATTACAGATTATTGTGATAATATTCTTAATTTGCAGACAGATTCTGCCATTTAGTGATGAAGCTTGGAGATTTCACTGAGTGATATTTTCCTTAAAACTGCCTCATGGCTGTTCAAGTACTCTAAAACAGGCCCATGATGTCACTGTTTACCACTCTAACCCTCCAACCCCCTCCTCCCCGCACCCCCGGTTCATAGTCATTTGCTTGTCTCCCTTCCATTTGCAGCTGTCAGAATTAAACTGTACATAATGGTTGCCATCACGTCTCTTGCTTCCTGGCTGCTGCTAACCCCAAATCAACATTCCTGCTTCTTAGTGATGTTCATTGCAATTGTTGGGCAAATTGTTTGTTTTGAAAATGCAAAATCAAATAGCCCGATGTGAAAGAAAGAGCATCTGATTGGCTTCCAGTGTTCCCTCTGTTGATTTGAATTAAGTGCAAATGAGGACAGGCGGGTGAATTTGATTGTCTGTATGTATGTGTGCACATGTAGGTAGTATGCATACACTACGGCCACTTGTACTGTAGCTGTCTGTTCATGTGCAAGTGTGTGCATCTTCAGGTATCACAGCACACAACATTAAATAGCAAGTGTCTACTGACTCTATATCTGTGAGTGACTGCACAAACCTGACAACATCTGAGTTACAATTAAAACAGATTTTCACCAACAAGCTTCTAATAGTATGTCTGATTAGGAAGACACTCTTCACTACAGTCTGGAGGCTGTGTGTTCAGTCAGGGGAGCTATTATTGACAGCTATTGAATGATCTACAGTTGTAAGGGTGGAAAAGGCAGGATGTCTAAATGAAGCCAACAAGTCAATCGATGCTGTGTTTAAGACTTGCATCCTGTTTTCGGAACAAATCTCTTGGCAGACATTCGCCTGTATGTGAATAAGGTTTACTGTAATTATGCTTTAATGGAGAGTGTATGCTAACACAGAGGCACTGATGGATCTTTCTGTTTGAATTTTTAAACATTTGTATTTACTCAAATACTGTACTGTAGCATACAAGTGCAACAGAAGAATAAGCTTTAATTGGTGTAGCAACGACATGGCAGACGATCATTAGTAAGGTGTCCAAGGTTCAGGGTGCTTTGACTCTAAAATGGTCAGGTCATAACAGGGAGATAGAAAAGTACATGGAAAAGTAAAGAAGAGTGGTAAAAAAGAAGAAAACATGACTGACTTCAGTGTAAATGGGTTGACTATTACTGCTACTTATACTTACTTGCTTTCTACTCACTACTATTTTAAGGGACAATCCACCTTTGTACTTAAACACTGAGCAATCTGACATTTTACTATAACTAGGTTATTTAACTATGGGTGGTGATCATAACATATCATATCAAACAAAGAAGACACATTTCTTATCTGGCAAAGAGTATGTTCTTCTGGCAGTCAGATAAGAGTGTAAATGCATTGCCTAGTTTCCAAATATAATCTATCCACGTTTCTTTGAACTCGTACTATTTTCCGAAATGTTCGATGCAAGGAGATAAAGGAAAAACTTGAATTGCTATAACCTACTTTTAGATTTTTGCCTCATGTTCATAATCTAAAAGGCATACTATGTGTAACAATATCTTTTTAATGTCAAGAGAACTCAAAAGCTTCAAGTACAGATGTTTTAGACCACAGATCCCCATTTGATTAAGATTTTGTTCCAGGAACTTCTATGCGGGAGGATTTTTGCTGTCTAAAGAGTAAATTGGGCTACATTATAATGAATGAGTCGAATTCAAAGGATAATTTATCTAATTTTGCTTGGATCCCATGAGCCCCTTTTAATTAGCCCCTTGAAAGACCTGGGACTCTTGTTTAGAAAACCACTGATGTAAGAGTTGGTCCTGTTGTGGTTGAGGAGTAATGGTTTGGGGATCCAGAAGGGCTGGGATATGTTGATACATTTTCTTACTTATGGTTGAAACAGAAAGTGCAGATTATGCCTTTAAGAAATTTACAATTGCATACACTGTAAAACGCCCAGTTCATACATTTAAAATGTAGATATCATCAAATAAACTAATTATCCTTTTATTTGTTTATATAAATTGCACATCATTTAAAAAGTTGACAAGGTTTCAACAATTATTTCCTGTAATGAAATTTTGTTTTCTAAAACACTGTAATAAATTGAGTTCACAGAGCTCCATGAAAGTGCTTAAATCAAAAGTTCCTATGACGACTGCAGACAGAACCAGTTTGAGCTTGTTCAGCTGGCAGTGCTGATTCTTGGGGTCAGTTTTGCATGCAGTCTCCCGGGAATTATACTCTACTTAAGACACGCAAGTACTCTTTTGCAGTGTTCTAATCCAAGTTTAAGCCAAGTTGTACAGATAACACCACAGGGTGAGCTGCTGACTAGTCAGACACAAAGCAGACGTAGCCATGTGAACACAGTTGATGTTGGCAGACTTCTGTTAATGGAGAGTAATACCACCTAGTTGAAGACTTATTGCAATCTGCAGAGCGTAAATACATGTGTGTATATTTTTAATACTGTACCAATTCGATGCAGTTTGTAAAGGTTGTTGTGCTATTATCGCGTTAGCATGCTAGTGACATAAGCATAGCTTTCACTGTGGTAGCAGCCCACGTTACAGTGTATTAGTAGTGTGTTTGGTGTTGTTAGCTAAGACCTAAAGCTAAAACTAAGAGAATAATATACAGCAGTATGCAAGCTTTTGATTTGATTAAATTGACTGAGGTGACGGGCATTCATTAGACAGAGAGGACCAGGAAACTCTCCTTGGACTCCTTGGAGGAGTAAGTTAGATGTCTGAACTGTGCCACCAGGCAGAGGACTGTGTTGGACTGTTGCTGCATCCAGCCTGAAATCTACTCACAGCCTTTCCCCACCATTCCTCGTCTGTTCTCCATCTTTCCCTTGCTCATGCTTCAGGTAACATCCCATGGACTTGTGAGTACATAGTAACATTGCATGTGTGTTTTATTTTTGTTGCTTGCACTAGCGGGTGAAGCAGCCATTTGTTGTAGGCCATTTGATCCCAAGCCTCGACTCAGGCCTGCATTATTTTATTACTGGTTAAAGTCAGTTGCAATGAGTGTGTCCATGTGTGAAAACTGAAATTTTCTGAAAAAGGCTATAGGGGAAACACACTTTAGCTGCTTTTGTATATTGTTGGCTTATACATTCAGCTTATATTGTATGGCTTAGATAATCAAACATGGCTGTTGGGCTGACATGGCTTGTGCAAGGCTCTTTTTACTGTTTACTTAAGTATTTGTGTTTGTGTGTTCAAGTATGTGGGGTATAGTGTGGAGCTAAAAGTTGTTTTCTTGTAATGGTGTGGGGATTTTTTTGAAGTTCATTGTTTAATGGACTGTGTTTCTGAATGAGACACTGAGCTGCACTCATGAGTGTCTTTTCAGAGGTTTGTCATTTTGGAAACTGATTTACTGACAACTTTCTTGGGACACTACAGTAGTAATGTGCCAGTGCTGTGTCTGTATGTAAAGCTTAGTTAAGTATGTTCCAGAATGAGTGTTGTGTCGGAGCGGCAAAGGTTTTTAAGTAAGCTGTATTTTCTAACTAAATGGCTTAACAGAAGTTTTATTGAGGTTTTGGTATTAAACACATTGCAAGGTCAAATAGTATTTTTTTTGTGGAGGGAATGACAGATCTTTTTCTTCTAATGTCTCAGAAGTTATGTTCACATGTTTAGGTTTAAACTATGTTTAAATGTACTCTGCTGTGTTACAGGAAGTTAGTGATACTAACAAGAATTAGTGAATGCATTTGGTTATTAAACATAAATGACTGAATGTTAACATTATGATATTTGTTTTTCAGTTTCATTGTATTTGTTAAAATGTGAATTATGTTATTGACTATTAGAGTTGATGCAACTCTATTTTCACTGCAATTCTCTTAAATTTTATTCAGTTTAATCAAGTCTAATGTAATTCATATGTTGGTTGAACTCATTTCCTTGGCTTTTTAATGTATGCTGTACTCAACTTTTAGTCTTACAATTACTCTATATTATTGAGTTTTCCCAACTCAAAATACCAAGAAAAAACAAAAATGGTTGTTGCCTAAATCTTTTGGAGTCAAATCAAAGTAACAGTTTTTACAGTGTAAGCACCATGTATATACAGAGATCTTGGATACAATCTCTACCGAATGTGTGTATGATGCAGTCAGTCTAAACTGTTGCCGAGTGTGTGCATGTGGGCTCGGGGGACTATGTCTATGGGGAGAAGCAGAGCAGGAGAAGTTGGAGAGAGCAGCAGCCACACAGAACATGGACAGAGCGTTTACCTGGCCCTGTGCTCTGTGGGTACGCCAAGTAGCCGCCTCTTCCACGGGCCCCCCTACCTGAGCCACGCGCTGCTGCTACTGCCGCTGCCGCCACCGGTCCGTATGCTGTCGCTGGGAAGCCTGCAGGCACATACACACACATACACACATACATCACTTCCTGCACATGGATGAGTGCGCCCCAGAGCTACAGGAGAATGTTGATACCAGCACTGAGCTACGGGATAAAACTATAGCTGTCAGAGACGAGGGCTCATGTCAGGGCGACATCTATCAGCAGACTCTTACTGAACCCACTGTGATATTCAAAACCCTGCAGACCCACTGATCCACACACAGAAAAAGAAAAGATAGCCATGAGCAACTCACCAAATATTAGATTAAAATAAAAATAACTGACAATAACTAACTGCAGCTTCAACGTATTTGTCGTGATCATCATGAGGCAAATATCAATATATTTTTATGATTTCTTATGATTTAAACTACATAAACATAACTTACATTAGAGTTATATTTGAGTATTTACTATCAAAAATGTACTTTAAACCAATATCCTCTAAATGTCTTTAAAAGAAAATGTCTGTCCAACTGAGAAGGTGCAAATTCGTATTCATCTATAAAACTGTGAGTAAACTGACTTTCACAATTCATCAAGTCCCTGATTATATTAGTGAAAGCATTTGGCTCTGGGGGGTGTTCATGTCACATGCTTTGGATGAAAGATTACAGCCACTTCAGAGCTGCATAGACATGGGCACAACAGCCCTACCTCTGGGGAACATCCCTGCGTTTTGTTCGGGAGTGCTCCCAATTACTGTGAGTTTCTATGGAATCAGAATCATCCACTGTAATGCAAGAGGCAAAGCATTCCACATCTTTTTGTCGGGCTATTCTGGTAGAAGATGTACAGTAGAAAAACATTTCCCACAATCAGATGGAGACATCTGTTGGATGATTTGTCATTCAGAAGAGACTTCAATCTGTTAGCTTATGTGAAGACTGAACAAGTCTCTTCTGCTTTTTTTCTTGTTATGTAATTAGTCTTAAGTAAACATTTATAGTTCTCCAACGATGAGATTTAAGCTTTAAAAGTATGTCTAGCATTCATAAATCTGTCCAAATTGTCAGTTTACGATACACTAATAAGACCTAAATACCATGCAAATATAAATCCACTTCTTTAGGGTCTGATTATTCCAACAAATATCAGCCTAATAATCAGTCTGTAATTAAGCCAGCGCAGTATCTCTGAATTGTAATTACATTGTTGGCCTTAATGAACACAGTAGCTAGAGGTGGCTGACAGAGGCTAGTCCATGCCCAGGGCCTGGGCTCTTCTCTCAGCACAGGAATGGCATGTCATTAGTGGTGATGAGATTCCTCACTCTGGGCTCAACACCGTCTATGCCTAATCAGCCTCCTAAAATTATCTCCACAGGAAATGCTTTCCTCACTAGCAAAAAAAAAAAGATCTCCAAATTCCCTCAAATGGAGTTTTTCTTGATTTCTTCTTTAGCTGAATGTGTGTGCATGTGTGTGTTTCCTCTATGTTTTGGCCATATTCTGGAGACTGTGGTTTAGACGTTATAAAAAGGCACAGGACACCTTAGAGGATTATTTTTTGAATGCTGTGGTGGTGAGAGGAGCACTAGTGGGTGACCTATTTTCCCGACTCAGCCGTGTACTGCTATTCCACGAAGAGGGGCTCACACAAAAGACTGATGAGAGGGAGGGAGGGGGAGGAGGTGAGAGGGCAGGGTCAGATGAGCCGCAGCCAAAGAGAAAAACACATAGCTTTTCATCAGCCGGCTGAGAAGGAGGTAATTCACAACTCTGTCGACACAATATGACCATGGATGTGTGTGTTGGGTGTGAGGTGCCATCATGCTGCGACCGGCAGGCAGGTGAAGAAGAGAAAGAAATGCCACTTTTCCCTCAACTATCTAACAGCTCAGGAGAGAATAAGGGACTAAGGCGGCATGGTGACAAGGGAAAAAGAATACAAAAAAGGCAACTAAAATCAGTCGCATTTATGCCACTGCAGCCGCACCACACCAGGCACTGATTCCAACAGCTCAAATGATATTCTCCGCCTCTTTTCACAAAAACACAAATCAACTCTGATACTATGCTAATGATGGCCACGCACCCCTGCATTTCCACTTACAGTGTCCCCACGGTTGCTGTGCGGAACAGCGTTTCATGCAGCACTCTCCACTGCTTTTCCCCCTCCCTCCTTTCCTAAGTGCTGAATCTATCTTACCCTCGCTGCCATTGTCATGACACCCCCAATAGACCCGCTGGCTTGGAAGTTAGTTGCGGGCAAAGTTGTGGTGAGAGATTAACTTTGCAGGATTAGGTGGGTTAATTAATAGATGGCTGCTGCTCATTGTTTTGTGCTCACGCTGTAAGAAGCCACCCAAGAGAAGCGCTGCAGCATTAAATCAATTTCATGGCCCTTTTATTACTGAGGAGATAAAGCCAATATTTAGCTTTCAATTCTTCACAATTATTGGGCCCCTGCTTTGCCACTTGAGTGGCTGCGCTTGGCTGGGGACAAGGACACATCTGTTTATGAGCTGTGGAGGCCCGGGGGCCTTGGTGTCCGGACTCCGGGGAACTGTCCTCAGCTTTTCTCTCCTCAAGCCCGTGGCACAGAAATTCAGCCTTCCTCAGGAGTGCACGTAGAAAGGAAGAAAGATTAGACCGAAAGAAAGATGAGGACTGTCAAAAATTTCCCAGACAATTCACCGTCTTTTCCAAGCAAAATAATTACATTTGCTCCACACAAACATTAAAATTTCATTAAAATATTTATATTCATAACAAGAACAGTTGCAAATTTCTAGTTATTAAGTTATTATATAATATATTATATAATAACTTATATATTTATATAAGTTATTCTATGTTAGCCTGACGATAGCGATTCAACAGAACGTTCCACATCAGCAGCTGCCATCTTGGTTGTTTACGAAAATGCCTCAACGGTGCTCCTCTCTGTACAGTCATCATCTGGTTCCCAGGCTAATCTATGTAGTAACTCTCTACACTCCCTACAAAAAGCTTTAACTGACTTTGTATTGTATGACCCTCCAGCTTTGACATTTACTCATATTTTTCTATCAAATCCAACTGCACTGTTTACAAACACTGACCAACATTCAGAAAATGATGCAACTCTTAACTATATGTATCCATATCCTTCCCTACCCAAAATAAACTTCCAGCTAAAGCAACAAACAGACTGGCATGTCCAATTTATGGTATTGTCAGTTTTGTGCAGAAGGAGCACAATGTGCATCCAGAGCACATAAGGCTCTATTTTCATGACAGTGCATAGCACATAGCGACGCTTTATGCCTGTAAAGTGGCATTTTTCTTGGGTGCACACTGGTTCTTTTCTACCTGCACCTGTATTTTTCACTCTGTGAACTTGACTGTACTGAAGTAGGAGGAGAGACGCAGTAGGGGCAGTGTCACAGTGATCAAACAGCACAGTGCAATTTTTGTGTCAAGGTTTCCTGGGATTTGCACCGACTGCCTTCAAGGACCAGGTCAAAAGCTTTGTTTTCTCTATTACAAAACTGTCAAAGCACTTTGCTGAATATCAGATTGCTTATAAAGTAGTAGAGAAAAGGAGGCGGTGTGTGATTGGTCAAATTAATTCTAGCCCCTATCATGGCCACCGATGATGTATTCCTCCTAATGTCACCATGTTTTCAAGCTGCTCTGCACGATTTTAAAAACAAAATGACCAAATGTCACCGTGCCCTGAGATACCCATGCTGGGCCCCACATTGCCTGCATTTGTAACCTGTGTCAGTTACTCCTCGAAGTATGTGTACTTCATCTAGTGTAGACATTCAACCCTGGACAGGAGGAAGGTGAAGAAGCCGGGTCAGCTGACGCACAGTGACCCATACAAATTAACTTGTGCTAATAAATCTATATATATATATATATATAATCTATAAAATTCTAAACATTACCTCAGATTTTTTCCCTGATGCACTACTTCCGCAGATCTTTTTTGGCATACTGCCTTTCTAGCCACAGACTCACTTTCTGATCCTATTACTCAGAAAACGTCACAATGAAAAGTTGTTGCATTATGCATCAATAAGGTCCTATTTATGTCCTACCAGTCTGACAACAGCTTGACTGATGTTAATGTAATCTGTACTGTTCTTTGGCCCAAAACTGCCAGCAGCAGCTCCCCCGTCATTGACAAAGGAGCTCCATCAGTCACAGAGCACTCCATTCATTTCTGCTATAAGAAGACTGTCAACTATCTAATGCACAGGAGGAGCCCAGGGACAGCTCATATTCTATTGTGGCCCTATGGATGAAGTAGCCTATGCCCACATTTTAATATATCTGGAACTGAAAACTAATAGGGCTTAGCAGCACAACACTAAGACTTTATTTTTAGTGGATATCTGAAATGGTGTGAAGTAAGAATACATTAAACATGCAATGTTTAGAACATGTGAATATTGTGTAGCATCAGTTTTTGTCTACCAAGATTTTAGCTTTACATTATACCAAACCAGCAAAAAATAAATAAAAAATGGTAGCAAATGAGAAGGAAATTCCCAGACAGGCTACAATTTACTACTGTAGTGCAGTTAACCAGGGTTAGCTTGCTGGCTGACCAAGTTTTCATGCTACGCTGGTTAACACAGTGGCTTGGTTTGGGGAAGAGGCTTGTGAACAAGCCTTTCAGCCTGCAGCTAGTCGATTTTGGGGGCAGATGAACAGTACAGAGCAGAGATGAGTGAAAGAGACAAACAGAGGAGGACAGCAGCCACGTCAGTAGAAGAGGAAGACGAAGAGAAGAAAGGACAAAGACAATGAGAAATTGAGGGAGAAATAAGGCCAGAAATTCTGTAAGGTATTTTGGACAAGATGTCAAGAAATGAGATTATATTATACTCAGGTAAAACATAATAACCACACCTACAATAAAGTGCTTTTCTTCTACACCACTAAATCAAAGCAAGTGTTGAATGGTACTGTTACAAAGGAAAAGATCTTTTGTGGAAACAAAACAAGTGGGAGAAAATTATCTAAATCCATTGCATTAAATAAAAACAGAAATACTGCAATGTTAAAATACTCTCCTAGTATTCTTGCAATAACTATTGAATTGCACTATTACTTGCTGCTAAAATGTATAATTTTAAATTAAACTGCCATAACCAATAATAACAAAAAAGTATTTAGTGATGGACTATTGATGTGTCTTGATAATTTAATGTTAGTTCCAGTTCCCCATTAAAACTGGGCTAATTTTATTGTAAACAGATAAATGGAAACCAAACAGAAGGGTGATTTTAAAAAACTGTTCTGTTTATCTAAAAAAAATCTAATTTCTAATTATCCAAAGATTTTTCTATTTTGCATTTGCATCATAAGAGTGTTGATGAATTATTCATATAGGTTTTACTACATAACAGTTTTGCAATCTAGAATACCAAAGATATCAAAGCACTTATGTTCAATACCAACACCAAAGCGCTGAAGCAAATTACATGTAGTGGTTTACTGTACACACTATTTAACTGTGTAGCTCATATAATATTTTTTAAAAGTTACAAGGATGAACCCACAAAATGATCTGAGCAAATTCAATGTGAGAAATCTAAGAAACCATACAGGAGGTGCATGTTTTTTTCCTGTCACTGTATGACAGTAAGAAGGACAAGCCAGTGGAAATAAGTCTGTTGATAAGTCATAGCAGAGGCAGTGAAGCACACTGCCGCCTCCTCACAGGAGGAGGGAGGCATTCTGTCGGAGATGGAAAACTGACTCCACTTCACATTTTGCTTCATCAATAACCTTTGATAAGATATAGAGAAACACATAGAGACAAATAAAGAAAACAAAAGAAAAAAATATATACATCAAAGTAACAAAAGAGACAGCCACCTAGCAAGACATCTTTTCATCTCCAGACTGACAAGTGTCCCATTGTTGTCATCCTTTAGCGCTACTTTGTTGTTGTTGAAAGCATCTCTGGGTTGTTGTTATCAAAGGCATAAATCACAGAGCTGGAAAGAGCCAGGTGGCTTTCATATGAACTGCTGCACACATGCTCATGTCTCACCTCTCCTCTGATCAGCGGAGACCTACAGTACACACAGAGGTTTCCCCTCACATAAAATACAGAGACTGGTGTCTGGGAATGAGCCAGAGCGAGAGAAAGAGCATTTACATGCACACCAATAATTCAATTATAACCAGACTAATGCAATACGCATATTATTGCAACTCTCATGTAAACACCTTAACCGGGTTATCTTACTCACATTAAGGTCCTAATCAGAGTAAGCATAACTTGATTAACAGAGCTGGGTTGCTTGTCAATCATTCAAATTAATCTTGCCATGTGTATGTCTGGTTTCTTTCAGTGTTTGGATTCTGTGCACGCGCCACAAAAGGTCACACAGTGAACAGGATGCCAAGCGTATTTGAAACAGAATGGCTCGAGTAGAGACGGTGGAAAAATTAAACAAAAAAAGAAAACGGAATTAAACAGTAAAATGGCAACTCAAGTGCTTACATGAAGATGCTCTATAAATTCAAAGCTAAATATTTTATTCTCGACCTGTCCAGGATGTACCCCACCTCTCGCCCAATGTCAGCTGGGATTGGCTCCAGCACCCCGCGACCCTCTAAGGATTAGCGGTATAGATAATGGATGGATGGATATTTTATTCCTTTGTTCTATTAGCCTGTATAGCCACATGTCCTTTTGTACATCAACTTGACTGTTAGACAACTCAGTTAAACCTGGGATGATGGGGAAGTCAGGCTGCTTCACTTTAACTTAACTACACCCTTAAAGGGGCACTCCGCTGATTTTACACATTAAGTTTAACTTACTGTCTGGCCTGATGATGTTATCAGGGTTATCTTGGCTTGAGCTCGGAGACTACAGATTTTTAACAGAAAGCATGTGCTACAAACTGGAGGTGCTGAGTTTGAAAGACATGGGCATTTACCAGAGAGGGAGGGCCTAAGGAAAGACATGCATTATGTGAATTGTAGGATCCAGTGTTTTTGGAGCTTGACCCATACTAGGGACCAATAGTCAGGATTTCTCTGCCTCTGATGCCTCAATTTTGACCACTATTTAATAATTTCAATCTGTTGCTTGTGAGTCCCCCAACTTCATGGAAGTGCAAAACCAAATCGCTGGAGTACGCCTTTAATCTGGGTATTCAGTCACTTTTAATGCAAATATAACATACTGAGAAAGACAGTGTGTAATGTGTATAGACAGACCGTATATGTGTTGCAGTTGAACATTAATAAAATATATTAATACAAATACAGCAGTATCCCTCTTACTGTACACTACAAATGGTTGCAATAAACTGAGAAAAATGTTGAGCGGTACAAATAAAATTACAGCTGTCTTTGGACACCGCCATTGACTTGACAAACATTTTTTTCAACTATAACACTTAATGTAACACTTACGCACTGGAAATATCACTGAAATGTGCCACATCCCATTAAAGAAATACAAATACAACAGCTTTGAAAACTGCACAATATTGAGGCCACCAAAGATACAGCTACACCTCAATATGATATCCCAGCATGAGATACTGCTGCTGAGAAATGGGTTGACGTGTTGGTTAGCATAACAGCTGCTCACGTCAACTACTCAACTGCATTTAGTGTTTTTCCACAACAGCTGACCACACGGCATGATGAATCTCTTCATGCTATGGGCCCGGCTGTGGTTTGCCATTTGAGAGCTTTTGCCTTGAAAAAGAAAAAAAATCGCTCAGGTGTATATATCATAATACTGTTAGGAGTGCTCTAAATACAGTATAGGGCCAACATATTGGCTCTACAACACAAAGACCCACAACCTCTATACAGTATGATAAGAATAGTCAATTTTCTGTTTTCTCACTGATATGATCATATATGACTTCACTACTGTATGTGTATATGTGTGGGTCGGGTGTGTGTGTGTGTGTTTGTTTCTGTGTGTGTGCCTTTGCCTAAGCCGTGGCTCTTTTTTTGCCAAAGGTAATGGTTTCTGTATGTAATGAAACCATTTGGCACGCTGATCCTTTGCCATTAAGACTTTGTGGCTTCTGATTGGGGAGAGAAAAAAGTCAATTACAGAAGTGGAGTGAGCCCAGCGCTCAGCAAAGCCTGGCTTTAGGGTAGTAATTGCACACGTATCTTACACCTTTGAACGAAATGATGAGGCCAGGAAGGAGACATATTTGGTAAAATTTCAACCTGGGTAACCTTTCAGAAGCACACAGAACAAAAATCCACCATGCTGCAGGAGAACTGTGCTGTCCCTTTACAAGACATAATCATGTACTAAAATTAGTTTGAGACACCAAGTCACATCATCTTATCCACTGTAACCATTACACCTTGAAAAGGTTGGATAGAAATGTATAAATTACAGTACATACATTTCTGAATTCATACACCACACAAACATGCATCTGCTAAGGAGAACAGTGTGTCTTGTAAAGCCACCATAAGGTCAGAGGTGAAGTGAGGTTGAGCTACAGACCAGCCTTGCTGGAGCTAGTATGAGTGATTTGCTCAAGGCCCAACGACCCAGAGCCAGTCTCCATACTCACTATTGTGTCCGTCAAAACTAGCATAATGACTTGCAGATTGCCTTACCAGTTTCTATATTACATAATGTATCCCAGCTACATAGACGACTTTAGCCCTGAATGAATGAATCAGAAATTAAGAAAAATACTTTTATATACGTTTATACGTTTTATTATAATGTTACTCAAAATACCCTCAACTTGGAAATAACTCCAGCCTCCGAAACTCCAAACACTGCACACACATCACACAGCTGCACACTGTGTGTGAGTGACTGTGATGTTGTGATGTGGTGTAGTGAGCTCAGGAAAAGCTCAGTGTCTTTTACTTCAGTTCTCAGTGACAAGAGCGCTGTTTCTTTGTAGCTGAAGTGCATGGCAGCATAGCATCAAAGAGGACAAACTAGGCTCTTTATTGAAGTGTAGCCGCACTTTCGACCTCCTCTTTGTACTCCTTCCCATGCACTTCAGTCAAAAGGAAACTGCTCCTATGCTGCAGAACTGATCTAAACACATTATGCTTCCACACAAGCCTCAACATAACTCGCAGCCACTCACACACACATAAAGTAGTTAAAGGAGGAGGAATGGAGAGCGAAACAATAAGGTGTGGGGAAAAAAAAGAGAGGGGAAATCTGCCAGAGTAGATAAGGCAAAAACATTTAAAGCCATTTGGTTCTGGAAACAGTAGCGCTGGTTTGTGGATGGGACAGGGTCTTGGTTCACAACCCTAATATCCAAGGCAGTTCATGATGGTGACTTAAATAGAGAGAGACAGACAGGGAGGACACAGATGTCTGACCTTGCAGTGGTGCTTATGTAATGGTCTGCTTCAGTGCATTTAACTGCAGTGCTCCTTTCCAACCTGGGATCAGTAAAGCCAACATGTCTCTGCAGTCCAATCTCCTCTGACATCAGCTCTGACACTCAGAGAGTATGAAAAGGTCCTGTGAGCTCAGAGTGAATCAGTTGTTATGGCCCAGCCTGTGTGGTCCCCGTAGAGCCAATCATACTAATTAAACTAGACTACTTAAGCCTCCTCTCATTAGTGTCCAAGTAAACAGCTTTAATTTTTTATGCATTTTAATGTCCATCTCCCAGTTCTGAGGGTGGCAGTGGAGGGGACAGATGAATGATGAACGGGGATAATTTCAGGTTTTCTCAAATGAAAGTGAGTGCATTAAGTGTCAATTCACCATTCAAGTTAAATATGTGTTTGTGGATTTGCACTGATCAGTGCAAACTTGCTTTTGCAGGAATTACTAATTTGAGGTAAAAGAAAATAGAATGTATTAATGTCAGTAATCATAATAATACTAATAAGAAACAGCTTTGCAGACACTATTTCATGAACATGATTTTATAGCCAAGTTAAAACACTTACAGGCTACATTATATGTTAGCCAGCTCCATGCACTGCAGTTACACAATCTGCTCCAGATACCAGGGGCAAGTAGGGTAAAATGTGGCATGACCCAAAAATAGCACTGCAACATTGGCTTCCACTTGATTACTGGAGCTGTAAGCAATGTTTCCACATAGGGTGGAGATATGCAGAGGGCTGTGTGCTATGATTGCGAATATATGCATACATGTTTATATACATATGCATGTGTCCATGCACTAGGGAAAGAGTGGATGAGAGCAACTGGAGGGCTATTAGCACAGTCAGCAGGAGGGATAGATAGAAAGGTGGAGGCAGCTGGGTAGAGACCTAGCAAGTAGCCAACTTGCTGGGCCTGGAGCTCTTGAACAGTGGGTGGCATCAAAACAACAGGCAGTAGACACTGAGCATGGTCTCACAGACACACATGTTGTACTCCCATGCCTACTTCCATGTCTGTGCTCCTTTTCTGTTCTCCTGCTGGTCTCCAGCAGCGTCCAAAGGTGGCAGTCATGTATGAGGCAGGGCAGCTCAAGTTTCATTTCTAGACCAGCAGCTCAACAGTCGAGACATAATGAGCTTTAACGTTGCCACTCTGCCTCTTACAGCAGCTCATCTTCCCCACCACAGGAACCTAGACTGTGGGTCTCCATGGCAGACTGTTTGCCTGCTTCAGCGTGTGAGGATGTGTCTGCTGTCCTAGGGTGAGTTAAGACCTGGGCAAATGAGGTGAGCCTTCTCTTCCACTTTCAGGAAATAGCCAGCCTTTCAGCGTTGCCTGTGTCAGACAGCAGTAGCTGGTTTTGCAGAGACAGGTGCTCACACACCCGAGGAGGCACACGTGTATGTGCACGTGACCTGACTTGTGTGCATGTGAGCATGCAGACGGACCAGTACACACTGAATCTACACAGAATAATAAAATGAAATAAATAATAAATAAAATAAAACCACGCCACAAAACATAAATGAACAAAACCACTGGTCCTCCTGTGAAGCGCATGTAGGTTGAATGCTGCTACACCTGTTGAACCCATCTGGTGCCTCTATTCCATGTCTAGGAAAACACATACAGTACATTGGTAGCCTATAGTGTCTCCCTCTGACAGCAAAACACATGTACATAAAACAGATTTGAAGGCTTTTAATGGAGAGCAGAGCTGATCTGAGAGCAGTCCAGCTCTATGACTGCACACACAGAAGTAGACAGGGCGTGACATACAGTGCTGTCCACTGACGTCAGAGCAGCACACTCACTACTGTCACCGGGAATGGAGTCATGGCCTGGGGAGCTCAGAGAGTCTGCATGTGTGATGGTGTGTGTGTGTGTGTATGTGTGTGTGTGTGTGTGTGAGTGAGTGTGCAGTCAGCATTGCTGTGGAGACGGTGAGTCAGAGAGGCAGACAGGAAAGCAGAGAGAGGCCCCTGGTAAAGTCCCTCCACCTCCTTTGACTTCATACGCAGCCTTGAAGAGTTTGATTGTGTCAGTTTTATGCCTGTGTGTGTGTGTCCAAGTGTGTGAGAGAAAGATGCGTTGTGCATGGTCATTCAAGTGTGTGAGGTCACGACGCTCCTCGTCAGGCCCTATTTTAAGGCCTGCGACTCATGGAGTGCCCCGGCCTCCACAGACCCATTGGGCTAATGATCAGCCTTGGCAATTAGAGCCAATCTGTGAGTCAGTGTGGCATCAGGAGGGCCATCTGCTTCCAGCCCTGTAGCACTCACTCTGGCCTGTGGGACCACTTGCTGGGGTCACAGCTCACCCAGCTTGTAGAGAGATGGTCACAGGATCGAAGGAACAATCTGCTCTGTAACTTCAATAGAAACCTGTTCTACCGATAGCACGGCTGTGTGTGCTGCCGCCACGTCTCACGAGCGCAGTAAAAACACAAACAGTGGGATCTGTCTTATGGAGGACAATGTTGCATGCACCCATGACACAGGTAAGCTCCTCATCAGCCTCAGGCCAGTGATTTTTTCCACCTGCTCCAGTACTCTAGCCAAGAAGTGGGGCACTTATTGTACTGAAATGGGAAATATAAGATGTCTGAATACTTAAGAGAGCTTCAGATCTGCTGATAATGACTGCACATGGTGTCCCAAACTACATCATCATCCACACTGGAAGTAATGAACTATAACTAGCAAGAAGAGAGTTTCATTTGGCAGAGAGAAAGTTTGAAAAGGCATCTTCCACACTTTTAATTAGTGGGATAGCAGGGTCAACGTTGATGCAATGGTGTCTTCTCTGGATCCACATGAGGCTACAGCTGTCCTGGAGCGATGCCGGTTTGCGTATCTGCACCTGGAGTCAACTGTGCCGAAATGAATGGAGAAGAGTTCTTGCAGTCAGACTCTAGCTGGATGCACATTTTTAGTTTGTCTTTGATTCCAACTTTGTGATGAACTGAGACGTCCATGCCTGAGGGCGTTTATTATGAAAAGCAGCTACAGGTGTTGAGTTTGCACCATGTTAACATAGGAAAAGGTTTGCTAGTTCGTTGTCATGTACACTTTCCCTCATGAGCAGAGCTTTGCCCTATGAAGCTATAAGCACACTGCACACCAACCTTGCAGATGCTACCTGAGCTTCAAAAGCTCATAGCTCTATATAGTCCATGTCAACATCTTTCCATCTCCCAACAGCAGACAGTTGTTAAACCCTGGGAGGCTAACTGGAGTTTCAGGCCAATGCCCTGGTGTGACCTCTGGTGCATTTACCATATGCTTGGTTGGCTCTGCCCCAGTTTATAGGGGCATGCAGCCCTCAGGAGGAGTCACTATCATACCAATTGCACAGGTCAGCAGCCTCCCTCTCCGTATATGTCACCTGCTGAGAGGACAGCTGCTCCCTTTACCTTTATATTCTCATCCTACAGGAAAAGAGGGGGTCAAAAGGTCAGCAGCCTTCTTTTCACTGTTACTTACAGTTGCATAGAGCGACATGCACCTTCTATGGGTGTAACCCCAACCCAAATACAACCCTGTATTTGAGGAGGACAATCCATACTGTACCACGGCTGCCAAGTTAAAAAATTAATCATTTGCTGGTTAAAAATATTTCAACAGCTTAATGTTTTCTGATATTTAGTGTTTCTTTTCGGTAGGTTTTCCTGGGCCCCTAACATCTGACACATCTGAAGGACCCAAACATGTAACTTGTTTACTTGCATATGCCTTTCAATCATACATAAATAGACAATATACATTTCAGCCAGATGTACGTCCCCGTTAAGCGAGTAGGGGTTAAGTAACTTGAATCAGGACAACTCAACAAGGACAGACATGTGGGCAGTTATGGCAGCCAAAACCCTCGTCCTCTGCGTATGGGACGATCTTGCTGCCAACCAGGCCACCCTGCAGGTTTTCATATTCAGTAGCAAGAGAAGCTGTGGAATCCAGAACCACCTGCTGGGCTGAGTCCTGTTTGCATCCACACACAGAAAGAGAAATCTACTCCACACTGATTTAAGGCTTTTGAAATGCCATTTTCTGTCACTTTGATATGATGGAGTGTGCTGTTGTGTCTCAGGCATGGTTGGTTGGTGGAGTTGGAGATACAGAGGGATGGAGGCTACCGCAGTGCTATCCCACACGTCATATCTGCCGGGGAAACAGATCTGACACAGATGAAGCGTGTGACAAGAAATGGATATGGCAACAAGACAAGAAAAACAGATGGAAAAACCAATCCACCAACTACAACAAACCTACCCAAACAACACACAAACACTGTTATAATGTGTTGTGAGAGAAAGAGGCACAAGATGCAATATATTTTTAAAAAACAGGCTGGATAGTTTATCTCTTCAGTGTTAAGGTAACTGGTAACCCAAAATTACCCACCCCTCTGTCCTCATTGCACCCTTGCTACATTTACCGCTGCCCTCTCCCCTCCTTAATCATCCCTTCCCTCCATTCTTTTACCACTTAAGAGGCTGACTCACTGGACCTGAATTGCTGTTTGTCTGTCATGACATCTGGAGTAGCTGGATGACTGAGTGTTATGTCTTTCTCTCACTCAGTCTGTGTCTCTCCCCTGATGGGACCCCACTAACATCTTCATCCCTGGTTTTTCAGTGTAGCATAATGACCTCCTAGTAGCAGCCCTAATGGAGCCATAATGGTCATTTATGCCAGGGGAGGCTCTGAGGGCACGGCTGTGGAGGCAGCGAGTCGCACAGGAAGACGGGAAAGCCTCAGAGAAGCTCCTGGTTAAGTCCCTCCACCTCTGCCTCTTCCCCTTCATAAGCAGCTCCTGAATCTCAGTCTTCGTATCAATGCAGCTTTTCTGTGTGTGTCGGGTGTGTGCGTTCAACTGCGCATTCATGTGCGTTTAATGAAAGGAACTGATACAAGACTGGTTAACAATAGGAAGTACAATATGAATGTGTGAGGGGTGTATCCCTGCTTTGGATGTTCACTTCTACAGCGTCTTCGCATGCATAATGCACATATGCATACTACATTTTCTTTTTTTAATTACATTTTTCCTCATACAGACAAGTTTCCTATTCATGCATACATCATACACACAATGGAGGATACTACCATTATTAAACCTCTTCATATTTCTTCTTCTATATTTGCTGCCACCACTGGCAGGAACCATACTGTACATAAACTACAGCGCATAAGCTTAACTTGCACTTATTGCTAAAAACTATTTTCTTTCTAGCCATTTGCATTTTAATATGCACAGTAAACGCAAGGTCCTTTCACTGTATACAGTCTCAGCCTAGGGTAATCTTAAAAAAGACAACAGTTCAGTGTACTGTAAGGCTGTGATCAAATGAGATACTTCTTTGAATGTGGCTTTCAATGCCTTAATCACATAAGGTCCTCCAAACTAGACACCTCATGCTTTAAATGCGGCACATCTTAGGATGTTCCCTTGGGCGCTGCAAGTTGAATAATACAATAGCACATTTATCAGCTAGCTAATGTTAATTAGACTGTTGCATAGAGACGAGAATAATGTACAGTAATGTTCCTTATTCCTTGTCAGCTCCTGCTTTCCCTGTTTCTAGCAATACTCAGGGTTTAAGTAGGGACGAAAACAGCATCCCGTCTAATCCATTAGGTATCTACGTATAAAAACGTAAAGAGAAAATATGATTATCCTACTGTAGGTTTGATGTCCTCAGGAAATCATAATGTATTTTATTAACCTCTACTCAGATGGAGAGAAGAAAAACAAAAACAGACATGGCGTGAATTCATGGAGAGCATGAAATGAATGTAGCGTCTCTCTAGGTGGCAGAAAATTGTGGCTAAGCACTGTTTCCTCCACTTGAAATTTAAGAGAGAAATTTAGCAGACGCAGTAAAGCAAATGTCAGCCAGCTCAGAACAGGACAGATGCATTTCTCACTCCTACTACCACAACATGAGGCAAGGATCTTAATTTCAACAAAACCTTCGAATTCTCTTCTTTTGAAGCTATCTGACAATCAGTACTGTGCCACCGCTTTTACCTGCAGTATCAAGGGAACGGTGTGCTCTTTAATGTCTGACAGACTCAAAGTGAGGTCCTTTTGTATCATTTTAATTCAAAGATACTTTCAATTTTAGTTTGCTCTTTTTGCCTGATAAATGTTAGCTCTGAAGTCTGATAATTTAAGTCGAGTTCTGTAATGCTGATGTGTGCCGTATCTTCATACTTTGATTCTTGCCCCAGCTGACATCCAGCATGAGCAAAGCAGTGTACAACATAGTTTATAGTGAATGCTACTTTCAAGTTTTCTTTGGGGTAACGTAGATGTTTCTCAAAAGCAGTCGAAATTCTTTTTTCCTACCTTTCCGAGAGGAATATTACATTTAAAGAACATTATTTCCTATTTCATTTGACAGAAGGAATGTGTGGTAATACTTTTGCTAACTCTGTCAGTTTATGTTTGTTCAATGTCATATTAACAACAAGCCGTCACTGACACGCACAATGATCCTACAGCTGTATGTCCATAGGCAGCTGTGTTTGGGTTCAATAGCTGCAAATAAACTGAAGCTACATGACTGACATGTCAACTACCTACCTTAGCTCAGCCTAAGTGATACTGATACCTACCATTCACAGATATGTACCACCCTGACATCACTCTAAAGCTATCTCACAGTGTTATACAGGATACCTGCCAATGTTGTCATCTCACTATAACAGCATATTTATTACCGCATCCAGTTAATGATAGTAACAGTGCAGCAGCTGTTAAAGGGTTGGTTCAACCAAACTGCAAAACAAAGATATTCCCTCTCTTACCTCTAGTGGTATCTAGTCTCCAGCCACACACTTACTGGAGGTAAGTGGAGTTTCTCAAAATTTTCTGATGACAACATGATGACTGCGATGTCTGTGGATCATCTAGAGGAATGGGCACACTGATTTTGGAAAGACATGTTGCTATTGAATTTTATTTCATGTAACTTTTCATTGCTATGAGACAATTCACCTCCATTGCATTGGGGTGGCAGCACAAATCTCAGAGGCTGATATCTCAAAACCTAGGCAAATAAAACCAAGATTATCTGCACGCTACATAACAGAAGACATACAGTCAGCGAGAAAATGTGTTGTGATTATAATTTGGGTGAATCTACCCTTTAAGTAGTCTGCTAGTGCAGGGTGGGTTTAGCGTGTTGTTAACTACTGTGTTACCTTTTTCAGTAAGTTAACCTCAATTATGCAAATATCAGATTGATTAACACCACTCTGGAGTCCCAAACATCACCTCTTTTTGGGAAGCATGTCCTGGGTGTGTGCAAAGGATATTTGGTCAAGGCTAAGATGATGCTCAGTTCAAAGTGAGGTTACTTCAGCGACATTACAGTCCCCTGTGCTTTCATTTGACACTGACAATAGCACTAACAAACAAATCAATGTAAAGCTGAGGAAAATGTTACCTAAACATAGTAGACAATCAAGTAATTGTATATCCTATTCCAAAGAAAAGCTCTGATGAATAGAAAAAAAACGGCTTGTTGTTTTTGGGATGTTGCTAATCATTTGTTACACCTCCTCACCATTTGTAATTCTGAGGTAATGGTAAACATTGCTGTCTTCTTGATTGTCACTACACATGCAGTATGCAGCATCATCTCTGAAATTCAATTCCAGCTTTAGTTCAAGCATAATGCTGAACCGATGCTGCCCCGAGGTAAACAGTGTGTGATTACAGAAGTGCATATAAAATACAGCTTGGAATTTAAAAACTGAGCAAAAATCAGAGTGAGCATCTCTATCAAACACTTCAATGGTCTGTCTGTTATTAGTATGAATACATTCTGTAACGCATAAACAAAGGACAAACATATGCTTAAAATATGTGCAAAGATTAGTTCTATGCACTTGAATTTCTGTCCTATATGTGCAACAGAAAATGTGTAGATTTAATGATTTCATATTTCAAAAGGAATGTAAATGAGTCTTTAAGGGCCTTATGATATTGAACTTGCAGCTAATTTTCCAATCCTCACATTTTCGACCAAACACTGCTTGCAATTTTGTTCTGCAATTAACGGTACTCTGTGGCTTTTTCTTCTTCTTAGCCACAAACGGTTTTGTTTCCATTCAGCGTTTCTTATCAAACGGACTTGTGTGCAGGCTAGATGCATTTTCTACCTCAGAAAACATTTGCAAAGCCCTTTTTGCATTTTTTGATGTCACTAAATCTGCATCTTCTCCTATTTTACTGGCAAATTATTATGACAGCAACTGCATTCATGCTCTCTGCAGTCGGCAGATGTGTCATGCATCTATCCTCCACGGATGTGGCATGCATGTGTTTCCTTATACACATGCTGTTAGAAAAGGGTTAGTCCTAACCACAGACACAGACAATACAAGGACCTACTCATTAAAACACTACTCTACAAGCTGTCTTTAAGTTGTTTATCCTCTTTGTTTTTATCCTCCTCTCATATTATGATCTGTATAAAAATGTTTACTTTCCAATATTACTCAGCTAATATATGTAACTGCAACCAGCTGTGTCAGAGAAACATCTGTTGACATTAGTAGTTGTTCTCCTCCCCGCCAAAAATAATTTCACAGTAACTGCTAGTTTAAACATGAATAAATACCCGTGTCTGAGTTTGCTCTTTGGGAAAATGCTTTGATATATGATCGCTTGCATGGACAAGATTTGACAGATAGAGGATGATGTGATTTACATCAGTAATATGTGAAGGTCTCTAAGTGCATTAAATAGTAATGATGTCTGTGCTATGATGGGATCATTTTGTAAGCAACTCACGGCATACAGATACAGACACATAGAAACATGCTGTGATCGATATCAAACGCACTTTGTGATCAATGTTGGAATTAATTGGGAGTGTCACAAGGACCAGAGTGCTACGTTGTCAGATACTGTTTAACAGCTGTTGAGCTGGTGACTGACAGTCCAACTTGCTGCACTGTCTTTTTAAACTCAGGTTGTGTATATTTCACCTCTCTTTCAGGTTCTGTTTTCTACACTTGAACTCTGTTTCAGCTGCAGGGATGTCAGCTTTGGTTTCTCTTTTTCTGTGTATGTCTTATTGAGTTTTCTTACTTAATTCAGTGTTTCATCACTGATCAATGTTTTATCACTGTTTTATCTTGACCATTGGACAATTGCCTAACCACTTTTTTTTCCTGTTAACAGAGGACCCCTGAGGTTTACTTGGTGTAAAAAAGCCTTGAAATGCTGCCCGCAATTTACGCCTCTTGGATCCAGCCTGCCCAGTCCCAGCTCCATTTATTTGTGTTTCAGCGAGGCTGTGTACAGTGAGAAAAAGCTTTTGATCTTAAATTGAGGATGCTTTCCACATCTTAGTAAGGAAGGACACTAGTCAATATTTGGCCTGAGGTTATTTAATTTGGACAAGGAGTTTGATTCATGCATTAAAAATTCCAATTACCCTGTCAGGAGTTGAGCGAGCCCAGAGGAGGCTGTTTTAATCATACAGCTTTATCAAACTCTTTAAATTGAGTTTAACATGGACAGGATCATACATTCTGCCTCGGGGAAGGTGATATCCCTTAATTTGTCCTAAACAGTAAACATTTTAAAAATCCATGTTTAACTAGAATTACTTATACTGAATAAATACAGATCGCTCCATTCCCTTTCCCTCTACTCTCTTTTCTTGTTATATATACATAAGTTCATTAACTCTTTAGGATGCTTTTACAGAATATGAAGGATGGACAGAATGCACTCATATTGTCCAATTCCAAATGTCATCTTAGAGATATTCTGCACACAAAAACAATTATGTACACACATTCATATCAATCGGTTATCGAAAGAAAGGGTCATTATACACCTATACCTATACACCTTATGCCATTTTTAAAAATGAACAGACAAAAATTTGTATGCTACTCATGTTCACCCACATTGATGAGAAGGTGCTATTCCCTTTCTTCTGTCAAATAATGTTGTGGTCAAGTATAAATCTAGCATATGTCTGATCAGCAGGTGGTCACAGCTGGACCTCCTGTCTTACCATTCCTGAATCTATTTCACAAAGATATTACAGAGATCTGAGCTGCTGTCAGATATTTCCCATTCCGTCTTATCAGTGGAAGGAATGATGTCTGGCACGGCAAACAAAGTATGTGTAAAGTCCCTAAATAAAGCATGAAATTGACGGGATACCTGTCTAAGTGAGGCACCACAGAGCCACAGAATCTCATGCAGCAGGCAGGTACAGCTGCTGCTCACCTCCAGATTGCACGCCTCCCATTTGGACTCCCATTAAAGTGCCCGGCACTCTGAGTCAACACTTTTAATGCAGAAAATGACTTCATTCATTTTCCATTATAAGAACCACGTCTTAAAATCTGCCTACACAAAGCGCTGCTTATTTTTCTGCTTCTTCACAGAGGAATTTGCATACATTGGGCCACGGAAGACGAAGAACTTCCCCCATTTTAGACATTTGGTCATGGCAGTGTTGGAGTATGGGATAAAAAGGAGTAAGCAATTTACTTCACTATACGTCAGCTTTCAAAAGCTAGTTCAGAAATCCAGACACGTAACATACTTATAACCCTGCAGATTATTTGGTGGCTGACTTGTATATTGATGAGCGTGTGTGCTTGTGTTTGTGCATGTATGTCTGAATGTGCTGGAGAGTGCATAACAGAGATCAGCTGCGACACGGTTAATTTAAGAAAACCTTTAACTCACCAGGGAACTGGTAGCTGTAGCTGGGTGCGAATCCAGTGTATCCGCGGCCATACGTTGCCACAATATTAGGGTAACCTTTGAAAGAGAGGAAAGAGGTTAAAAAGAGATGAGCAGTCAACTAGAAATAACATATATATATTATATACAGATGTGATGCCAATATAGCACAAACACACATTGAGATATGTATCCACTTTGAGAGGGAAACAGATCTTGAAAGGCTGGCTTTAAAACTCCTGGGGATCCAGAAGTTCTCATTTTGTCAAGCAAATTCTAATGTTACTTAATACCCTAAAAAATAAAACTCCAATAATCCACATTAAATATGAGCCTGAAATAGTACATGTAGTATTAGATTTTGGAACAATACTTTTCAAATACAAAGTCTTGTGTGTATTATGTGAAGTGATTTATTTTCATGCTTCAAGCATAATAAAGAGGTGGCACGTATTTATAGCTCATAATGTTGATTGTCAACTGAAAAACATTCGCTGTGTGTGCAGTTTGACAACAAGCGCCACCCTCAATCAATGATCACCTGTCACAATTGCATTAACCTCTAATCTTGATCATGCTGCTCTTATTGTTTGTCCTACAGGACTTTGTTTTAGGGGTGCTGCCAGATCGTGAGAGCTCAGCAATTAATTAAGTGAGTAAAACGTTTTTATAACCTACAAGAATAATGGTTACAACGATAAAAATAAGATCCAGATTGTAAAAGAATTTTCTTTCAAGGGAGGCAGACTGGTGATTTAAAATGTGAGTACTACATAGCTGCTAATATTTTACACAATCTCTCTTTAAACTAAGGAAATTACCCTTCATGGATTGACAACCCGTTTCATTATATTTTAACACATTTAAGGTACCTCAACAGAAGCATCAGAGCAGTTAATAGACAGGTTTTTTTATTTGTTTATTTTTACTGATTCCCTCTTCATTCATTGGGGTTGGGTATCAAGAACTGGTGCCACATTTGGTGCTGGTTCTTAAAGGGTTGAAACTAAAAGCACTGATGAGCTCCTGAACAAATAGCTCTCCTCCTGGTTCTCAACTGTCTAATTCATTTTCATTTTTTATTCAACCATAAGTTCTCGGGCATTTTTATAGCTCAGTGTAATAACACTTTATAGCAGGCGCCTTGAAATGATGTTGGCGTCTGTTTATGGCCTGTGCATCTTTAGCATAGCAGAGAGGTTCATGTGTTAATATCGCTGGATGCAGTGTGTTAAGAAGATGCAGTAGACAAGGAAGTGATAGCTGCTCCTCATTTGCACCTCCAGCATGGAATTCTTTCATTTGTGTGTTGCTGTATTGTTTTACTGGTTGAAATAAGGTTTAACCAGTAATTAAAACTGAATTTAAAACCAACTTATCTGTAGTAGTTATCTCATGAGACAACCAATGCTTATATGGGAATCATAAGCATGTGCTAAATGTGTTTTACCAATCAGATTGCTTAAATAGAAACTAGCTCAGACTGTCTGAGGAACATCAAGTGAGAGTTTTAAGCACTTTGTTGTTACCTAACTCCAGTGTTTGAATTACAAAAAACTGATAACCATTAGCATAACTAATGCTGCAATGAATTATATAAGAAATACATAAATTCAAATCTAACGTCCTGTCATCTGTATTTGTAAATGTGTGCGGTCAGTGCGGCTGCCTTTATCTTCTGTCAGTAATGCGTGTAACATGATTGATCTGGACATGTGAGTGTTTCTTGTGTATCAAGGCTCATGGGCTGCTTTCATGTGTTGGTTTGTACGCCTATGCGTATTTGTCAGAAAACATTTATTAATCAATTTGGAAGTTAACAAAATGTTGGTGGTGGTATGACCTTTTCTTTACATTTGGATCACAGATTGGGCCTTTCATGTGGTGGATTTCTCGAATGAAAGGTGCTATTTACATCAAGTTCATGACCAGTTATAGAAACATTTTAAGGGAAAAAAAAAAAAGAAAAAGAAAAATTTAAGAGTAGCAGATGTATTGTTCATCTGCTGCCATGATTCTTACTACAACCACAGACCCACCAGTTAATTAGCAGGACAGTTTTCAGACAGAAGCAGCTGTGGGCAACATATTGAGAAACGGGGTGTGAGGGAGCAGGCAGCTAGGAAGTGGGATACAGACAAAACCAGAAATTTGAGAAGAGTGGGTGGGTGAGCGAGTGAGCCTGTGTGTGAGTCAGTAAGAATTTGAGCACCATCAAAGGTAATATAAACATAATTAACCCTCTAATTATGGTATATGTCTCAGACTTTATCTGTTTTCCGCAAGCTATTATCACCTTCAACCATAAGTCTGGACTAAATTACCTAATAAGAGGAAGTCCTTTAGGCCAGGAATGAATCACTGGAGCCAACCTTGATAACTCTTTCTTCATTGTGTGTAAGCTGCACCTCAGAAACTGACCTCGGAAACCTCTTTCAGGCTTTTGTGTTCTCAGTTCTCTTTAGATATGTACTAGACTGATAAATTGGCTGCAGTCACATTATCTGAATGTCTAGATTGTAACTTATGGGCTGCAAATTTCTTTAGACACTGCAGACTAATAGAGCTTACATTAAATACAACTAGATGAGATATTTCTAAATACTAACTACTAAAATGAACTGTACAATACATATAGCGTATTTCATTGCAGTACTGGAGCAAGTATAAGGCTAGACATTTATACATTTTGTCCAGAGATGACATATATGCACTTGTATGCATGTGTCTACAGCATGAAGGCGTCAAAACATATTTTGCATGTATGCATATGTGTGTGTGTGTGAGTATGTGCGCGAGCGTATGTCGGCTATGTGCGCGTGTGTGTGTACGGGTGTGAGCATGTGTGTTGATGCTCTGTTCTGTATGCCTCAGAGCCTGTGCCAGCTGGAATCAGAAAGGTTGACCTTGGTCATAAATATCTAATCAGTGTTTGCTGTCCATGAAAAAGTTCAATTTATTCCTGACCCAATGGGAAAATGCCTCTCCCAGACCCCTTTCCCCTCTCTCGCAGACAAAAAGAAATGCAACTCAGAGAGGCGGTGAGGGGAGCCTTAACCTGCTATGGATGAAGTAGGACAGAGGCTACGCCAGAAAAAAAATAAAAATCCTCATCAGCTGCTGATGAGAAGTCATCACCAGGAAGCTACAGATGGATAGCTTTCACAAAACCCCTCATTGTTTGTTTGGTTTGAAAAGAACTGTGATATGATACAATGAAAAGCCATCACGGACCGCAAAATATTGGATATTATGTGTTTGATACTGTCTTACTGTCAAACAGAATAAATGCCAAACTGAAATTGCTGGCTTAGATACCGCAGCTCCTCAATACGCCCTTATTTCAACATTTTCTGAAATGGCAAAACCATTTTCCTAGTCTGATGTACTGCATTACATTTGCCGCCAGATGTGTGCACTGAGTGTCTAAGGAGAGAGCTATAGAGAGGGATATGAAAGTGTCGGGAAAGTGGATTAAGACACATGCTAAGTTAAGCTACTATCTCACAAAATTCTTAGTATGTGCGTATGTACAAATATCGCAAGAGAGTGGGAGGAAAGGAAGAAGAAAGAAAGAGGCAGCCCACTGTCTTTTCACTAAATGAAGCCTGCCATTGTGTCTGGCCTGGTGGCAGCCTCTTAGTGCTCTTATTTGCCTTATTAATATGCATGCTAATGTACCTATTTTATGGCTCAACAGTTCTGATTCACTTTAAAATCAATTATCCATCTGGTACACCCATACCTCGCCCAGGCTCAAATGTGTATTAATTTCAGCAAACATACATCGGGCACAACACAATAAAGATAAATGCCTCGATTAGAGGCAGTAAACAAAGGAGCTAGGGATGGCTTTAATGAGATTTGGCACAAAAGGAGCTTACACTTTCTTAAATAATGAGCCTAGGGTCCCTTTTTTTCCAAATGCAAATTATATAAAGGAATGTTTCGCTGTCCTTGTTCCAATTTCATTTAGATAAGAGTGTCTCCAAACAAGTTGGCTGTTAATATTCTCACATGAGCACATCACTGCCTTTCTGCCTGCCGTCTCCCAATGGAGGGAAAGAGTGCTGTCCTCTTCGCAGACACATTAGTCTGTAATAAGTTCTGAAAAGTTCACTGTGCTAAATACTTTTAACAGATGAGATGCAACTGAACGACTTAGACAGAGCTGACAGAAGCACTTGGCCTGTCTTATCAACACTTTTACCACAAACACCTGTCTCATGGCAAGCTCAACTCTGGAATAGCCAGTTTAAGCAACTGTATCTAGATGGAATAAATGCCTGTTAATTTTCCTTGTTAAAAAAATAGTTCTACAGCTCAATAATTGGTTAAATCCACTGGTTCCTATCCATTTTTTTTTTTAAAGAAAATGCAAAACAAGCAACTGCTAAATACTGCATGACTTGCTATCGACTTTCAAAGCCGCTTTAAACATTACGTTACCTGGTACAGATAAAAATGCATGACTGTGTCTCTGCCTGCACCTGCTACGAGAGGGAGGGGGGTCTCTTACAATCAGCTGCATGTCTCTTTTACTTTTGAAGGGAAAAATAAATCTTTTATGTAAGGGCAAATCCATTTGGTTGGGTCGCACATACAAATTATATGCATAGGAAATGTGAACGAGAGAGAGAGAGAGAGAGAGAGAGAGAGAGAGAGAGAGAGAGAGAGAGAGAGAGAGAGAGAGAGAGAGAGAGAGAGAGAGAGAGATATAGAGAGAGAGAGAGAGAGAGAGAGATAGATAGATAGATAGATAGATAGATAGATAGATAGATAGATAGATAGATAGATAGATAGATAGATAGATAGATAGATAGATAGATAGCAATAGTGTTAAATAAGGGCCACAGGCATGGGCTGGATGGTAATGAAGAGGGGTGGGCCAGCAGCTGAGGTCCCTGTAGATGAGATCTCTGCCTGACATGTGTGTCCCCTTCATTACCCATTAAGGGGGGCACAGTGATGAATCCTTAATATGACATTACACCAATTTTCCTCTTCATTTAGCCTGATAATGTGCTGGTCTGCTCCTATATGCCCAGGGGCTGCCTGTACCAGACGCGACCAGAAATAGACCACAGTGGCCACTGGTGGCACACCTTGAAGCAGCCTAATTAGGGGCAGCGCCCACCTAATGGGGCTATCTAGACGAGAGTTTGCATGAGTTGATTTTTTTAGAAGGTAGAAATTGATGACTGAGTGGCGTACATGTCTGACACTTCCCCCCCCACTTCCCCAACAGAAAATGTTAACGGCTTACATTTCATGTTTTTATTTACAACCTGGTAAAAAAAAAAAAAATGTGTCACTTTAAAAATCAAGAAATGTATGCCTAAATTGTTGCTTGATGGACCTTTTCAACATGATTTCAAACTTATGTATTATATAAAGAATGTATATAGATCACTTGTTTGTGTATTTGCATATGTGTGTGTGTTATTGTGTAAGTGGATGTGTGCATGACTCACTCAGCATGCCCATCCCCAGCATGAAGGCATCCATGGTGTAGGGCAGACCCCTGGCTCGCCCCCGTGTACCTGGTGGGAACATCACCTCCTTGGGCTGGGCCTTCTTACATTCTACCTATGTAGGCAGACAAACACACACATATGCACATGTACACACACAAACACACACACACACACACACACACAGAGACAAGCCATTAGACTGTGTAGGTACACAACCAGACAGATCTGACAGGGCTGTCTCAGCTCTTTAAGGTGGTTTTCTATTTGACTTGCACAGCGCTAGATGTTTTCCATAGAGAAAAACAAGACTGAGTCAATCTGAGCACCTCGCATTTTAGAGGAAAGTCTCTAAGGAAAACTTACAATCATGCTCCTCCTGCATTAAAGCAAAGGTTGTTGCTTCAGTGAGCATGTGCCCAGTGCCTCAGGGAAATACAAGCTTAATTCTTTCCAAGAGTTTCTGAGACATCAAGGTAGGAGAAGCGCTGTTCTGCAATGCCATTACCACAGTCCCGCTGTGTGGCAGTATGTCCAGTTTCTTTGTGAAAGGCAGTTCTTTGTTTTATCCAAACAAAGAATAATCTCAAAAGCAATAATCTCTCTCGACAAAATTTGTTCACTGTTGTTTGTTTCATTTAATTTAAGTCTTGCCAGGGTGGTGTGTTTTAAATCTGAAGCTGGTCAAAAAACTGGTGTTTTAAATCAAATATGGATATTTTTTGTGTCTATGGTTCTATTTGTGCATTGTGTATTTGTGTATGTCTGTTGGGCTGAAGTCCCCGGTGTCCCACAGTCCAATTCCACCTGCAGCACTCATCTCCCTTCTGCATCTCCTTCTCTCACTCCAGTTCTCACACATACAGGTTTGTTCATTTCCCATCTTGCAAGACTGACATCTCCTCCTCCTACATAACACATATCAAATGAGGGATGTGACAGGGGCAGATGAGGAGAAGGAGGAAGATGAGAGTCCTATTTACCACATATCTATCCTATCTCGATGAATTATAGAGAAGCACGATTGGCTGACAAGGGTGGCATGGTCTTGTGTCTGTTGGTTGTTCTTTGGTAGGCTGAGTCTGTTCACCATGCTGCACAATCTATTTGCTCCACTGCCTGCTTGGCATCAGCCTGTCCATCTGTTTGTCTGTTTGCCTCCTGGCTCTCGCCTGCTTCTCCCTACTGCCTCCACTTAAGCAGGGTTTTCTCGGCTGCTGCGATTCACATGTCATTCTGGCCTGCTGCACAAGACAGGCTGCTGCGCCAGTGCTGTGTTCACCTCAACCAAGGTACAGCCGGGCATCCATACAAATAGGCTTGCAACTCTGACAGGCCAGCGGTGCACATTACTATTCACACACAAACTCATACACACATTCACACATGCACATTGGTCGACACAACGTGCTATTGCAAGTTGCCAAACTGAAATAAAACTTCACGTCTGTACGAAGGTGCCGTGGTAAATGAATAGTATAACAAGCTCTGTATATCCAGCAGAGAGCTAGAAATGTAAAGAGGGAACACTAATGAAAAAGGTTTCTATCACAGAAGGAAAGTTGCTGCGTTGCAGAGCTTTGATTTGTTGCTGTTAGCAGCCCTTTCATTTGAAGCAGACCAACTAAAGTACACAGTTCCCTCAGCCACTTTGTAGTTGTCACAGCCACTCTGCCCTCCTTGCTCGCCTGCAATGGTTTGACATTGTGCTGAAGAGAGCACAGGCGCTCTTATCATCAGGGAATGACCCCCAGCATGGAAGTAGGAACCGAGTGGGACAAATGGGTCTGTTAGAAACTTCAGTACACTGCTGGGATTTTCACATGTTCACATAGCTGGGTGACAGATACAGCCGAGTTCTGCCCACACGTAGACATGACATTGTCTGATCAGCGTCCTCCAGTAGCCCCTGCCACATCCAGCGAGTTGGACGCTCAGGTAGCCTGCTGGGAGTAAGACAGACCCGGTGTGAGTCATGCCTACATGCTCTCAGATGCGGGTCTTTGATATTCAGAGAGAGGGCTCCTTGTCATGGATTTAAAACCAGCCAGGAGCCAGGATCTGTAGTGGTGTGAGTGTGTGGGTGTTCACCTGCTTCAAACACAGAGGAGTGTGCGAGAGAGGGAGGCAGGAGCTTTCAAGAGTGAACTAAGTCAAAGAACGAGAAAAAGAGAGGAGAACAGAGAGGACGGCAAGACAATTCTGAGCCTGACAATGAAGCAGTGCAATGGCTTAGCAGCTGTGAATGCACAGATTCAAATTTAGCCATGTGGAAAGTTTTACACACTGAACCTTTTGCCACATGAACTGTGGGAAAACACTCAATTGACAAGATCTCATTTTAACTGCAAGTATTGTCCTGAACTATGGCTTGTGTAACTTGTCTAGGATTCTTGATGTTTTGAAGGCAGCACAATATTGTGTGTTTAGAAAAGGGGCACCCCTTTAACCTGCCTTGCCTTCACTGCCAGGAAAGTTACACCGTTTTGTGTGGAAATAGTACCCAGGGGATCTGAGAGCCTCAAACACACACACATAAACATACTCTCGCACACATACATAGTTTGCAAGAGCTACAAGCTGACTGTGAAGTGAATTCCTGCCACACAGTGTTGACAAGGTATGGTTAACTCAACCTGCGTGCTTTCAACATATATCGAGATGTTTCCTCCTACTCCGCTGCACTGATATACTGCAGCTGACTTATCTTTGAGATTTGTGTCACTGTGTAATCCAAGATAAAGTCTGGGAGGGGGGAAAACAAAAGTAGAGCCTATACATTCTTAAACAGCTTAAATTCATCTTTTGAGTAAGTTCTTTGAAATACTGTTTGTGATTGCTTGGACGGCTAAATTAGAGCAACTGGGAACTCTTTACTGTGTTAGTCTGAGCGATCGGAGCAATCATTCAGACCCCAGCGTGCTACATACAGCTGTTTAAAAAAGTGGGCCTTGGATCTTGTCCAAGCAACCTGCAGCCCAGTTTGTCAGGAGTAAAAAAGTAGTCCAAATCAACAACAGGAAATGACCCCAAAACGCTGCCTGCTATAAGGAGACAGATGTTGACATATTGTAGCCAGTGGATACTGAAAAAAAGGGATGTGAAGTTATTACTGATGCTCATATTTACCACAGTATATATTTGTTAAAGTCTTCTAACTGGAAGGATGACCAGTTAAAAGGTTAGATTAAAAGGTTAGTCAACAGGCTTCTTGATGTAATAATTTCACTTATTTGTTTGTTCATTTCACACTACAATGTAAACATTGTTAAATTGGAAAAAAAACATTCAAAAGATGTAATGTACACTGAATAGGGCACCTTGCTGAAGCTAATTTGCAGCCCCTGTCCACTTTAAATTTAAGGAAAGACAAATAAGCAGTCAAACAAATAGGTGATAAATTGCATATCATCTCTGTCATCAAAACTGAAATATTTCAGTGTTGTTGCAGAATATTTTATTTTGTTCTGCTGCTGTCTTGTTCTGGTTGTGAAATCAGGATTTGTCTTTTTTGAGGTAATTCTTCTTTCAAAACTAATCTCTATCTACCAATAACACAAGCTTGATACTGAAATTATGAGGTGCATATATGCACACAAACATACGGCAACATGCACTTGCAAGACCTCACAAGCACTTCTTGATCACTGTAGTAATCCAGTCCACTGATGAAGAACAAAACAAACAGCCTTTGTTTTCATGTACAAACCCTATAATACAGAGCAGAGAAACACTCCAGTTATGACCTTTTCAATACATCTCCTACACATATTAACCTTGTAGGTATAACGGGAGGGTGTGGGAGGGACGGACTGGCAATGGCTGTCCTTCAGGGACGAGTGTTGTAGGTGTGGCGTGAGTGCGCGTAGAGGGGGAGGTGTATGCCTACTATTAGCTTCACTAGTGAATGGATTCCATCAGTAGACTGGCAGACTGGAGAAAGGAAACAGTGTGATTCATTTACTCCAGCTCCCCCTCCCAGCTGCACAGTCAAAACACATAGACTGAATAGTTAGGAAATGTCAGGGCTCTGAATGCACAACATCAAGCATGGTGGTGTGGGATTATTCACTTAAGAAAAAGGCTTCTCATAACCGTGAGAATGACTGATAACCAAGTTAAAATCATATTTTTGAATTAAGCTTTAGCAGTATGTTATGTGAAAAAACTCAATTAAAAGATAATCTAGTGGATAGAGATGTTCTAAACCGATGAAAGAGCAGGAGACATGCACTCTAAAAGCTAAGAAGGGCATGTGCTTGCATGTATGCTGGACAGGGTCACGCATAAGGATTCAGTTGTGATGAGTGTCTGGACTTCACTGAATCTATTGATGAACAGCATCATTTTGAGAAGTTTCTATAGACAATTTGATACTTTCCTCTCCTTTTAAAACATTGTAATTCCTGTGAATCTAAGATGACCAGGGGCTGTATTCATAAAGGACATGATATTACCACTAGGAGTCTTCCTAAATGGTGCCAAAAGGAGCTATTCACAAAGCTGCTGAGAGCAACTGAAGAACTCCGTGTTGTAAGGTAGTTACGACGGGCCCCAGTGCTCGCTATTATGATGGGCCCTAGTGTACGCTAGTTATTAATTATGAAGCACACACACCAGCCTCTCTCTCTCTCTATATATATATATATATATATATATATATATATTTATTACCAACAATGTGTTGGATTGTACAGTTACTTAGGTTACTGTAATGGAATTAAAGTAAGCATTGTGTTATAGATTGCTACTGACTGGAAGAACTGAGAGAACTCTTAAGCTAAGACAAGGGACGGGGTTGTTGCTATGGATGACATCATGTTTTATAGATGAGCTTACTCACAATGTCTCCAGTAACTGTTTGACAGGTGACTAGTCTGTGTCAGCAAATTAGTATTCATTATTACACAGGTTTGCAACAAAAAAATTGGGGGAGGGAGGGAGGCAGGCTGGTAGGTAGCTAGGTGTCATTTAAAACATTTCAGACTGTTGTAGATTTCATACATGAAACAAAATAAAATATTCACTTGTGCAGCAGCTGCCTGATTGTGAGGAGCTCTTAGTGACTTAGGAGTCTTCTGGACTACCTTCAACTTCTCTCAGACTTAGGATCTACTTTTAGAACTAACATGTTTTGTGAATTACTCTCAGACCACAAACTTAGGAGTCCTAAAGTTTTAGCTTCAGGACTGACACGCTCCTTATTTATTTATTTATTTTTTATTTAGGAGGTTTTGTGAATACAGCCCCAGAATCTCTGTTCTCCATTACAGGTCCAACTACAAATATTTCAAGCCTCAATATTTGATACTCAAAAGGTAGATTGAGGTTGAGTGTCACTTTAAGACCTCTGTGAACCAGTCAAAACAAACAGTATGTCATGTATTTTATAAAGAGGGTATTTACAGCAGACCTTCCATTCTGAACCAAGTGTATCCATGGTCAATAAAAAAAAATTGGGATAACTGAGTAATGGTAAACATATCATAATGGTAAGAAGTTTTGGATAAAGCAAAATGATGCCTTTGATGGCCAGCAATCTCACAGGAGTCATTATGTCTGATGATATCTCTGCATTGTTATGTAAAAGCTATGAGGTCATTTTAAGGACCAGGTGCTCCCTGTGGTGCCAAAACTGTTCCCTTGGCATGTTTCTATATTCCAAGATGATATTGTCCCCATACACACTGAGAGACACATTCAAAAGTAATGCCATGATCATCAGGTTGACGTCAAATGGCTTCCATCACTTCCTCAATCAGCAGATCTGAACATCATTGAGCTTTTATGGAACGTCCTGGAGTGCATAGTGCGAAGTGGATTTCCACCTCCTTCATCCCTCAAAGCTTTCCTTCTTCAATGAAGGGTAAACATCCAATTACTTACAGTCCAGAACTTGTAAGGCAGCACTCCATGAGGGACTGAAACTCCGCCGAAGGGTGGTCCTACTTCCTTATTAGGCACTTGATGTTCAAACACTGTTAAAGATTTCTACTCTTTAAAAAAAATATTTTCAAAGACATTTTCAACAACCCGGAGACCTAAGTTTCTCTCTGCAGAAATCTCCTTTAAAATAGTGATAGCAAGTTCAGTCTATGGCTACGACCAAGTGTGTCCAGGGGTGATTTACACAATATAAGACCTAGGCAAACGCCACACACACACACTCAAACACACACACACACACACGCACACACAGACTTGACTTCATGGACCCTAGTTTGAGGGCTGTAAATTTTAATGTTCATCGGCAGCGCAACTGATTGGTTTGCAGGTTTGACACACAACAGCAGAACTGGTACAGCTGGCACTCACGATCTCAGAAGGTGGGTCTAATTAAAAGTAATTACGTTTGGTTAGCTGATCACAGACGACCCACTGCTTATAGACATAGCTTACAGGCTATAAGCTACTGATTTCATGAACCTTTATCACAGCTAAATATATAACGTCCGCAGACTGATCAAATTATGTTTAACTAAGTGCACTGCTCCTGGAAAATTTGATCTTACAAACTGTCCAGTATCATCTGAAAAATACTGCAAGTAAATGTCTCTCGTAAACATCGAATTGGCTCTTTTACAGCATTATGTTTGACCTGTTCAAGGAATTAATTTCCTTGTGCATTAAAGAGTAACTTCACCCAGTTTAATAGTTTAATAGTACCAGTTTACAATTTTAAACCAGTTTATAACATTTTAGACTAACAATGTATTTAGAAACATGATTTTAAATTATTATATCATTCAAGCGCTATACAATATTCCTATTCCTAAGTATCTTGTAGCGTACCATGACTTTAAAGTGTCTTTTACATATTTTAAATCATTTTATTCATATAATCATTGCAATAGCATTTTCAAATATTCAAAAAGTATCTCATGATGTTTCTCTATCAGTGATATTGAATTGACTTGATTCAATTTTCTATTTTGTTGACATTATCATATTTCTATTGGACTTTTACTTAATTTCTGTAGTACTGAACAGCAGGTTTATGGTATTTTTCTCATAAGGTACCAGTATAATATAAGTGTGGGGTCTGTTTAATTTGTATAATATGTATAATAATGCCTTTAGGCTGTCATTGCATTTTTTTTCACCAACAATAGGACTGTCATGCAGCTGGTCATGCATTGTTGGAGGAAATTTCATAAAACACCAAAAGCAGGAGCTTAACACTCATTGTGTTAAAGTCAGAACAAACATATTCACTTGAGTCAATTTCCATCTAAAAGACAATATGTAAAATATGTAAACTTTCCCTATGATAATTTGTCACTGAGATCATCGGATCATGTCCCCACAGAAGTCTTGTGCAAATAAAGCAAAGCTGAAGGGTTCTTTGAACTGTTGATGTTATAATAATACATGATCATCATAACTAGCATCCACATGAAGGAAAAATGTTACTAAAATCCAACCCTGGCAGGCATAAATCATATTATGTCTGTGACTAGTTAGTCATATTCAGAGTGTCAGTGTTTTTTTTTTCTGAGTTACACAACCTACTTTTTCCTCTTCTCCACAGCTAATGTCAATTGAAACAATGCTCCACCTCACCATTCGAGATGTGGCAAACATAGATTGCAACTGTTTTTTTACCTGAACATACTGGTTACTGAAGCTTCAGTATCTTTGGTATAGTACTTTGGAGTCCTTGCGTAGGTTCATTAGTGCCTGAGTGGAACTCAGAAAACACAGCGGTAGGTACTTATCTGCCAACTGCTGTTCTCAAAGTAGGTCTCTAAGAGTCTAAGCAGACTACAATACAACAGTTTCAACTCCAGCTGTGTGTATGTGAAACCCTTTACAAAGTCAGTTTAAAAGTTGTCTCTAAAAGAAATTAGATCATGAAAAACTAAAAACAAAAAAAGAACAAGTCTGCTTTATCCTGTTGGTATCATCCTGCCTCCTCCTCTTCTTCGTCTTATCATTATTATTATTATTATTGATATTATTTAATGTTAGCACTGCAGAGAGAGAGAGAGATAGAGTTGCACTGTATTAGGGAGTAAAGCAAAGGAAAATTTAGCTCCTTTAATGAAAAAATGCATTAAAAGAAAATTGATCCATCCTGTATCCATAATAATGTACGGGTTACATTATGCTATTTTTCTTTCTAAACTTCTGCTTATATCAATACAATGTGCAGAGTACATGTGTATCTATATATTAAAGGCTGATGTATAAATGCTCACCTGTATTAGTCTCTTCCTCAGCGACTGGGAGAGTCAGAGCTTATTCTCCTCCTCAGCGCAGTAATTGGTTGGTCATGTCAGGAAGACAGTGAGAAATTGACGACTAACAGAAAATTCCTCCCTCCTGTTGTGATCATTCGCTACTGTTGAATATTAAAAATGACACATTAAAGAACATTACCTTGAAGCACTTGACTAAAACCAATGTGAGTCCATTTTAATGGCACACTGCTCGCTCATCAGAGCCAATACTTGATGGGTATTATTATGAATTAGCTGCGCATGCATAACGGGAGGGTGGGGAGTGATAGAAGGACTCCTGTCTTAGAAAATGGAATCCACAACCTTTCCTTTGCTGTATTAAGGTGCTGTAATACTACAGTATGATACAGAAATTCATATATGTGGAAACCAGAGGGTGTGATAAACTGTTAAAAATATTGACATTAAAACTGTCAAGCCATTTTCTGCTTATTGATTTTTACTGAAAAATATTTACTGGTTTTAATACAAAAGAGTACCACCTGCTACTGTATAGCTAAAGGATGTTTCTACAATCATGTGGAGCCCTGCACAGGATAATCCATACTTTTATCACATCCTCCATTTGCTAAAGCTGGCAGTCTCCAGAGGTGAGTGTAGAGTCAGTGCAGCTGGTGGGGCAGGTTGAGAGCTTCTTGCTAAGCAGCACCCTATTTTTAATTATATATGAGGCAGAACTCATAGTGACAGAGAGGAAGGGCTCCTGAAAATGAGGCCTCGTGGCACATGAACACAGGGTGATTGACCAAGTCACTAAAAGGTCCAGTCACTCACATCTGAGTGGGCACTGACCCACTACACTGCCAGAGCCCTTGAGAGATCGGGCAAGGAGAAGGTGGGGTGTCCTGTACATTCACAACCCTCCCAAGTGGGGTGGAATTTCTGTCTGCATCAATTATTCAAGAACCATCTTAGATAACACTCGCGGGGAGGATGGATGAGGTCTATTTCTGTATAGTACTTCATAAGGATGAAGACAGGGGGCATTTTTTATTTTCTGCGCTGGTGCTTCAGACACCGGATAACCAGTACTCTCCTCTGTGCAACTAAGGTAAAACCTGAAGTGTCTTTGAAAAATGCTCTTAACACACTCCACATTCTTTTCTCTTTGCCGACATTCCAAGATGTCAGCACTTTGTAGAAGATCTGAGGGACACACTTATTTCCTGCATCCTAGGAAATGTAATGTACCGTAGGTGTTGCCAAGAGGGACCCTTACAAAGGCGACAAAAGCCTCAGAAAACTGGCCTTTGCTTTGCCCTTTCACACTGTACCCCCTCAATAATCCTCATCCTTTCTGTTAAGGTTTCTGGGACTCCCAGGTGGGTCACATGGTTTCCACGTGTCATTTTCTTTTGAGTAACTACACACAGGCTAGGAATACTGTTTTTACAGTCACCTAGCGGTTGATGCATTTTCTGGCCACACCCTGTTAAGTACAACAGGCCCTTCACTAGCAGGGTTTACTAAATATTGATAACAATAATAATAACTGTCATGACTGTGACACATCAGCAAGTCAGAAGTAAACACTGACTGTTAGATGATGTGTCAGAGACAGCTTTGATGTTGCTGGCAAGAAACAAGAGCAGAGGATGAAAAAACAAAAATAACCTATAATTTATTGCCTCTTTCTATAAAATCTCTCTCTAACAATAATAATTGCAGTTGCAATGCATGAATGGGCGGCCCAATGCAACCTATATATACAAAGAGAATGAATGGAAGGCAAGTGGTGTTATTTATCTTTAATAATGTCTTAAGTCAGAAACGTGTGAAAGCGCTTATTTAAAAAAAAAAAGTACTTTAACGGGAATTAATTTGACTGTGTCTCTATGCAAACAGCAGGGTAGACAAAGCTAACTTTGTTGCTGGTGATTTTGCAGGTGTGGAAGTATGCATGCCCAGGGGAAGGACACATTTTCCCACATGCTTATCAACATTATTTTATATATGCTCCAATAATGCACGTATGCTTTATTGGAATAATATTTCAAAAAATGCAACATCTCCTCTGGATATAAAGTGCACTTGCTGGTGGAATGGAAATGCCAAAGATTCCCCGGGCTATTAAAGTTTGTGCAACAGTAACATTGTTTGTGACATACGAAAGGTTCCACCTGAACAGATGTTTTTTAGCAACTGGACTGGCTACAGCGGACGTACTGTGTACACAACTCCATGCTGACCATGTACATGTAGATACCATGTGCTCATTTCTCAAATAAAACCAGTTAGACAGAAGTATGTTGTCAGGACATTGGGGAAGTCTATTTTATGTTTCTAACACTCTAAAGGTATTTGCTGTTGGCTGCAGCATACAGCATTTTTCGTCAATACAACAGTTAGGCTTTGTTTTAAGTGCTAGACCGGTCCAGCATAGTTACTCCCAGCTAATTTATGTGCTACAACGAGTTGCGCAAAATTATTAGCAATGTTTGATCTTTGGTGTTTTATTTGGCCATTTGTTGATTACTGACGGAACAATTTTGAGAGACTGCATTATTTTGTGTTTACTTTACTTCTTTTTTTGCCTGATTCAAACACCTTGTTGAATTAAGTAAATTGTTTAAAGAAAAAAAAAATGTATTTTGTAAATTAGTAATGATTACTACACTATTGAACATTATCACTATTTATTAATCAAACTTACATTCCTAATTAATGCTACTGTTTACAATCCAATTATTATCTAATTAGAACTTGTTATAAACAGGCTGTGAGTTGGACTTAAATGAGGCTCATTTTTCTGCATGGTAAAAGTTGGAGTGGAATACACAACAATGTAGAAATGTACTCCAGAGAGTTGATACCAGATTTGATGGTAAACAAATGTCTTATTAACTATTTTTGTAACATAACAAATTGTGCAGAAATAGGTCGTAAATAGTTTTTGAAATCAAGAATTGACAGCATTGCCAGCAATTGTTATGCTTTGTGTGCATAAACAGATGCTGATGTGTGATATTTGTGTGTTCACAGAGTGCTATGCCTACATGTCAAAGGATCTGAGACATTTGGTTGTGACAGAGTATCTTCCATACGCATACAGTTATTTCTGTCACACTTTTTTTGGTTGCAGTCCTGAGCATCGACTGTGATGCAGCGCAGAGACACGGAGGGATGTATACTGGGGTCACACGTGACCTGGGCTGGTCCCTGGTGAACATGGTTCTACTACACTGGTCCTGTCAGTCAGACAGCCAGTCAGTCAGTTTCAGGAAAAGGCTGGGAGAGAGAGAAGACACACAGTGAGAGAAGGAGCCCGACTGAATGGCGGTAAGACAAGTATTCCCTCCAGTCAATCACAATCCACAGAACCGCTCAAATGATGCAGGATCTCTCAGGAGGCCTGCAGGGTGGAACTGGGTGAAGCAGGACCTAATGTCACACTCGCTACACTGAAGTCGGTTCCTGTCAATTAGCATAAATGACATGATGACTTAGAAAACTGCTACCGAACTCTGTAGAGTGCTCTGAGATGACCATATTACTGGTGTAAATAAAACAAGCATCACTGGGACTCTGGAAGGTGTTAATCCCTGACTAATGAACTCTGCCTCTGCCAGTAGCTTCCCTGTTGCATCCCTGGACATCACCACCTGTGTGTGTGTGTGTGTGTGTGTGTGTGTGTGTGGTAGGGGATTCAGAAAGAGAGGGACAGGCTCCACTCTCCCGTCCCTCAGCCTGACAGGCAGAACTCAGCCACACAATTTCACGGTTTGTGGGCAGTACACACCACTGCTTTCCCATCCCTGAGACCTAGAGACCCACAGAGTGTGTGTGTGTGTGTGTGTCAGCCTGTGCATATGAACATGAACACACACACATACACCTCCTCCGCTATTAATACTAGGGGAAAGAAGAAATCAAATATTAATCCTTCAACACCCAACTGGAATTGAAAAAAAAATGAGTGGACTTACCATTTTGTTATTGATTTCATGAAAATGAATTTCACAGACTTTCTCTACGATGTCTTCACTCTCAAAAGTTATGAAACCAAATCCTATGCAGAGAAAAAACAGAGAAGGGAGGGGGAGAGAAAAGAGGGAGAGAATGAGTTAGTTGAGAGCCTTAACAAAACTCCAGTAACTAAAAGAAAATGCACCAAAAGATGGAATATTATCAGGAGCCAGATCCAGAAACTATGCGAGTGCATCTGTGGAGATTGGCTTGGGCATGGAAAAGAACAAGTGAACAAGACAGACATTGTCCTCTTTAAATCAGGAATATGATGAAATCTGCCACATTATTAAGGGCACTCGAGGACCTCTTCTACAAAGAGAAGATGGAAAAACAGCACAAAGCTCATTTAATGAGATTCAGAGAGCTAGGACCCAGCATCTGAATTTCATTAAATGCATTTTGTGTTCTTTTTATTGAAATTTCACTGTATAACAAGCCCTCGTTTTTATGTTAATGCAGGCCTTAGAATGAATGCGTGGTTGACAGTGGGATTTTCATGCCATATTTATAGGATAAAAGCTTAACCCCTCTTTTAACACAAAGACAGAGAGACAAGATGGTTTCAGACTTTTGAACACAAGTGGATTGCAATGCTCTCCTCTGTGTTTTGATGGTGATGCACAAAGCAATCTAGCTTCTGTATAGCTGGGGTTGAAAGGAAAACTGATATTCTATTACTTTTGCAAAATCGGAAACCGCACAAAAGAGAAACAGTTAGTGAATAAAGCAGCAAGTGGGACTGAAAGGAGATGAGTTTCTTTTCAAAACGACAAACACCCGACGATGAAATCAAATCACCTCAGATTGAGCTTAAACAGCTGTCACTACAGACAACACACCATCTGACTAGCACACACTCCACGGGCAGCACCATGAATTTATTATTATGGAATGTCGGATGATAAGTAAAAACAGTCACCTACTGAATGTAAAAAGGGACTGATACACTAATGGGAGACAACAGTTCAAATATTACTCAGTGATTGAGCTGAACAATGGTGAATATTATCCTATTCATACAAGTTAAGACAAATCCATGTGCTCAGGCATCATCACAGGACAAATCTCAAGGTCAAAGACTCGAGGGGAAGCTTTTTAGAGCCTTGTATCCTGCACATGAGCACATATTCACATATGATGTCAGAGATTTTGCTGTACCATTTATACCAGGGCTGTAACTTAATGATTATTTTCATTATCAATTTATCTGCCGATTATTTTCTCACTTAATTGATCAATTGTTTGGTCTACAAAATGTTAGAAAATAGTGAAAAATGCTTGTCGCAGTTTCCCAGAGACCAAGGTTCAAAACAAGACCTTCAAATGTCTTGTTTTGTCCAACCAACAGTCCAACACACAAAGATATTCAATTTACAATGATATAACAGAGAAAAGCAGAAAATATGAGACAATGGAGAAGCTCAAACCAACGAATATTTGGTGTTTTTGCTTTAAAGAAATTATTTAAACAATTACTCATCTTTCAAAGTAGTTGCCTATGAATTTTCTGTCGATCAACGAATCGATTTATCGACTAATTGTTGCAGCTCTAGTTTATACTGAGGTAGTTATTCCTTTAATATCTCTGGTTGTATTAGGCCATTGCTGGCTATGTTACGAATCAATGAGCAGGACTGCTTTATGACAGTATTAGATTCTCAGGATTTTTGAATCAACGTGATTTAAAACCTTTACCACACTGATATCACAATATAAAATCACATCACAATCACCTTACCATGCATGCTGTTTGGTAAATATTTAGTATCAAGTCTCTTCATATTCTCACACATGCAGAAGTGTCAAAATGAAGTGTGCTATAATACATTAGTCTGGTAAGCAGCTTATTCTATTAATTCATCAGATCATCCAGAAAGATACGGATTTCTTTGTTAGGAGCTGCTGCTTACCAGCCAGCCTATCACAAATACTGGCATTTATAGTTCTGTCATGAAGTCTTTATCTCTCACTCGTATTTTTATTTTCTGCTCCTCCTCCAGCTCCTCCTCCATAAATAACAAAAGATTCTCCTCAGAAGCCCCTCTTCGGCTCCTGACACAAGCCAGAACCCATCAAAACAGCTTTGTCAAAAGAAGGGTTGGAAACCTAATGTGTGAGCTGATTAAACATGGACAACATCTAATCTGATGAGATCTTATGAGACAGAATATCAATTTCCACTGAGACATCTCAACACTGAGTTGCGGCGACACACGTGTGAGGTGGGGGGGAGACAAGGGACCGGTGATGACGACAGACACAGCAGGGGGGGAAACTGCACCCTCTTTCTCCTGCTCACCCCACCTTCATGCCAGCGCAAGGAGCACTTTTGACAACCAACAAATCAACCGCCAGGAGTAATTTGTCACGGAGGAGTGTAGGTAGAGAGAGTGGAGTCTGGGGCGGGGTGGGGGGGACGAGGGCGGAAAGGGAAAGAGAAAAAGGTGGAGATGAAAGGAGAGGAGGGGGGGTGGGGAGAAAGACAGAAAAAGTGACAAGGAAGGAGGTTAACACACATGGCCCCTGTCGCCACACTCCTTCCTGCTGCTACAGGCAGCTCCTCCATCAACTGACAGGACATTTTCCACTGCACCATTATATCCACTGGGGTCAGGGCCAAGCCACACCACCGCATATACCACCAGCAGGGCCCTTCCACCCATGACTGGATCTGTTTAAACGAACAAAAAGATATTTTGCTGTAGTGTAAAGTACTACTAGAACGTGTCCTGTACACATACACAAAAAAACACACAACATCCCTATTATTCCCTCTCCTTGGCTCAGCACACGCCTTCTTGGTCAGTCCCCTGTGGACTGTCTGAACCTCTGCCCCCCCCTCCATTGCAGTGCAGTCCTTTGCTCTACTATCCTATTTTGCAGACCTTACAGACAATTACAGGCCACAAAATAGCACCAACAAAAGCATTCTTCTCTCCCATCCTCCTTCTGCAGGGAGTCAGCAGAGCGAGATAGTCCTCATGTATCCCGGCCCTTCTCTTCCAACTATCCACACATGGCAGGAGGCTGACCTCCATGAGACTATTAAAGACTGTCAGCACTGACAGACACAAGGAGAGAGGTGTCAACACGCTCACACTGAAGGACGTTCCCACAGCTTAAACAATACCCTGTAAATGGAAACACATGGATTTCTGATAGGAAGGCTGATAATAGGTGTTGTGTGGCTACTAGCTGAGGCCTCTTGGCTGCACTTGCTCACACTTATTAGCGAGAACTGGGCTTGGCCTCATCTCGTCGCACCACAGAATCGGCAGGGAGCCTACTTTCACGGCCTTTTACCAGCTTCATCATACTCGGTCTTTATTTCACACTCATTCCAGGTTTCTCTGCTTCTGTTGCTTCAATGCTTTTTACCCCCTTCGCCCACCCCACCCCCCCACTCCAACCCGGAAAAATACTGATTCTGCCAGAAGCAGATAATGGAAGAACTTGCAAACTGAGGCAGTAACATTGACTTTGACTTGAAAAGTGGCGTCGCAGCTTTAAACAGGATGCTCTAATGTGTTAACCATCAATGTAATGTGTGTTTAAATGCTTCTCTTACGTTTTCTTTTTGATACCTGACATGACTTAGGTAGCACCAATATTTTTCAAATATGTACTTACAGTAAATATAAAAAAAACACACTATCATTGGGTTACATGTTCATAACTAGTTTTTACTTTCAGAGGTGTTTATTTGTCAAAAATATGAGCTTGTAGAAGGAGAAGTGGTTGTAGGAGTATTATTATCAGTAGTACTTTTAGGTATTGTTGCAAAGATCAGGTAAGCTGTGAGAGCATGAACATGAGGCAGAGTTAAGAGTGATATAAATTTACAGCTGCTACGGGTAGCAGGCGTCCCCCAACTCCCTAATGACTGCAGCTAAATGTACTGTAATAAGTACATGAGAGCAAATGTAAAGCACATATGTATTATCAGTGATATACTAAGAATAGACCTGGCACTCATTACCCACACCTTTCTAGGTCAATGTTAAGCATGAATGGAATATAAAAAAAGGGAACATTTTTTAAAAGGAAGTGTCTTAGTTAATGCTAGTTTTAGACAATAAATAAATGTGCAGCATTATTTGAGTTGCTGCAGCCTCTCAAATATCCAAATCCCCTAAACATGCATATCTAATGCTTTGACAATGGGGGCTGTATATTGCTTCTGATTAAAACTGCATTTAATGAGAGGAGCCTGCTGCTGAGCAGTTCTGTCTACCGGTCCCATCAACACAGAGCGAGGAAGTGGGGCAACCTGGAGGAAGTGTCAGACGTGCCCTCTGGGACACAGCATGAAGGGAATGGAGCCCCCCTCTTGGCCATATCACACACACACAAGCACAAACACAAACACAGAATACTCATGCATATGCACATACACCTACATACTATACATGTACTGTACGCTTGGCTGCTAGGTCATAGGTGCAACCCACCTGCAGCTACAACTGCTCCGCCTATACTTCCCCTACTGAATTGGTTATCCTGCCCTTATTGTGCATGATCAAACCTTCACCTGTCCAATCAAGAGTAAGACTACAGAAGGCTCCTGCGCTGCCTGTCTGTCTGTGTGCCCCAGCCTCCAAGCCCCATCTTCTTGTAATGCAGCGAAGCAGACAGAGGCAGTCCGAACACCCACGGCACAGTTGGAGGCCTTTGATCAGTATTTCCGTCTGCTATTACTAGAGACCCAGAGCCCCGGGCATTAATCCCTGTTTAATATAGTTAACGCCATGAACACAGGGCAGGCACAGGGCACATATAGCAGAGAGAAGAGAATAGAGGAACGAATTTTGAGAAAATACCGTAACTAGAAATGGCAAAGTTTTCACACGCGCTTGCAATACTGAAGAATCAGTATTGATACTTTAAAAAGTATTGAGAAAGTTGACAGTTAAAAGCAAAACAGTTTGAAAATCTATGAAATTTGATTTAAATTCAGTTTGCGAAAAATTGTGTAATAATCAAACCACTGAAGGAAGAAGACATCTTAATTGTTGGACAGAAAGACAAGAAATAAAAGAAAAAAGAAGGAGTCTCCCGCCTAAACACTTGGACAGTAACAACAGAGCTGTCAGCTGGTGTTAGTAGGTGTGTGCTCTTTATACAAAAAGAGTTTATGTTGGTTTGGTACTGGCAGATCTTCTAATATCCATACAATGTTTTCAACAGTCATATGTAAATATAAGCACAAACAGTGGCCATAAGGATATCACATCACTGCAAAAGTACATACTGTACAGTGTCCACCAGCACATATTGCTCTTAGACCTTCTGTAAATGCACTTTCCCTTTAATAACTAGGCTGACACTGAATAAACAAAAATAATACAGATTGTTTATTATTGGTTAATATAGAGACAAACACACAGACAGGCATAGGCATCCACAGATTCCCTAATCACAAGTCAAGTCACCAGCTGATAAAAATCCTAAAAAAATGAGAAGATGTGGGGGGGAAAGTGAAGATGGACGATGTAAAATGAATCCCTAAATTGCACAGTACAGTGAACCATGAGCACTGTTTCAGACAGGACAACATTCGGGAGATAAGAGTTGGGATGTTGTTGGTGTAGCTGTAAGATCACAATATAAATACACTCAGTTTTGTTCTTGAGGCATTTCTCCTCCTTGTAATGTATTGTGTTCAGGGATATATTTTGAGGTTCAGAATTGGAACTGGTTTGTAACCAGACCTTTGTATTAAAACTTTTCCCTACACATGTATGGCAGACCACCACTTTAATTTGCAAAGCAGAGGTAATGAGAGAGAGTGAAGGTGAGCATGTAAGCCTTGGACATATGGTAATATGTGCTAGGAGAAATAGTCAAGACTCAAGTATCATGGTTTGGCTCCAAAAACAGATGAGCACAATGAATCCACAAAACAAATACATATAAACAAACTTTATGGCTCACTGAAAAGATGTATTTTAAGAGGAGACCCGAAACTACAAAAAGCATTTGCATGTCTGACATCATTCTCTAGATAAGTAACAACACAAAGCATGGATTAAGGCCATATTGAATAATGTTAATGAACACTGCCTTGTGTATTTTATTTAGGTAATAAGTGACTCATCTACTGAAGCCCTGTTAGCCTTAATATTAATCAAATGGGCCATCAGCCTTGGCTATCTGTGTCTCAACACTGTAATGTAGTGTTACAGCTGACAGATGTTTCTGTTTGCTTCTAATGGGAAGTGCACAGGTTTAGTACGTTGAGCAGAATATATTTCGTTTGGGATCTGAGGCCCTGTTAGCAAAATGATGATGGAAAAAAGAAAATATGTCAAATACAATAAAACACTTTGAGTAGGTGTGCAAATGCAATAGCCCCATTGGGACTTCACCAATGCTAATCCCTCTTTGGACTTCGTCTGCACAGCGTGCAGTATGTCAACCCTCAATCTGACCAAAACATAAAGGTGATGATTTTGTGTAGGTGGCTGTACGAGCAAGTATCAGGTGGTAGAACAACTGGCTTGAAATGGGCCCACAATTACCACATATGACGTTTCAGTTTGTGTAGCAGCAGCTCTGAGGCTTTGAAATGCTTGAACTTATTAGTGGAGACAACATTTTAAAGGACATCTCATTACTGATTGTCACAAAGGAGCTTTTAATGACAGAATGAAATAAAGCATCAGGCCAGAGAACAATTACACATAAACAGTGTGATTGTACATTTATGTAATTAGATTGTAAATAGATGTGATTGTTGTTTCCTTCATGCTTGGCCTTTATCATTTTATGGTGCCCCAGCGAGTTTGTACTTATCAGTACAGATACCCTTGTTTGGACATCTTTGATCTGAAATTCTTGTCAGTAAATAAAATTTTTGAATTAATCTCGATTTCTGCAAATTGAAGATAGACATTAACCACTGAAAAACAGGCTATGGAACAGAAAAAAAAGGAACCTTTCCTCAAATTAATAAAATTATACTACACCAGGGTACAATGCAACATACTACTCTTTGTGTTTAGTACCATCATGGATCTACTGTATGCTTTTACTAAATTATTACAGGAACATACAATATGTCTGCTTCCTCTGCATTTTCTGCAGAGCAACTGGCCTCAGCAGGCATGCTGAGGGAACTAGTTTGTCTGTGCCTCTATGTAGGTCAGCTTTCAGAGTTGGCCATCAATTTCTACTGTCCTACTTAAAGAGACACCCTGTCTCCATACAAACACGCACAAACATGAACACACATTTATAGCATTTGTATTACATATGACGACAGTAACCCCGGACTTGGACCATGTTGTTGATTTTATTTCTGCTCCAATCACAGACATTTATTTAAACCTTCAGCAATACTTGTCCAACATGATTGCTAACCATGACTTCAACACGTGTTGGTCGACACAAATCTGGGGTTTCAATACATGCCCAGTTGTAGTGTGGTCAGTGGCAATAGGCATCTTAATAGCAACACTTGAGCGTGTACTTGTGAAATGAATGCAGCTCTCTCCACCTCTTCAGTTTATTTTCAAACACTATTTAACTCAAGAAAGATCCTCATTAGTGCCAAACAATATAGCCATAAGTGCGAATTTCTGTCCTCCTATATGATCACAAGGCTGCTCTAGCAACAACTGAATGGAAGCAATTATCCATGGAGAAGGTGACTAACTACCCCTTTACTCACTAGCACCCAGACAGCAGGCTAAAAGCAGTAAGCCATAAAGAGCTAAAAAGAGCCCTTGATGAAGGAGTCAAAAAATATAAGAAAAAAAGGAGAATTCTCTTTTAATAAATATGAAGAATATCATTTTGATTACTCTGAAACCACACACTAGTGGGATTATAGAGGCAACAAGGACTTCACTGCAAAAAAGCAAATATGTTTCAACAAGGCAAACTGCAAAGTGAAGTAACTGATTATAGCAGAGGAAATGTGACAGGAACATCTACCTCTTTTACCCAAAGGTGGGCTGCCAGAGAGCCACGCATGTTCACAAATGCTTATCTGTGTCATCAGATGGAAGGAAATCATCCTGCAGGTCAAACCTGACAAAGACCCTCTGTCCATTTGTAAAGCAGCCGCAGCTCAGGACCTGACCTGAGGACTGAGCAGCCTCCTTTAAAAAGGTGCAAAAAGGTGAGAAACCAAACTCTATAGGCCACATTTTAGTACAACAATGCATAATATTTTCCATTACAAGTAAAACTCCTGCATTCAGGAAATTACTCAAGTAAAAATAATAGGTATGGAAGTAGAAGCAAAATATAGTTTAGTATCAAAAGTAATGCTATTCAAAAGAATGAGCTGTTCCTGTTTTCTGCATTAATGTGTAAGCAGTATTTAATAGTAGCTGGTCCAGATGAAGCTAAACTTCACAAATAACAAAAGAAACATAAGTAAGACAAGTCACAGCAGACAACATATGGAAAGCATACTGCCAACAGTAGTAACACTAACACACTAACACATATTCTCAGACATTAGTGTAGCTCAGGAGCACACCTAGCCACTAAATTAAAAAACAGTGTATTTAATACAACCAAGCAATTCATAAATAAAAGGCTGGCCATAAGTAATGCACCTGAAAACGGGACAACTGGGTGTGTGGATGATGATTGGGTTAGCTGTAGTGGATCTACCCTACAACATTAAATCATCATCCAGTAACACTCAAGAAACAGCACAGAGGTTGCTGTTTCCATGGAACTAGACTGCACTGAAATCCTAATTACATTAAAACCTGTAAAATAGACTGTACTCCAGCTGGCTTTGGAGTACTTGTAATTTTTATTTGCATGCATTTTGTTAATAACCAATTAACAAGGTTTTCAAGGGTCCAACATTTTACAAACCAGATGCATGGAAAACCAAACCCAGTGTGCATACATCCGAAAGACACCCGAGGACAGTTAGACCCCGTTCGAAATAGAGCTGAGGATAATTAGACCTGATCCAAAATACTGTTGACCCAAACAGACCAAATACAGACAGAACACCGCTGGCAGCACCATGATGCGCCACCAATTAATGAGCAGCAGTGGTCTAAAAAAAGTAGCAGTACATGTACATGTAATTATAGAAACAGAACTGGACCCGATTACACTGAATAAATTTGGAACCGGATGGACCCATAAAGACATCTAGCCTAAAGTACATGCTGGTAGGACTATATATGGTGAGACATTATTTTTGTTTTCTAGAAATATCCTTCTCTCATCTTTGTTTAATTTCTCAATGTGGCCTCGATGAAATTTAGTTTGACAGTGTTGTAAAAAAAAAAAAAGAAAAAGTTACTGTGAACCTAGCCTAATCGATGAAGGGACCTCTATCCATGGTAAGGTGATGGAAAATTAATGTTCTCTCTTCTGGAGTAATCCAATTCTGTTGGCTAATATCCATAGCACAAACACACATTCCCACACACATACAGAGAAACAGAGACTATGGCCTTGTGAGGAAAACAGACATAACCACTGAGGGACTGACAGAGCTCCTCTGCTTCAGCCACTGTTATCTCTTCATGATGCCACTGTACTTGCCTGAAGGCATATTGTATTTGCGTGGACTAAGACAGCAGCACATCTCATATGCTGAATACACACAGTGTAAGCAGCTACAGATGAAGAGGCCACAGACAAATACAAGCATTGTTAGATAAACATTGCTGAGGGTTAGGACAGCAAGACGGCAAGACAAGTGGTTAGAATACGAGTAACAAAATTGTGCAAAACCAACCTGAACATAATTGCTCACACTGATAGAATTTCTTTAGTACAAATGGAGTATGGGTGTAATGAGATCCAAAGGTTTGAACCACAAGAGGATTCTTCATTCAAGAATGTCAGACTCTTTTGTGCCAAGCAATAGGCCGAGCTTAATAGATGTCTCAATTTCTATCGCATACAGTAACAACCAATGCAGGGAGGAGGCAGTGGGAGGTGGGGGCAGGAGCCTTTCCAAAAGGCTTTGAGGCAGTGTGATGAATTTCTTTTGAGGTGTGAAGAAACGTGGGACTTGGGAATGAATGAAACAGATATGCACCTTTTGTGTTTTCTGACCTATTGATATAGATATCAATTTCATTAAACTTAATTAGCATTTCTCATTCCCGACAAAAGTGGAGAATCAGAAAAGGGGAATAATAAGCAGCAAGTGAATGCAGAGAGATGGAAAAGCAGATCACTCAGAAGTTTGTACATGAGGAACAATTTTTGGTCTGAATTGAAAACCTGGCAGGATGTTGTGGATGCCAACACCTCCCACCAGAGCCTCTACAGGGGAAATTACTCAGGGACTAAAAGCATTTAATCAAAATAATCCTCTGCAAACAACAAGGCTTTAAAGCACTGAATTACGTGCAAGGGGGTTGCAAAGTAAAATTGATTTAAGTGAATTAGGCCTCTCACTGCCTGTATGGCCAGATTGTTATTAATATTTAAGCATGGGGTATATTTAAAGGCGTGACACAGTAGCAGTTCATCTAAAATGAAGAACACTGATGATGCCACTTTGCAGAGGCCCATTACCATTTAGTAGAGATTGCTTTCATTGAGTGAGCCAAATGCTTAGAGGCGGAACTGCCACTTGTGTTTACTTTACAGATGCTGTTCTGGTGTTACGGTAAAGAAGAGTACTGTTCTCATAGAAAGCCTTTCCCATCCTCCACACAGGCACATAGACGAGAGCTCAAATCATGACATCATGGACTCATCAAGAAATACATGATGATGTCATTCTGATACTACTGACCCTTGTAATCAAGGCAGGCTTCGCTGCTTCATGAACACCCCTCTTTCATCAAACGTCTCTCTCTCTCTCACACACACATGCTGGCACAAAATTAGAGCTGTGGGGTGCTCAAAGTATAGCAGCATAGTTCAATTGCAGACAGAATCTGCTCACAACATCCAGGCTTCGTCTAATTGCTTACTTGCACTATAATTGGGTATATAATCAAACGATAAACTGAACACAGCGCTGCATCTTCATAACTTCAGAATATCCTTTCATCAATGCCTCTGGGCAGTGATTAGCATAGATGAGAAAGCTCCACGGACGGCCATAACCGCTGCTTTTTTATGTCTTTGTTGAAGTTATTCATCTCATTGATTTGTGTTCATCTTTTATGTCAGCTCCTCCAAAGGAACACCTGAGGAAGGGTAAAGAAAGGTCACGATCTCATATTAGCATAGACGCAAAGGCCGACCTTAAGAAGTCATAACAAATCTACTGTCTCTCAAAGCCCGGGGGGGGCTGTGGAGATGTTCTACATGTAGATGTGGTGGGCTGCTCAGCCTTCAGATGAGGTTTATGAGACCTGGACCACCCGGACTCTAACCTCTTGGCTTCAGCTCTGCTGCTGCACACAGGACAATACAGCCTTGGCTGCTTCTTGGCTTGGCTTCTGTCATTTAAGCAGCCACTGATACTATCCCACTGCTAGCTGGATTTAATCATTGTTATGTTAGTACATTAAATTAATGTACATGCTGCTAGTTTAAACATTTTAACACCACAGACAATAAGTGAACTGTGAACTTTATTATTAGAAATAATGTACATCTACATGTGAATGGCACGTACCTTGGTCACTCCAACTTGATGCCGTTAACAGAAAACACACTGTATAATTGTCAATTGTCTTTCAAGTACCCAGATGCCATTTAATAATGTAAAATACAATGCTCAAAGATACTTAAGAGCAATGCACACCTGCCCTATTGGTTTTTATACAAGCCCACACACCAAGGCTTCTTAGAGTAATGCTGCAGGTTGACGTTAGCCTCTCATGATGTTGCACTCCACAAAAGTATAATGGGCGATGTCAGACAAATACAAAAATTGCAGACCAAATGACTGGTAACAACACAAAAGCACAATATGAATGCCATAGAATGTTTTTCACCATAGGTGTGGGACATGATTGTTAAAAAAGTATCTCCACACTCATTCACTTAAGCCCTTGGTCAGCCACACACATGTTAAGCCGCACTCTGGCTACACTTATGGAACTGAAAAGACTTTGCATTTCTGTTTCTCTCTTCCCCTCTCTGAAATTTCCTTTTAACTCAGCCTCTTTGCAGAAGGGGAGCTCATTTCAATCTCAAAGCTGACATCTGTGGAAGCAATGCAAGCTCTAAATGAGTGGATTTAATCCTGTGCAACAACGCTAGAGCACAGGAAGTATTCACGCGAGAAGCAGGGAGAGAGGCAGCAAGCTAAACAAGAAAGAAGAGGGAGAAGGGGGAAGATTGAAAAGGCGACAAAAAAAGAGAGAGAAAGGATTTTGTGACCTCCGCTCATATCTCTCCATCTGCAGCAGCGCAACTCTTAGCTCATCCAGGAGTAAAGAGGACAGAAGAGGGAAGGGACAGAAGAATAGCTTTACCAGATAGAAGTTAGACATGTTTATTCATGCAGCGAAACAGCTGAGGTATTGGCGAGGGCTTCAAAGCAGAGGATGGCTCCACATCCTGCATGGCCTTCTCCTCTGGCTAGGCTTTCTGTATTTGGCCTTTGAGTAAGGGGCTGATCAATCCCCCAGCATGCTGCCAGGCTCTGGACCCCCCATTACCAAGAGGCTGCTCTTTGAACAAATCCTGCCAGGGGTCACTCTCCCTGAGCTTCATCATCTTAAAGGTCAGACACAACAAATGGCATGGAAGACAGTTCTGTCCCTGGCCGTAAACCCATAGCTGACCACTAAGAGTGTCTGCAGTCAGGACAGCATTCAAACCGGGCTGCCATTGTCAGACTTGACTGGACAATTGATCATTTCCATCCAAAAGTTGCGTACATTTTAGACAAAGAGTTGGTAAAAAAGTTGGTAAAATAAAATGCAAATCAGTGTGTGATTCCATCAACTAGTGTTAGGCAAATATACTCAAGAGGGCATAAAAAGATTAGCATAATACTCAAATAAAACCTGGTATTTAAATAATATCTGGATCTCATATGACAGCCCGGGGTGCAGTCTGTACAAACAAATGAAGGCCAGTGGAAAAAAAAAAAAGAAAAACAAAACAAAACTACTTGCGCTATAGGCTAATGATTGTGATGGTAGCATTGTAGCATTTAAAAAGCATTATTTCTATTAGTCCAATAACATGATCATGCCATTTGTGGCTCTGAGTTTCTCCATTTAACTGAAATATTGACCAGACTCAGTAATTATTATTATAATTCATTTCAAGTGACTTGGCTTAGCCGTTCTTTCTCAACGTTAAGCTACTGTTGAAGGAATTCAGGGAGCAGATCAGACAACAGGGAGGCTTCTTTCTAAAATTTTGTGAAACACACATTAATCAAGCGGGGGAAATTAGAAATAAAGGCCTGTCTCCTCTAATAATAGTCTGTCCTCTCTGCAGTTGAGCCAAATCAGACACCATTTGAACATTTATGATACATAATTAAAGGAGGGCCAGTCACTGTTTTGTAACTCTGGTGCATCGTTTTATTGCTGCTTCCCACCTAAAATGAAATGTTGTATAAATTAATTAATTTCTCTCTTTTGTCCACACACGCGCACACACACACACACGCACGCACACGCACACACACACACACACACACACACACACACACACACACACACACACACACACACTGTGCAGTGGGTTTCCAGCCGCTTTCTGCTGGAGTGGAAATTGAGAGGAATTCAAATGAGAAGCGGCAGATGCAAATCTCTTAATGTCATTATTTATCAAAAAATCTGTTTCAATCAGCCATTATCACATATTGTCTTTATCGATAAGCCAAACAAAAAAATCTCTCATGATATTTAAAATAATTTCTGGTATTCTCATTTGGTATTTTTGTGCAAACAGGAGGAGGAAAATGTAATTAATGAGACTGACCACCAGTACAAGCCACACAAAGACAGACAGAGCACAGGTCACTGGATATCACTGAGAATATAAGACTATTAGACAAGGTTTTTACATTTACCTCCATGAACCCACATACATTATGCACAAATAAAATACTTCTAAAACTAAATATGCCTAAAGAAAGCAAGCTGCAGGGAAAGAGGTAAAATTACTAGACTCTTCATCTGGACTTGCACCTGCACCTTTTCAGTGAAGTCTGTTTACTTAAAATGACAGCTTTTCAATTTGATGAAATGATTGTGCACACCTGATCTCTGCCACTCAAAGCAGAGATCAGGTGTGCACTGAACCGTTTACATACTTCAGCCATGAAGTTGCTCCCTTGAAAAAACAAGATGCACCAAATGGGCCTTCAATGTGGTTAAAAAAAAAAAAAGCCTGAAATCTGCCAAAGTGAATTATTGCGATATTCCTAACTTAGGGGTAAGTGGCTGACACATAATATTGTATTCTTAAAAATAAATACAATATTATAAGAAGATACTTGTTTGTCACAGATACAGTATATTAGTATCTGAGTATCTCATATGGGGAAAAAATTGTTAATTTAGAAACACTAAGGACTCCTTTAAAGTCTGCCAGTTTATAAAAAGTGAATTTTGTTCAGTAAACTGCCATTAGTATTTGTTGTACTCTGAATTATTGATAGCAGCATGGGCTCAAAAACCCAGCATCAGTTTGGCTCTGGCAGGGGCGTAACCATGGTATAGACATTGGGGGGGACATTTGTGCATTTCCCACAATTCTATGATATTTATATATGAAAATTCGGACATTTAGAACATAGTTTTGAGGACTACATTGATCATTTGAATTCACATTTAAAGGAATAGTCTGATTTCTCTGAGATAGTGGCTGCCCCCCCCACTTCGTTTTGGTCAGTTGCTTACTGTTCACTTGTTTACAAGCTAAAACAAGCAACTTCTTCCAAACCTGTCCACCCGTGTCTTAATCTAATTATGATTGGGAGTATTGCTCTCCATGTAACCACAATCATTCACACACAAGATGCATTTACCTGTAGTGCCTTACTAAGCTACCTATCTAGCTGGATTCTTACACTTACTGTCTATGTGGTCTACTAAACTGCATTATAGTTCACATTCCACTTTCTCACCTGATCATCTGTATCTCCAGAGCATGTCCCTGTCTTACCACTGCTTCCAGCATGCCTCTCCCTCCCTGTCTATCATTATTTTACCTGAAGAACAATGACTGATGACCTTGATGATCATTTTAATTTGATACACTGAAGATTCTGCTTGTATTACTAGTTTTATTTGCTTTAATGTAATCATGCTGTTTATAGTAAGTGTACACAAGAACAGTGTACAATGTACAGTAGTAACAGTTACCTGAAACGTTAGCTATTGCCTTATCTACAAACCTAACCTGTTTTCTAAGCTTCTTAGGTTAACGTTACTTCCTCCATTTGCTCACCTCCACTGACTGACCAAATTAAAAAACCCCGTCAGATTACCATCACAGCCACAGCACAGAACGATTTAAGGTGATCTGATTCTGACCTTAATTGGCGAACATTGACAGCAGCAACAACATGCTAGTGGTGTTAATCAAACAACCGCGAGTTGTGTGCGCTAGCATGGGAGCAAACAAGTGTACAATTGGGAGGGGGGGGGGTAACACACTTATGTTTATGTGTTTATGAGCAAAAATACATTGAAAATAAATAGGAAATACCAAGAAACAGATCTGTTGATAGGGTTCATAATTAACATATTTTTTTACTGTATATTGGGGGGGACAAGACCCCCCCAAAGAATGCGTGGTTACGCCCTAGGGCTCTGGACAAGCTGGAAGGAAATTACTCATTTAAGTTGTATTCATCACTGCAGCAAATGCTGAGCTATTCTAACTTTGGTGAGGTCACCAAACTCTATACACTTGAATAATAATATAATAATAATAATATATATATATTGCCCACACTGAGAAGAGGTCTAATCAGCTAAAATAATTGATAACACCTGTGTGGGTATACCAGGAATGTGTAGGGACTTTAACGGTCCTGCACACTCACACAGGTGTTTTTAGTTATTCTGGCTGATTAGACCTCTGATATATGTGGATCTATGCAGGGAATCATGCAAGGTCACAAACTACTTGTACTAATAAGAAACGTAAAAATGTATGTTGCAGTAACCAATGCAATAAAACTTCCGGGACAGTTAGATGTCAGACAATAATGGTCTGGTCTAAAGGCAGGTGGACCATGAGGGCTCTTCCACAGTAGACATTTTGACTTGTCATAACAAGAAGAGCACAGGTGTAACAAATGACATTAATGATGGCTCAGTAAACCATGTAAGTGGGCCGGCATGCACAATACCAGGACCCTGGAACTGGAACATCTAATTGGAACGCAGCCATTATTTATGTAATTAATTACACCTGCTATGACATGTCAAAATGTTTGCTGTGAAAAAGATCTATAGTGGGTATGCATCTATGTCACTTTTCCATGTGATACCAACCTCCTCACCATAAGCGAGCGGCCAAATGAACCAGCAGGTGGTTGCTGAGAATGGGTAAAGCTGATATCAGAAGAAAAAGAAATATTTTGAAAAGGTAAAGGTCATTGGATAGTCAGAAATATTCCTAACATCTCTAAGTGCTGCATATATACTGTATATGTAGCTAAATATCAGGCATGTTATACTACGCAAAGCCTGAAAGCATGTAGATGCCTGGTCCCATTTTAAAGCAGGATTTGTCAGCTTAATTAAAATCACAAGAATCTTCTAGTTTTCTGTTGACAGGTTTGTAAAGGTATTTGGATTTTATTACGTTTCATTCAACAGTGTGCTTGGTTAGTTGAAGTTACAAAGCACCTTAGAAAGTATAGCTTCCTTTTGCGTCTTTGGCAGTCAGTGACAAATTTCTATCATTTCAGCAGTGTTTTTCAATGTTTTGTTAACCTGGAACCGGTTCTGGGTTATGGAACCCAAAACTTGGTGCAATCAAGCATATAGTAGAGAGACACCAGAATATCACTCTTACTGATGCAAGACCAAAGAAGGTGTACAACTGATAAAATATTGCCACAAAGATCCTCAATGTGACATCATAAAAATGCACGCTTTGTGTGGTGTAAAATACCATAAAATCCTCTGTTTTATCAGCTGCCAAGGATGACAATCTACTGGCAGTGTGCTGCGTGAGCTTTGACAAGTTTGGCCATCTAGAAGAGATGTGTGGTGATTATCTGGATAGGGCTACTCTGTCTGTCTGGCTGCCCCAATAAAGCCATGATGCCAGAATATTCGCCTCTGGCTCCCAGGTCTGAAATGGCCTCTAAAACGGACTTTTGTAACTGCTGCTGCACAGTATAGTGACATTAGACAACTTCTAGCACACAGTCCATAAATTATTTAAACCATCCTTGTAAAGAACCAGCCTGGGTTTTCACATTTTCAAGTAAGATGGAAACTACAATAATCTTGGTGGGGATGGTGGTGGCATGTGTTTGTGTTTCTGAGTGTCTGTGGGAGTGTATGCATGAAAGTATGCATGAAATGGGCATGCATACAAGTGAACGAGACATATCAAGATATGTAATATGACATAATGTCTCCCCTGCTCGAACCCCCAGCTGCTCGCCCACATGCCACAGATCCTGCACCATGTCTAAACAGATGCTCTATCAATAATGCTTGCTTCAGTGCCACACACCTCCCTGGTGGCCAAATTGGGAAGAGGAGAGTGGATGAGAGGGAGGGAATGAGTGAATGAGTCTGTTTGGAGAGAGGACAAGAGGGAAGGAGAATGGGCAAGAACCCAGAAGCTAGAGTGACTACTGGGAGATGGATTGGCCACGCCAGAAGAAGCCAAAGGACCAGTGAACCTGGGGATGAAGTGTTCTCCTTGTCCCATCTGCTCCAAAGAAGGGCAGGAGAAAGAAAATTCCATGTCATTTGGGCCTACTTGTTTACGTCATCTAATACTGTGTTCCTGCCTTATTGTGAACAGGGATCCTCAGGCACACAGATGAAAGGGATAAACACAGCAAGGAAAACAAGAGAAAGAGCTTTGATATAAGAGGTGGCTTATATATATATTTTTGTGTGTGCTTTGCTTAGAGTATGTTGCATACTTCGGTGATGTGAACACTACTTTGGGCTCTCATGCCGAGCATGTGTACACAGTGAGAGCAACTTGTTCAATGAGTTCACTTAATTCTGACCTCTGAAAAGTTAAGACAGCATGTGGTGGTCAGCAGTCTTGCGCTGTTCAGTTTTCACCAAGAAAAACAAGCAACATTTCTAGTTTTTGGTGCTTTGATATTGCCTTTGATAATGTTCCACTGCCTTTTTTTTATATTGGGGAAAAAGGAGAACGAACCTTTGAAAGACTGCATTCAACCCTTCATCAATAAACTGATTCATTTCTCACTCGCCAGCGGAACTATTCATGTTCATGAAATAAAACTGTATTTATAGGCAAACAAGAAAGCAATGAAATCTAATTGTTTGGGTTTGGATAACTCTCCCCAACCAACAGGCGTGAATAACACAAGAATAATATCAAAAAAGCAGATGGAATGGCAAACCACAATAATGAATATTTTTTTCTTTTCACTTACGAAAAAAACACAGAGAGAAGTCCTTTCAGAGAACTTTTGGGGCTGTGAGGCTCGTAAAGACAGGATCCTGAATGAATTCTGTAGGTATGAAAAATGGCAACATCATTTTGAACAACATTTTAACATACCCATCAGGCACCTCCACTTGTGTGTGTGTGGAGTGTTTGCACACCATCACCGCAACTGTGCCCCATTAGGTGTTCGCATTAGTTCTTGCATGAGCAACAAAACACGTCAATGCTCCTTCTGCACCACCCCTGTTGTCATCATCCATCATAATCTAGCCCTGCCTTCCACTAGCTGTCAAAACTGCTCTGGACAATTCACTTAAGACAGTGTCAGCTGAACTGTAATATTTTACCAGCCACTATAATGAGGACTGGCCTCCAGACCCACAGAAAACAAACACATGGCTCCCTGCTCACGCCTTGGTTGTTGTATCCATGACTTTGCCACAGTCATTCCAATTTTCCTGCTGCTGCAGGCAATACCACTATCCTAGCATGGTCAGCCTTTGCCAGCTGGGAACCCAACCTGTCAGCCCATGCAATATTGTCCTTTGTCTGAGCTCTAACATTATCTCTACTGCTACTGTGAGCTTTCCCGAGGAAAGAATAATCCTTTTGTGTTTAGCTCTAGCTTTCATTAGAGGTTATACATGGAGTCTAAGACCCAAAAGTTACAGCCAGACCCACGATAATGCAAGTCTGTTGCTTTTGGGCAGCAACTAATGCTTATGTTTAATTTTTGATTCATTTGCTTAATTTAAGACATGTCAAAAATTGTGAAAAATGCCCAGCACAAGTTCCTAAAGCCATGAGTGGCATTGTAAAATGGATTGTTTTGTCCGAACAGCAGTCCAAAACCAAAAACTATTCCATTTTCAATGACATGAAACAGAGAAAAGCAGGAAAACCTAACATTTGTGAGGCTTTAACCAGCAAATGTTTGGTTGTTTGTTAAAAAAACAAACAAAAAAACAAAACAATCAATTGATTATCAAAATAGCTCCTTCACTCCAGTCATGTTAACCATCCCAAATACATCTAATCCCGAATAACATTTTAATTTACCGTATAATATGTGTATAACACTGCTGTATCCGCTCTGGCAGATAAGTAAGTTCTTCCATAACCGTGCCTGTGGGAGTGTTGGTGTGTGTGTTTGTCAGCAGGTCTGTGTGTCCTCAGTAAGCGCCACATCAACAACATTAACTTGGAGGACAAAGGAGGGCACAGAAACACACCGAGCCACGCACGTCAAGACAGTAACAGAAAATAGATGGAGTAGCAACACACACTATTTTAATTATCCCCTTGTCTAACCTGCCCTCCAATTACAAATAGGGATGTATAATAATCCATCTATTGATGCATGAGGGACAGGACAATAACACAGAAGCTGAACACGAGCAGGATGAGAAGTGGTTTGAAAAATGAGCTCAGAGAGGCTCAAACTGAGGTTAAGCTAACTAGAATAAATGGAATATGTTTGTTCAAATTCACTAAGATACACCATCATTTCTTAATACTTAGGTGTGTACTTGCATGTTGGAACAGACTATGAAATAGTTGAGAGGCAGTGTTTATCACCATCAGAGACTTCGAGATAAAATACATGATTACATTTATGATAGTGCAGTTAAACGATAAAGACACTGCAGTGTACGCTGTATTCCACTGAGAGATAGGCGTAATGAATATGCTCAGGCTAATTTATGCTGGCTAATTTGTCTACATTTGGTAAATCTTTTTAAGATTGATTTTCTCAGCAAATACAAACTCAGCTCAACATTAAGTAAACAGCAGTGAGGGGGATAGCTTTTACATTTCGCTACTTTAAATTCATGCTCTGCGACGGTTCTCTTTTCATATAGTGTGTTATTTCAGTCAGAATTTATGTGTGAGAATTAACAGGCTGCGCTGCAGACACCTGCCATTCGTCTTCCTCCTGCTCATGAGAACGCTGCTTTAACCTGAGTACCAGATGATTTTGTGTTTTATTACAAGTGGCACTATGAAAGATGCCCATATAAAAAACAATGGAAAAACTGCCACATGCTAAAATGAACAGGGTCTGGTGAAAAGAAAAGGAAAGTAAATAGCCAATTTGCAATTTTTGGCTATGGGCTGCCGAATGTGAACACGCACACAGCTATCGTGTTTGCCCCCCCACATCGAGTTTTGGAGCTCTCTAACACACACTTTTGTTCAGGTGTCTTTTCACATGTCATGTTGCTTGTCTGTGCCAATCCTATTCCCTGTACATACAACACCACGGCCGTGACAACAGCTTACAGAAAGCAAAAGTGCAGCGTGAAAGCATCCTCTTAGTGCAGAAAGTGAGGGATCGACAGCTAGCAACACGTAATATCCACTGGTCAGACAAGCTCCAGAGGCACCAAGGACAATTCTAGGTGGATGTTGCAGCAATAGATACATCTGTCTGTCCTACTCTTGTCAAAATTCTTGGTTTGCATTGTTTGTTCAGAAACAAGGATCCATGCTTGTGCATGTTCTTCCATCCTTACAATCCTTTCTCCCTGGCTCTTATTAGTTTGTCTGCAAGCCTACCTGCTGCATGTCCATGTGTCCACTCAAATCATCAATAAAATCTCAATGACAGCCATTCTGTGTGAAGACAGCCGTGGATGACCCCAGGACTCGGAATATACTCTGTTATATTGGTCCGATGTTTGTTATACTGCACTCACAACTAGGGATCAGCATCTGCCCTAATATTGACATTATTAAGCAGATCGGGTATGGGTCACGACATGACAGATTCACATTAAATGCAGTTTTTAGTACCACAGCAATCCATGGCCTCATCTTACCTTACATAGAAATTATTCCACGCAGTGAGGTATACAGATTTTAAATGTGGGAGAAAGAGAGGGCTGGTATTGGATCTGTACACAGTCTGGGCAGATATGCTGAGTTGAGGTATTGGATTCAGTATCTGGAGAGAAAAAGTTAGATCAGTGTATCCTTACTCACAACCTGTCTTTCCTTAACTGGATCTACCCTCTTTAACGCCACATTAACAACTTTATGTAGTCAAACACAGCCTCTGACTGCAGATATTATCCACCACAAAGACAAGTGATTATATTTAATCACGTCTCTTGACTGCTTAACTATTCCCTTCTTGTGTCAGTTGTTATGCGAGTTCACACACACCCATCCATATGTGAATACAAAGAAATACAGGAAGCGGTGAATGCAGAAGAAGACAGCCCAAGACTTAGTGGTCCTTCTCCATCCCTGCAGGCAGTAAAGCAGGCTGCATGGCAGCCCTGTCTCCAAAGACAAGTTAATAAGATGGAGCAGTCCCCGGGGGCAACAGCCGGCGAGCATTATCACTTTGAAGGCAGCCAGAAAGACTGACACATACTAGGAAAGAACTCCCAAAAAGAAGCTATTAATTACCCCCTCTCACTAGCCACTGCTGCAGAAAAAGTTAATTTGACAATTTAGGAGACAGGCATTGTTTTTGAAATAAGGGATTTTCTCTCCCACTTGGTTCAGAGCATCTTCTGCAATTATTATTTGTTGTGCTACTCTATTCATACATACTTCTCAATTTTCTTTTTTTTTTTTTTTTTAAACTATCTCTCCTTCTCACACATGTATGACGAAGCAACCTTTTCAAGTGTGAAACCACACGGAGGTGTGGGGCAACACAGCACGTATCAGCGCATGTGAACCGCCCAAAGACCACTTCTACAGACATGTGGTGTGATGAATAAATCATGCTGCATAAAACCAAGGGGAGCGAAGTTCCTCTCCTGAGGGCCCACATTCACTTAGTGCTGCTCGACTCAAACACTAGTATCTCCCTGCCATCTAAATGAGCCACACATGGCTGTGCTAAAGCAAAACTGTCACCTCACTGAAGAAACATTGATCATTACACAATTTGTTCCCTTTTATTTCAGCCATTGTAATTAGAAATAATTGAGTAGTGGGGAGGGCAGGTGCTCCCATCAACAATTTTTTTCACCAATTAGCACTACAATAATATTGCCCTGGATATTGCAGATGATATTATTAGCATTTTGATGGAACACAAGTGCCTGCATGCCTGCACGCCAGAGAACTGTTCTCAAGTGGAATCTTTTCACTGAGATCCACCAGGGAAGAGTCACTTCTGGTTCGACAAAAAAGGCTCAGAAACAGAAAGAGAAGGCATTATATGACAGTGCTGCATAAAGTGTTCTGTAGAGCCATGTTAAAGATTCAAGGAAAGTCCACCAGCAGTGCAAGCAGAGAATTTGGCTATTTTCAACTGACCACAAACATTGTATTTTGGATCCAAATCAGATACCAGATACGTTAAATTGGATTTTTAAGCTGAACACTGAACCCCGTGATCTAGTTTCTTCTCTCAGCTGGTTACGAGTTTATCAAAAATCATCTAGTACGAATCAACATCAGAATCACCATGATGAAACTGTGGATTTTGATGCCCCCTCCCCAAATAAAAACAAAAATACTGGTCAACTAAACATCAATAAATTTGGTCCACACAAATCTGACAAATGTATTTTAACATCGGGCTAAGACCTCTGTGTCCTTATACAGCCAGCTCGTCTGTTGTCAGAGGCCTAACAAATTGGTTCTCCGACCACTTGGGAGCATGTGTGCAGCGTGTGTTGGTTTACCCTGCACAGAAGAATCAGAATCAAATTTGAAGCATTGAATTTCTGTGATACATCTTACCAATTTTCTCTAAAGCATCCACACTAGATCTGAGCGTCTCTCAGTGACAAGGATTATCTCACAAATACCAGAGGGGAAAGATAACTGATAACTTTTTTCTGTGCTTGCTGGCTATGCCAAGTGAGTGTAGATGCTAATTTGAAATCTTGACCGGTGGAATCTAAACTCCATGACAACCTTACCTACTGACTGGGCTGGTGTTAATGAGCCTTCAAGTTTAAATATGCATAGTTTTCAGACAATATAGAACTAGTTTGCAGGTGTTAGCAATTCCATGAAATGATTTACTTACGTTAAACCATTTACGTAACACAACTACAGCTGAAATGATTAGTCAATAGATCGATTTTGTCCCTCCCAGGGGAAGGCGGGGACGTAGACTGCTTTATCGAACCCCTTGTTTCTCATTGTTTGATGTGCATGTACAGGACCACACTGCGTCTCCTCCTCTTTTTAACTTCTTTCACATTGCATTTTATAAAAAAAATATAGCTATGTTGCAGCACTATTTGGCATTCTTACATTAAAATGCATGCAATTCAAAAGCATTTCTCCTCAGTGCTGCATCTCTGTGTTGTGTGAATAGGCCTGGACTATAGCAATCTTACTGGTGTTTTTTTGTTGGTCAACTACATCATCCCAACTGGAGATGTTGGACCTTTCTTGCTTTCAGTCAATCAAAGCTTCCTGATAATATAAAGAAAACCTTGTAAACTTGATACGTGAATTCTACCTCAACAATGCTTCATTTTTCATGAACATACATCATACATACATCAGGCAAAAGAGAGAGAGAAAAAAAAGATGCTGAGAGGCAAATGGCTGACTGACAATACCAAAGCTTACGAATGCAAGCATGGAAATTTACAGGAAAAATAGTCTTGATTAGAGCTTGATTCCTTTAAAGGACACGCAAAGACAAGGATTCACAAAACAGCACAGTATCTACTCTTTTGTCTTCTTTCATTGTCATTATTAATACTATGATTCGGCAAAAATACATCAACATTTACGCCAATACGGCATTTCACAATTGCACTGAATTAACTGTGTGTAACAGAGAGAAAAAGAGGGAGAAGGAGAGAAATGGAACGGGGGAGTGTCAGAGACAAAGACAGAGAGACAGACATAGAGAGGGAGACTGAGACAGAGAGATCAGAGAGCTGGGGACAGAAGAACAGCCTACGATAAATGAATTCCCAAGAGAAAAGGAGGGACATGGAGAAATTACAGAACAAAAGGAGAAGACAGAAATGACATTTCTTAAGGGACTGCTGTGTGGCATTTGTAGGAAGAAAAATGAAATGTGAGGACCAGAGAGAGATGGAAGGCAGTAGAGGGCATGGGGAGAATGGAATGAGTAAGAGCAAGAAACAAAAGAGAAAGTGTGTGAGAGGTAAGACTAATTTATGAGAAATGAGGCAGGAGTCGGTGAGGCTGGCTGCTGCCGCTGTCTGATGGATTGGGTGGGGGTGGAGGTGGGGTGGGACTGGGTTTTTCAGGTTGGTGGACAGAGAAGAACCTGTGATATGGATCCTTTGAGGTGGCATTTCAAAAAAAAAAAAACTCTCCAGAAATGGGAGATAATATTAAAACAAAAAAACATCACTTCTCTTTGGAGGAGAATCTCCCTGGCAGGTAGGTAGAGCAGGGAGAGACAAAGGTGAGGAAGAGACTGGGTGGGAAACAAAGAGGGAGAAGCACAGGGGAATGAGCAAGAGGAAAAAAAAAATGTGTGAAGTGACAGAGGCGACGAAGAAAAAGCGAGGAAAAGATGACAGCGATAAAGTAAGATGAGAGACAGCTGCCTTTGATGCAACTGCTCTTCAACTGCGGCAGTTTGGAAAGAGGGGGGGCGCGCGTGGTTGTACGTGTGTGTGCATATGCACAAGCATGCACGTGTGCAACCCTGAGTGTATGCAAGTATCTGTTATCATAAAGTTCACATAGGCGTGAAAGGCGGGATTGATGATAAGGCAGCTGCTCATTTGTAGTGCGTAAGGAGTTGGTTCCCACGTGCTCCAAGTACACAAACACAGAGAGACACAATCGCTTGCACACAGGCAGACAAAAAAAAGCTGCCTCTGGAGGTATCGAGAAACACTCGGGGCCTACAAAATATTCAAGGCTCTCCTCTAGACAGAATCCCCTCTCAAAGCTTGCTGACAGAGGAGCGCAGTGAACCTCCTCTTTCAAACAGCGCACCGCCTTTATTCGCCCTAGTCTTACAGCATGCTCGTACTGTATCAAAGCCAGGACACACGCTGCTGTGTGAAGTGCCATCAACGCACACCTTCTCCGCCTCACACACGCCTGCGTTCTCTTTACGTCTCTCTTTCTATCTCTCTCTCGCACACACAACTTTGAGAGAACAGAGCGGGGAGCAGAGAGGGGCTGGCAGCAGCGATGAAAGACAGTGATGAAGGTGCGGTGGTAAAATACACAGTAGACGTCACCTATCTACTGATGGAGAGAACACATCACACGGACACGCTTGTCTTTTAAGTTCGGTCCCTCTAAGCACGAGCCCAATATAGATCAGGACCAAAAGTGTGCATTTTCACGGTCATGTGGTTCCTACATGAATGAACACACACAAACACATAGAAACAAACAAACACATAGTAAGCCTTTCTCTCCATCTCTCTCCAATTACGCTGCCAATTCCATGGAGGCAGAACCCAAATAAAGGCAACTGGGCACAAGGCTTATTAATCATATCATCATCCCACATGCATTCCTTTGTAACCTCATGAACTATTGATGGGCTGCCATGTCAAGGGTCTCTTACAGCTGTGAGGTTTTTGCCAGGGAAAGCTGCAGAAGCCAAAAAAATAAGCCTAATGATGTCAGATGTCATCCCTGACCCCTATAATTTCACAAATTCAGATTTATTGCACATCATTATGCATTGCGCCCGTGCGCATCCACTGAGATGTGGTGTTTGCCTGTTTGTTTGTTTGTTTGTGCATAAATATGTGTGTAGTGGACAATGTCATATAAAGAGGGTGGCTGACTGAGGGCTTGTTCTCTGTGGGACTCTGCAGCGGGGCAAGGCACATAATACAGAGAATGGGCCCCCAGGCAGCCACCCATTTTATATGGCATTGTACCACACACACACACACACACACACACACACACACACACACACACACTCCCTTGCATAAATAAAAACTCACAGCACACCTACACTGAAGCGCACAGTTAAACACACAAAGACCGACTTGGAACCTGTCAAGTGCGAACAAACTGATGACAAGACGGCGACAGATGGATTCACTGAGGAGAGACGAGCTACGCATTCAACTCAATTAGTAACGTGCTGCTGCATGACGCCGATGGGATATGGAATCTTACCATGACTGGCAACCTGTCAATCGAGCAACAGAGCCGCAAAACAAGCATCATGCAAGACGTAATGAATTTAAATTTAATAAACCAATAAATAAATTCATTTATTAATAAATGGTATAAACCCGTGGAGTGGCAGCTCTGCATCAAAAAACAGGGCATAATGTGACCAGGGAGCCTAAATATCCCCAGGCGCGCACACACAAAGAAGAAACTGGCAGCGAGGAAAAAAGAGGAGGAGGAGGAGGCAGAGGGGAGAGACAGGAAAGAGAGAAGAGCAAGAACAATGGCTGCTTCCCTCTTTCTCCCTTGCTCACTCTCTCTTCGCGAGCTCTGTTCATACATTATCCTGCCATGGTACCTAATGAGCCAGGCATCTCCACCCTGACACTTACGCTTGGCTAGGCAACCCTTATTACAGTGAGGAGGGATACTCACTCACACACACACACACACACACACACACACCCTACATACACATACAAAACACTCACAACTGACCACCACAGGTCATCACAGCCGCTGCGTGATGGGGGAGCATAAAAACATCTCTTGTCGCTTGTGATGTAAAAGAGCTCGCCATATTCAAATGCATCTTTATTGTCTGTCGGAAGAAATCGTCATGTAATGGTTTAAGTGTGTTTGTGTGTCAGTTTCAGACATGTCAAGTTCCCAGTTGTTACAAATACATGAAGCAGGCTGAAGGCAGCTGGTGAATATGGGGACAGACACCATGTGCCCCTTCTGAGTCGCTGGTTATTACCGATGCTTCATTGTTCATGACGGCAGACAAAATTGCTCTTTTTGCTGCTTTTTACGGCTACGCGCTTTAAAAAAAAAGGAAAAAAAGGACAAAAGCAAGTCTATCTTGTTTGGAAACATACCAGTCAGTGCCAGGATGTACCCTGCAGTGCTATGATTGTTTTGGCTGCTTCTGTATAAAAAGCCCTTCCACTTCAAAAGAGCCTCCTACAACTGTTTAAGTGGTAAACCAGCAGCAGGGCTGTGGGAGGCCAATCAGCTGCAAATACAGTAGGGCCAACATGGTAAAAGTTGGTCAAATAAACATCAAACGTCATGGCAGCACATAAGTGCAAAGTGGAGGCGGGAGAATCGCTTTGAAATGGGGGATGACTGGCATGTTAGTTAAACACTTAGAATGACATAAGCCACTCAGTTTGACCCTCAAAGCACAAAGAAAAAAAAAACTGTAAGAAAGAAACCAGGGATTGTTCTTTTTCCCTTTAATCTAAGATTAGATGCCTGGACAGGAGGTGATGTAATCTAATTCAGCTTGCAATCTCTCTGTGAGAAGTGATTGCTGTGGCTCAGCAGCTGATTGTGATTTTCAGCCGCATGGGGGTTGGTGTATTCTGACCACCATAACACTTAAGAGGGACAGTAAAAACACTAACTTCAGAGCAGATGTGTGGAGACTTGATTTTAAGTTTTATGTTGTCCTCCTTTTATTGGAACTTGATAGCTTATATTTAAGTTATATTGAAGATCTTTCCCTGAAAAAAAAAAAATGTACGAGGAGCATGATGCTATCATACTAAAATTCAAAGACATACCGTTCAACAAAACAGCTGTGTTTTCATAAAGAAGCAGGAGGAATAATTGTGTTTTGTGGCTGGTTTAAATGCCATCTATGTAATGTAAGTTACATGTAATCTCCTATGCCTCTAAAGTATATAAATCAGAGACTATCCATTGTTACACAGTGCTGACAAATATTACGACGCATCAGATTTCTGTATATCAGCATCAAGAACAGTTGACTAACTGTTATAAATCTCATGTTATAAAGCTGTTAAAAATGTAGATGTAAATGTGCATTGTATTGCTGTTATTGATTTTTCAGTGGAATAAAAATAACATATTTACTTTTCACCAAAACAAAAGGAACCACATTTATCTTATTCAATCTGATAAGTCATTTCCAATTAAAATTGCATCAGAAACACTTTTACATATGTATAAAATCAGTACAGAATCATTTTTGAAAATCTCTCAAAATTATTTACTACACAAAAGAGGACAACTGTGGGGAGTACACATGTTTCTGCAGTGCATCTGTGGGCGTGAAGGCTATCTAAAACATGCCCATGTGATCAGCATGTTTTAAAAAAATCTTACAAAGACAAGAAGCGACATATTTTACTAACACTGCACAGCAGACACTTAGCTAATTCCCTCATGTGCTGCGCTCAGCTGTAAGACGCCTGGGTAGGCACCAATCAGGCTGTAAATACAGGGGACAATGCAGAGGGAAGCTTCCACTTCCCCTGTATGTCTCTGTAACAGTCTCATGCACATCAGATGTAAAAAACAATAAATCTGTAGTTATATGAACATCTTGTTGTACATTTTTTAAATGTCTTGACTTTGACACTTTGTAATAGCTACATATTATCCAGATTAGGGTGAGCTTGTCCGTGTAGAATGTCATTTCAAACGAACTTGTGTGCCTGTGTGTGTCTCACACAAGCAGTGTGTGTGCATGTCTTACATTTTGTGTCTGTGCGTGTGTGCGTTATTGTGTGAGAGCGAATGTAAACTCAGTATTCCAGGTCACGGTGGCTGCAATCTCACAGGAGGTTTAACCTTGGTAAATCCACTATTAGGTGTTCGGAGAATGATGATGTGAGCAGTAGATCCTCCCCGATGGTTTCACTTTCTAAGAGCATCCAGCAGGTCACAAATAGAGAAGCTGTGGGGGTATTACAAGGTCAAAGGTTGGCTAACTCTCAATATGATGACAATTCCATGCTGGCATTTTCATTTCCTGAAGAGACTGATTCCCCATGGCAGCCGAGGCCAAAGATGTTTGCTTATTTTTGTTCAAATAAGTTCTTCTCTGCTTTTAAGAGAGAATATATACCGCAAATATGCAGTGTGGACGCGCTGTGTGCACAACAAACTGACTTTCCATTCACATATACTGCATATCCAAGGAAAATTCTAATCAATATGGCTTTCCGATGCATACACATGCATGAAATCAGACCATGCCTATCATACACAAATGTGCCTTTCTGCACGTTTTCTTTTTTTGTCCCTTTCATTTTGTCCTTCAAACGTCTCCAGAGGTGGAGCCGTGCAGCCAACCAGTGGGAGTAGCTGATGTTTTTAATGGCACACGGTTTGTCTCCTGGTGGTGAGATAAACATGGGGAAGAGATTAAAACCCCAGGCTTTCTTCCACAATCTCCTGCCTTCATCCTCCTTCCCCTTGCAATGGTCATGCAGGGCCAGCACAGCAGACTCTAATTCAAAACCAAACCCATCCGGTCTATGTGGCATACGAGAACCTAAAAGAAACCACACACATTACAGCAACATCGATAGAGGGGCAGTTGTCAGCAATGGGAAGATGAAAACAGACAGGTGACAAGGAGAGGAGGATTCTCTACCTTTTAATCACCTACCTGTCAAGTACGTCTCATTGGGCTCATTGCAGGAATGTACACAGCTACTACTGTAATGCTGCTGTTGATTTTGAGGTGAGTCTGTTGGGTTACTGATGGCAGGATGTGGATCACAACAAACACTCTGAAGAGGAAGAAGCAGGGCCAGAGGCCAGGCTCCCTGCTTCATGCTATGCCTCCGTGGTGAGGTACGGGTTGGCCCACGAAACCAGCTTGCTTACAAGCTGATGAGCTGGAGCAGTTATTAAGTGTGGCTAAACACATCATTTCTGTTGTCACTGTGATTAGGCCAAGACGAGGAGCCCTCAGGTGGAGGTAGACCCAGAGCGTATGATTAGCTCTGCCATTTAAAATGACATTCACACTAATCGCTAATATCAGGTCTGTCAAGGTGAGAGAATACAATGAGGAATACGTCAGCTCATGTTGGAAGGCTGAAGCTATGCAAGGAAAAGTGCAGGAATATCTGATTCCACGCGAATGCTGTGTCAATCAGCTAAGTCAGGCACAGCGGCTGATTGTTTTACTCTGCATCAGTGCTGCTATACAGTAGTCACAGAGCACAGAGGAGCTGCGATCTGTAAACACTACAACTCCTGTGGAACCAACAGGGATTCAGTTGTTTAAAAAGGGATTGGCAGTGGAGGATATTAACCATCACAGAGGACCTGGCCCTTGTGAAAGTGCTGGTGAACAGATACTGTATTTGAGTTCAGTCCAGGTTTATTCCTTTCTTCTCTTGTAAAAAAACAGCACCGGCCATTTGCTTGCAGAGCTATTTGGATGAGGAATTAAAGACTTGGTTAACTTGTCTTCTTTCTCTTGGTGGAAATTCATCTCTGAAGCCACGCCATCTTTAAAACTCAAATGACCCTGCTCCCTCTCTTGCCTGAACAAAAGAAGGCATTATCAAACCTCACTCTCAGCAGTGCTAGATCCATTTGGTAAACAGCCTGTGTCCTACAGTAGTAATCAGAGGGTATTTTTGAGGGATTTGCAGGCTGGCCAGGAGGCATCCGCTGGAGTGATCTCTAATTGCTAGAAGCGGAGGCCTAGACTGCCTGGCGCTCTTTTGAAGCCATCGGCAGCAGCTTCCAGCCAGAGGAGCCAGCAGGGGGAGGCTTCCCACTGAGGCACTCTCCTTTTTCTTTATTTCCTTCCCTTTTTCTCCCTCACCATGCCTTCATTCTACTTTTCCTGCCTTGCTTGTGCTCAGTTCCCCTTTCTTTCCATCCTCTTCTTTTCCTTCCCATTTCTTCTCTAACTGTACTTGTTTCCTTTCCCCACTCCCTTGTTCTCCCTCCTCTCCTACTCAGTCAATGAGCCAGCAATCACTTTGCAGACAGACATCCTCTGCTCAGTCGGCCATGTTCAGTCCCTAGCACTGGTGGCTGATGAGGCATTGTGGTGACGTCAAATACTGGGGCTTTTCAGGGAGCAACAGTTAACCTGTGGAGGCGCAGCTCTGCTTCCCAGGTTACAGGACTCATACTGGCAGTCTTTGTATAAAATAATGAATGTAATATGCCAAAGAGATGAAAGATAATGAGGCCAATTATTTTTTTCTTCTCACCCAGTGAGGCGGGAGAGGCGAATTTATGTCAAATAGTTGGTGTATAATGACACCTTATACCACTCAAGCCTTTGTTACTGTATGAGCTTGTGTATCCTGGGGCAGAGACTTTTGCTCTTTAAAGCATAGTTTTGTAAATTGTGACAAACACACACACACACACACACACAAAACACCACAATCACTAAATAATAATATGATATTGTTAGAAAGTTTGACTGTGTTGCATATTCATAGGCTTGGGCATATTGTTCGCATTGCTTACGCAGGGGCTGTAAAATTCACCTACAAATGAGCAAAGACACACAAATTGGAAAAAAAAAAACCCCAGCATGCTGTCATCCACGCACACAGTCTCACAGACACACAACCAGTTTTCGGTTGTTTGGAAGGCAGCTCGCTCAGTGTGACATTGACTCCTCAGTGCCAATTCCACACTGGGAGCTGCACTTGCTAGCTTTGCTGCCAATCCAGGTAAAGAGATTACAGACACACACAATGCAGTCTTCTGTTTGTCTGCCAAGAAGAAAACCAGCCCTTTAAGCCCATAGAAAAAAAAGGGCTATATACAAATTCACACAGGCTTGGCCCCGTCCTCGTTCAAAACCAAGAATCCCCTTCTTCTCCAGGAACATGGCTTCTAATATGTGCCTCGCTCAGTGGCTCTCTCATACAAAGCAGCCTTGTGACTAGAACAATTCAGCCTCCATTTCTTTATCCTGGTCCCCAACACTGTTGCACATTACCATTACTTGCATCATTCAAATAAAGAAGGAATTTGGCTTACAATCAGTCACACAGTCATTATAGAGCTACACTAATGGGTGCTGTCTGGCTACAAAGTATTGTAAAACAATATGAAAGAAATTACACTAGGATTTCATCATCTTTCTTAATGGTGTAATTAAAAAGGTGAGAGAGAACGTGCGTATCACCCAAAATAGATATAGGTGCCACCTTCAATATTTGAACTCACAGTTATCAACCAAAAACTGGTTGAAAACGAAAAACTTGATGAAAACTGCAGGGCTGACACTGATTTTTAGCACTACAGATTTTTGCAGCTCATGAATCAAACAATCACTGTGGCATGCAGTTTTGACCCAATTAATCAGCTACTTCTAATCGTAAGAGTGTAATTTAGCATTGGGATCGCAATGTACTAATTTGCATTGTATATACTTATCCTTTTTGGATTCGTGTGGATTAGGCGTGATGCTGAGAAGCTGCTTGTGAATAATCAAATCACAGGGAGTGTATATCTATACTATATATTTCCCCTTGAAAAGGTCCTGTGTGGATTATGTGCGTGGAATTATGCTACAGAGAGATGTGTTGATGAAGAGAGCAGAGCTAATTATGGTGTGGTAGAGTAGAACTTAATACAGGTTGCGTGTGAGTAGCAAGACAAAAATTCCTCTATCATCTACTGTACCTTTAACTCACAAATTAAACCCCAATGATTTGGGTATAACGATAGTTGCTCCTTCATCACAGTCTCCATCCCCTCCTCTAAGAAATGCCATTTTTCTCACCTCAGCAACACTCTCCTTGGCACTACCAATTGTGTTTGACAGTAAAATCACATCTTAGATCATAGATAAAATGTCAGCCTGCAGGACAGGAGTAGGCAGCGGATGACAGAATGATTTGACTCAGGGCTATTCCGAAAGCTTTTATTTCCCACCCGTATAGCTCGTCCTGTCATCCAGGGGTGGCATGTGAAGTCAAGTTGAGGGTGGTGGGAATGACGACTGATATGTATAGCCCGTGACTGCTGTGCTCGTGGCCTTGTCCAGGAACATAGCCTGTTTTTTGGAGCACACACACACACACACACACACGCACACACTGTAATCTGGACCTCCTGGACTGCTGAATAAACCATCCAGAAATAAAAGAATAAGAAATAATAAAGTGTATCTTGTGAAATATGTGATTACAAATAAACACATTCCTGATGTTCCCTTTTCTGTCACAAAATGAGTGTCAGGAGAAGAAAGGAAGGTTGAATGGAGGCGGGGTGGTAGGGACACTGCAGTAGAACATGGAACAATAGGCACCCTCTGGCATCAACCTCTGGACAGCCCAAGCTGCTCACCAAAGACACTGAACTCACCCACAATGAACTGCTGCAGTGGGAAGGGAGGCTTTAGAGAGTTCAATTTCCAACACAATTGGCTGTATTCTACTCTTTTAAATGCCAAGGAGATGGTGTGCAGCGTGTGCCTTTGTGGGGAGCTGTTCCTTACAGCGAGTGTCCTCTAGCAAGAGAGACGAGAGAGAGAAAGACGAGAGAAATGGGGAGACGGCAGGGTGGGGAGATGGTGTGGGGACAGAAATAGTGAGACTGTCTTCAAGAAAAGGAAGAAAGAATAAGACTGAATGACTGGGAGAGATAGAGAGTAAAAAAAAAAAAAGTACAGAGAAAACGAGAAGGGTAGAGAATGTCTCCTCTGGCTGTCGTTTCGCCAGCCTCGCAGGGACCGTCTGAAGGACAATGCTGCTACTAGTGGAGTGTGACGTTTGTCCTCTATCCAATTCAACACAGCCCCAAAGAAAACACACTTACAATCAAGTGTCGATCATGCATCTCATACACTATAAACTCTTCCAAACAAAATACAATGCATTATAGTAATATGCAATACAGCCTCTGTGTAAAAAAAAAAAAAAAGCTTAATAGGAAAAATAAAAAGGCACAGAGATACGGTAACATTCAAATGAGGTGATAGTGTGTCACAGCAGGACTATAAGAGACCACCTTTAACTGCTGTGAATTTGACCTCAGATACCCTGTCCTCTCTTTTCTGAAGGAATCATTTTACTTACTTGTGCACTCTATAATAGACTGTAACTATGCAGTCTCTTCTCTACAGTGTATTTAATTTGCTTGTAGAAAGAAAAGTATTATTTTTACCCCACACAAGCTTGAGTAAATATAAACATGCTTACTGACTTCAGGGACATTTGCTTCCTTTCTCCTTCTTTTGCCTCAGCAGAAAAATTGTAGGCTTCTGTTGTGCTTTAGGGTTTGGGTCAGAGCAGATTTAAAATGTGGTTGCAATGCATATGTAAGCTAGACATTACTCTTGTAAAAGTACAGTGTGTCTGTGTTGCAGGTATCATATGACAGCAGTCCAGATTAACAAGAAGAAAGGATATAAACCAGCATTAGTTATTAGAAATATGCTATTTTCCTATTCTGCTTTGCAAAGCATTAGATGCACTAAGTGAACTGTTATTTTCAGGACCATAGATTTAGGAGAATTGCGTTGTGTAAAATTTCGATTGTTAAATAAAGAATGTGTTATTTGTACCTATCGCAGTGCTGCAGAAAAATCCGGAATTATTTTTTCATGAATCAATCTGTAAGATAAAAATGACCACAGGTGGGAAATTGATTTGGACTGCAGGCTGCCAGATGCCCATCTCTGGATCTGTAGGCAGTGGTAAAGTGGGCCCAGGCACTGGTTTCACTGATAATATATATTCAATGTCCTTTCCTTGGTGGTCACGGGGCAGCTGAGCCATTAATATTACACAATCACACCAATGGCTGGGATGAATTATTCAGAGTTTCTTATGGGTCTGTAATATTCTATGCAATTCATCTGGAAGACCTGTTGTGTTTTTAAGATGAAAGCAGCAAATATCTATTGTTTCAAATTCCTACTGGAACAAAATATCAAAACGCTAGTTAGAAGAAACAGCAACTGTAGAAAGCACTGCACCTGCCTCCTGCCTCAGTGTCACACTCAATATAAATACGTCCGCTGTCATCAGAAAAATCGCCAAGGAGGCTGTTTCTCCATCATTGTCTTCATTTGAAGGGCATTTTGCTGCCCAAAGGCAAACGCCTAACACACTCCCCGAGCGTGGCGCCCGTCCCCTTTCACAGAGGGCTGGCAGTGCAGCAGACAGGAGAGGGAGAAGAGCGAGAAATAAGAGCGAGAGAGAGAAAAAAGCCTTCGTCTCAAAGCAGACCTCACACTGGGTTCTGTCACTACAGATCAAAATCCCCTCAAAGCCATAGATCACTTCCACTATAGTTCACATGTTCCACACTTAGAAACTGTTTACCAGACTCAAAGAGTTCGTCTGCACAGTGTACACACACCTACACACACACACACAGATACAGTAGAAAAAGAAAGAGAGAGTTTGCACAAAAAAAATAAAAAATACAATACAGCCTTCGATCCAAGCCAACTGCACTTAAACATTTATACAGGTTGAGAGGATGAGTCGCTCGCTGCAAGCAAATGTTTACATCTATATGGCAAAACAGCGCTCAGCCCAGTTCAGCGAGATGATGCGATGCCAGCTCTGCCTACAAGTGAGCTGACTGGTGTGACAAACAGAGAAGTGTCTGCTCCTTTTTCTGGCGGAAATACCTGTCAGTGCCTGTCGACTACTCACACACACACACACACACACACACACACACACACACACACAGCCAGGGACAGCCTGTCTCCTAAAGGTTCCTTAAATGTTCCTACGTGAGGATTCATAGCCAATAACAGCCATCGCACGCGGCTCAGGAGAAATGACAGCCCTATATGTGTTTAGTGGTTAAGTCAGGCCGGTAAGCGTGCGGCCTGGCTTAAATAGACAACACCGCATTGTGGTGCAGGGAGGAAACCTGTCTTTGGAAAGTCCTCTGCTTGAGCGAGAGACGTCCCCTCATCTAAGATAAGGAGCCGATGAGAGATAGCGATAAAGTCAGTGCTTCTCCTGGGCCTTATCTGATGCTGTTATCTGACTGCACAGCACCCTGCATCTAACAATCTTTACACCCTTTAAGCACCTCTCTGAAACACTCACACCAGCATCATCACACACACACACACACACACACACACGCGCGCACCATCTAATGCTCAAACATTCTAAACACCGTACCAGCTTATTGATTACTTTGACACGCTCCCATTGTTGAACAGACGGTACACCTAATATCATGTAAGATTGGAACTGTTGTGTGTTATCTCATGGGGAAAGGACATAAAATGACTATTTTCTCACCTTTCAGAAAAACAGAGCAAAAATGGGAGAGAAGAGAGCAGACGCTGTGCACTTACCTCTATGTCTGTTAGTAGTCTTATCAAACATAAGCATGGCATCATCAACCTGGAAGACATAAGAAAAGCACTGACATTAGCTTAATCTTTTCAGCAAGTACCTCACGTCACCTTCTCACATCTCATTCTACTCGCTGTAATTACACTTAGAATATATATTCTCGCTGCTTCACACTTATTTCTCTCTAAGCACCTCTCTCCTACATAATCATTCTGCGGTCACAGGATTATTGTCAGGTTAGCATTTCCCTTTCTGTCTGCAGCTCGTCATTGTTGATGATACTATAGGAATTTAAGCAATCTCAGTGGTTTTACTCATCGTCTGGATAAGATGTGGCAAAGATGTGAGTGAAAAGTGGCAATAGGAGAGAAAATTAACAATAATGACAAGCAGTGGAAAAAAATGGAGCGCTGTGTGGACAATATGTTTATTTTGATGAACACCAATGTCCGGTCTTGGGGAGGGTGACAGATAGACACATTACACTAAGCGAGCGTGAGACAAATGGGATCCTTCCTCATCTCACAGCCGCAGCGGCGGCAGCATCCGCCATAATATCATCCCTCATCATGTCCAATAAAGCCACACACAGACAGACAGCATTTTTTCTTCACACATCCCTGAGAAACAGATCTCTAGACACACTCTGCTTTCTATAACTCTGAAGAAATGCTTAGATAACAGAGTGAGGCATGCTCATTTAGCCTGTGATTTTGTCTTGGGAGAAAAATAAAAAATACAGAGGGTTAGAGAGCAGCAAAAGACAGAAAAAAAAGAGGGAACAATCTGCACCATTCTCTCCTTGGTTATGGTCTCTAGGTAAGTGTAACAGTGTACCGAGGAGGCTTGATGCTTTTCAGGGGGAAAGATGTGCGCACAAGCATGCGTCTGTGTTTTTCATGGGAGGGTGACAAAGCTTCGGGAGGAGATGGGAAGAGACAAGAATAGGGGTCTCACTCAAGCCGAACTGTCTGATTGGATAAAGAGAAGTGCCTGGCAGCCAGGCAGACTAGCGCTGGCACACTGTTCATGCCACCCTCTTGCCACACATTTGGCACACAAGACGTTGGCACAGCTTGTAGGGCCCGGTTACTCATTGCACGGCTCACAGGCCACATGCGGCTCCCAGGCACTTTATTTGCACCTCCCCAAAATATTTCCAAATTGCCAAATATAGCTGCAACAGTCATATGGATTTTAAGTAACCCAAATACACAGTATACCTAGATTTAACACATTTCAGTCGCTCCCGTTATTATGTGAACAAAGAGTATTGTAGTAAAGAGTACACAAAACACCTGAAGTTGGCTGGGAATCAGAGCCTACAGGTGGATGCTGGCGTAGGGGTGGGGCTCAAAAAATCCTACACTGAGTTGCAGCAGAAATGTTTGCAGCAGTGTTGCAAATTAGCAGAGCAGCAGCAGCTGTGGCAGAACAAAACACTGGACAGATCATGGTCAGGTTAAGCAGAAAAACCTATTAGAAAGGGTGCGCTGGATATGTGTTACAATGAGCAGAGTGTCATGTGCGAGAGAGCAGTGCACCATGTGTTGTCTGCTTTAACTGACAGGAAGTGCACCATCAGTTACATTGAATAAACTATTTAACTAAAGCATCACTTACTAAAGCCCATACCAGGAGGACAAAGTAAAACAAGCAGTCTATGTTAAGTTTAACAGTAAAAACCTGAAGGCAAAATAGAAAAGAATCGTTAATTTTGAGTGTAAATTCACTAGCACTACAACTGTGGTACTGTAGCTTGTACTTCTGTACCACCACTAACAAAGTCAGTAATTTCCCCTAACTGTTTTCTTTGTTGACACAACACACGAACACAAAAAATGCAGCAAAAATAATTAGGTTTGCTGTGTCTCTCATAAAATTTATCTGATGACTGTGTGGTGGGAAAACCTATAAAAGTAGTGTACAAATAAACGGCTGCCAAGCAATATCACCTGCAGCAACAGTTTTATAAACAGACATTTATAATGTCACGTAACCTAACCTCGGTCTCATGCCAGGGCGATCTAATGAAAATCACATTAAAGTGAGAGGAAGTGGGATAACTGGAATTTGTAGTGCAGTGGGTTGTGATTGCATTGCCTGAGCTTGAAGAACACAGAGTGACTTCTGGATTGTTTTTTTCTGCAGTACAGTAACTCCATTGATACATTAAGTACCAGGCCAGATTATTACACTGTCCTCGAATTAAATGTCAGAAAACTTTGATTCAATTTTTTTTTTTTTTTTGCTGGAATTCTGCTCCGAACACCAGAAACAGTTTATAATGTCTCCACATCCGACAGCGTGAAAGCTCCACTGCAGAGCAAAGACGGACTGGCATGTTTACCAACTATGTTAAACGTTTAATTTGACAAGTGTGGCTGACAGCCTGTGATCATTTACATGGGAGACAGAAATTTATAGCATTTGACTTGTGTCATCTAATATCAGTAATACAGAAACAGCCCAAAGAGTTGCTACTGCATGCATCAGTAGAAGTGTAGGAAAAAAACGGCCAGTGGAGAATATTCTGTTTTTCTTCAAGAGGCAAAGAAATGGAGACGCCTCCTTCAAACACAACTGTTATGACAGAGATTGATTAGTAACAATTTTGTGAAGTCTACTCTGTGATTCGGTGGCGAGATGAAACTCATCAAAATGTAAAATGACACCCACAAGCACCTGCAAAAATAACGCACACAACATTACCCTATTTATGACTTCTGTACTAGCATGCAATGCGTTTGTTTTGTTAGGTAGCGAACTGTAATCACTTACTTTGTTGTTTCTATCAAGGTAAATAAGTGAGCACATGACATCCACATGAAATCTGACTGGCTTGAATTATAAAAACAGCCCACAGTATCACAGTATCAGCCATCAACCACCACGAGCCCCTGAATGCAACATGACATTCAAATATCTGTGCTCCGATATTGATAGTATTGCCACTGTAAAGCCATTTACAGCCTTGAGAGCAGAAAGACTGTTACTTTGTAAAACGAAGTGAGGTCTATTAAAGGAAGTGTATTATATAAATGTGTGAACTGTGTTGTTGTGACATTATTAGAAGAGGACCATCCTGTCAGCGAGACCCATACAACAAATAACACAGATTCACAGTGAAGCACTGATGGGCACTTTAACAAAGAATGTGCACATCATGTGAGAGTCACACTCCAGCAGGTCATACAATACACTCTCCCCTCTCTCTCTCTCTCTCTCTCTGTCTCTCACTCTCAGTCTCTCTCTCTCTCTCTGCCACTTGCAGAGTATATAGAACCATCTCCCGTGCTCCAGGGCTTTTCAATGTAGTTATTCAAGCAGAACACAACTGTGTGCCTCCATCTGATAGAAGGTTAAGGACCTCTTCACTGCTCACAAAAAAGCCCGCCACACAGAGGTGAGGCCAGGCTCACCTCAGGGAAGAAATCTTTCTCTGTCCTCCTCCTCCTTCTCTTTCACTCTTCCTTTTCTCCTGGCTCGGTGAAAAGAAAGGTTCAAAGGATAATGGCTGTCTTATCACTATGTAAAAGGGGAATGGGAACTCTAGTGAAGTGCCTGGCCTTTTGTGACAATGAAGAAAAGAGCAAAAGTCTATTTCACTGTGGTATATGCACTGGAACAGTCCATGACCACTTAAAAAGAGAAGGCTGCTGGAAGACAGTCGGGGGGGGGAAGAAGGCCGGGCAGCTCTTTAACTAAACCTGCTGCAAACACATCTGAACCAAATAACCTCCTCCTAAAAAAAAGGGCTGACAGGACTATATTAAGTATGTGAATTGTTGCAATTTCACTTTTATTCACAATTCAGAAGGTAGTGATTCGATACTAGTGCCCTTTTTGTTTCGATCCCATTCTGTAAATCGTAATTTGATTCAGCAGGCTAAAATTTTATATCGATTAAATAAACGTGTAATAATGTTCTTATTTTTTGATCTTACTCTTCTACAAGGTGAAAAAAAGAAACATTAAAACTCTGTCTAAAACAAGAAGTTCAATAATTTTGCATAGAGATTTCATACTGGACACATTCATTAAATGAATGAACATTTTTTTCCATGTTTAAATGTGTAATAATGCTAGCCTGAACAGTGCTGTCCTCACGTAATAGTCAACGATAGTAAGAGTAATGACTGTAGCAGTAGTAGCAGTAATAGTACTAACAGTGACAGCGGCAGTAGAAGTAGTAGTAGTGGCAGTACCAATTTAAACTTTTCAGTACTAGCAGGCAGGGAATGCTGTGGAAGTGGGTGGGCAAAAAGAAAGAGTTCGAGTGGAATGAGTTGAATTTGAAGTTTTAGACATACTACTACTTCAGATTGTCTTTATCATTTCTTGGAATCCTGCTATTTCAACTTGGCTGTAAAAGGTATCAGTTCATGCTAACAAATCCGACATTAGAGGGTGACGGCTTTACCGCTTGAGATGTTGTCCCTTTGGTGTCTGGTCAAACAACAAATCAATGGCAATGCTAAAAGAGTTAGCAGACTAGCTGCAGCCTCCAATGTTGGTGCTGCAGCTAGTTGCTTTTACAGTGGGTTTGACAGATTAGTAGTGATCCTGCAGCATGTAATGCAGCTTCAGATGGTTTTTCTTATTTTCTTTTATAAGCGTAAAGGTGACCGTGCTTTGGTCATTGCTTTCAGTCCTAGTTGCCCTCTTTGTCTGCCACGTTAGTTTGTAAAAAGCAGTGTCAGTAATAGACCTAAGTTATTGAGCTGTATTTCAGGAAAATATTGAAACTTTTTTTTAAAATGGAACAATCAGTTTGATTTGAAGCATTTAAAGCAATTTATAATGCGCGCACTGACACATCCCAATGATTGGCTCATTGAGTATATATAAGGTTGTTTGTGGTGTACGATATGACTACATTTGAAAGTAATGGACCTAAGTGGCATATGTGCGATTTAGAAGTGAGAATATGATGACAACTAGATTAACATGTGAGCTTTACAGGTAATGCAGATAGATTCAAGCGAAAAAAACTGCATGTGGTCAGTGAACTTAGGAGCCCTGGTAAAAAAAGAATTATTCCATTTCTGTCATATAGCATGAGACTTAGCTACACACCAGGTGCAACCTCTTTGTCTGTATCAATCCATATGTTTGAACAACCTCAGGAAAATACATGATAATTCAAAAAAAGGTTGCTGAATGATGAATTATGTATCAAAGGACAAAGGCATCAATAAAGGCTAATGTGCTCTGTTTTTGGACAGGAAAACAGCAGAGGTGCCAGGTGACAGGGAGAGATTTAAGAGCTCTGGAAATGAATTATGACAGCGATTTAGAGGTGTCAAATGCACATTTACATTCAGCTCACGGCTGAAGGCTACCAGAGGAGCTTTCCTGCAATGTGGGGGTGACACTGATATAGATCATATCTGATGCCAAAGGAAGGGGGACCTGAGCCACACATAGTGACCTGGGACTGGGACTTTTGTTGAGGCTTTGGGCTCTGTTTTTGTGCCGGCACCCGGTGGGGCTTTGTACTGGTTGTATTGGGTGCACAGAGGTTTTTTTCTTGCCATCATCCATTACACTTTCTGTGAACTTCACTTTTACCTAAGTGGAAAGAATTGTGTGTGTGTGTGTGTGTGTGTGTGTGTGTGTGTGTGTGTGTGTGTGTGTGTGTACACTTATCAGGCAATTTTGGTGTCAGTTTTGGTGTCAAGGATTACTGGGATTTGTGCTCACACTGCCAACACCAAGGCACAGTCTGTGCTGTTTGTGTGATGCTCAAAAGAGCAGATCATTTTGAAAAGCTTACAAACTACTTTTGTTAATATGAAGCTAATTCAACTTCAACAAATCCTGGTATAAATACCTCAAGTAGAAAAAACAACTTACATTTGAATTCAAACTATATGACTGTGGTACTGTATGAATTACTTTCATCCAAAATACAACTATGCAAAATGACACATCAATTGTGCTGTGCTGTGTTGTGAGGCGTTCACATTTTTGACATGGCGTAGGCATGTAAGGATTAATCATGAACCGATTAATCAACAATAATCATTTAACCAATCAAAAATACATCAACCGACAACCTAGAAGACGAAGTACATGTGGTGTCAGAAAATCTACTGTGGTTTGGGTATAGTACCTGGTTGCATCACTAGGTGGTGCCTCTTTCTGTTTCATGAAATGGGAGTTACAGGTGTGTGCTGACCGCCTGTATGGGCCGCACACAGACTAAATAAGCATTCCTCTTCCACCTCCCTCCGAGGATGAAAAGCAATCGCGTCTTGCTGTTCTCACTGTGGCCGGCTGAGAGCTAGCTAACTCCCCTGACTGCGAAACCAGTTGGTGCGTGACTCCTGCAATATAAAGAAACACCTTAAAATTTCCACCGAGTTGTTTGGCGGCTGTCTGGTTTAGTTAGCTATCCCAAGGATCACGCTAATTCCAAACTACCAGCTTCAACAGAACCACTCAGCAGCTCGTCGCTAGCTGGGGAGCTGCGCGCCAGATAGCGCAGAGCAGCGCTGCAGTTACGGCGCTAATGTTGGGGACGAGCAGTACTTTCCAACAACATCACAAAAAGTCACTTATCTGATTTATGTCTTCCAATGAAGTGTGGAACTTAACAGCATTATTTATTTAATTATTTATTCAAAAATGCACTTTGCATTGCATCATTTTTAATGATAAATTGATTATTGATGGTTAATGTGGCCAATATCTGATTGAGGAAATTGTTTGAAATTTGCATCCCTAGCATGGCGGTGAGGGAAAGGCTTGATCCAACTAAAATGGCAATGTCATAATTAACTGTCAATTTAGCTAAAGATTTTGTATTGCATAACTGGAATACCTATGACATTAACTTCCATTACACTGCACAGAGAGAATCAGTGAAGGTTGGACAATTAAACTTGCTTAAACTAAAAATCAAGGAGCAGAACTGCTCATGCTGATTAACATTACGTTCATTACATTCATTACATTGTCCAGTCAATAGACTCATTAGACTTCCCCTTTCAAAACGTGACTTCAACATGATATATAAAAGCAATAACCAGACAGATGTAAATTGTCTGGGATTTAGCCAGCCGCCTGTGCTTGGGGAACCCTGCCAAATATGTAGATGGGCCAACGTTAAGAAAACGTGCAGTAGGAGGACTTTCTATAAGACTTCTCCATTTTCAAAAATTGTTACAAAATTACTTGTGAAATCCCACATTGGACAGATTTATTATAAACATTGAAAATAACATTAAAAAAAAAAACACCTCAATATTGCGGGGGCATCTGATAAATACAATTTTCTACTGGCACAACCCAAACCTCAGGAGTCACAATGAATACAGGTGAACCACTTTGAACCACTTCCGTCCCAAAATACTCCACAGTAAAATCACATATTGAGTAGAGAGACCACTGTTTAACTGGAGGACCCGGTTTTAAGACCCCTTGTTGGCAAGCATCCGTTTTCCTTAAGTGTCTCTGAGCAAGAGAATGAATCCCTGCCTTCTCCAGGGGCAGTAGTCTGTAGCTGAACCTGCACCACGGCCTCACTGTGGAGGGGGTACAGGGGGTAAAAAAAAATCCCTACAGGGATCAATGAAGTATCACATTAGCATTATTATCATTACCATTATGACAGATATGGGTCACGGTCAAGGAGAAAACTCAGCTGGCAGGCACTGCCCCTTCATCAACACTCCCTCTGCAGTGTAGAGCATCTAATATTCTATTACAATGATGGCAATTAACAGAGGAATGATAGCGACCCAGTGACAATGGACAAATTTGTGACAACCCTTTCAATTGTTCTTTTGTAGAGGAAATCTATATCATTGTCTGGGAACGTTGAGCTGCAATGTGCTGCATCCACGCTTGAGCGCTTTTACAAGTGGTGGTTTAACGAGGAGCAGAGGGCAAAATTTTAGCTCCCTATAAGCTCTTGCAATTACACAAGGGGGCAAAAGGGACACTGTTCTTAAGCGTGAGCCTAGATGGACAGATATTGTTTTTTTTTTTAAGGTCCACAGAAGAGGACAAGAGAGCTATGTTTAATCTGGAACACAACCTCTCTCTTTCCCAAAAGGAATATTCCTTATTATAATGGATGAGTGGCAACCCTCAGCAGAAGTGATAAAAATGCACGGCTAGAGTGCAAACACACACATACACATCATACACACACACACACACACACACACACACACAGATAGAAAAAGCACAGTGATGTAGGGTGAAGAGGCGCTTAAATATGTCTGTTTTATAGTTTCTTCTAACAAAACTGGATTCTTGAACTGGCAACTATTATTTTTCTACTAATGTCAATTTCCACATTAATTTAAAACCAATGTCACATTTTTTTATTATATTTTTTGGACAGTATATAGTATAGAGAGAGGAGCCACAAGCACGCCCCAGCAATGCAAAGTTTTAATTACTAATGGACAATCACATATTTGAGGAATGACTGAAAATCTGTCATACATTACATTGTATATGATTACACTATGAATGAAGCCCACTCTATGGCAGCACGAAGGGAATGAGCTTAGAGGGTTCACTCATCTATTTTTTATACCTAATTACCGAAAAATGAGAGCGACAGAAAAACGTGATTCAATTTTTTTCTTTTTTTTTTAGCAGTCATCCGACAGAAATTCTCGTGTATGTAATTATTAATGATATACACCATGGGCTGAATGTCAACACTTATTCCAGTAACTTTCCTTCATGTTGACATTAACAAAATGGCTTGAGAGGAACACTTGAGGAAGACAATTCCTCAAATCTGTCAGGATTACATATTTATGAGGTCCCCTGCTCGGCATCCAAGGAGGTCGCTATGGTGATACAAACTGATGTATATTCTAAAAATGAACTTTGTGTGTCAAAGAATGCCTCAGAGCATTGTTGAAATGGTTCGTACAGATCCTACCACGGCGCTCTGTGCAGCTTTCAGATCAGCAAATACACAATTAAAAAGGCAGTCATGCTGAGGCCACTCTAATCAATGTACTGTTACAAAGAAATGTAATGAAAGGATGATGGAGTGATGCCTTCAGGAGGCTGCTATATTGTTAGGGCAGAGCGTAACACTGTTGTGGCAAAACAATATTTTATTAGCGCATCTCTAGCCCTGCCCAAGCCAGCCTCAAAACAAAAAAGCAGTTAAAAATCATATCATATCATATTTTTCCACCATCTTCTTGTAAACAACCCATATTTCTGGCAAATAGTATTTTATGTCTGCTGTATTCTTAAGTAATGCCAATTATGCATTATTCAAATGTAATACTGTCACCCAGGGAGTCTTGTTTACCGTACCACTTTCTTACTTTGAGGTAAGATTACAATTAAGGTAAATTCTGTCTGGTTCCATCCTCCAAATCAGCCACCTGTGTTACAGAGCATATTGTATAATTAGAAAAAAAAAAAAAGAACCTTTCATATAGCATAAAAGCATGCATCTCAAGACCGCTTCCGACTCGGCTTAGATGTGATGTATTGCTCGTTTAAAACTGTCACTTTGACCCTTTTACACAAAACAGGAAATAATTTATAAGGCTCTTCCCTCCTACATGAATGGGACTTCAGTATGTTGTGGGGTCTGGCCTTGCGTTTGGCCTCACAGAGGCATGTCCACACAGTTGAGCTCAGTATGCTTGAGGAAGTAGGCCTTGGCCTCGTCCATCAATCCGCCTGTCTTCCTTTGCCAAGCTGCAGGGAACTACCCATTATAGAGTCATTTTATTAATAGGGCCCCTTTCCTCTCCGCCACACTCTTGCAGAGTGCCTCCTCATTCTGTCAGAATGGAGTATGCCTGCAAGCCACCTCCATGAAACTGCTGCACCAGGGCCCTCCCTCATTCTCCCATGTGAAAGCTCAGGCTGGGAAATATTGTGCTTTCAAGCTAAAATAGTATTTGGAGAGGTGAGCAATCCCTAAGCCCTAGAGCAAACAGTTTAACATTGAGGACTTATTTAAAATGATGTCCTTCCTCCTGGAAAGCCAATCCGATTTCTCTTTTAGTAGACACACAAACACACACACACACATACACGGAACACGTTTTACATCATCCGCCCCTTCTTCCCTCCTCCTTGTTAATGTAAATATAGCTGCAAGCAGCATTGACTGGAGGACAGAAACAGGTCAGAGGATACTATGAAATGTTTGGGGAGACTGAAGCCGAGGGTGAGAGGGAGGGCTGTGAGGAGGTTTGTTTAAATGGGCAAATGAGTTCAACGTGTGAGGAAGTTGCAGATGATGAAAAGGATTACACAAGAATAGCCAGCATGGGGTTATGTACACAACTTTTTATTAGACACGTTGCCTTTTTAACATAAGTCGTTCATTTCTAATAATTCCCATGCACTATTTATAATCTAGTTGGCATTATTTCATGTTAATATTTAATAGCTTATTTGGAATTAAAATTTTCTGACAGTCAACATCTCTTTTACTGTCTGTATTCCAGTCTTTCTCGGTTTCCATTGCTTATGCAGTAAAAGTGTAAGGGTAATTTCTGCTGATACATAAAGGTGCTACCAGTGTTTAAACCCTCTGCAAGAACCCCTTTGGTTACATATCCCAATCATTTTGAGGCATAAAGCAAACCCATTCAAATCTATTATCAACTGTTTCTACACAGAATCAAATGTTTGTTTAATTAATTTTACCTGTTTGCTCAGGGTATGGCTAACTCAGTATTTATATATAAGCTTTTCAAATTTTAACTCGTCAAAATCACCATGCAGAAAGTAAGTGTTGTGGGTGAGTCGGTGAAATGCCTCAGTGATTCACAGAAAAACTGTCTTAGTTTTCAGCTTGTTCGCTGGCTCACTCATCCATCCATCTATCCATCTTTTAGTCTTTATTTAATTGTCTGCATTGTGCTGAGTGAGAGCAATACCAATAAGAACACAGCACCAGATTTAATACTACATATAAAGACTACCAGCGATTCACTAAATTAACTTTGTTATTTCAATATTTACTATCACTAATTATCAATACTAATGGTTATTACAAATTACAATTACTAATATTATTATTAATTACGAATACTTGTACTACTACTGAAATATACACCATCCTTCTACTTTTAAGATAGGGTCTTAAATACACACCGTTGTTCAGTTTTATTATGCAAAGTAAAGAATATTTTGGTGATATGGTTTTTAAAATTGATAGATCCATCACACCCAGTAATGCCTGCTAATAATGCTGCATGTACCCAGGCAACGGGGAAACCCTGAGCAAACACGGAACATTTCAGTCACACAACGGCAGCAACGAAGAAACATGTTCAGATTCAATCAGCTTATTAATGGAATGCGAAGTCTCTGCACTGCATAGTAAAATATACAGACATGTGGTTGTGAAATTATGGCTTACCTGAGATTTTTTCTTTCTTTCTTTAGAGTCAAGTAACGATGAGCTACAAATTAACCTAGTCTGAAGGAGAGCATGCCATTCTCTGTGGTATCAATAGTGTCTTTGCTCTTTTCCACACATGAATCTAAGAGATGGCCTTCAATTGAGGAAGTCGATTTCAGCTCTCTTTGTTGGCCACGATAATACTCAGGGATGCAAAGGGATCCTGCTGCACCTTTGCGACTGCCTGAGCTTGAACTAAATGACACAGCTAGTAACGCCTTTGAATAACCATCTAGAAAACAAAATTTAATAACAGACTCATGAATCTGTGAAAGCGCTCAAATGACAATATGCTCTAATGTTCACAGGTCCGATGAACATAAATCTCTCTTAGGAGACAAGGTGTGTATTATGTACTTTGATATCAATAGGTGAACAAGAGGGATGAAATGAGCTGCTAGCTTGAGTTGAATAGCATCAATTTCACTCACAATGGCCACCATTCCTAATACCTGCAGTGTTTTACTTAGATTAGGTTTAAGCTTTTTTTAAAGGCCATTTCAATAATTTGACATTTCTCCCCAGAATGGGAGAGAATGAGCACCGATAAAAACTTCTTTTTTTTTTCTCCTTTTCATGCAAAACACTTTCATCTGTCATTTCGTGATAGCCCGTCTCTCTTTGTCAGCATAAATACGGGAGCCCCTATTTGAATATGGTTACACATCCCTCTATTTATTAAAGCTTGGATTAACATGACAGGAAGTTTTGTCTGGGGGCTCTTTAAGATGGCTCAGAGAGGCAATCTGGTGACAGTAATAGGATCCAGCTAATATACTTGACTGATGCTCCTTTCCCAGTGTTATAAAGCAGAACAATGGGAGAGGGGTTCTGGGAGTGAATACATTGTGTTTTGTAATAGTGTGTGTGTGTGTGTGTGTGTGTGTGTGTGTGTGTGTGTGTGTGTCTGGGGGGACGAGGGTGCGCTAATTAGCCAGAATACCATCACTTAGCAAATATAAGGGCTGGAGAAATAAAAATACTAAAGGTCACAGAGCAATTCCATCAGGACAACTATGCTACAATTAACTTAATAGACAAAGTCTCTGACATTAGTGAGAGCTATAATAATGTTTCACTCCATAGTCTTGGAGTTTGCAGAGGTTTGTTAAAGGTTGGCTTTAAGAAATAAACACAAAGTCTTTTCATTACTGCTCTTTGTCCACCAGTGAAGTCCTTCTTGGGTAGTTATTTGTTGCTCTGATGTAAGGAGTTCACAGATAACTGGTTCCACCAAGTACGGGCATTTGTTCTCTTTGTATTGAGGACATTTAGGATCTCATTGTAAAACTTGCAACAAATCTAAAAAGATATTAAAAACTAATTAATAATTATGAAACATGTTTTTTTTTTACATTTAATATTTTACAGTCACAGTTTGCTTTAAGTTAAACAGAGCGCATTTAACAGTAAACCCTGTATGCTGTACTGAACCCTGAGCTGAGTGTCAGTACACCCCCTTTTGTACTAATAGTGCATCTCTGCTTATCTTTTTGTTGTCTATTTGTTATTGCTATTTATGTCTTTGTGAAGGTTCACAACAGACTTCACTATGATCCATGTTTTTCTCTGGTTAGATCTATTGCTGTCAATATCAGTATGCCGAGAGGGACTTGCTTATAGACATTTCCATATGTCACAGTTGCTATGGATGGACAGTGTGTGTGTGTGTGTGTGTGTGTGTGTAAGCAGGGTTAGCAGATCAAACACACATCTGTTTGTGAGATAGAGGGGAATCTGTGCTTCTCCCCCAAACCTCTCAATACTAATTAACGATCCACTGATAGTGGCCAAATGCCAACTGTCATTAGCACCCAACACAACACAAGTACACAGATGTAGATGCGCGCACACTCAAACACAGATGCTATGCGGTCACCCACACCAGACCACCACAAGCCATCTGTGGATAAGATACATAAACACAATGTTCTCTATTTCCACTCACTGCTCCCAAAGAACCCCCAGCGAGAAAAAAACTGAGGTAAAAATGAACCTGTGTGCAGTAAGATGAAGAAACTACATTTCTCATAACATATAGTTAACTAATGCCAATCTGATCTGTACTGTATAAGAGTTGATAGTAAGCTATGCCTGTTAAACAGACTGCTGGCACTTACACTGTATGCTTAAAGACATGAATGACAACCTCAATTCTCGAGTAGCTGTGGACCTTTGACTTCTTCACTGATAGTGCCATTTGCGTGCTCTCAAGCAGTGTGCTCGGTAAAAGCATCTGACAGCTATCTTTGATTTTATTTAGCGAGGATTTCAGCTATGCCTGTATCTAAAAGGATGTGCCACCCACTCTCTCTGTCTCTTTCGCGGTTTCTCTCTGCCTGTATCTGTCACTCTCTGTCTTGGTGACAGGGTCAGATAGAGAGAGCAAAGTGGTGAGAGGTGTGACACTGTGAGCAGATGAGGGTCTCCCCATATGGAGGCCCCCAGCATGACACCCATTACAGCTACCCAGACAGCCGCCAGTTGGTCCGAATAATGCCACCCACACTGGCTCCAGCAGGGAGTCCAGAAGCCACATGGAGGCCAGAAGCCACTGGACCACCAGGAAAAAAGATTGATATTCAATCCTATTATTGGTAATCAAACTGAGCAGTCATTAACGTCCATTAAAATGTCAAAACAAAATATTAAAGAATTATACAGAGCATATACTATACTGGCAATCCCATCTGCTTTGTAAATTTCTACAGTGTGATATTTTTCTGCCTGTTGTACTCTGTTTAATAGATCCCTGTGCCTACAAATGACAACAGCCAAGGGGAATGCATCATCCTAAAATTCTTCCTCGCAAACCAGAGTGGAGCCTCGTCTTGTCTCGTCTCTCTTCCTCTCTGCCTGTGCAGCCTGCCTGCCGCCATCTCATGACAGCATCTCTCCATCTCTCACAGCCCTCTGATCTCTGTGTCAACAGGCGACACCGGCAGCTCGCACTAACTCAGCATGCATCAGCCCATCTGCAAGGCAAACTGTCTACAAATGCATTTAGCATAGACTTTGGGTACGATTAATGGCACGGTTAGCGAATACTGTACGCGCTGATGTCTTTACACCTGACAAGGTACCACTTGAAAAGGTGCCTTTCCCTAGCAATAAACACAGCTAGTGAACCCTTCTGCAGATATTCTCCATGAGGCTGGGAATTTATGAGCAGCAGGTAGGAGATCAAAGCCGCTGTTGACAGACTCTGCAAACACAAAGATTTATTCAACTCATCAAGAATTGTCGCAATGTTTTCTCAGCGGCCTCCTATCTTGATGTGTACCTATACTGATGGGGGTTTATTAGTTGTCAGTGGGCCAGGTGGGAGGCTGCGTGGTGTTTCAGCCCAGGTCCAAACCCATACAGAGGTTGTGATGACAGGATCCGAAGCACTCTGCGGTTACTCAGTGGAATTCAAATGCCAATCCGCCTGCCCAGCGCCATCTCCTCTCTCTTTCTCTCGTTTGTCATTGCTTCCTCTCTCTCCCCTCCCCTCTCCCCCAGTGTTTGTCAGGGTTGGTGATTAGCTGTCACCCTCTGTAGAAGCAGATAACACCCCACACAGCCTGTTTCCCCTCTGGGAGCATGCACACACGTAAAACAGGAAAACACACAAACAAGTGTGCACACATGCATGCAAACTAAAGGCACTTAAAAACTCTGTCAAATGCAAAATGGTAGAGTTCATCGCATTTTTGCATGCATTTACCAAGACTTGGGTCACACTCATCCATATCAGCTCTGTGGTAACTGTGGGCATCATTTAGATTTTATTTGCCAATTCTGGTTTTGATTTATATCGTATTCATCAATTCCAATTCTTATCAAATTCTGGTTCCAGTACCTTTGTTTTCAAGCTGATTTAGGCTGCCATAAACAACTATTTATCACAACTCATAATGTGATTGTCATTAATGTCTTCCTGGTGAAAAGACGAAATCTAAACATTCTCTATCTTGACATGCACAAGTTGAATGTTCAATGAGTAAAATTCAAGTACTTTCAAGGTACCTAAACCAAAAATTTCCAGACTCTCAAAGTCTTTATCATCACATCGAAATAGTTACTATAAATGCCAGGAAACAATAAATATGAAGACGAGATTGTTTCATTTCAAATATGAAAAGATTTTTGGTTTAGTGATTGTGTAGAGGAAGCACCAGATTATCAATTTTCAAGGAGTATATTCGAATTCAAGCATATTCCTAACCTTGAAAACATAACGAGTAAAATTAAGCATTTTCCAAACTTTCAAGACTTTGTACGAACCCTGCTTGAGTTGGACGCACTAGCATTAACTGATTTTGAGGCAATATGACTTGGCAATCTTTCACAGCGTTGCATTTCAACCAACTTCTTCCCTTGCAGGAAATCATTTTCACTCAATGATTTCCTTTTACTGTCATAAGTTGTTTGTGAAGCTAAGGCTCAATTCATAATTTCCGCATCCACATGGCCACGAGGGTCCGCAAAGGACCGTGTGACATACATTTTGGACTATATCCACCCATTGAGCACTTGCTCCAGTCCACCTTTGTCCAAACTTTGCCTTTAGGATTTGATAACTAGAGTCCTCTTTTCTAACATACCTTGAGTTCCTATAAATGTGGAACTGGTTCCAATTGAGAAATGGTTTTTGATACCTAATCCTAATGGTTACCCAGTTTATAGTTTCTCATGTGTGCAAAGTTCCCAGAGAAACACCATGTCAGGGAGCAAAGATAAAATATGGCCCTCAGTCCATACCCCTTTCATTATTGCGTGCTCTTTCCATTACACTCTGATCTACTTGTGTCAGAGTGTACTTTGACTAAAAGCTAAAAGCCAAGTGGCTCATAAGCAGCTCTCATGAATCCTTCCAATTCCAGCTTGCTGTACGATCTCTCTGCGATTCAGACTACTTTCACAACATCAATTACTAGAGATTCAAACAAAGACGTGGGCTCTTCTAAAAGTTGTGTTGTGCCAGTGAAAAGGTGTATCAGAATGTTCTCCAGTTCATGTCATAACATACGGATCAAGCTTCCAGCCTAAATGTCCTCTGATGTACACTTTTTCTTGAGCACCTAAAACCAGAAAAAATGCCCACATCTAAATACAAACACAAAGCAATGACATGCATATTTGAAATTAACTAAGCACTGAAAAAAACATGAAGAAAAAAGTCCTTCCTTGAATGCTTGGAGTGCACTTTTATGAACGCAGCACAAACTGCCTCCTCATTCATCTCATCCTTACACAACTTCATCTCACACATAAGTCACTTGAATTTTTGAGGAATCATCAAAAGAGACAGCATAACCAGGACACACAAGAGGTGCCAAAAAAAAAAAATGTGCTGAGTCTGACAGACCCTTATGCATCTAGTGTTTACAAACGGATAGAGCTCAGATGACTAAGGGTTGCTATTTTTGAACCAAATGTGCAGAGCCAGACAGTATTCCTCCAGTGTTACTTCAGGTAACTTGTGCCCTTTCCCTCTTGGCGACAGGTGCTGCATTAGTTGGACAGGGTGTGCAGGGATGTTGTGAGAATCTGTATTTTCTTGTTGCGTAGTCCTTAATGGAAATGAGTGGATGCATCAAAGTATATCTCTGTCTATTTCCTATGCTATAGTTATTGTTACACATGTGAATAGTGACATCCAAAAACACACAACTAAAAATGGTTGTTAAACATTTCCTGCCAGCAATTGTATACGCATGGAAGGCTACATACAGCCCCCCTATTGTGACGTCAGAAAAGAAGGGGGAAAGGGGCTTTGAGACGCTATTAGATAATCCTACAAGTACTTTGTTTGAAGCATACTGAGGTACTAAGGCCATGTTCAACGCATCCCGCTCACTTATTTGACTGAGGCCTGTCGGTTGACGCAGTGGAGGTGCCAACGCAGAAGGCTTTGGCAAAAAAACTTGTCTCCACTTTTGCCACAACATAACCTCATCCCTCAAGGCACTGCGTTGGCCAGTAAAATACATGCAAGCGCCCATTCCTGACAGATTACTTTGTACATGAACGCTGCAGTTATACTGTTTATCTCGCGATTGTCAAGACAAAAAATACAATTATTGCTGCTGTAATAACTTTCCGGAGTTGTAAAATCTGGTCTCTTAGTATTATAAACGGCTGCGGATGATAAGCCTTGAAACTTATGGATCTGTTGCTCAAACAGGACTTTCTGGATCGTACTTCATCTCTCAGAAGACGCAGCTCCTTGACTTGTTTTAACGCAGGTCTGTTTTTGGTTTTAACGCCCACTGTGGTTGGCAAATAAAAGAACTCTCCATGAATATTCACGTAGAATGTGATGCATATAGACACAACTCACAAAGATGTTATGTAACAAGTACTGCTACTGATTACTAAATTGTCAGTCTGTTGTCAGCTGACAAAACAAAACTCAATTTGAAAAGTTAATTTTGACAAAGAAAAATATTTTTATGGTAAAAAAAACATGTTGTAAACTGATTTTTTACACTGTTGTCCTTATAAAAATGGAACAAAGGGTATTTAAAGAAAATTCAGAGTAAGAAAGACACAGAAAATAAAATTCCCATGGTCCAATTTTCCATTATGCTGCTGGGAAGGACAAAGAAGACATGGTTTTTCAATAAACCTGTAAGCAAGCAGCAACACTCAAAGAGTACAAATGGCTATGGGTACAAAGAGCAGCCAATATCTAAAAAGAGAACCTGCTCAGATCTACATTGACTTTCCAAGGACTGAAATGGGCCTGAGGTCTCTCAAGAGTTTGATATCATTTCAAACGATCTCATGCATTCTCTGGTTATGTTAATGCTGCGGAGCTTCAAGCTGATGCAAGCACAACTTGCAGCCAGATCCATTCAAAACCCTCCCTATGACACCTCTACTGAACCCAGTAGTATGCTTTTCATTATTTAACAGGAAACACAAGGACTCTGATTTAAAACCAAAGCAAATATAACCCTGGCACACAGTATAATTCAACATTAAGCGTAATAGTATTTTGTTTGATCAAGATATTGGGCAGGTGGTGTCTATGTCCAGTTCATAGTACAGCCTTTCCATTCCCATCCAACAAACAATGCCACAGGTTTAGCTTCAAATGAATAAAACAGGATAGGATCACCTTGCTCTCTTCTCCTCGTATCATCTCTGCTGTCACAATGCAAAGAAGGATTGAAATATAGCAGATAAGTATACGACGTGGCTTTATCTGCTGCCCCTAAGCAGCTTTACTCAAAGGAAAGCTCAAACAATGTTGGCTAATCGTAACCCATCTTGAAATTGTCAAGAACAAGAGGTGATTTCTTAGGAGATGACAAGACCCTGTTATGGGAGCACAATAGAAATGTAGGGTAACAGGGGAGCAAAGGGCTGAAGCAGCGCTGAAAAAGAGAGAGAGAGAGAGAGAGAGAGAGAGAGAGAGAGAGAGAGAGAGAGAGAGCACGCACAATAAAGACAGCAAGACAAATACAGACAAAGAAAGACGTATGAGATCGTGGCCCTGCCTCTGTGTACATATGGCAAAACGTGCTGGAGGAGAGAAAAGACCAACACATTGAGATAAGCCCCTTTGCTCAGGCTTCCTTTTAAGAGTGATTTGGCAGCTCGGCCTCATGTCTGTTGGCAGGCAGCAACGTATGCCCCCAATCATCTGCTGATCGCTGAATTACTGCATGGCTTTTTTTTATTTTTATTTCCATTTAACACTATTGGATGATTTGCTGAGGTACTTGGAACAAGCACGACAGGAACAAATAACTTTACAATTACCACTGACATATAGCTGGCTGGTTTTACAGGCAGGTATTCGGCTTTATTGGCCTCGCTAATTAAACTCTACTCAAACACATTTAACAATACAGTTCTTTTCTCATTAAAGTCGTATTAGGTATTGTTTTCATTATAACATTTCGCAGTAATCAGTGTGGTCCCAACATCAAATATGTCCTGAAGAGACTCCTGAGTTTGTTGCATTCCAGCCCGTGTGGTCAGGCACGCTTCTTCTCAGCATATACGGAAGTGATGCATTTTCCATATTAGGTAACTACGTCAATGAAATTACTTTACCGTCAGCAGGCTATATTTATAGAAGATGCACTGTATGGCAGCAGCAGCTCCACAGGAGTGTCTCCACCAGTCTGCCAGAACATAACAACATGTATTTTCAGTGCCAGCTCTTTTCAATGTTTTAGTAAGATAGCCACATCATGGTTTTCTTTGCATATCTAACTCCTACTGCCCCTAACGGTTACGTACTATCTTAGCCTCATGATAAATGAGCGGAAATTAATTTTTATTGCAACATACCTATGAACATGAAAATGGGGTTCTGTCCTCTGTCCAAGTTATGGTGAGATGCCAGCTGAGGGCACCTACCATCACCGCCCCACCTAAACAATATGTAACTAAGGAATACAGACTGTAGGGATAGGAATCAAGTGTAACTGTGACCAGACAGGAAAATAATCTACGTAATCCAGATCGAAGCCCTAAAGGCTTTTATAGATCGACGACATAGATTTTCTCTCTGTCTCCATTTCTACCTGGCTCAGGTTTAATTCAACTCAATTAAATCAACCCGTGAGCCCAGGAGTTCGCAGAGAAAGCAATCATTCATCTTTGTGGCGAGCCACTTCATCTGAGCAAAAAAAAAAAAAACGGCCCCTACTCTGCTCTTTCTCCATAGACACCATTAGGCCACTCAATATAGTTTCAGTCATGCCAGCTCTGTTATAATTACTGCAGTTGACATCTAACAAACAGCTCTTTATGGATGCCCTGGCCTCACTATTACTTTAACAAATCTGGTCATTTTGTCGTAGGTGGCTGCTGGTGTCTGTTGTGTGTGTGTGTGTGTGTGTGTAATAAGTATTACATTTTTCTCTTTCCACCCATAAATTAGACGGTTAGGTAGCATTTACATTTAGAAAAAAAAAAAGTTGAAATGCTTATCTTTCAACATGCAATGTGAAAGTGGAAAAAAAAAAAAAAAAAAAACTTATCCCTGATACAGAAACACACCTTGAGGTAAACCTGTTATCTACACTGCACACCACAGCTTTAATGTAAGATAGTCAACACAACAATCAACACAACCACAACAGCTATAAGGGATTGTCCTTGAGTGACTGGCTGTGACTGCCGCAGAAACCTCTCCCTCATCATGACTACATCAGGCAGCTGCTTACACGGACACCCATTCAACAGATACATATTTCATGAGCTATGGTAAACACACTGCTCTCACCAATGCCAAACTAGCATTGAATAATACATTCATAGTGGATCGGCTAATGAATTGAGAGCTTGCCTGAGTGAAAAGAAGAAAGCAAATAACCAATACTCAAAGTAGAAATAGAATTAATGAGCGGTTGTGAATACTCAAATACTCGGTTTTGAATGCTGCTCAAAAAGCGGGACCATTTCTGTCCTCCACCTAACCTTTGTGTCTGGTCAAAGTTCTACATTAATGAATGCAGGAGAGGTTTCATAGTCTTCTCTATGATTGTGCATTTCACAGATGTGTAAATGATGCTACGTGAGATGCTGTGAGTGAAGCTTTGATCTGCTATTCCACAAGCCAGGTTCTACAACAAAAGGCGAGGAAATCCTGAGCTCAGACAAGCCGTGTGTAATCTAGTAGAACCCTCTCTCTATGTCTGATCCTCCTCCGCTCTGCTGGCCGTCTCGGCAATCAATCTAGCTGCCCACACTTAGATGTGCCCCATTGGCAAGAACATAGACCACAACTAGAACCTCCTCTTCCTGAACATATGGGGCAACGTACCAAGCTGTACATTTAAAAGCCTATTTAACAGTGAATGTAGCACATACAACTAAGAAAACTGAGAGAAGTGAAAATCTCAGTTAACCCGACAACATTTAAAAACACTCACTCTATGGAAATATATTATTCCATTGTCTTGTATTGTGTATTTTTTCGTTCCATTTCCAATTCAAAGAAAAACGCCAAAAATATTGTAAAAAGTCCACTGATTCCTAAACTCTATTAAATAAGCCATTATGCAAATACAGTGTCAAACCAACAGGAGGAAACAATCAATAGGGCAAACTTTGCGTTTATGGTGTAATTCAATTATTATTCTGACTGAACCCGATATGTACCTGCAGGCTGTTTAATCCAACAAACTACACGTGATGAAATGAAATTAACCAGATCCCAGAGCAGAACTACTCTTTGCAAGGCACAAAATAGAGTCAAAGAAGTACCAAAAAAAAATACTCAACACTGAGCCAAGTCCTGAGTCAGATCAATATTTTTTTTTTTGAGTTGAGGAATCAGCACCCAACTGGGATTGCTTGGCACATGTTCTCAACATGGGGCCCACTGATGCCTATGCACCTGTAAGGGGAGCCCCGGGTAGTTGCCTACAACTTTCAACATTGACAGAATGTGTATTCCTTTCAGATGTCTCATTTTCCTCACTGTTATCACCTGTAGAAAATGATGTCCTTTCTTTATTGGTATTATGCCTATTTTTGATGGTAGAAACAGACAGGAAATGTGAGGAGAAGGAGAGGAGGATGACATGCAATATAGGTCTGGATTCAAACCGGGGACATTGCAGTTGGGTGGTATGTGTCTTAGACTATTAGGCCACTGTGATGCCCCAATAAATTATGTTCTCTAACAGATATAAATGTAACAGGCAGCTTTGACCTACCTAAATACAAAACACTTTACTCTATGGAAATGCCCTACATTTTTTTCTAATAACGTGCAGTTAATACTAAGAAAACGACATCTGACATCATACTCGGCTTTTTGGATTATCTTAGAAAACATCCTAGTCATATATTTCGAAGTTGGAAAGTTTACCCACTTAGCGCTCCATTGCTTTCCTATATCTGCCACACAGTGTGCTTTCACAGAAGCATGAAAGGGAGCCAGAGTTTCTGCTGCAAATGCATCTAACCTAACCTAACCACTCTGCTCTTTCACACCAGAGTGAGAAAGAGGGGCAGATAGTAGTATTTCAGGAACTGAACAATTTCATAGGTCTACACCCACCCTCATCAAGACTCCTGTAACCCTATGGAGAGGGGCATACAGCAGAGGTGAGAAGTGGAGGCTGCATGTCCATCAGCTGCACAAACACCTTCATTAAGGTGGGAGGAAATGAAAACCTACAGGTGTACAGCGGCGTGTCTCCAGGAAAAGCCGGAGCAGTTTAGACAAAAGAACAGGAGCTCTGGTCAGCAAGCAGACCGACAGCGTGGCAAGTCTCTGTAGGTGTCTGACGAAATTAATTAGGAGAGTGAAAGGAAAATGTCTGTCAGATCACAGATCACGCTGTGAAAAACACCTTCCCCTGCTGTGATCAATTGATTGCCATTAAATGTTCCAGCTGCCACACATAAAATGTTAATACTTATCTGACAGCTATATAGTGGATTTCTATAAATACATTTACAGTAAGAAAGGAAAATCCATGTTTCAGGTTGTAGTCGCACTCTTACCCTTTGCCATGTCTCTCTCGAGCCTGCTTCATTTTAACTCACATTGCACCAGAATCTGTGACAGCTAATTCTATCACTCCAGTTTGAGAGGACAGCCACTCATCCCAGTGGGCTTGAGGGAGAAAAGGAGGGGTGGACTTCAGCAATCATCCACTGGTCACTAAGCATATAGTAGTATTTAGACAGCTTTAGCATAATGCCACAGCTTAATGCGCGTTGGCTAATTTGCCAACAGGCTTGATGTGAACAATCTCTCTGCATGTTCTGGTTGGGCGCATGGCCTGATGGGATGGCACACCATTAGCCCAGTCAGACTGCAGGGCCCCGCTGTTAACATTACAATGTGTAGTGGAGCATAACAAAGTGAAGAAGGGCTTCATCTTGCCATATTTGCGTGCTTTCCCAGCACGTTATGGTCAATGTGATGATAACACAGATACAAAGCAATCAATATTAGTAAAAAAATTGCCTTAAATTGCCTTTGCAATTAGAGCTATGGGGTATTAGTATTTTCATAACACCCCTATTATATATTCACATTCTCTATCAGGGTTGGTAATCACTTGTCTCAAACAGTTTAATTACAGCTTGGCAATGACTACTTAACGTGATTAGATGTTATACCTTATTGTTGCGTGTGGCATATTACATCAATTATATTAAGAGTTATTATTGTCATGAGGGTGCAGTGCTTGCATGTGATACAAATGCAGTGAGGGCTGAGTGACAGGGACTTCTTAAAGACTTAATTTTACAAATAAAGTAATCAATATAAGCTACTGCACATCACGTCTCACCACACAGTGAGCTGTAAGGTCTTTTGCATAATTGCAATAAAAAAGTGTATTGGCCTGACTGATTGAATTCAGTCTTGGTAATTGCAGCATAAACAATGTAGTTGACTGTCACAGCTCCTGTGCCACTATGCTGTCAACAATCCAGATATTTTTCTAGGGTCTACTAGCATATCATGCAGATCCACAGCCTGCCGTGTAATGAGTATAATTACATGGTGCGCATGTGTTACCTGTGGGGTAACACATACACACATACACTCTCACACACATGTGGAACACAACACATATTTTTCCATCCCTATGACCTGTCACTCAAAATCAGCCTCGATGGAAAAGACGCCCAGCTTCTCTATGCCTCCCTGTCTCCACTGAAAATTCTCCTCTCTTCCTCCTCCAAAAACGAAAGGAAAAAAAAGAAGTATAAAACAGACTCCGACATTAAACCTGCATCATTTGTAATAGCCACCTAAATCCCTGTTGATGCTGCTGTCCATCAATATGACCACCCATACTCTCAGCCTAGCCCCCACCCTTTGATCGACATTAACTCTGCAGCTGCCTGCCAAGCGCCTCCCTCCATTCTCAGTGTTTCTTTCTCGCCCCAGTTACTCTTCCTCTCTACCAGGAGAACCTCCGCATGCGTCCAGGCAAAGTCAATGTCTATCTCTCGTCTCCCTTGTGCTACCCATATCCAGTACACCGCTCCCATTCCTCACTGTTGTGTCTTGCACACATCTAAGGCATATCCGAGTTGTAAATAGAGTGGAGCTTAAACGACAACAGCCTTGCTTTTCTAGGGATTTAGGGAGGAAAGAAGGAGCTGATTTGTGCGAAAGACTGCTGGCGAAGATAAAATGTTAGGCTTTGGATCTAAATTCCACATGAATGCCTTTCCCTTTAGTGTGCATTATGATGGCAATGGGCCATATCATAGTATTTGTTTTGCTTTAGAGCTGTCCCCTGTGATTTATGTTCCCAGAGTGCAAATATTTCATGTCACTATACAAGCAATGTTTCTGTCATGGAGAACGTAGGGGGTATTCAGGGGCTGAATATGAGAGATTTGTGTACACGTGTGCCTGTGTGTGTATGTGTGGATTGGTGGCGAGGCACTTGTGGCAGTGCCAGTGTGTGACCGCAGGCCCCCTGGCTAGGGAGCAGCGCCTGGAAAGGTTACCCAGCAGAGTGGCTTTTGTATGGTAATGTGACCTCCAGCTCCCTAAGGAGTCCCAACACCTGCCCAGCACCCCCCACCAACCTCACATCCCCAACATGTTAACTGTTTTCCCTGATAGGAACATAACTGCTGTTCTGCTATTGCTTTGTAATGTTATTATTTATCGGATATTTACAGTACGGCAACGGTATATAACATAACAGAAAATACAATAGAGATTTTTACTCAAATGTCTTTCTCTTGCTTGGAAGACCTTTAAGATATGTAAATATAACAAGGGAAGGAATTATTTTAATCCTTGACAATTCAGAAGCACACAATCTACATTATATATATATATATATATATATATATATATATATATATATATATATATATACACACACACACACACACACACAGTATGTTCAATGTCAGTGCAGATGCAGGGAGCTTATTATTACTTTAATGCATTAATTTACTCTAACACCAGCTATACCATTAATATTAACAAAATAGTTGCCATGAACTTGATGCTTCAGGTTTGGACACAATAGGCGAGAAAGAAAAACGGTGTAGAAATATGCATGCAGACAGGCCGACACCCCCCTAAACCTACAGACAACTGGCTGAGCATAGAGAGAGGGGCTCTAAAGCAATTATAGCAAATTAAATGAATGCCCCCAAGTTAAATAGTGTTAATAGTGTTCAGGGAGACAAATTTGAGATGCAACTCACAGTGTGATGGCAAGATCCACTTGGATTGCTGAGTAGCAAACAGTAGCTTTAATTATATTCAAACCCTTTTAACAGAGAATCAATTCATAGCATGCTGTGACAGGTTGTTCACTTTGGAAATGGACTGAAAAGCAGTGTGCATCAGACTCATTTCTGGTGACACCAAAGTTAGCTTGTCTTATGTTATAGTGAATAAACTCTGAGATGTTTTTATCCTGGATATAATGGAAAACAATGAAACAACCGGCAACTAGTGACACCTGCAGAGATCTGCTCTGTGATTCAAGATGACAGTGATGAAAATGAAGAATAACATACGCTGTCAGGCATGAGATGATAAAAAGATATCATCCAAAAGATGAAACCTTGCACACAGGTTCTCCCGCATGTACATGTCTATATTTTGTAATGTATTCATTGAAAACTTCCTACGTCATATGCTCATTGCTCACCACAGTATTTTAAACCAAAACCAGACATGCATTCAGAATACTGACTATATGCTCCACACCCAGACACCCACTGTGGTTCATGTCCAATAGATCCTAACAAAAGTCCACGCTATCCCTACATTCAAGGTCTCAGAGCTGCTACCAACAGGCTGGTGCCTACACTTGCGTAAGTTGCCCGACCACCAACCTCTATGCCTGAGGCAGCCCACCTACTGAACTCATTTCTCCATCTTCCCCCCGCTGAGCAGCATCACTAACCCACCCTCTCATTGCAGTCACACTGGACTTATATATGCATTAGCTTTGCACTTGCTATGCTTTTCCCCTCATTAAATACATACTTAGGTATTGTCATTAAATATGACTTGAAGCCACCTCTATATGTGTCATGTAAAAACCCATTCCCTTACTACACTTTTGTCTATTTATTTATCCATTAAAAAAACTTAATTATGAATGAATGTCACATTGAATAATTCATGTGCACCCCAGTGCGGCGAATAAATAGCTAGTGCACCTTTGCTTCCTCCCCTTCAGTATTCCTTCAACCCTTTTAGTAGCACCATGCACTACTGTAGGTTATTGGTCTTTCTCCCTCTCTGGAGGGTTCTTGCGCACTTAGTCCTTATTAAAATCCCTATGGCATATAAACACACACACACACACAGTGACGCATGCACGCACGCACACACACAGAAACACATGCACAGGCCAAGGACCGTCTGCTGGTACAAACCATTTATTAAAGCTCCTGTGAAGGTCCTGGCAGTCAGCCAGAGGGAGACATGACTTTGGATCCCATTCATGTCCACATCAGCAGAGTAAAATGTTTCTAGGTGTTGATCCATGACAGCCATTATTGCTGCAATCCAGTTTTATCACTGTCAAGTTCTACAAAAGCGAAAATAAGCCCTTTTTCTGCACTTTTAAAGATTGTCAATACAGTTCAACCAATCCAAACAGCTGCTGATGGAGTTTATTTGCTTTTAAAGACATGTTTTGAATAGGGAGGAGAGAAACCGCCCCATTGTCATCTTATCTCTACAGGGCCACAACCTCCCTGAAATTGTATGATTGTATAATGGAAAAATGTAACCTTCAAATAGACCTGATCCAAAACTCATTACATAATTACTTTTGAATCCACAATGTTTGGAGAAATACTGAAAAGAAACAACACATTTTCTCACAAATACAAAAACACAATAATTTGAACACTGTCTGCCATGTGGCGCTATAGCAATGCTACAGGATGAGCTAGGCCAATGTTAACAAATTTATCAAGGGCATTTAATGGTATCAGAACTGGTTCATGGCTGGAGCACTTGAAGAACTTGCCTTAACTCAGAGCTTTGCAGAGTTAAAGTGTGGATTTAGCAAAGAGAGAGACAAAGAAAGGGGAAGACAAAGCAAAGAGGAAGTGAGACAGACAGATTATGTAATGCAGTAGTGTTGACAGGCAAGAGATTCCTGCACCGAATTACCGCTGGGTAATAATTAGAATGAATATTACCATTTATCAACTTCCAGTGGAATCGTATTGTGTTGATACGATCATACAATAAGATACTGATGATGATTTCCAATCAAATTGTGTTGTAAAAGTGACAAAGTAGCTGTTAAGACAGCTTTGTCTAATATAAAGCAAAACAATGGAACACAGATGACTGCAGTGAACAATATTTTCAATATTTTATATGTGACTTTGCCAACATTTGCTATGCTCTTAATAATGTAATATTGATTTAAACCATATCACTCTTTATTTAGTTTATATTGTAATTAGAAATCTTGATTTTATTCATGACAATTCCGTCTACAAAATATATCCACTGTACTGAACCTCACAACCTTTCTCATTAATCTGCATTATTCAAAAGAAAATCTTTTACACACAAAACACCGGACACCACAGGAACTACATGGTGCATCTGCCACCAACACACATAAAAAAAAAAAACAACAGCAAATCTTCACATCAAAATAACCTCAATAAGAAGAGATCTTCTCCAAATAGCTGAACAGCACTTAGAACCAGTCCCATCAAACTAACAACCGCCAGTTCATTCAGCTCTCAGCGCTCTGAAAAGCTGCAACCTTGCTCATTGCCCACATGCCATGCAGAAAAAGTGCAAAGTGGTCTGAAGTCTGCTGTGTCATCACCATACATTATTACCACAGGTGACATGAGGTAATACCATCAATGTATTCTTCATTCACTGACAGGCATATATCGTATTTAATTCAAAATTGCAGAGAGGGAGTGATTGTGCAGCCCAGGGGTGCAGTAATCATTAGGGGGCATGAAACTATACAATCCTAATTTACAACTTCTTCATCACCTCCATTCTGTGTAGAGGGAATGATCTACAACAAGGTGGTCTGTTTCAGCGGTCAGAGGAGGTCTAATGCATTTGGTAGAGGCTGATAACAGTGCTTCACTTTCACACCGAGCACTCAGAGGGAATTACAGCGCAGGGCTGCAGAGAGGAGAATGTCTGAGTGCTTTAGTTAAAACCAGGGGTAAATGCTATCTCGTGCTTACATACTCCCTGATCCATGCACACTGAGGCTGCCTGATCGTTTCAGAGCTCGGTCCATTTACATTTTCACTTGACACGGTCGCTCATACTGTATATTCTGCTTTACAGAAATCGATTGCACAGCCAAAGGCCTCTCCTTTTCTACAGAGCACTGGTCTCCAGCCAAGCCTTACCTGGATTGAGAGATATGAGGATGAAAGGATTGGGTGCACTGAGACCATAGCCGTGGGGGAGAGATTTTAGCGCGGGGTTGAACATGTTCACGTAATGCTTTACAGAGGATGGGTATGGAGCCTCTCTGGGGAGGAGCAAAGCAGCAAATAATGTGTGAGTATCTTTTAGCTTTTTGGTAACTGCTGCCTGCCATCTGAGAGGCTGTATGAGCCCTCAATGACTAATCTATCAGTCCAACATAAGGGAGCTGCCACACAGCTCTTACTGACTTTGCTCTCGCTCTCTCTCTCTATTGCCCCAGCTGAGACATGTCTGATTTCTCCTCATTAGGAGTGCTGTTCTTTTAACATGCCTCCCCAGCAAGTCCAACGCTACACCCAGAAAAGGACACCCTGACCAGTCGCCTGTCACTTTCTTGCCCAGTAACTACTTCTGAAACTGAAGTAGCGCTTCCCTGCGTCAGTTTGGCACAGCCTCAGCCAACACTGTTCATCACCCTCACAGTGAAGGCTAAATATGAACACACATATGAATATATGAATAACTGAACAAATGGTTATTGTTATTCACCTGCACGCACTCTGCCGAGCCTGCAAAGTCTTTTGTTTGGAGCCTGTAGTTCTGCTGAGCATGGGCTTTCTGACAGAATGTCTGAAGTAGGGCAGAGGGGAGTGGGAGCACAGGTGTTACTGAGTGGCTCTTTTACCAAGAAAGAATGACCTGTGTCTGCAAATGCCCCCTCTGTCTGTCTTCCGAGCTTCCTGCTATGCCCCTGTGCCCTCTTTCTTCAGTGGCTACCATGCTGGCATAAAGACTTGCCATTTGCCCAGATGGTAGACAGCAGGGGTCCCCCCCACACACACTTCCTATGTCAGTGAAGTGCTGCCCCCCTGAGTGTGTCTGAGATGCAGCTTTGGCCCATATGCCCAACTGAAAAAATGACTAGACCAGAGAGATGGGCATCTGTACTGCCCAAGACAACAAAGGTAAACAGACATATAAAAACATCTGACCTTCTTGCAGACTTCTTACTGTGGCCTTGTCTGTGTTATTTTATCTCACAAATGTTATCTCAAGAGCTTCCGCAACAGTAACAACAACGGATTTGAAGGACACAACAAGTTACTTCAGCATAAATCTTGAGGATATGCATCCATCCAAAGACCTTTGATTGATCTAAAGCTGGCATAGTGATACGCTGAGGGGATCATAAACACACCATTATGATTTGGCTGGGTAGACTGAAGCAAGAGAAGCTGTTAGTCAGTTCATCCTGATACCACAAGGTTTCTCTGATTTGCCCTATCAGCCACATCCTTCTTTACAAGCCACTCCCTCCTCCTTCCAGATATGCCCACGCTGTCGCCACCACAGCTCAACATCGGCCTACAACACCTGCCTGTTTTGGAAAGGATTAGTAAGTCTACAATAGATGGACTCTTATTCAAATTAAATGATTAGGACATACTTAGGAGAGAAACTGACTGCACCTCAGTCCCTTTACTCCTTTGCCTCCTTTTCTTTTTGTCTGGTTTTGTTGCTGATTCAGTATTTAAACACGTGCATGTATTTAGGACATGCACACATGCACAAATACAGACCATCCTTTCCTTGTGTGCAGTTTTGGGCACTGTGTTAAATAAAATCACTTATTATGAAATTCAGTTTTATTCACTTAGTCAAAACAAAGAATAGCACTATGAGATTGGGACTCTACTGAAAGACAAAACAATGAACCACCACGGCTCACAATAAAATCACAGCTGAATCCATTCATATTAAATGTCTTATTGTAGGAAATATACTGATTCATAAATGTAATTAAAATAACAAAGAACCCGATGTTTACATGCATTAGTAGATATGGAGTGAATACAGTACATACCATTTTTGTGTCTGTCATTTCACTTACTCTCTATAAATACTTAGCTTGGCTAGCAGTGCTGTCTATTATGTATGGGATGAAAGCCGGGTAAAGTGGCTTTGTGCCTACTGCTAGGCTCTTCAAGTTCATAATGTCATAGTGACAGGAGACAGGTAGTGCCAGGGGTGATGCCCAGGAGTGAAGGGAAGGTCAGCAAAGCTTCACAACTGAACTGGTGCTGATGCCACAGCATGTATGGCTCAAGTGCTTGGCAGTGCATCTTAACAACAAAATGTGACATTTTTAGAAGCTGTCAAATTGCAGTCTAAAAAGCAGTCTTGACTGGGGACCGGGCCAGAGCACCGCTGCAGGGCTTTCAATCTGCCCGTAATGGGAAAGATGGAAGAAGATAAGATTCCAATTCAGCCATTTCTGCACGGCCCAATGTGATCACACTGCAATCCGACAGGGCATTTGGAGAGTTGAGAGAATTCTTAAAAAGACAGAATATCTTCAAGTATGGCTTGATACTCATACAAATTCCATCACTGCTCCTAATTGTTCAGTTCACTGAAAGTGATATAATCTGGTAATATTACAGATTCTGTCCTCTATCACAAATCATACAGCCTGGATGACAATGTGACTGCATGTGGAATATTACACCAGTGACAAAGTAAGAACCAGGCACATGTTCACACCAAGGGAACAGATTATATATACATATTGTATTTTGCTATATTATTTTTGAGAGTAATTTTCATGCTTATTCAATGTTGTGTACTTAAAGGTTGGGTAGGCAGTTTTCTTTTGGCGTCACTGGGCAAAAATGCCATATTAACTGTGCAGCATATTGTAATTCAAGTGGTCTGAGAGCAGACCTCTACTTCAGCCCCCCCCCTCTTGCCTCTGTTTTCAGGCTTCAGAAAATCTAGCCCGTGACAGGAGACTACGGCCAATCACAGGTGATTTCAGAGAGACGATGCGTTCGCATTGGCTAAGCTACAAGAGCAGATGTGCGTGCAGGTCCCTTCAGACGGTGAAAACCTGATTGAATGGCAGAAAATCCTGCCGTAAATCCTGAAACTTGTGATAAATTTCCAACACCTCCTTTGCCTACAGCAGTGTATAGTACAAAACAACACGCCCCAGCTCCACACAGAGC